>OU612047.1:138452258-139138167 GCA_914767935.1 Coremacera marginata | reverse complement strand
AAAATTACTTTTTGTTGATTCGTGGACGCTAAAAGGGGGTGTGTCAACAGAGATATTTTCATAGATATAGATATTAATCAAAATAACATATGCCCTAGGTTTGGTGGCGCATTAGGTGTTACAGTTCGTGAGAGGTTAAACAGCATAAGTACGCTCCAATGATTTTATATATATAAATTGTAGTTTTCTAGTAGCAAACATCACCAAATAGTAACATCATTCTAAGTTTCCATGTTCCGTGACTTTTACTTTCATAGCTATTCCGTATTGAAAATATGACGTGCATGGGCCGAGCCACTATACGTTTTCCAATACCCGTGTCAATTTTCAAGTAGACAGACGCGGCCAATAAGTAACTTGATTGTTTTGCGACATTACGATCCAAAGCTATTCAATATAAAAAATTTTAATTGTTTGGTTGGTGACACGCCCCCTTTTCCAACGTTGCTCAATCGCCAGTCAAAGTACATGTCTAAAACGTAATTTCGTACTGAGTTTCATATATCGCAAATTTTGATTGCATGGGAGGTGCATATCACATAAAATAAATCACTATGTTAAAATCTTTTAAGTCACAAAACTTGATTTTCAAATTGCATCAAATGAAGTCAAATCAAATCAAATCTAAATCAAATCAAATCAAATCAAATCAAATCAAATCAAATCAAATCAAATCAAATCAAATCAAATCAAATCAAATCAAATCAAATCAAATCAAATCAAATCAAATCAAATCAAATCAAATCAAATCAAATCAAATCAAATCAAATCAAATCAAATCAAATCAAATCAAATCAAATCAAATCAAATCAAATCAAATCAAATCAAATCAAATCAAATCAAATCAAATCAAATCAAATCAAATCAAATCAAATCAAATCAAATCAAATCAAATCAAATCAAATCAAATCAAATCAAATCAAATCAAATCAAATCAAATCAAATCAAATCAAATCAAATCAAATCAAATCAAATCAAATCAAATCAAATCAAATCAAATCAAATCAAATCAAATCAAATCAAATCAAATCAAATCAAATCAAATCAAATCAAATCAAATCAAATCAAATCAAATCAAATCAAATCAAATCAAATCAAATCAAATCAAATCAAATCAAATCAAATCAAATCAAATCAAATCAAATCAAATCAAATCAAATCAAATCAAATCAAATCAAATCAAATCAAATCAAATCAAATCAAATCAATCAAATCAAATCAAATCAAATCAAATCAAATCAAATCAAATCAAATCAAATCAAATCAAATCAAATCAAATCAAATCAAATCAAATCAAATCAAATCAAATCAAATCAAATCAAATCAAATCAAATCAAATCAAATGCAAATCAAATCAAAATCAAATCAAATCAAATCAAATCAAATCAAATCAAATCAAATCAAATCAAATCAAATCAAATCAAATCAAATCAAATCAAATCAAATCAAATCAAATCAAATCAAATCAAATCAAATCAAATCAAATCAAATCAAATCAAATCAAATCAAATCAAATCAAATCAAAACAAATCAAATCAAATCAAATCAAATCAAATCAAATCAAATCAAATCAAATCAAATCAAATCAAATCAAATCAAATCAAATCAAATCAAATCAATCAAATCAAATCAAATCAAATCAAATCAAATCAAATCAAATCAAATCAAATCAAATCAAATCAAATCAAATCAAATCAAATCAAATCAATCAAATCAAATCAATCAAATCAAATCAAATCAAATCAAATCAAATCAAATCAAATCAATATCAAATCACAAATCAAATCAATCAAATCAAATCAAATCAATCAAATCAAATCAAATCAAATCAAATCAAATCAAATCAAATCAAATCAAATCAAATCAAATCAAATCAAATCAAATCAAATCAAATCAAATCAAATCAAATCAAATCAATCAAATCAAATCAAATCAAATCAAATCAAATCAAATCAAATCAAAACAAATCAAATCAAATCAAATCAAATCAAATCAAATCAAATCAAATCAAATCAAATCAAATCAAATCAAATCAAATCAAATCAAATCAAATCAAATCAAATCAAATCAAATCAAATCAAATCAAATCAAATCAAATCAAATCAAATCAAATCAAATCAAATCAAATCAAATCAAATCAAATCAAATCAAATCAAATCAAATCAAATCAAATCAAATCAAATCAAATCAAATCAAATCAAATCAAATCAAATCAAATCAAATCAAATCAAATCAAATCAAATCAAATCAAATCAAATCAAATCAAATCAAATCAAATCAATCAAATCAAATCAAATCAAATCAAATCAAATCAAATCAAATCAAATCAAATCAAATCAAATCAAATCAAATCAAATCAAATCAAATCAAATCAAATCAAATCAAATCAAATCAAAATCAAATCAAATCAAATCAAATCAAATCAAATCAAATCAAATCAAATCAAATCAAATCAAATCAAATCAAATCAAATCAAATCAAATCAAATCAAATCAAATCAAATCAAATCAAATCAAATCAAATCAAATCAAATCAAATCAAATCAAATCAAATCAAATCAAATCAAATCAAATCAAATCAAATCAAATCAAATCAAATCAAATCAAATCAAATCAAATCAAATCAAATCAAATCAAATCAAATCAAATCAAATCAAATCAAATCAAATCAAATCAAATCAAATCAAATCAAATCAAATCAAATCAAATCAAATCAAAATCAAATCAAATCAAATCAAATCAAATCAAATCAAATCAAATCAAATCAAATCAAATCAAATCAAATCAAATCAAATCAAATCAAATCAAATCAAATCAAATCAAATCAAATCAAATCAAATCAAATCAAATCAAATCAAATCAAATCAAATCAAATCAAATCAAATCAAATCAAATCAAATCAAATCAAATCAAATCAAATCAAATCAAATCAAATCAAATCAAATCAAATCAAATCAAATCAAATCAAATCAAATCAAATCAAATCAAATCAAATCAAATCAAATCAAATCAAATCAATCAAATCAAATCAAATCAAATCAAATCAAATAATCAAATCAAATCAAATCAAATCAAATCAAATCAAATCAAATCAAATCAAATCAAATCAAATCAATCAAATCAAATCAAATCAAATCAAATCAAATCAAATCAAATCAAATCAAATCAAATCAAATCAAATCAAATCAAATCAAATCAAATCAAATCAAATCAATCAAATCAAATCAAATCAAATCAAATCAAATCAAATCAAATCAAATCAAATCAAATCAAATCAAATCAAATCAAATCAAATCAAATCAAATCAAATCAATCAAATCAAATCAAATCAAATCAAATCAAATCAAATCAAATCAAATCAAATCAAATCAAATCAAATCAAATCAAATCAAATCAAATCAAATCAAATCAAATCAAATCAAATCAAATCAAATCAAATCAAATCAAATCAAATCAAATCAAATCAAATCAATCAAATCAAATCAAATCAAATCAAATCAAATCAAATCAAATCAAATCAAATCAAATCAAATCAAATCAAATCAAATCAATCAAATCAAATCAAATCAAATCAAATCAAATCAAATCAAATCAAATCAAATCAAATCAAATCAAATCAAATCAAATCAAATCAAATCAAATCAAATCAAATCAAATCAAATCAAATCAAATCAAATCAAATCAAATCAAATCAAATCAAATCAAATCAAATCAAATCAAATCAAATCAAATCAAATCAAATCAAATCAAATCAAATCAAATCAAATCAAATCAAATCAAATCAAATCAAATCAAATCAAATCAAATCAAATCAAATCAAATCAAATCAAATCAAATCAAATCAAATCAAATCAAATCAAATCAAATCAAATCAAATCAAATCAAATCAAATCAAATCAATCAATCAAATCAAATCAAATCAAATCAAATCAAATCAAATCAAATCAAATCAAATCAAATCAAATCAAATCAAATCAAATCAAATCAAATCAAATCAAATCAAATCAAATCAAATCAAATCAAATCAAATCAAATCAAATCAAATCAAATCAATCAAATCAAATCAAATCAAATCAAATCAAATCAAATCAAATCAAATCAAATCAAATCAAATCAAATCAAATCAAATCAAATCAAATCAAATCAAATCAAATCAAATCAAATCAAATCAAATCAAATCAAATCAAATCAAATCAAATCAAATCAAATCAAATCAAATCAAATCAAATCAAATCAAATCAAATCAAATCAAATCAAATCAAATCAAATCAAATCAAATCAAATCAAATCAAATCAAATCAAATCAAATCAAATCAAATCAAATCAAATCAAATCAAATCAAATCAAATCAAATCAAATCAAATCAAATCAAATCAAATCAAATCAAATCAAATCAAATCAAATCAAATCAAATCAAATCAAATCAAATCAAATCAAATCAAATCAAATCAAATCAAATCAAATCAAATCAAATCAAATCAAATCAAATCAAATCAAATCAAATCAAATCAAATCAAATCAAATCAAATCAAATCAAATCAAATCAAATCAAATCAAATCAAATCAAATCAAATCAAATCAAATCAAATCAAATCAAATCAAATCAAATCATCACAAATCAAATCAATCAAATCAAATCAAATCAAATCAAATCAAATCAAATCAAATCAAATCAAATCAAATCAAATCAAATCAAATCAAATCAAATCAAATCAAATCAAATCAAATCAAATCAAATCAAATCAAATCAAATCAAATCAAATCAAATCAAATCAAATCAAATCAAATCAAATCAAATCAAATCAATCAAATCAAATCAAATCAAATCAAATCAAATCAAATCAAATCAAATCAAATCAAATCAAATCAAATCAAATCAAATCAAATCAAATCAAATCAAATCAAATCAAATCAAATCAAATCAAATCAAATCAAATCAAATCAAATCAAATCAAATCAAATCAAATCAATCAAATGAAATCAAATGAAATCAATCAAATCAAATCAAATCAAATCAAATCAAATCAAATCAAATCAAATCAAATCAAATCAAATCAAATCAATCAAATCAAATCAAATCAAATCAAATCAAATCAAATCAAATCAATCAAATCAAATCAAATCAAATCAAATCAAATCAAATCAAATCAAATCAAATCAAATCAAATCAAATCAAATCAAATCAAATCAAATCAAATCAAATCAAATCAAATCAAATCAAATCAAATCAAATCAAATCAAATCAAATCAAATCAAATCAAATCAAATCAAATCAAATCAAATCAAATCAAATCAAATCAATCAAATCAAATCAAATCAAATCAAATCAAATCAAATCAAATCAAATCAAATCAAATCAAATCAAATCAAATCAAATCAAATCAAATCAAATCAAATCAAATCAAATCAAATCAAATCAAATCAAATCAAATCAAATCAAATCAAATCAAATCAAATCAAATCAAATCACAAATCAAATCAAATCAAATCAAATCAAATCAAATCAAATCAAATCAAATCAATCAAATCAAATAAAATCAAATCAAATCAAATCAAATCAAATCAAATCAAATCAAATCAAATCAAATCAAATCAAATCAAATCAAATCAAATCAAATCAAATCAAATAAAATAAAATCAAATCAAATCAAATCAAATCAAATCAAATCAAATCAAATCAAATCAAATCAAATCAAATCAAATCAAATCAAATCAAATCAAATCAAATCAAATCAAATCAAATCAAATCAAATCAAATCAAATCAAATCAAATCAAATCAAATCAAATCAAATCAAATCAAATCAAATCAAATCAAATCAAATCAAATCAAATCAAATCAAATCAAATCAAATAAAATCAAATCAAATCAAATCAAATCAACTCAAATCAAATCAAATCAAATCAAATGAAATCAAATGAAATGAAATCAAATGAAATGAAATCAAATGAAATGAAATGAAATCAAATCAAATCAAATCAAATCAAATCAAATCAAATCAAATCAAATCAAATCAAATCAAATCAAATCAAATATCAAATCAAATCAAATCAAATCAAATCAATCAATCAAATCAAATCAAATCAAATCAAATCAAATCAAATCAAATCAAATCAAATCAAATCAAATCAAATCAAATCAAATCAAATCAAATCAAATCAAATCAAATCAAATCAAATCAAATCAAATCAAATCAAATCAAATCAAATCAAATCAAATCAAATCAAATCAAATCAAATCAAATCAAATCAATCAAATCAAATCAAATCAAATCAAATCAAATCAAATCAATCAAATCAAATCAAATCAAATCAAATCAAATCAAATCAAATCAAATCAAATCAAATCAAATCAAATCAAATCAAATCAAATCAAATCAAATCAAATCAAATCAAATCAAATCAAATCAAATCAAATCAAATCAAATCAAATCAAATCAAATCAAATCAAATCAAATCAAATCAAATCAAATCAAATCAAATCAAAATCAAATCAAATCAAATCAAATCAAATCAAATCAAATCAAATCAAATCAAATCAAATCAAATCAAATCAAATCAAATCAAATCAAATCAAATCAAATCAAATCAAATCAAATCAAATCAAATCAAATCAAATCAAATCAAATCAAATCAAATCAAATCAAATCAAATCAAATCAAATCAAATCAAATCAAATCAAATCAAATCAAATCAATCAAATCAAATCAAATCAAATCAAATCAAATCAAATCAAATCAAATCAAATCAAATCAAATCAAATCAAATCAAATCAAATCAAATCAAATCAAATCAAATCAAATCAAATCAAATCAAATCAAATCAAATCAAATCAAATCAAATCAAATCAAATCAAATCAAATCAAATCAAATCAAATCAAATCAAATCAAATCAAATCAAATCAAATCAAATCAAATCAAATCAAATCAAATCAAATCAAATCAAATCAAATCAAATCAAATCAAATCAAATCAATCAATCAAATCAAATCAAATCAAATCAAATCAAATCAAATCCAAATCAAATCAAATCAAATCAAATCAAATCAAATCAAATCAAATCAAATCAAATCAAATCAAATAAAATAAAATAAAATCAAATCAAATCAAATCAAATCAAATCAAATCAAATAAAATCAAATCAAATCAAATCAAATCAAATCAAATCAAATCAAATCAAATCAAATCAAATCAAATCAAATCAAATCAAATCAAATCAAATCAAATCAAATCAAATCAAATCAAATCAAATCAAATCAAATAAAATCAAATCAAATCAAATCAAATCAACTCAAATCAAATCAAATCAAATCAAATGAAATCAAATGAAATGAAATCAAATGAAATGAAATCAAATGAAATGAAATGAAATCAAATCAAATCAAATCAAATCAAATCAAATCAAATCAAATCAAATCAAATCAAATCAAATCAAATCAAATCAAATCAAATCAAATCAAATCAAATCAAATCAAATCAAATCAAATCAAATCAAATCAAATCAAATCAAATCAAATCAAATCAAATCAAATCAAATCAAATCAAATCAATCAAATCAAATCAAATCAAATCAAATCAAATCAAATCAAATCAAATCAAATCAAATCAAATCAAATCAAATCAAATCAAATCAAATCAAATCAAATCAAATCAAATCAAATCAAATCAAATCAAATCAAATCAAATCAAATCAAATCAAATCAAATCAAATCAAATCAAATCAAATCAAATCAAATCAAATCAAATCAAATCAATCAAATCAAATCAAATCAAATCAAATCAAATCAAATCAAATCAAATCAAATCAAATCAAATCAAATCAAATCAAATCAAATCAAATCAAATCAAATCAAATCAAATCAAATCAAATCAAATCAAATCAAATCAAATCAATCAAATCAAATCAAATCAAATCAATCAAATCAAATCAAATCAAATCAAATCAAATCAAATCAAATCAAATCAAATCAAATCAAATCAAATCAAATCAAATCAAATCAAATCAAATCAATCATCAAATCAAATCAATCAAATCAAATCAAATCAAATCAAATCAAATCAAATCAAATCAAATCAAATCAAATCAAATCAAATCAAATCAAATCAAATCAAATCAAATCAAATCAAATCAAATCAAATCAAATCAAATCAAATCAAATCAAATCAAATCAAATCAAATCAAATCAAATCAAATCAAATCAAATCAAATCAAATCAAATCAAATCAAATCAAATCAAATCAAATCAAATCAAATCAAATCAAATCAAATCAAATCAAATCAAATCAAATCAAATCAAATCAAATCAAATCAAATCAAATCAAATCAAATCAAATCAAATCAAATCAAACCGAATCACATTAGCGGAGATTCAATGAAAGTTATATTCTATTGAAACAGCGCTTTCGAAACCGAGACAACCATATTCTAAAAGAATGAAAAAAATCGGACGGATGGTTTCTGACTCCATAAACACAACAATAGAAATTCATTTATATATATATATATATATAAATAACGTTAATAAAACACGACTTGTTAGGTTTATGTGTTCTTTATTACTGATTGCTTAGTTTTTGTATATTTCTTGTTTATTCTTACAATAACTTAGGTTCTGTAGATAAGCATTTTGATTGCACAAACAGCAAAATGCTGATCGTGTTGTTTTGTGCGAATTGCATTTTACTGCACTTCCCACACTCAAAATGGGACGTTATTTGATACGTCACTTATAGATATATATATATATAGATTATTTATATATAACACATAGATTAGGGGTACAGCAACTATACATTTTTTGTAACCGAAATGAGCAGACAACTTTGGAATATTTTGAATGGACATATTTGGAAAAATTAACCAAATATAGTCTATACAAAAATTTAATTGTATTCGTTTTTAATAAGCTGAAATCTCAATAATTTACGCTAAATATAACTACAACACATATCGACATTTTCAAAAAATTATATAGGTAAAGTGGCCCGGCAGACGTTGTCTTACATAAAATTAATTTTCATATTGAAAGCAATTTTCTTTTCAATAGATAGCAGTGCATTGATGAAGTGCCATTGAATAATTTTATGGTCCAGCATCCGTTGGATTGATGCTTGTGAAATATTAAATAAAAAACAAAATTTCAGTTCGAATGTCATGGAAGATGTTATTTATTTCTTAAATTTCAAGATATAATATTACTTATGACAATTGATGTAACAGTTAATATTGTTGATTATTGCAATTGAGTATTGCAAAAGTTTGTGATAAACAATATTTTTGGTTTTGTTTTTATACCATAACATTGCATGTTATATTATCACTGCTTTTGAATATATGTTACGTGCGATACAGTACGTAAGTACAGTTCAGTATTACTGTACGTTGGGAGCATTTTTATTTAATCACTCAAAAATGACTTCAGCCCAAAAAATAATTTATTTCTGTTTGCTTCTCTGTTCTAAAGCAAAACTGAGGTAGATGTAGAAAATAATTTATAAATAAATTTTGCTACTTGTTGAAAAGTAGCAAAACAAAAACAGTTCGTCTCTCAAAGCTTTTGGTGGTAGTGCTCAATAAAACTGTTTTTCTGCGAAAACATATAAAAGCGGATAATAGAGCATAACACATTTTTTGGTGGTTGACTTTTGTGAGTGGTTGTTTTTGAGAATGCTGGTTTAAAATTTCAATCAAATGTCAAAATGTCAAAATTGTAAATTTTGAAATGGTATATCCAATATGGCTACCGCTTTCAGTATACCGCTTTTGGTGACTTAGAAAATTAACTACGCAGAGATATTCCAAATGATAACATTTATTCTGTTTTTGTTTGAAATTGCGATTGAATCTTCGTCAATTTGTGTTTTAACTTCATGTGAAGTTCTAAACTATTTACTGAGGCCTTTTTATAATTTTAATAAATTTTTGAATAAGATCTTAAAAAATGTCATTATTTTACGAAAAAAATATACTTAAAATTGTTTTTGTTGTAAGAATTTTAAACTCAAAAATGCGTTTCTGAATTTTCTTTCACATGATGTACATAGCTGTAGAATTTTTTTTTATATGTTTGAATATTTGTATTTTTATAATTTTATTTGCACAAAAAATAAAGGTTAACTGAAGGATTCTTGATTCTTGTCAATATCATAATTCAATTCTGAGTTTTGCTACGCCTATAGTAGGCGATGTGAATGGCCGAGCAAAATGGAATATATCTTTAAATTTGACCTGAGTTGTAGTCAACCCCTCTGCCACATTTCAAAGCAATCGATGATATCGTTCCGGAGAATTTATCCATTGAAACATTGAACAAAGTAAAAATTAACAAAAGCAAAAAATTGATCACCAATATATCAAACCCTAAACTCTACGTATGCACTTCTGAAACTATCGAAACTGTGTCTTTTTTTTAATGAAAAAGCAGAACGTGCGTTTTAAAAAGACTCCTGCGCCTGATTTTACTTTTTATACCCTATTGTGAACCCCGAAAACCTACTGACTACGGGCCTGCCTCATACTAACAGGCACGCACAAACACTAACAGTTGGCAACCCTTTTTAGTTATTAACAATGCAATATTGTAAAATCGAAGTATTTTTGTGTGCGACTGTGGCAGACGTGCTTGTCTGTGTAAGCACAGACACAGAAATATGTAGCAAAGCCAAAAAATTCCTGCACGCTTCCACATGGAAATATTTGCAAATACCGGCTGGCGACACTTTGACATTCAGGAATTTTTACCGGTTTTTTTTTCTTTTTTTTTTGTTAAACACATTCAAATAAATGAATAAAAAATAGTTTATTTTTGGTTAAAATGTTGAGACGAAATAAAATAATGCTTCGGGCAGAATAAGTCAAACGCATCAGAATTTAAATAAAAAATATCTGCCAACTCAGCTTGAATCCTTGTAATATATGGTGTATATGGTGAAATATTTCTGTAGGAACTTTTTTAAGGTTTGTCACAGAAAAAAAGAAAACAAAACTCATTTAAAATGTTGCTTGACTTACGCATTATGCATCGGTCTTTCGTACTTAACAAAAATTGACGCAAATATTTGCATATCCTTTGCCTGGCCCTTTTACTCTTCTGCACCCTTTGCTCCCACTCACCTAAGCTACAGTATGTTTGTCATTCATTCAACTTGCTGCGAGGATCATGCGGCGCTTGTGTGTCGCACAGGACATGCTAGTACATAGAAAAGCAAGGAAATGTCATTCGCAGCAGCAGCAGCAAACTTACGCCAGGATATCATTTGAATAATATTAACTTAATATGTCGCCGTTGGCTGGACGCGACAGTTGATTATGTATGCATGTTTGTGTGCTTGTTTGGGTGGGTGTGTGTTCGTCAATAAATAAAAGCATCTACAATGTATAAATATGACTAACAGGCTGCAAACGCCACAGGATATCCTGCTGTGTTATTATTACAAAATAACTTTATTTGCCTGAAACTAAGAACAACATCAACAACAAAAATAACATTAACACAAAAATAAAATAAAAAAATAAAAAAAAAATAAAAGAAATAGAAAAAACTACAAGTATTTTAACAGCTAATAATTTTGTTGAATAATGTGCCTAAATTTAAAAAGTTTCTCAAATATTTGATCTGTTGCGGAAAATGTAGAAGAACAACACAACAATAGAGCCTCAAGCACATCCTTTTCAAATAAACATAAATATGTATAAGAAATGAGCAGATAAAAACCAAGTGTTGTTTTATTTTAAATTTTCTAAAGGTAACCGTTGGAATGTGTTGTGATATATTAAATAACAACTTATATAGCAATAAATCCCCTTTTCTAAACCCTTTAACATAAGTGTTTCCTTAAGTGAATGCTAATATTGTTTCCTCAAAAACAATGGAAAAAATTCACTTAGAAACATACAGCTGACAGGATAGAAGAATCTTGTTTTCTAAATTTAATAAATGTATGTATATATATATAGATAGATATAGATAGACGTGTCTGACTGCCTGAACCTGGCGAGGCCAGCATTATCCATGTCGAAATCGTCCCAAGTCGACTCAAACCTCCACTTGGTGTTCTCTGGGCAACGGCAAACTGGCATTCGTTAGTTTGACGGCCGTTAGTTTACCTTAACATGGAATGTGCGCAGAGTCTGGGTTCCGCCACATTACTACTGCCCAATGAAAACTAAACCAGCCTCGGATAACAACCCTCATTACGTTGACGACAACCGAAAACGAAAAACGGACAATGATTTACGTATATGCACCTGGAATGTTCAGATCCTTTATAGGGAAGGTACCATTATCCAACTGGCGGAAGAACTCAAAACAATAAAAGCTGACATCACCGCCATCCAAGAAATGCGATTGAAAGGACAAGGTTGCTCTAAACATGCACACTGCGATATCTACTACAGCTGCCATGCGGAGAAGCGCGAATATGGATGTGGATTCATCGTAAGCCGGAAACTACGCCACCTTGTTTCCCGGTTCACACCTGTGAACGAAAGATTGGCCACGATCCGAATCAAGGCAAAATTTTTCTACATCAGTCTTATTTGCGCGTATGCCCCGATGGAGGAAATGAACGAAGCCGTCAAGGACGCTTTCTACGCTAGTCTTGAGGACGTACACGATCACCTTCCGGTCCATGACGTGAAAATAGTCCTCGGCGATTTCAATGCGAAAGTCTGAAGCGAAGGCATCTTTGGCCCCACTGTCGGTCAGTTCAGTTTTCATGAGACCTCCACGAACAACGGTCTAAGACTGATCGACTTCGCCGCGGTGCGAAACATTGTAGTTAGTAGCATCAGATTTAAGCACCTTGACATCCACAAGGCCACCTGGCGGTCCCCGTATCAAAAAACGCGAAACCAAATTGATCATGTTGTAATCGACGGAAGGCATGCCTCTAGTGTTCTAGATGAGCGTACATTTCGGGGGTCAACATGGACTCCGACCATTATCTTGTTGCAGCCAAGATCCGCATGCGATTATGCAATGCAAAGAACATACGCACAGGAATTCAACGAAAGCTAGATGTCGCTAAGCTGAAATTACAACAGATTGCCGAGGCCTATTTCGCTCAACTCTCGGTTAAACTCAACCAACCAACCTCTGGACCCGACAACGCCGGTGGACTTTGAGCGCATATATCCCACTTCAAGCTCACTGCCGCTGAAGAAGTAATTGGTTTGCGGAGCTCGCAACCTCGGAACCAATGGTACGATCAGGAGTGTCGCATCGCGACACCAGTAAAAAACGCCGCACATAGAAAAACACTGCAGTCAGCTGCAACGCGAGCTATTATATCAACAGGTTAAGCGTCTAACTCAAGGTTTCAAGCATTCACTTGTAAAGACGAAAATAGAGATTTGAATACGGATACACAGTATGTGCTGAAATTGAGGAGACAGCACTTCTCCAATTTACTTACTGGCGACGATTCCACCAATGCCGCCCATCGAGAGCGCAGTTCAGTGCCACCAATCGACGATGACGGAGTGGAAGTATCACCACCTAGCCATGAAGAGGTTCGAGTTGCTATCCTACGACTCAAAAACAATAAAGCAGCGGGTGCTGACGGCTTGTCAGCTAAATTGTTTAATACCGGCGCATTTTTCAATTGATAAGGCGCATGCATCAGCACATCAGTAAAATATGGCTAATAGAAAGCATGCCCGACGATTGGAATCTCAGCGTACTTTGCCCTATACATAAAAAAGGAGACCCTACAATCTGCGCCAACTATCGACGTTTCAGTTTTATTTCCGTCGCATATATCTCAAGCGTACTGTGTGAAAGGTTAAAGCCGATTACAAAAACACTGATTGTACCTTATCTGTGTGGCTTTCGACCTGGTAAGTCCACCATAGAACAGATTTTCACGCTACGACAAAGCCTTTGTCGATTTAAAGCTGCGTTCGATAGCCCGAGAAGGAATTGCCTATACGCAACAATGTCTGAGTTCGGTATACCTGCAAAGTTGATTAGACTTTGCAGGATGACGTTGACCAACACATGCAGCTCCGTCAAGGTAGGAAATTACCTTTCCGAAACCTTCAATACCGAAAGAGGTTTCAGACATGGCGATTTACTGTCTTGCGATCTCTTCAACATCATCATGGAGAGGATCGTACGAAAGGCCGGTGTGCACCGTAATGGCACCATTTTCTGCAAAGGTGTCCAGCTCCTTGCGTACGCTCATGATATTAATATTGCCGGCAGAACCGAGAAAGTTGTTACCGCTGCTTTCACCGCTGTCGAAAAGGAATTAGCCAAATTGGGTTTGACGATAAATGAGGGTAAAGCAAATTATATACTGTCTACGAACAAGGTAGCGCGGCGTCTAGACTCTCACGTTTTATCCAGCAGCTATAACTTTGAAGTAGTCAAGGAGTTTGTATACCTTAGCACCGCCATTAATACCAACAACGAAATCAGCCTGGAGAGAAAGCGAAGAACAATAATTGCTAATAGGTGCTACTAGGGGCTTAGTACGCAACTAAGTTCCAGAGCCCTCTCTCGATCGACAAAACTTACACTTTACAAGACGCTCATTCTACCTGTGCTGCTTTATGGCGCTGAGGCATGGGTAGTTTCGCAAACTGACGCAGCTGATCTGAGGGTGTTCGAGAGAAAAGTTCTTCGCAAAATCTTCGGTCCTGTTCGAGTCGGCGATGACTATGGCATCCGGATGAACCACGAGCTGTATGAGCTCTACGAAGACATTGACGTAGTTTGGCGTATAACTATGCAGCGTCTACGCTGGCTGGGTCATATCCATCGTATGGACGACGAAGCTCCAGCAAAAAAGGTGCTCGAGGCGAGGGTCTGGGGTCAACGACAACGAGGGAGACCATGCCTCCGATGGATGGACCAGGCCGAGGAAGCCCTAACCGCACTTGGTGTGTATCCAATTGGAGAAGGTGCTCGCAAAGCAGAGGTGCCTGGCGAGAGCTGATGAGGTCGGCCGAAACCCGGACACGGGTTGTTACGGCCACCTCAGTAAGTAAAGTAGGTTGAGATTGTATCGTTGTGCATTGCGGGTTGCATTACGTTCCTTACAGTACATACACCATGAATGCAATACTACTCCCGGGAGGCGCCGGGTATTCCTGCTAGTAATAATATAAAATCAACGTGTCAAATAACACAATTAATTTATGTGCTTATTTTGGACAAAGGTTTGTTATTATATGTTTTTTTTTAAACGAATATTAAACTTCAAATCAAAATTTCATCGGCAATTAATATGCAGAGCTAACAATTTGTGAATCAATTATCGAAGAATAAAAACCATTCATTTAAACTTAAACAAAAACCAACTTATATATATGCAGTGTCAAATATAATTTCTGTTAAAAAAACAAAAAAAAAAAAACAAAAAAGCCAATTCGCTGGCAAGGGGAAATTTAATAAAAAAACTTAAAATTTAATAAAAACAAGTTTTATCGGTCCAATGTTCAGCATAGAATAAATTTCCACATGGACAGCAAACAATTGAAGCATGCCAAGTTAAAACTTGCAAACTATAAAACTGTGGTTGGTGGCGTTGTAGAAATATTAAAGAAAAAAACTAAAAACAAGTACAACTATGTAAATTGTCACACTGCTAACAAAAGTGGCAGCAACAAAAAAACAACAACAACAACAAATATGCCAATTCCTAATAGCAAACTATGTGAATAATTCATTAAACAACATTCGTGGTGTGTGCAGCAAGAAAGGCAAAATTTGAAATGTGCTGGTGGCAGAAAAGGGGGAGGGGAGGGGGTCGTGTAGATAGCGCAATATAGATCAGTGTTTGGGTGTGTAATAGAAGTTCGCTGCAGCTCACAGTGTTTCGTCTCAAAGAAGCTAGCTGAGCAAAATTATTTTACTAGAAAGAAAAAAAAAAAAAATAATAGGGATAGCTTCACTTGTAATAAAAAAAAAGAAATGGCTATTTCATCATTTGAAAGGACTTTGACCGAGCTTCTTATGATCAATTGTGTTGTGTGTGTGTTGTGAAATGTTTGAACACAAATGATCGACAACTGGACCTACCAACTTTATGCCGACTCTGAACGACTTATGTTCTCAAGAAGCTTTTCATGGCAGTTTTGTTTTCTTTTTGAGGTTTGCCATTCTCTGCAGAGGGTAATCATGCACGAATCGTTGGTGTCTGAGCTGCCCCAGATCACATTATGAGCGTTCGCATCGCATCCAATAATCAGGCCCTTCGATTGCGATGCCGCTGTGTAGAGCAGTTGTCTAACGTTTTCCTCAGGAAGGAACTTCATGGTCATGAGACAGGTAAGCTAAAATAAGCCACAAACTAATTTGGCCTATCTCGACGCTTATTACCACGGTGTCCTTGTTGCTGAAATTAGAGAGAGAGTAAATGCACTCAGGTTATTATTTATTAAAATACACGCTCTTGGTTTACCTTGAGATTTGGTGTACAATAGCGTGTTATTTGGAGTCCTGAGTCCGCACACCAGGCCGCAGACTACCCACGGCTCCTGGATCAGAACGACGTTTTCTCCGTCTTTATTTAAGCGCGCCTGTTGGCTGTTTGCCAAGGAGAGCGTTTAAAGACCGCGTGTCTGGTGTAGCTGAAGGCTGCACCCCTTTGGCATTTAAAGACTTATCGTCTATTTGTTTTTATTTTCATTTTTATTTATATTTTTATTTATCGTTATCATCTAGGTCTTACGACCACCCCCTCCTCGTTGGACGAAGAAGGTTAAACTGGCAGGCTCTTAGACCCCTCCTCGAGAGGAATTGGAACTGCATCCAAGGGCCAAGATTTGGTGTCTTCGTGTGCAGCCCCGATCCAGCCCGTGCCTGGGTTCAGAGTCCGCCAGTATGGTGGTCAAAAAAAAAAGAGGGGAAAAGATGTACACCGCGCCCTAACCGCAATGCCGCGGTAAGGCCACAGTTACTCTCTGAGGTGGTCAGGTATCAGAGAGGCTCCATTAATGACTGGACTATTTTTGCTGGGCCTCCAGCCAGGTTGATCCTCGGAACGGGTCGCATGCCGCCTTGATCCAGTCCAGTGGATAGCCTTTTATTCATTGCTCCAAAACAGCCTGTATGACATGGGTGACTCTACCAGGAGCCGAGGCTTCCGTCATCATAGCCTGTTTGTGTCATTGCAACCTAAGCCCCTACACCACGACAAGGTATCTATCCAGGTAGAGGTCAATATATAAAACAATATTAATTAATTTTTACAAAAACTAATAAAAACAAATCTACTTGTCACCCAAAATATTATTTTAGAAATACATAAATTTAAGAGCTACTAATTATAAGAAATTTCAAACTCCAGCTTAGCTAAGTGGAAGAACTGAGTTATTTATAAGCATTTTCTTGTGCTAATTGAACAATTTTTCATACATATCCATTAAAATTTTTATCAATATTCAATTTTGTTCAGCTATATTATTCTAAGTGAAACACTGTGCGACACCACAAAGCTTGCCATGGCAAATGCAACAAATGCGTCCGCAAATAACGAAAACATTTTTGAAATAGATGGCGCTGCTGCTGTCACCGTAGCTATGAAAACAGTATAAATAGTAAAAAAAAAAAAAAAATACAAGTGATAAATTATGACAAGCCAAGAGCAAAAAATAAATAAAAAAAAAAATTGTGACAATGTTTACAAGGACTGTTTAAGGTATGCAACGAATTAAATGGAAACCTAAAAAGTATTATACTCTAAAAAATTGTGATAAAATATTTCCGCAGCTCCTGCAGATATGCTATGAATTATTACCAATCCTAAATCATCAGTTTTCATTTAAATGACAGTGCTGATTGTTTTATTTTACATTACACTTCATTTCATGTCGTTAAATTTTGTTAAGTTACATATTCAGAATTGCTAAAATTTTGACCGAAAAAATTCAACTCAAAAATGTAGCTTAAAGTCTGAGGTAAAAATGCAACCGAGCTGACTTCTTAGATGCGTTTTTATTATAAGAATATGTTTTTATATAGCACAATTTTTCTCATAAACTCTAAACGAGCATTTCTACATATTGATTGTGTTGCCATAAAAAAATATTAACTAAAAATTTTATATTTTACTGTTTATTTTATAGAGTTATTTATTGACATTAAAGCGGGCAGCGGGAGAGACTGCGCTACCCGAAGTACAACGCGTAAAGCTAACGTTACCAAAAGTCGTTTCGAATACATCCGTCCACACCAGTATTACCAGTATTTATGATCGATCGTGAGGCAAGAGTGATGTGCTGAACTCACTACGCAACAACAATGAACAAAACGCAGAGTTTGATCTTTCGTATTTGATCTATAGGAGAGACGTTAAGATTACACTGGCTCTAACTTGATGGTAGCAGCCGATCTAGAAATTTTGTAATATTCATTAAAAGATCAGTAGCAATAAAGGCGAGTCGCTTCGCATAAAAATTAAACTTTGACGTTCTTTTTAATTTATATAAATTCTTTGTATATCTATTGATACATGAGTTACAGGCACTTTAGTGAACATATCTATTTTTTTAAACTAAACCATCGCTCAGTGGATGCGATCTTTAAACGCGAAAGTATTGCGTTGATTCGGAAGACGGGTGATAGTTAGCTGGAGGGAGGAAAGATGGAGTAGTGACGGTGAAGATTTGCTTTAAACTTACACAGATCAAAACTGCCGGGGAACACGCTCCCAGGGAGATTATTCCACAATCTTACTATGCGATTAAAAAACGAATTATCTCGGTAATGCAAGGTTCTATTGTGCATCGAAGCAATAGTAAAGGGATGGGCTTAAAAAGCTACCCGAGTAGACCCAGAATATACACGAACTGGTGGCGTCAGGCCATGCACCTCCCTTGAACAGTTCCCGTGGTAGAATCTTTATAAAGGGCTTAGGAAACCAACATTGCGTCAATGCCCAAGAGAACTGAGAGGAGATAAAATTTTTTCATATCCTATCATATATATCGCACAACGTTGAATTCGGTTCAGAAGCTCTAAATAAGATCTCGAAGCTCCTGCCCAAATGTGCGAATTGTGCTCTATTTTCGGCCTTATAACAGGTCATTCAATAAGTCCGTAGGATAAGTAAGAAAAAAACAAAATTTTGATCAAACTCGATTATATTATTCAACATAGTTGCCTTCGAGAGCGATACAATGAGTATAGCGTTTTTCCAACTTTTCGATACCACTTTTATAGAACGATTCCTCTTTCTCGTCAAAATATGCCTCAGTTTCAGCGAGTACTTCATCATTGGACTTGAATTTCTTTCCAGCAATCATTCTCTTGAGATCAGAAAACAGGAAAAAGTCGCTGGGGGCTAAATCTGGAGAATACGGTGGGTGGGTAAGCAATTCGAAGCCCAGTTCATTCAATTTTGCCATCGTTTTCATCGATTTGTGACACGGTGCATTATCTTGGTGAAACAACACTTTTTTCTTTTGCAAATGTGGCCGTTTCTTGGCGATTTCAGCCTTCAATCGATCCAAAAGTGCTCAGCCATAGTCGCTGTTGATGGTGGTTCCTTTTTGGAGATAGTCGATGAATATTATTCATTTCGCATCCCAAAATAAAGACGTCATCACCTTACAACCCGACTGTTGGGTCTTTGTTCGATATTCGGTTCGTCGACTGCTGTCTACTCAGCTGACTGTCTTTTGGATTCCGGTGTGTAATAGTGAAGCCATGTTTCATCCGTTGTCACATATCAACGATAGAATTCGATTTGATTGTGGTTTAATAGCGCCAAACACTGCTTTGAAGCATCAATTCGTTTTTGGTCGACTGTGAGAATCATTCTTAGGAAGTTCATATGTTCTAAAAAGTTGTTTATTAAGATCTTAGGATCATTTTTGTAGTTAATTGTTTCCTTGAGTTTTGAACGGTTTGCTACCTATGGACCTGAACAGGGGAAAAAAGGTAAAACAACATTTAATTTTTTAAAGTTTTTTCTTTTATCACGTAGTGGTGTCCGTATATGGTTATTTTTTTTCGTGTTGCACTGTGTAATAAAATAAAGAATTTATTTTTAAAGATACGAGATATTTGAAATTCGGGTTGTAGGGAGGGTACACCGAATAATGGTCTGATTATAGGCATTTGTGTTACGAATGTTTTTTGAACTTAGACTATATATCGAATTATTTTAAAAAATATTGAAGGAGTCCAAAGACACATCGATTTTTAACTTTGTGTTAAATGGGAGGTAGCCGTGGTCATTGTTCGATTTGGCCAATATTTGGAAATTTTCTTAATCTATGTAAAAATATTGTCGACATCAAATATCGTTGCTCTGCGGCAACTGCAAATAGTTTTGGCTACAGCTTATATAAAACGGTTACACTGTGGGACGGTCAGGCAAGATATTTACTCTCAAAATCTTTATTTGTGCGTATATAGTGTATGAATTCCTGAGTTGTACATGGTGGGATTGTGAAACTTGGTAAGTAGGTGCTACGGGTCCAAGTGGCGGTCAGTATATATTTATTAGTGTTGTCACTGCAACTGCCTATCTATATACATAGCGGGCGTGGTACCTCCCATTTAGCACAAATTTTCAGTATCGAATAGTTTTGAAATTATAGGCTGTACAGCCTCGGGATTCGGTATTCCACTAAAATTTGTACGTGTATTATTTTAGAGGCATTGAGAATGGGTGTGGGCGTGGGCATGGCACTTTTCAGAAATCCTAATTTTCGGCATAAATTTCAAGCTGTAAGTCATATTCGAACTATAAATCACACATCAATGAAACTCAGTACAAACATACGTGTCCTTCCAGTGGTAAAATTTAAAGTCAAATTTCAATACAGATTAGCTATAGAGATAAAAGTCACAGAACATTAAAGATCAGAATGGAATTACCTAGCCAATTTTTTGATATCGATAGCTTTGAAAGTCATAAAACATTGAAACTCAGAATGGAGTTACAATTTGGTGATGTCCTGCTACTGGAAAACTGAAACTGGCATTGAGCGTTGAAAATTTTGCGAAATTAACAATTTGATTTTAATCAATCGATTATACAAATTGAGCTATCAGAATTTTTGTATGTAAGCAATTTATTCAAGATTTTTTATATTTCCGGCATAGTGAGACAAACATTAAGTGGCTAGTGGTTAATCTTGCTCTTTTATGACTGGTATGTATTTAAAGGCGAGCATTTTTGCTATATTTCTTTCACTTTCACCTTGAACATGAGAGGGCACTAGTAAACATCTTTAAAAAATATGTGAAAAACTACTAAAGCTTATGTATGTAAGAATGTATGTAAGGAACTTTATTTCAATGCATTTGGCAACTTGTGCACTCCACTAGCAACCAATCGATGCACAAACAAACCTGGCAAGCAAAAAAGAAAATACGCGTGGTGTAGTGTCATTTAAAACAGAATATTGCAGAATGAGATATTTTTACATAACTTTTATTAAAAACAGTGCTTTGGTAGTATTTTCAAATGACATCGAAAAAAGTTTGTGGAGAAAATATCATCTTTTACCTACCTGTACATTATAAATATTGTTTTTAAGCAGACATTTTGTTTGCAATGCAAATAAATGGCATATGCGACGTCAATTAACCCTTATAGCTGATATTTCTACTTAAGGCGGGACATGACATTCGCGGCAGAGAAAACATACCTTTTTTTAAAAATTCATAACTTAGTCAAAAACAAACATTTTTCCAAAATTTTTTTTTATTATTGTAGAGCATTGAACAAATTACATGAAAAAATTTAAAAAAGTATATTTTTCACTCCAACATGGTTTTATAGAGCTCCAAACTGGCGGCAGAGAAAAAACGGGGCTTCGTGGTTGGAGCGCTGGGAGTTGCAAAAATTGTCCGATCTGGAAAAAAAATGACTTTTTTAAATCTTAACAAAATTGGTTATCGTATGACACGAGCTTTTTGTTTGTAATTTTTTTTTCAATTTTTGGTGATGTTCCAAATTTGAAAGTGTGTTTTTTCGAAATAAATATTGACTTTAAAAATTCATAATAAAATTGAAAATAAATTTAAAAAAAAGCTTGTGTCATACGATAGCGAATCAAGTTTAAAAAAATACAAAAAAAAAAAAATTTCGTCAAAAAATTAACCCGCTAGTGCCGCAACCAGTACGAAAAACATGGTTTCGAGATAAACGCGTTCAAAGTTTGTGAACAAAGAAAAAAAAGGTTACCTTCAATCTGCCATGCCTGCTTCGTACTGTATGCCTTCGTTATCTTGTGTTGTGCTGTTTCTTATAGTTTTTTGCAATCGTTTAGCAATTCGGGCTTCACCCTTCAAGTAGGTACGAAATAACAACCACCAAAAGTCAGGTAGCAAGTAAAACAAGTATATATCAGCTGCCGTACGTAGGTAGCGCAAAAATTAAAAATGCGCTCTCACTAATCCGGCTGAAACTTTTGAACCTGCAGGAGTTTTCCATGAAATTTGTTTTTCTTAGAATCTTAAGAATATTTACTAAAATACAAAATTATTAAAACAAAGTCGATTTAAAAAAAACTGCCAATGTCATGTAACCCCTTAACTGCAGTAAAAAAATAAATGGTTAAAAAAAAAACTTCCACTTAAGTTTCCACAAGTTTATTAAAAACAGTTCCCTGCCTTGATTGCAAACTTTTGCAAGAAATGCTTGAAATTCGCATATATATAGCTCAATTCGCTTTGCTGGATATGATTCACCCACTCATTACTGCCTATTGCATGGAATTTTTTTGCGAAAAATTCGCAGCATGCTATTTGGTTTTTCTCAAAAGCACATGCAATTCATTAAGTTCGCAGACAGCACTGAAAATCATTAAAAAATATAGCTTTTTGTGTCAGTGGATGGTACTTTATTTATTTATCAATGTCCTTTGTGGAGTGTGAGTGCGAGCGTAGGTGTGTGTATTTGTGTGTCTGTTTGCATGGCTTTGACAGCACTTGTTGCCATTTTATGATTGCTTGATGCATTTCTTTGTCATTGTCTCGCCTGTCAAAAACTTTTCATCTCTACGTACATACATATGTGCCTTAGACAGACAGAAGTGTTGCTGTCATGGCTGCTATTTTAATATTATTTATTCTGTTTTATTCTGTTTTGTTTCATTTAAGTGTGGTTGCCATGTTTTTTGCTATGTTTGTCAAAATAAGCACCGACATTTGTTTCATATTTTTAGTGTACAAAACTTTTGCGCATTTATTGCGCATCAGGGCGTATGAGTAACTTTTTCATTATCTCATGCTTATTATGGAATTTGTAACAGAAAGCACTTGGTGAAAGAAAAAAAAAAGAAACACTTAGCTTTAGCTTTAATTTTAATAAAACATTTTTTTTACTTTATTTTAAGCAAACTTTGAAATATTTTTTATAACAAGCAGGCTTTGTTAAAATATTTTCATTTGGTAAATAAGTGTGCATTGTTTAACAATGCAAATATGAAATATGTAGTTGTTGAAAATGTTTAATAAATTATACCTGAATTAATTTTGTTTAATTGTGTTGTATTAAAAGCAACAGATTTTTAATAGCAACGTTTTCCTATTTATAAAAATCGCAAATTCAATCAATATGCGCGTACTATATAAAGTTAAACCAATAATTGACGTAGTAAGAAATCGCCTTTCGAGTTTACCACTAGAAGAAAACCTTTGTATTGATGAGCAAATCATTTTATTTAAAGGAACATTTTTCGCAATACAATATATTAAAGAAAAGCCCTGCCATTAGGGTATTAAAGTTTTTTTCTTATGTGGTAAAAGTGGAACTCCGTACGATTTTCTTATGTATCAAAGATCGACAACTCCAATAAACAAAGAAGTAGTGAAATCTGTTGGATTTGGTTCAGCTGCTGTTCTTCAGTTATGTCAATGTATTCCGAGTACGGTCATTGGTCACAATCTATTTTTCGACAACAACTTTCCTTCTTACCAGCTCTTCAAAATATTGAAACAACGCAAAATAAATGCCGCCAGAATCTTTCGTGATAATAGATTCACCAATGAAATCCAGATAGATTCACCAATGAAATGAAATTAACAGGTCGAAGCTATTCTGCTGAAAGTATTGATGCAAATGGTGTCGTACTTAGTACTCGTTGGTATGACAATGAAGTTGAAATTAAAGTTAAAGATATGGCAAAACGTTGCGAAAAAATTGTGGTAAAAGTACATATATAATATGCAATAAATGTATTGTAGAATTGTTTTGTAGAATTTCACAAAAGCAAATTAATTTCATTGGTAAATTAATTAATTTTTAATAAAAATGGAACAAAATATAAAGGCTGATACTTTTTTCATTTAACTTATATTGGTACTTTAACCTACCTGTACCCCTACCTGTAAGATAAAGCATCACAGGTAAAAAGAAATATTTTTCGACTTTAGGAGCATCATTTTACTTTATTTACAACATCTCAAATTTTTTATTTCCAATGTAAATTATTTTTGACACGGACAGGGTTAAGGGGTATATTAACCTTGTCTCACTGTTTTTAAAGCCCATAAGGAGGCATGGTAGGTTTCACCAATATTAAAATCTAAGTCGATTTAGACATGTTCGCCTGCCTGTCTGTGATCACGATTAGAGCAGTAATTTTAAAACTTTAGTCACGAAATTGAAAATATAAGCTTTTATCTGTAAAATAAAAATCAAGTTAAAAAATTACCAAAATCGGATAAAATCCACTGATGCTACCTCCCATACGGAGTTGAGCTATTTAAATGGTAAATTCTCTTTGAATTCTACAAAAATTAAAGAAGTGTTTTGAAATTTTACACATATGTATGCTTTGATATTTAATGCAAACCTTCACTATTAAATTTGGCAAAATCTAATGTAAACTTCTTTTATCTTCTATAGAGAGTGACGTCATCAAAATATAAAAACCTTCCTAAATACCCCAAAAATTTATGCGTTGACTTCATACTTCTTAATATAAAAAAAACTGAATGTAATCGTGTCTACCAAATTTTGCGCACACAGTGCTGTGCTATAAATTTTGTAAAGTTTTAGTTTTTCTTATTTTATATTTTTTTTTCTATATTTGAATAGTATTATAATATAATCGAACGTCGTTTTATAGTTAGTAGTACTGAGTTTTCGATCATTGGACATACACAATAGGTAAATCACCTAAGCCGGCTTGGGTAAAGAGAATTGTATGGGAATTATTAACTTATGCTTACTCACCCAAGCAATTTATTGCTTACTACATTGCTTTGAAAGCACGTACTTCAATACCTTGCCAAAAAAAAAAAATATTTGATTCACCTAAGCCCAAAATTTTCAAATACAAAATTAAAAAACAACTAGCATGGATGGCTTAAGCATAGTTTTGAGGTATTTTCTGCAAAAAAAAAACAACACAGCTGCATCAGTAGATACACGAGAGAAGGATAGATTTTATAATTTAATGGTTTTTTTTTTTGTAATAAAACCACTTTTAAATTAAAAAATAACATAAAATAAATTAAAAAATACACGTTAATATTCCCACCAGTAAATTGTATTACATTTCATCAACAAAAAGAAAAGAAAATAAGAAAAAAAAAATCCTTTGCCTGCCGTGCGGAATCGAACCTGGTACTTTTGGTGCCAGTCCATCGCTCTACCCACTGATACTACCTACTCTACCTTGCTACTGTTTGCTGACATAACTGTAGCTACGTTAATTCACCTAAGCAATTTATTGCTTAATACATTGCTTTGAAAGCACATACTTTGGTGCCCTGCCACAAAAAAAAAAAAAAATATTAGATCCACAGATGTTAACAGATGCTGTATTAACAGATTCAGTATGTCGCAGTATTCTGTTGATAGATGCAGCATAGCTTGAGTTGAAATTATTGTAATAGTGAATAAATCACTCCGCGTATCGGAGGATTTGGCTCAATGCGTAACGCAGTGTCTTCATACACAGTGGTATCGGATTGGTGTGGGTTCGATTCTCAACGGCATGCAAAGGCAAAATTTTTGTATTTGATATTTATTTTAATTTAATTAAATGGTCTTGTTATAATAGACGTCAAGCAGCAAGAAAAGCCGAGAAGTTATTAATTTCTAAGAAAAAAAAAGGGTGTTGAAAAAAGAAAAATTTGTATTGTTGCCAATTTTAGTCAAGCAAATCACAGAACGAGAGGCAGCAGCTTCAAAAAAAAAAAGGAAAATTTAAAAAACCAAAACCCGAAAAAAAGTTGTATTTTTGAAATTAAATTTTTTTTTTAAAAAGTAGTGTAGAAGAAATTACCAAATACTTGCTGAATTTATCACCAAAATAAAAACTGGCAAGTCAACATGTAAAACTCAGGCGTTTTGATGAGGTACTTGGGAGGCTGAAAACTACCAAAGCCATCTTATAAATTATGCTAGGTTTTTTTCAATTTAACATAAGTTTTTTATCAGATTTCTATCATCTGCCAAGTTTATATTGAAGCCTCCACTTAGTATCTTTGGTACATCGTCAAAATATTCGGTAAATATTTTTTTGCGTATTTAAGAACTTGCTTTTGAACAAAGTATCAAATTTTGGAATAAAAAGAAATCTATACCGAATTAACCCTTTCATGAGCAGGTCTTATTGTTTTAACCCTTCAAGACTTCTTCTAAGCACACCTACCTCCTATCCGTCTCAATCCGAAAGACATGCAAGTTGCTAATTATAGTTAATATCTCCCCTCAATTGATTTCGAGACGGATCAAATAAATGAACTGGTCCTATTTTTATATCGCTTCAACATTTCTATTAAACCCACCTAAATCCTTTAATTTTTTTCGGTAAAATTTTTGATTTTGCTGACTTTGCATTTTTTTCAAAGCTTCAAAGAAAACAAGAAAATAAAGTTAAATTAAATTATTATTTTTAATAGCATTATTATGACACATTCTTAAAATATGTTATGTTCTTACATAAAGAGTGGAGTTGTTTAGCCAAATTGTGTTGTTTTGCAATTTAATTTCATAAATCCTTCTTATTTCCCCATTTTTGGAACTTCTTAGGCAACTACCATATTGAAATATTCATAAATAAGCTACCCGAGTGGAAATTTTCCTAAGGATGGAATCGGAAAACTATCAGTAAATCCTTATTTATACTTAACGATCTGTTTTCAAACGTGACGCAATTTTTGATATTCACCCTGATCCTGATAATAGCCGGATCAGAAATTGTCCTTAAGTAAGAATAGACTCAGGAAAACCTCTGTAACGAGTTTTATTTCTTAGGCTGGGGTATGCTCAGCCGCTCCAGGGTCCGTCCAAGAGATTTCACAACCCCTGGGCAGAAACAGTCTCAAGAATAAAAAAACAATAAATAGTTTTGTGAATCGCAGAATTTGTCACGGTTGAATTCAGAGTCCAACTCTATCATTAAACCCGAAGGTTTTAGCTCGAAGCGATCACAAAATCTATTTATTTTTGTTTTTTTTTAATATTTGCGTTTTGTATTTTTTTTTATGCATTTTTTTTCCTATAAATTGTTACAAATATTAACTTAACAATACTTTCTACGGCTAACCATCTAATTTTACCGGCGGATCAGGTGGCAAAGTGCCGATGGCAGAAGGCCTTACAATACAATACTTAAGATACGGTTTGGCCGAAGCCGAAAAGCCGGAGCTTGAGGTTGTGGCTTGGGTGTTTTTGTTGGTGATTAAGTGGTTAGATCTTGCCACCAAGACTGCCTATTAATTTTTAGTTTTCTATTTTTAGAATCACCAGAGAGTCGCTTACCTACTAAACGACTGATTTTGGTCAAACCACTTGACTACCTTACGATGTCATTTTGCTTTCTGTTTGTACATATTAACATATGAACAACATGTGACTTACACGCATTCGCTGATGGCGCCATGCAACGCGTAATCGCAATCTTTGCTGTCATTGCTGGCTGTGATCGCTAACGCCGTTTGTTGCGATTATTCGCATTAAGCGCCGTGCAACAGGCCTAGTGCCCAGATGGGGGACGGCATCGAATCCCAGCCAGGGCAAAAAAAAAAAAATGCTAATTTTTTTTCCTATTTTTTTTCCTTATTTTTTAATATTTCAATTAATTTGATATATTGTTTATATATATTTAGATCCTTTATTAAGGTTTTATTTCATTTTCAGTTCTGCGAATCTATGCTGCTTGGATATCAGGGATGATATTTGGGGGCTTTTAGGGCTTTTTTGGGTCCTTTTTCATTTCAAAAGCCCCGAGGCCCTTCTTATTCATTTTAGGCCCTTTTGGAAAATTCTACCGAAAAAAATCGGAATTTTTTAAAAGAAAAGTTTACTGGTTGATGTATATGATTTCAATATGCCAAAGAAAAATCACCGAAAAAATAAAATGAAAAATCCCCAAACGAAAAGAATAAAAAATGTTTACACAATAAAAACGAAAAAATGTTCAAAATTTTTTTGGAAGAATGTTCCAAAATGCAATTCAGCGGCGTTGTAGTGCTTGACAAAAATAAAATGACACAACCAATATCCGCCGTCACAAAGGGTTTTGCTTCTAAATGGAAAATATTGTTGCTTGTATAGACGACGACGAACAAGTGATTATAAGGCTTTTAGAACTTACGCCCGAAAAAAATGGCAAAAAAGCCCGAAATTTTGGAAGCATTAAATTACGGAAAAAAACGCCCGAATTTGAAATTGCAATTGAGCCCTAAAGAAAGAAATAATGCTCGAATGGTTTGGAAATAAGACTCGAAAGAAAATGGAAATTACGACCGAAGTTTTCAGCAGTTTTTCGTTCTTTATTTCCAAATAAGATTATCAAAGTATAAAAGAACAGATTTGAGTAGTAAATTAATATTTCCCTGTAAAATATCTGCAAGGATTTCATTAATTTTAGTTGTTTTTTGATATAATGCATGAATGTTCTTTTACGGAACAATATTCTTTTACCTTCCGTAAAAGCGCGAACCATTTTATCGTAATGAATTTTAAATTTCTTATCTTTTCAGTAAAAAAAAATTCGGGCGTTTTTGTATTTTTAATTTGGCGAAAATGCCCGATTTTTTTTGGACCTAAATTACAAGCTTATTTTTCGGGTCTTTCTTCCTTTTCAAGTATTTGCAAAAAAGATCTTAATTGTATTGGTACAAACACCCGAAGAAATGACATAATCGGTAGAAATTTCGGTAATTGTTTTTCGACAAATTAAGCCCAATTTTGTATGGAAAATTTCGGGTTTTTTGTAATGTTTTTCGTTCGTAATTTCTGGAAGCCAATTGTAAGCTATCTTTGATTTATTTCGTAAATAGAAATATCTGGAGAAAGAAAAAAAGTTTTCTTTTTGTGATCATGTAAAGGTAAGACAACCGCGGGGGGGAGGGGGGGGGGGAGGTAGAGAGGTGACGGATAGCCCTCGGCCGATTTAAGTTAATTATTTTAAATTATTAAAAAACATAAGGATCAAGTGATAAAAATAAAAAAGAGTTATAATTACCATTTCACTAGTAGTCAATGTGAACTATCAGTTAAAAACAGAAAGCGAAACTGCATCCAAAAAAGTAGGTGATTTTTGTATAAAAAAAAACCCTTAGCAAACAGCGAAATTTCGTTAAAAAACGTGCAAAATTAACCAAATTTTTCGGTGATTTTTCTTTTGAATTTCCCATTCATTTTATTTTACCCATATTTCGTATGAAAAATGTTGGGTGATTTTTCATTTCATTTCGTATGTTATTTTTTATTGTTTGTATTTTATGTAAAGGCGAGATTTCCTACGCCTTTAAAATTGTTCTCAGTAAAACAAGTTTTGTTAAATACAGTCATTGTCCCATTAAGAGCAAACTTTTTAGTAATTTCAACAAGCTTAGTTTATTTCCCAAGTTGAGCTTAGATGAAAAGAGTGAACCCAAGTCCCGCTTCATTAATAAGACTAATTGCAAGACTTGACGGAGAGTCTTCATTAAATTGCTTATTCATTTCTGACATTCTACGACTATTTCAAGATGGAAATATCTGGTGTGTGGTTTGTGTGGAAAAGCTTTACAATTTTTATTTTTATTTATCAAATTTTGGATTGACTAATCAGAAAAATGTTCTCGTTAAAAATTTTCTTTTAGAAACACTTTATCTATAGACTAACTTTGGCGTCTTTTTAACTTCTACAAACAACGCGTGTAATAAAATATTTTGAAAGAATAACCTGAAACTAGTTATATCACTTTCACCCAAAATTTTTGATTTAAGATGGAAGTGATTTAATTTAATCATTTAAATTACATTTCTTAATGAGTCATGATCATCATCGTCATCATGCGTGGAGCGTGCATTTCCTGCTTTAAAATAAGTAAAACTTTGGTTAACCGTAACCTTAGATCAACATTTTGCTTTTTATTTTTGCCTTAAAAAATAAAAATCAAAACTCACCAGTTATTTAGTGCTCAACAAAATATCTGTCAGATTTTGCTTTTTATTTTTGTCTTAAAAAATAAAAATCAAATCTTACCAATTATTTAGTGCTCAAAAAATTATCGGTTAGATTTTGTTTTTTATTTTTGCCCTAACAAATAAAAACTACAAATAATTATTACTTTTTGCTCAAAATTTTTAAAGTCAAAATATAATTATTATTTTTAGCTTTTTATTATAAAATGCATAATTGGTACGGCCTCTGATATTGAGTTACAATTTTTAAATCTTAAAGCCCTATTAATGTCAAATTGGCCCTATTTTTATATGAATTTAGCATCACGCATCGTTACTTGAACGTCACTTATACCATATGTTGAATTTCACTAAAAGAATCTGGCTTAGAAACAGTTGCCTCAGCATTGTCAAAGTCTTCAACATCACTGCTCGTGATTTCACTTGGTTGTATGACCACATCAGTTTTTATATCCGATGCATCATCGTCATTTTGAATATAGTCTTCATTATCGCCTTCATATTCAAAGGATTTGCTTCGTCGTCTTCTTCTTCGTCTTCAGCCCTTTTACAGTAAAGCCAATATCATCCCCGTTGGATATATATATATATATATATATATATATTTTTGCTCACTCACATGATCGTTTATTTTAAGCGCCGTTCAGTAGGCCTTGTTCCCAGATGGGGGACGGCAAATATAATAATTTTATTTTTCATTATTTTTCAATATTTCTAGTAATTTTAAATATATTGTTTATATTTTTTAAGCCTTCATTAAGGTTTTATTTCATTTTCAATTTTTAAGAAAACGCAAGTTACTGTGGCTGACGGACGTATTGGTTTCTTATTTGATCATGTGAGTGCAGTTCCCTTAGGTTTAAATTCTTTATGTTTAAACCAAAAAAAATTCATATTTTATTTCTTTTATATTTAAGGTGTTTGTAAAATAAAATATATAAGTATAATATATATATATATAATAAATATATAAATATAATTTTATATGTAAGGTGTAACGATCTGATCGTTACACCTTATATCCACCTGATTAGATATTGATACGGTTTCCTGAAAAGGGCTATCCATTTCATATCCGAATCATATCAGTACATGAATAAGCTTTTCCTTAATTGATTTCCACTCGGGTATATGCTTCGTGAATATGTTTACCTGTCGCTAACGCCTCATTATTGAACAATTGTGTATAAGCTGCACAAACTTTACAATAATTATAAATCACATCATAGCAGTACTGGTGTTTGGATGTGTTTGGTAATCTCTGTTTATTGTTTTCATTTTTGTTTTTGTTGCAATTTATTGTAGAAACGTGCGTTTGTTGTTTCATTGCAATTGAACTAACAATGAATTCCAACGTTGGCTTATTCTGCTAATTAGAAACTAATACAATTACTGCATACACACATACACACACCTACAAACACACACACACATACACATACACTAAGCCACACAGAGAAAAACAAAAGCTGCGCTAATTGCACTTAATAGCGCATTTCACGTATTCAACAGTTAAAGCGACCACGTAGAAAACATCTAAGTAGCACACAAAGCTCGGAGAGTTTGATTGTAAGAGCTTAAAAATTACTTTGTCTAGTATTACATACGGAAAAAAGATAACTTCAATTATTTTTAAACTTTTTACGTATAAAAAGCCAGCACTGCCAATTTTATAATTTTCAACTTTTGCTTGAACATAATACTGAACACAGCTTGTCGACTTATGGCCAGGATTGCCAATTTTTGTTAGAGTTTACATTTATGCCATCTTAATCTTATAGTTAGCTTCCTTCAAAATTACTTTTTAAAATTATTTTCTATTAACATTGGTGAATGCAGATCTCGAAAAAATAAGATTAATCCTACGTTTATAAACGGATACTATAGTGGACACTATAGTGGATGCGTCTGGCCAGATATTTTTTGATTTTCACTTAAGTTTTTATATAATTCCACTTGTGCTAGCCTATTCTATTTTCGTGATATTTCCTAAAAAATCATTGGCTTTTATATTCTGCAAAAATCTGAGCAAAAGAATTATAAAGAAGATTTTTTAGAAGGACTTTTCAATATACACATCGTATTGGAAGTGGATGTGTCCAGACAGACACCTCTATATTAAGTACGCTATCCGTTTCGTTTTTTGTTGATATTTTAATTTTATATCATTGGCTAAGTAGGCTGTGCATGTCTTTGCATATTTGAAATTCAAATTTCTAATCTTCTCTCAATAATCAATGCGTAAGTGAACGTTTAGTGAAAGCACGTACGCTTAGGAAAAATAAATCGCGAAAAAATTTTGTATTTGTGATTTGAAAAAATAAATTTGTGTGATGAAATAGGCTGTTTTTATAAACAAACAGTTATAAATAAAAGAATAGCAACAGCACTAGCAACTTAACTGGAAAGAGAAAGAGGTGCTGAAGACGAAGAAGAAGACGACGAAGCAAATCCTTTGAATATGAAGGCGATAATGAAGACTATATTCAAAATGACGATGATGCATCGGATATAAAAACTGATGTGGTCATACAACCAAGTGAAATCACGAGCAGTGATGTTGAAGACTTTGACAATGCTGAGGCAACTGTTTCTAAGCCAGATTCTTTTAGTGAAATTCAACATATGGTATAAGTGACGTTCAAGTAACGATGCGTGATGCAAAATGTTAGTTCTTCTATGGAAAGGATGGCACCAAATGGAAAAAAATGAGCCGAGCTCAGTTGGACGTCTACGTCTAGAATATCAACAGCATTCGAAAGTAGAATATATACAATAGATTTCGGATATATACAATTAGATTGTATTTCTAATAATACCTAAATATATATTGTTTATTTTTGTTTGCTTATGCTATGTACTAAATTCAGTTTTTTAAAATAAAAGTAAGAAAACTTTTTCAAACGTCAGAAATATTTCCTATATTAAGATCAATGCATCATAATACACAAAAAAAAAAAAATATAATCGAAAAAATATACGTCCAAACATATCTAAAAAAAAGAAACCACAAAACTATACAAAAACGAAATATTTGCTTTAAAGTGTCTATATACGTATGAGTCTGGCCAGACACATCCACTGTTAAAGTGACAATCGTAACATTCACTAAACCAAGGGTTAAAATTAATTAAAATTTATCCTAAAGCTTAAACATCCATCAAAGTTTCTAAAGAAATTATTTAAAGAATTTAAGGAACGAATAATTTTTTTTATTTTTAAATATACAAAATAGTTTTTTATTTGTCATGAAAGTGACTCTTATGTTATTTCTTAATTGTATAAGAAAATACATTTTCAATGATTTTCTTTTCTGATAAAATGTCAATAAACAAACAAAATTTGTTCAAGCATAGATTAAAGCGGTGATAATTCATAAAAAACCACTGAGAAAAATATCAAAAAAAAAAAAAATAAAACAAAATGTAGATTCAAAAATTAGTTAGTATTAGCTTAGTTTCAAGCTTGAAGCAATCAAAGAAAAACCCATTCATTTCGAAATGCCCAAATTCAGTTTGTCTCGATACTTACGTTAGGAATATTCAAATGTTTCACATGAATAAACCAACTTTATTGTTTGAAAACTCGAAAACATTAAATAATTATTGACAATTTTTAAACTTTTCTTAAAGCTTTTTTCAGGTGTCCCACTAATGACGGCATTTTGTTTTTTAGGCCCAAAAATCGAACATCTTTTTTAAAAGGTCTTTGACTGTGCTTCTATCGATGAATTTGTGTTGTTCGTATTATCAAATGTTTGTACACAAAAAAATTGGTCGAGAACTGGACCAACAAGTTTTATGGCGACTGCCATAACTTTTTACTTTTTTAGATTTGTTTTGTCTGCAGAGGGATGACAGAGAAAAAAATGGGTTCTATTGAAAAAACTGCTTGTGTTTAATGGGTCTACTGCGGTTCTTTGTCATATGGGCCACGCATTTTAATCATACCAACCACTTTCTCTATATCTTAATGGTATATACAAGTTTATTTTGAAATTCGAGTCCTAAAGAGAACTATAAGCTAAAAGTCCAAGATGTCCCACTCATGACGACGCTTGTCGGTATCAACAGGTTTATCTTTTATCTATTGTAAATTACTTTTTTAATGCAGTTTTCCATTATAACTTTTTTCGAGTCTGAGTCTGAAACCCTCAAAGTTAACATCAGTTAATATTCCTAAGTTTTGAAATATTTCAGTTTCATTTAAAAATAAGAAATAAATAACCATTTCCGACTGAAAAAGATTTCAATTTGTTTTTATTCTCTTCTCAAGTTTGTAGTTTTCGTATTTCATTCTGAAAAAAAAATTACAAATTAGTTTCGTTGTTAAAAATTTCAGTTTTTTACAATTAATTTAAGATAAATTTGCAGAAGTTTTATTTTTTTTTACGTTTCTTCAACCTAATTATAGCACCGATAAATCTTGTCTTAAGAGATTTATAGTCAAATTTTCCAAGGAAAATTTTCAGAAAATTTTTTAACCCTCTATGACTACTTTTAAGGCAAAATCTTTTTAGGAAAATAGAATTGTAAACAATTTTTTTTTACATAATTCTTAATAGCATGATTGGTTTTACTTGGTCTGCGCCCCACCATATTGGAAATCCAACGAAAATTTTAGAAAAATACCGAAAATATTACTAAAATTATATAGAAATTCACTTTTGACTCAATGTCACTAGGGAACATGTAAAGGTTAACACGCGTTATACAAAACAAAAGCGGAAGAGAGAGGTAGCAACCTGCAAGCGCACAATGGTGTCAATCTGTATTTTGACGCCTTTTTAGAATTAACATAATATTATTAAATTGGCAATTCATGATATCTTTTTTTTTTTTTTTTATAAATAAATCTTTATTTGCAATCTATCATGCGACAATAAGCAAATGCGTTCACAATGAAATAATTAACAGAGATTGATGAGCCCCAGTGGGAACAACAATATAAAGAAAAACTTTTAAGTTATTAAGCAATTAAAAAATATATAAATACTGTGACGACACTATTTCAGGAGTGAAATAGTACCGCACAATCTCTATGCCATACGGCATACCAACCACTTCGACCATCAAGCTGCTCCATCATCAGACCAGCTACATTGCATACACGTATGACTGCCAACCAAATTAAATAACGATATTATTTCTCTTACCTATAGTCTTTATTTAATATACATGAATTATACTTATCTTATATATATATTACTAGCAAGTTAAACATAAGACATGAATTATATTTTATTACCATCAAACATAAATTATATACATTAAGCATCCCTTGTAAATAGTACTTAGTACAAAGTACATAATAACGTAGTAAGTTAGTAACAAATGCACAGCCCTTATTTTAAGTTTCATTTATTTCAATAAATTAGTCGTGTAATAGTCACCAAGCTGAATAGACGTGTTTCATTTCGGATCTCCATCGCAGCTGCTGCATCAGCCACTCAGCGAACATCGTTGCTCGGGATACGACAAACAGGTATAGACATTTACTAAGACAGTCATTGACACTCTCCTCTCCCGCCTTGCGAGCACACATCAGGGTCATAGAAGATCTTATTACGTCTGCCTGTTGTTGCTGGCCACTATTTCTCTATACGAGTGATACCCACCTTGCGAGTACACATCAGGGTCATAGACGGTCTCACTACCTCTGCCTCTTGTTTGCTTACCGCCACTACTCTACACGAGACATACCCACCACGATAGTTAAACGATACATTCTTCTCTCTTGCCTTGTGAGTACACATCAGGGTCATAGAAGGTCTAATTACCTCTGCCTGTTGTTGCTTGCCACTATTTCTCTATACGAGTGATACCCACCACGTTAGCCGACTAATACCTTCTCCTCTCCCGCCTTGTGAGTACACAGCTGGGTCATAGAAGGTCTTATTACCTCTGCCTGTTGTTTGCTTGCCGCCATTACTCTGCACAAGCGATACCTACAACAACAACTGAACCGCTTGTCAGGGGAAATGAACAGTACACACGCACACACATACACACATACACCCGAGCAACAAATATAGAAATCCAAAGAAGATCACGCGACAAAAACAAGGACAAGGTACAGCCACGACAAAAACCATCCAAAAGCTCCTAAGGCTAGGAGCCGATGGTGAGGCCAACCCTTACCCAGAATATAAGCTAAAATCTCTAACTCTCTAAATCCCTAACGCAGCCCCAAATTCTTGTACAAGACCCTGGACAGCCGCTGAGCTTACCCTGGCTGGAAAATTAGAGGTTTTTTTCGAAAACATTTCGAAATAACTTAAATATTTACAACATGAACTTAAATAAATAAAACAATAACAAACCAAATTTAAGACAAATCAAAGTAGTTACTGCTGCATCTTATTTTACCAAGATCTGAACGGTAAATCTAAGATGTGAAATTGCTTCAGAGTTTTAGTTTCAAACGTGTCGCTCAACAGAGAGATTGCCAGTGGATTGGTATGGTAGGTTAGTCGTTGAAGATATTTTTCGCTGTATGATTTAATTTCTTCTTTAATAGTGGCAATATGAAGGTCCTTATGAATATCGTCGTTTGATATGAACCAAGGAGCTCCAGCAATCAGCCGCAAAGTTTTCGATTGGTAACGCTGTAAGATTTCGATGTTAGAGTTACTTGCAGTACCCCAAAGATGAATGGCATAATCCAAACTGGTTTTAAAATCACTTTATATAGTAAGACCTTGTTTTCTAAACTTAGTTCAGATTTTGGGCCAATCAGCCAGTACATTCTTCTAGTCTTTAAGTTAAGATGCTCTCGTTTCGCCTTGATATGCTGTTTCCAAGTTAGACTTCTATTTATATGTATCCCAAGATACTTTACGACATTACTCTGTGGTATTTCTGAACTATCAATATACACGCTTGGACAGTCTCCTTTTCTCATAGAAAATGTAACATGTACAGATTTGGTAGTATTAACTTTTATGTTCCATTTCTTAAGCCATTTTTTTGTTTCATTTAACTGGATCTGCACTAAGCGGGACGCTTCTACAGCAGACTCTTTGGATGGCTACATCTGCAGAATATGACAAATCAGAAGTATAGAGTGTATAATGAATTAGACCTAAAACACTTCCTTGTGGGATGCCAGCATCAATATTGTATATTTTTGAAGACTTGTGTTGGATTTGAACATAAAAACGGGGGTCGTTCAAATACGACTTTATTAGCAAATAATAAGCTGCTGGTAGAATTTTTTTTTTACTTTATACAGTAATCCAGGTATCCAGACTCGATCAAATGCCTGTTTAATATCTGAGAACACGGCGAATGCGTATCTTTTATTTTCAAGAGTGTCACTAATGATATACACTACGCAGTGGCATTGTTCAAGAGTGCCGTGATTTGGTCGAAAACCAAACTGATGCTCTAGAATAATATTATTTTCCGCCAAGACTGGCAACACTCTACGAAGAAATATTCTTTTAAATATTTTTGAGAAAGTAGACAGCAAACTTATCGGGCGGTATGATAGAATATCATTTTCGGGCTTGTTTGGTTTTGGCACTATAATTATATGTGCACATTTCCACTGTAAGGGGAAATGGTTAAGTTGAAGAACTGAGTTATACAAAGTTGTCAAGAATATAACACTTTCCGCGTTAAGACTTTTATAGCTTGGCCGTCGATCAAATCAAAACCTGCAGATTTTTAAGCATTTAACCTGCTTATTTCAACATGTACTTCTGAAGGAGTAATATGTTTAATTGGCCAGTCCACATTTGACACGGTACATCAAGAAACTTCAAGACTTCAACGCCACTATTGCTATTTAGAGCAAAAGGCTGAAATGTTTGGTGCAGATGCTGCCCAAATGCTTCTCCCCTATGATGATCACTTCTACACCAAACATCACTGGAGTCTTTGACGGAAACATTTCTTTTAGCTGGACGTTTTAAATATTTTACTGGCGCCAGGTTTCCAGTAGCGAAAAAACTTTGCAGACATATCGGTTGTTATTTTATATTGTATGTACTGAAGTATTATTCGTTCAAACCTCAAGAGTTGGCTTCATATAAGTAAAAAAAAAAATAATTTCGTATTAAGGGGGTCTAATGTTTGGATACGGTGGATCTACAGAAATTTTGTTGTGGAAAGATCCAATATGTTTTTTTATGGGGATGATTTTTTGCCAACCTTAATATTACATTTCTGAATGGTTTGCAGAATATAGCTAAGCTGAAATAAAGTGTTTCAGAAAAACGTAAAAACTATAGCGAAAAGGGGGGGGGGCGATGAAAGTATAGAAGAAAATTTTTTATCAATTCATAACAGACATCTTTCTCTCAGACATAATTCACGTACCACTTTAAGTTTCGACGCTTAAAGATGATTTCTCTAAGGAGAATTTTTTGACCTTGAATCACGGTTTTCTCAAAATCCCGACGTAATGGAGACATGTGGGTGCCAGATTCGTGATAAGGAGCTCGGTGATAATTAAAAACAGTTGTCGGTTTCTAACTCACAAAAACAAAGGGTATTTTTGGTGCACAGTGTAATTATTTTCTTGATGACACAAACTTCAATATAATTTAAGTTTGATTTTGTACCAACTCAGAGTTTTAAAAACTGAATTGTACCACATAGTGAACTTGATCTTTCGATATCTTTTCGAATATATTCACAATACTCGCATATGTATCACTTTACTAAAGTCATTAAGCGTAACATTGGCTGCTCTGTACCCTGCAATCAAAACCACATATTTCAGTTAAAATACTAACACTAGCACGTATGTGGCACACACACGTGCTTGTGTGGCAAATAGTATGCGGGCTGAAAACTAATGCTTGTTGCTTTTACTTATCACATGCTTGTTGCTCTTCACTTCTGCTATCCTTGGTTTGTGCTGTTGTATTATTGTGTCAGGCAGGACTTGTTTGTGCGTACGTGTGAGAATGTGCTGCTGTGGTGGTATCTGTTTATCTTGGCTTTAATGTGCAATGCGACCTCAATTGTAAATCTGCTCTTCATCTTATTCTTCTGCTATAGCTCAGTTTCATTCTAAATTATATCATTCTAATTTCTTTTTCAGCTATTATCCTTGAATGATAATAGATGTGTTTGCAATATTTTCTTGCTCTATGGTGATATATAGCTTAAAATAAAGCCGTTAAAGGGCAGTCTAAGAGCAAATTTTTTGATATGCTATATGTAGCAATTAACTGGCATTTGTGTGTCATGGAAAAAAAGGATATTATTTAGCTGCAGTAAATTTATCATTTTACAGTCAAAACGAAATTCGAAATAATGGCTATTTATTGTTTAAATACCGAATGAAAATGCATTTTGTGGTTTCGTGAATTGAACTTTGAACTTTTTAATTGCCGTAAATGTTGAAAAATTTTAGTTTTTATTTAAAAAATGAAAAAAAAAATTGTTGAAAATTATTTTATTGTTAAGAACAGTTGTGCAAATATTTATGTGTAGTGGCTGTGCCTGAAATGATTTCACATGGAATTCTTTTTTTAAAAACATTAAAAAAAAAAACAGCTCTGTTGCGTAGGCTTCATATAACGTAATGTTTGGTTTAGTCATTTCAGAGACTTAGATTATTTATGTTTAAGCTCAGCAGATTATTAAAAATAACAGTAATATTTATTTAAGTATTGCAAGCATTCATAGTATTTCAAATACAAAACCAAAAGGATAAGCTATAAAATAAACGACATTCATACGTTATCCTTATTGAGGGATAATAGCAAGAAAAATATAAAAAAAAAATAGCGCAAAGCAGTCAAAAGCCAACATTGAACAAAAGAACAAAGAATTGCTTCTTGTTGACTTTATTCAAGACTTAACAAATTAATCCGATAAATCCTTGGATACTTCACTAAAAATTATCCAAACAAAGCAAGATAATAATACAACGTTTATTAGCTGTCAAGTTGTGCAGGGCAACCAAAATAAAAACAACGAAATAAAACCAGAAATAAAAGAAACTAAGTTTGCTTTAAAAAGCAGCTGCTGCATACCAAGCAGAAAAAATAAATGGCAACGTTTTACTTTCATACGATTTGGCCTAAAAAAAACTTCACAATAAGCAAGTAGAATAATAAAAAAGAAGCTGACATGCTGCTTGGATTGCTAAAAAGCTGCAGGCAGAGAGTACGAAGTAGCAGGAAATGTAATTTAAAGCTTTTGCAAAAAAAAAACCTGCATTAGCTCACCTCTGGGGACGTAGCATGAATTAAACGCATTTCATATCTTTGATTATGAAGAGGATGAGCTCGATGATAGCGATGACGATGACACCGAATACGTTGTCTATGACGATGTTGTCATCATAAACCGATATTAATACGCCAAAAAGTAATTTGCCAATTTAATCAAGATGGCGCGCTGTGCAGGGATATAATTTATTGATGTTTTTGTTGTTATTTTTTGTGCCTATTTTGTGTTACTTGCTGTCATTCATTCTTTTTCTCGCCGTTTGAGTTCTTTTATGGTTGTGGTTTAATTATGGCCAGAACTGACACCACAAAAAAAAAAAAAATATATAATATTGCCAATTAATAGGAAATCAATTTAGCAAAGTGAGGTATATAATTGAAAAGTTATTGAATTGAAGCAGTATTGACAAGGGAGATGCGGTGCAAGACAGAATAATAAAATATATTAATGAATACAAAAGAGTTAAGAATCAACATAAATTTTAATGAAAAGCTGTAGAAATAATATGCGAACTAAGCATAAAATATTCTATACTTATGGAAAATTATAAAAATAACAAAAATGAATATTATACAATAAAAACAGATATGAAAAGAATTCAAATGTTGGAACTAAAGAAATCATTCAAAAATTAAGAGTCAAAGAAATATTATTATATAAAATGTTATGAATAAAATATAGAAATTATGAACCTTCACTCTAGAGGCTCTAAAGTTTTGAATCAATAAGAAAAGGAAAATATTGCAGAAAAAGTAGAAAATGTATAGAATAAGAATTAAAAATTCTGCATGTCTATTTAACTACACAGAGGCAAGGAATTAGTTGCAGCAACAAAAACAAAAAATACCCCCAACCATATTTTTTCAAGTTGCAGAAACCTCAGATATTTGTAGTTGTTGTAACATACTTTTCAATTTCCGTGATAGAATTTGATGCTGTCAGAACTACCTATAGGGAATCTTAACTAAATCATAGACTTCTCTTAATTGAATATCTAAACATACAACAGATCACCTGCTTAGCATGATAGATAATAAAGAGCTGCACAAGCACTGTAGAAATGACTTGCAAGCCATCACCTCTGCTTTCAACTACTTCCGCTCTCCTTCTCTCTCATAACAGCACAAGCACAAAACTGAGGGAGAACAAAACTGAAGTACACTTCAGTGCACTGTCACTGAAGTATTTGTCGGTAAAACGAATGGTTTTTTTTTTTGTCATATAACATGTTCAGAAATCCGCTATATGTTTATAGAGGACCCCTGCCGTTAAGGCTTAATTCCTCTGGGTCCACAGATTTTGGAGTTATAGTTCATGAATGAACATATAGTATTAAAAAATGCACATCCAAAAAGGATGTGCACCTGAAATACTCTTCACAGACCTGTACTATAAAAGTGACACCTAGAAAAGCAACCACGTACTAGATGTCACATTCACAAACCTAATAGCATTACCCTGTGCTCTATTATGTTAAAGCAGTATGCAATAAGAATTCCATACTGCCCTTTATAGTACCAGTTTGGCTACCGGTAGATGGCATACCTTCATTACCATCTACCGGTCAAGACGAGACCTATCCAATCTCTTACATACTAAGCAGGTATGCCAGCCCGGTCGTACTACTGAGCGACCCCGCCGGTCAATCTAGACCTGTGCAAGCGATGTGCACAAACCACAGCCAGCACGAGTCTCCCTAGAGCCATAGTCTCATAGAGCCAACCCATGTTTGTCACCTGGGCAACTCGGTCCCGTCGAAATGGGGGTCTACAACATCCCAGCAAAGAGTCAAAAAATTCATATATCCATATATATAGAATTTTTGTTTTTGACTGTGCGCATAGCACTGTTTCGTATTTGACTGGCACCTCAATCCAAGGCATGGTAAGATTACCATACCCTGAACGAAAGGCCTACGATTTTTTTGACCAGCTGACTCGCAAGAAGGTCCACACAAGGTTTTGTTTAGAGACCTTGCCATTTTTGCCCGTGTCCTAAGACACCAATTTATCCTTTTATTGGCCATATAGACCATGTCTCCTTGCCGTGGATAGATAAGGTCACTTCATTCGACGGGTTTAACTATCCCCGTGCTAACAAGTTATATGGTCCATTGCTATTCCATCACAGGCTTTTTTTCACAATGATATACATAGTGACCTGCTACCTAGATGGACGCCACCCCGAGCTCTTGGTTGGCTCTAACCTTTTACGGTATGGGACGTATCCCATTACCAACCCTCCTCCTTAACCTGGCTTAGGACAGGCAGGCGCAACTGAGTTGCTAACCTGGCGAAGTTATAACATGTTCAGACGATTTTAAGATTATCAAGTTGCACCTGCCGCAAGGCTTAAGCAACTTGGGTTATCCAAAACCGAGGGTAATAGTTCATAAAACAGACAACCATGAACTTTGTGTTGTACCACAACACGGACCCGTGTATGTTTTAAAGCAAGTAAAACATACGGGGCATCCGGTGTGGCAACACGAACATGGAAGCTGTTTCACAAACACAAAGCATCACCCAGTGCCCTGCTGATTAGGAGCATTATGTAATAAATTACATACTACCCGTAATAGCAGTACCAGCTTAGACTTCCGTACCGACGTACTTCCATCCATCTACTGGTGGAGACGAGACCTACTCAATCTCTTGCATATTAAGACAGATATGCCAGCCCGGTCGTACCATTGCGCAACCCCGACGGTCAATCTAGACCTGTGTAGCATTCACACAACCACAATCAGTACGAGACTCCCCGAAGGTCCAGCCCACAACAGTCATCTGGGCAACTCGATCCCGTCAAATGAGGATCCACAACATCCCCGCAAAAATACCAAGAATACACAAATGCAATTACGAAAAAGTGCATTCTTATACATGACTGTGCTCAATGAGCACTTAAAAGCTAGTCTAACAATTTGCAGTTGCCGACTCAGCTGGAAATTATTGCACATGACCGGTACCTACTCTGGAGGATCTTTGCAATTGTCACTCTTACTCTGGCCGTTCGGAATTCAACATCCAGACATACAGTATTGGCCATTGTTCTCAGGGACTGCAGTGCTCAGTATGAGAACCCTTAGTTTAAACAACCAACATCAACACTTCCCTCAGTGACTGCCGTGCCAGTTTGAGTGTGCGAGTCAAACTCTTTGACAAGCAACACTTCGGAAAGCCGAAGAGTTGACACTTTTATGCACGCATGCCAGCACTACACAACTGTTTTTCCAGCCGAATTAAGGTCTCCATGCGGTGGATAGATAGGGTCTACCCCATTTGACAGGTAAAGACTTCCCTGTACTAACAAGTTTTAAGGTCAATTGCTATACCTTCGCAGGCTTGTTTCATATCGATATGCCGAATATGACCTGCTACCAAGATGGGCGCCACCCCGAGCTCTTGGTTGGCCCTATCAATTTTTACGTTTGCAGGACGTATCCTACAAACAACCCTCCTCCTTTATCCTGGCTTGGGACAGGCAGGCGCTAGCTAGACCTGGTGGAGTTAGTATAGGGCACAGTACGCTGAGGTTCCAATCGTCGGGCATGCTTTCTTCTAGCCATATTTTGCTGATGAGCTGATACATGCGTCTTATCAATTCATCGCCGCCGGTTTTTTTCAATTCAGCTGACAGGCCGTCAGCACCCGCCGCTTTATTGTTTTTGAGTCGTTGGATAGCAACTCGAACCTCTTCATGGCTAGGTGGTGGTACTTCCACTCCGTCATCGTTGATTGGGGGCTCTGAACTGCGCTCTCCATGGGCGGCATTGGTGGAATCGTCGCGAGTAAGTAAATTGCAGAAGTGCCGTCTCCACAATCTCAGCACACACTGCGTATCACCTGCTTAGCATGATAGATAATAAACAGCTCTACAAGCACTGTAGAAATGACTTGCAAGCCATCACGTCTGCTTTCAACTACTTCCGCTCTCCTTCTCTCTCATAACAGCACAAGCACTAAAGTGAAGAGAGTTTTTGATATACAAACAAACACTGCACGAAGGGACAGTAGAACATACCGGCAATAGAACAATAGAACAAAACTGAAGGAGAACAAAACTGAAGTAGAACCTACTGCACTATCGCTGAAGTACTTGTCGGTAAAACGAATGGTTTTTTTTTTTTTTTGTCATATTATAACATGTTCAGCACGATCCGAGTAGAACATTGCGTTATGTTTTTGTTTTTGTCTTGTAAGTAATCTGCGCTGCAATTATTTCGGTTGTTCATGTTAAGGTGAACGCTGGTTTAAAATATTTTTTTTATTTATACAGGATGTCCCGCAACTGAGCGCAACTATTTGCGGAGATGAAATGTTATGTTGAGCTGAGCAAAAAATCGTATGGAAGGGGTGTCTATATACATATTCTTAGAAGCTACAGTGTTACTTAATATTTTACGACTTTGGCTAACATTTTTGTTTTTAGCAGAAAAACTAACTTACAAAAAAATTATTTTGGTAACTTATTGCAAGGGCAATGAGTTTAACTTTCTAACAGTATATCAACAAACCCAATCAGCTCAACCGCTACCGAACTGTGCTCGTGTAAAGATGATATCAATCGGTTGAAATTACTAAATTTCAACTTTGAATGCAAATTTCTCAGATTTTTGCGTAATAAATGCATTTTTTTTTTCAATGACACTAAAAACATAAACATATCTCAAAAAATAAAAACGTTAGATGTACTAAAAAAATTATACTTATTAGAAAACAATGATATTATCTACTGCATAACTAATTGTACTGTCATTGTTTTCTTATAAGTATAATTCTTTAAGTACATCCAACTTTTTCATTTTTTCAGATATGTTTATGTTTTTGGTGTCATTGAAAAAAGAATTGAATATATTACAAAATAAGTCCTACAACAAATTTCATTTATTACGAGAAATTCTGAGAAATTTGCACTCAAAGTTGAAATTTAGTAGTTTCAACCGATTGATTTCATCTTCACACGTTCACAACTCGGTAACGGTTAAATCGATTGGATCTGTTGATATGCCGTTAGAAAGGTAATTTCATTGGCTTTGCAATAAGTTATCAAAATAATTTATTTGTATGTTATTTTTTTTTGTGTAAATATTAATTAACCCTGTAGCTCCTAAAAATATGAACTGGACCCACCCTTCAAACGATTTTTTTCTCAGCTCGACATTTCCTTTCAAATCCGTGAATAGTTGCACTCAGTTGTGGAAACCCCCTATATAAATAAAAACATATTTTAAACCTGCGGTCACCTTAACATGAATAACCGAAATTCATTGCAGCGCAGATTACGTACAAAACAAAAACAAAAAACGCTATTATTAACTATTCGTTTTTATCAGTTGCATCTGACTCATTATGGATTGCTATCAAAGAAGTTATAAAAAATGTTAACATAGACTTAATTATTACAAATAGACAAAAGTTTACAATTTAACTTACATTTAGAATATCCATTATGTCCTCAAAAATATTTATTTCAACTTGCAGCTAGAGCGTTTGAGAAGGAATGAATAAGATTACTGCTAGCTGATCAACACTGAAGCAAGCAATCGCTATGCTTGCTATAATTTACTGTTACTTCGCTGCATTGTCGCTTTATGTTTTGATGTTCTGCTCTGCATCATAACATAAACACTGTCTGTTACTGTAGCGAAAAGCATTTCAGCTGATGTAGTGCTTGTTTCGTTGCTGAGCTGTAGCATAGAACTAGTTTATGCGATGTCAACGCTACAGTGAAATGCAGTGCACTGAAGTACTGTACAGTAGTGAAGTATCGCAAATAGAATGTTTTGTGCAGCTCTTTAAGAGATAATTGATTATCACAACAGACGTTTACATTTAAGTTGCATTCAATTTTGAATTTTCTCTGTTCTTTCTCGACCAAGGACAGGTTACAATTTTTTAAGTTTAAATCAAAATGTAATACAAATGTGCAGACACTCAGAGTGTTATATTTCGTAAAAAATAAATAAAAAAACGTACCTCTAAAACGTACAAAGCACGTTCCGATGCAACTCTGGCCGTTATTTAGCTAGAACTTTTCTCTACTCCCTGCGTTTGGTCGTAGTTTTATTGTTTTGATTAATCCATTATGAACTGACCCACGTTTCCGTTGAGCTAGCATGATGAAACTTTCCAAAAATATTAAGTTTGGTCTGACTTAGAAAAAAAAAAAAATTAAAAAATTAAAAAAAAGAATATGTTAAAATCGAGTTGCGACCTCGCGATTTTTAATTTTCAAATTGAACGATATTGTACAATATTCTACAAGCAAAGTCGAGCATTTTGCGCCAATATTTATCACAAGAACTTCAACAAAACAACAAAATATGCAAAAACGTATTTCGTTAAAGGCCAGCGTTGTGTCAACCTGCGGGAGTCACGTATGTCAGTCAAACTTTATAAAAAATCACAAAAGTTATATATAAAGCTCAAGAATAAAGATTATATATTAGATTTTAGAAGTTTAAAATTAAAGTTAAAAAAAAAAATGAAAAATTCCCAAATTCTCCAAGCTTGGAAATGTAAGTAAACGTAAGTAAACGTAAGAGTCCATCCTTGAGCGAAAACAGGTCGACTAGATAAATTCTTAAAATTTTATATTCTTTTTGAAGATCATGCCATACCCTGAGGCATGGGTAGTTTCGCAAACTGAAGCACCCGCTATGGGGATGTTCGAGAGAAAAGTTCTTCGCAAAATCTTCGGTCCTTTCGAGTCGGCGATGAATATCGCATCCGAATGAACCACGAGCTGTATGAGCTCTACGAAGACATTGACGTAGTTCGGAGAAAAACTCTGCAGCGACTACGCTGGCTGGCTCATGTCCATCGTATGGACAACGAAGCTCCAGCGAAAAAGGTGCTCGAAGCGAGGGTCGCTGTTCAACGACGACGAGGGAGACCATGAATGACTCCGATGGATGAAGAAAAAAAAGTTCCCAAAATGCTGCCCTTGGGGACACCCGATGTTGCTATAAAAGATGCAGATTTAAAACTATCAACTTCGACAAAGCAGAGAAGTAATTTTTTTGTCCAAATTAAAAAGTTTGAATTAAAACCCAGTTTGTCAGGCTTCACAACTAAAATACTGTGGGAAACTTTGTCAAACGCCTTAGAAAAATCAGTGTAGATGGCTTCAACTTGGCTACCATCAACAAAAGATGACATGCAAAAGTTTGTAAAAACGGCTAAGTTTGTAGTAGTTGACCTCCCCTGGACAAGCCCATGCTGTGATGGTGTTGTAATCGTTTTCAATGAAAAATCTAATTTAGTTTTAACTATATATTCAAAAAAAGTTTAGAAGAGTTTGAAAGCTTAGAAATCGGGCGGTAGTTAGTAACATAATTTTTTCGACCAGACTTAAAGACAGATTATATAGATGCAATTTTCCATTTAGTTATATAAAATAGTAATAAAATGTTTTTGATAATTTATTTTAATGTTGGCTCTTTTAAGGAGAGATTAATGGAATCCGGGTCCACCTGTAGTGAAGCTTGGCCATCTCTGATATATGACCTCAATGCAAGACTTCAGATTATTCTGCAAGACTTTTTTCAGGTAATACTGAGCATTTATTTTAACACTTTTGTTGAATGAAGACCATAATAGGTGACGAGTTTGTATATATTGGCACATGCTTATTGTCATTTTAGATGTTCTTGTAAACTGCCCATGAACTGCACAAGAAGTTTTTCGTCAAAAAAAAAAAAAAGAAACCAATATATCGACAGCATGCCAAGAAATGCGTTTTTTCGGTTTTTGCCATCAATTGTACACGGTGGCTCTAGTTAGGACATGCATTTTCTTCTTTTTAAAAGCTTGAAATTTGAGGTCACAATAGAAAAGGAGCCGTCAATATTCTCGGTTCATTCCTAACTTTATGTGCCCATCTTTCTTGCTGAACGGTCACAATTTTGTCGAACTCGTTCTCCAACTATTTTAATAGTATCCGCAGTACTGACGTTGCTTTTTCTTTCTCTTTTTTTATTGTTTTGTATGGAACCAGTATCGGCCAAGCGCGTTTCATTGGCTTTCAAAGTACTTATAATTGGCTCGTTCGCACCTGGTACATAACTTAATTTATATGAACACCTTTTTTGGACAGTTTTTAATTAAATTATGATTAATATTGAAATTAATAAAACTTAATATCGAATGATTAGGAATTCATGCAAAAGGTTAAAAATTTACAAAACATTCATCGCCATTGCCATTGACTTTATATTGAGCATACACCAGGTAACCACCAAAGTGAGTGGTCGAAAAATCGACCATTGTCCGAAAACGATATTTTATATGTGTCATTTCACATTGAGCGTTTTGTGACATTTCATATGTGCACCTGCAGTTTGTTTTTTGATATCAATGCAGAAACAAGTGGTTACGAACAAAGAAATTAAATTTGGATATTTTTGTCGATTACTTAACATTTGTTCTAGTTATTTGTACTTTAATACAGCTGTAAGTGATATTTGTGCATTTCGTCAAATTTTGGTACAGTTCATATTGATATTTCAGAGCAAAATGAGGCGCTCGCAATATTTGAGCATGAAGGATATCCAAAACATTTTGGAAGAGTGTAGCGAAGATGATGAAGATCCTTATGTATCAAGTGCGCGAAATGTGATTTACGTTCCACCTGAAAAAGTGGATGATATCAGCGACGAAGAATTGATAGACGAAAATATCATACCAAATGACGAGCAAATCAATCTTTATCACGATATCGTAGGAACGGTTGAAATTGAATTCGAGTCGCAAGCTAATTGCTCTGCTAGTTGATACACCAGCAAAATTGAAGCGCATTCACGCTGAAGGCGAACCATCAACATCGACAGATTTATTTAAAAGAGACATTGGCAATGCGAGCCTGGGTAGTGAATTGTATACACCTTTGTGTGATTTTGGTGCGCCGAAATGGATAAAGCCGAACAAATTAAGTCCACACGAGATGCGGAAGACGTACCATTAGACGAGACCATTAAGGCTATGATGGAAGAAGTAGGCGGAAAATGCCCGCATGAGCTATTCGAGATGTTTTTCGACGTCAAAATCATTCAATAAATCGTCAATTTCACTAACACTTACGCAAGACAAAACAATGTGCAAGATGATGTGGTAAATTTTTTCGAAATGAAGCGGTTTTTAGCATTTTACTTTTATCTGGGTATCATAAGTTGCCAGACATTGATTCGTATTGGTCAGTTCAAGCAGATCTTGGAATTCCGATTGTAAAACAAGCTATGAGCCGAGGCAAACACAAAATGGTCAAACGATTTATTCATCTATGCAACAACGATGAGCTTGATACAACCGATCGCTTCAGCAAAGTACGCCCTTTACTTAGCATCTTGAATAAACATTTTTTGCAGTTGGAATATTCACCACGCATCTTTCGATTAATGAACAAATACTAATACCGTACTTCGGCAGACATTCATGTAAAATGTATATTCGTGGCAAACCAATACGTTTTGGTTTCAAGTATTGGTGTTTGTGTTCCAGCGATGGTTATCTCTATTCTGGCGATTCCATATAGTGGAGCGTCAGTCGCACACGACAAAACAATTGGACTTGGTGCACAAGAAGTGTTGGAGCTACTTCGTAATATGGAAAATCCCGAAAAGCATCGAGTCTACTTCGATAACTTTTTTACGTCCTATTATTTGCTGTGTCTGCTGAACGAGCGGCGATTTTTTGCTTGTGGCACGATTCGTAAAAATCGCTTGAGCGGTGTCATAATGAAAAACCGCAAAGAACTGAAAAGCGGCGACTTCGATTATCGAGTCGATAAAACGAACGAAATATTATTAGTTAGATGGGCCGACAATGGCCACAAACCATGGCCACAAACAACGAAAATTTGGAGCCCATGAAAAGCGCCCGTTGATACGATCGTAAGACTAAGAAAATAGACAGTGGCCACAACCATATTTGATCAACACCTACAATCGGTACATGGGTGGCGTTGATTTGCATGATAATGCTGTGGCAACTTATCGAGTTGGCATTCGTGGGAAAAGTGGTGGTGGCCTCTCTTCAGTCATAGTCTTAACACAGCAGTTGCAAGCGCTTGAAAGTTGGCCTGCTTTGTTGCCAAAGAAAACAATTCCACACCTCCAACGCAAATCGTTTTCTGCAGTGAAATTACTCGCTATTTGCTCACCGTATCCGAAGAAGGTGACGCTCAGACCAATGAGTCGATAGAAGACGAACACGATCGTCCAATTGGCTGGCCACAAATTGCTGTTCGCAACCATTTGATTATTGATTATTGAAAATATTGTCGCTGCAAGTAATGCCGTAAGCACACCATCAACATTTGTCAGTGCTGCAATGTTCACTTGCATTCCAAATGCTTCCCATTATACTGCCCACATAAGTAATTGTAGTTATTCAAAATGTATTTCTATAAAGCAATTATAAAAACAACAAATAAAGTGTATTTTCATTCCAAAAATTTCTTTAAAAATTATCTCTTTTCCAATTCAATAACTCTGATATTTTTATACCGCTTCCGGCCAATGGTCGAAAATTCGACCACCCTGCCCCGCCAGCCGGAAAATAGCAACATTTTTTTGAAAGCGAAAAACTATTCTTTATGGTTCTAATGACATGTGTTTTGAACGATTTCAATTTTCTCCAAAAAAAAATGACCTTGGCCGTAAATGGGTTAAACCCATTTTTGAATTTATTTACAATTAAAGACCGCATATGAACCATATTAAGTTCTTGCTATTGTCGCATCTTAAGCAATTTGAGTTTTTTTTTAATACAACTGAAATATTATCAAATTTTTTGTTATTAAAATTTTTATATTTGCTTCAAAGTTTTGTATCAACACATATTTGTCACATTGCAGAAAAAACTCTACTTATGCCCAATTAAGGTGCATTTTCATTTATCTTTTTACACCTACACCCGAGTGACACACAATTTTACGTGGAAAATTTTCTAGAAATTAAGATTTGATGAAAAATTCAATTGGATTGGAAAGTGTTAATAATGCCATTAAAGTACTCAATCGAATTAAGTATCACTCATACGCCACGTAGTTCTCTGCTCAAGCATCACTAACTTAATTTTTAAAAATATCTGAAAATATTTTGTATTACTTGTCTAAAGTCATTTGCAACATTGTTCAGTCATATATCCCTTAAAATAATGCTGTTAAAATCTCTGCAGCTCATATTATACAGTTGTTGTCGACTTCATCATCATCTGTCAAATTGTGTACAATTTAAAGTAAACTTTTTCAAGCATGACTAAATCGAAGCAAGCTAAATCTGCAGACCCAATTTAATTTTGCAGAAACATTGTCCTTTTTTAAAGGATAATAAGATGAGAAAAAAAACTGAAATAAGAAAACAACACGAAAGATACATGTATATGACGTACAGCTGTTATTTCACACAATTCAAACTCGAACCTAATCTCTGTCCTGTTGTCTGTTGAAACAACTTGCCTTATTTATGAGCTTAGGAGGAAAAGTATAATAATTGTTTCTAGTGTCATTTTGAATTTCTAGCCTTGCATGACATATTCATCCAATCGTAAATAATTGCTCTACCGATGTCATAAATGTGCAGACTAGTTAACAGCCGTAATAAATGTCTGAGTGACAAGATATGGATAGATAACACAGTGATACAAATTAAAAAAAAAAAAAAGTATTCTTATATATCTTATAGCAAGTATTCTGACTAAAACTAAAACTTATTTATTGAGCTCTTAACTATAAGTTTTCAAAAGACAGTAATTCGCTATTATCAATACTAGTTATAGAGTAATAGAGACCAAAAATTGTCAATTGTCGTAAATCCGCTGTTTCAACCAAAATTTATGTTTTCAGAAAACAAAAAAAACATATACTGCACCTAACTTTGCGAAACTCTGCTAGGATTTTGCTAGTATGAGGTAGTACTTTCACCCCTTTATAGTGGTATTTAAGAATTTTAATCAATGTTTCACTGTGTAAGCAAAGACAAGAATTAATACACAATAAATTTCTCATTAAATACCTGCCAACTCTATGCAAACAAATAAATTACTAGTAATAATTGTGGGGGAAAACATAAAAAAAAAATAAATATGATATATGCATTGTTGAGTATATAAAGAAGGATATAAACTGCAACTAGTAGTCTGGCTAAGGATAATACAATGTAAAGTGTTAATATTAGCACAAACAAACAATTATGACTTACGAAATGGAAACAATAACTCATGTCTAACTACAGTAGGCTAAGACAGACATACAGAATGAGTGGAACGCCAGAGGCTGATAGCAGGTTAAACACTGTAAATAAATAAAACAATGACTAGAAAGAAAAAAAAAAAAAATACTGCATTATAACTGGTGTTTCTTTTTGATAATTCAACGCATCCTAAAATTATTTGAGCAGCAATAAAATTTGTATTTAACAATTATGAAAAATAGCAACAATATTAAATATTTTCAAGTAATTTAATAAAATAACAAACAAAGGTTGATCTTATATAATATTTGCAATAAATATACCAATACTTATGTACACTTCGTGTACAAGCGTGTGTTGATGCATGTTTGGCTGTATTAGCCCAGCTGGAAAATAAAGAACATATCTAGAAACAGCGCATTTTATGTGCAGTTTTGGGATGTTTTGAGGATGCACTCTCGGGTGTTTCAAAAAAGTCGACTATTTTTTTTTCAAAGTTCCTTCTGAAATATATTCGGTAGGTGAGAAGAGTGCCTGTAAATATCGAAACTCTTAATATTAATATTTATAGGTAACGCATCTCGATTTTCAAAATCTATTATTATTTTCTTTTATTTTATTAAATTATTTCTATTTTCCTCTCAATAGCATGTTGAATTTGTTTTTGAATTGACTCTTTCCATAAAAGACTAAGAGCCCGTGCCTAACAGATCTTCCTTATTTTCTAGAAGCTGAGAGTTTCTCAGCGTGTGTGCCCAACACAGGGGTTCGTTTGTTCGTTGAAAAAAATTAAAAAATATTTTGTTCGTTCGTAGTGAAACAAAATAAGTATTTTGTTCGTTCGTTCGTGGAAAATAGATGTTCGTTCGTAAAAAATAGATGTTTGTTTGTTTGTTCATGGAAAATAGACGTTCGTTCATTCTTTCGCAGAAAATAGACGCTCGTTCGTTCGTTCGTAGAAAATCATGTTCATGTTCGTTCCCTATAAACATTGTGTCGAGGGGTGATTCGTTAACGAGTCGCTTGTGAATCGTTTTTTCTTAAAGTTTTCGAATAGTTTCATACCAACTTCATCAGAGGTTGGCTTGATGCTTAAAGAAAGCACCGTTTGAAATCATGACTTCCTTAACTCCATTTAAGATGTTTTGAAACAAAAAAGCAATTTTTTCCGACTTTTCAATATAAAAATTTTTTTAAGAAAAGCATTTTGTATTAACTTTCTATTGTTAATACGTCATTTAAGCGATTATTGCTTTTTAATTTTATGTTTTTTTTTAATTTTAAGTAAAAAAAAGACAAATATAAAATTTAATAAATTTTTATATGAAAAAAATTTTGTAAAATTTTTTTTCTTCTGTTTTGTTACTTTGAGCTTATTCTTGATATAAATAATTTCCACTTATAATTTGTTCAAGATTTTTATATGAACAAGTTCTCGTTAACAAATTGCTTTTTGTTGTTTTGGCGACTCGTTAACGAATTGCGTTTTATAGTTTTGGTGACTCGTTAGCGATTGTTTTTAATAGATTTTGGTGACTCGTTAACGAATTGCTTTTTTAGTTTTGGCGACTCGTTAACGACTTGCATTTTCATAGTTTTGGCTTACTTTGGTTTCTTTCGGTTTTAACGAATGTATAACGAAGCCGAAAAAAAGTCACAATAGTCTCCAAAGTAGCTAGTTTTGAAGAAGATTCTTTATTGTATATAAGATGAGTACAAAAAAGAACTATGTTCTTTTACAGTACAGTGAATGTTAATTAATTAATTAATTAGAGATAACAACTAAGAATAGAGTTCAACTTATGATATTAAGGAATATAATTATAAAAGCATAAATATGAAGCATGAACAGAATCAAGAAGATAATGCAAATCAAAAATAGGTGAAAATTACATGTTTGATTAAACTAGACTTAAAATGTAAGGTGAAAAAGTACACTAAAGAAGGAAGGAAAAAAACAGAGTTTATGAATCGTTCGATTTCTCTTAATCTACGAGGTAACGCATTCCAAAGTATTACGGCATTAATGAAAAAAAGATTAGAACTTGTAAGAGAGCTATGTATAGGAATAATTAAAAGTTTACATCTTCTGGATATACTAATCTGTAGTTTTTCTTAGAGATAATGAGGAGTTCTAGTGTGGATTATTTTATGGAGGTAAACACAGTTTCTAGCATTCAAATAACCAGTCAAACTACAACCAAGTATTGCATTTCTAAATTCAGAAAGGTGATCAAACTTTTTCAAACCATATACATAACGAGAAGCATAGTTAAAAACAATATTAAGTTTCAGCTGAGAGGATGAATTACTATACACTTACTATACACTATCTCAGAGTATGTTATGACGGGTAATACAAATTGCTTCACCAGTAATTTTTTTACTTCAATAGTACATAAATTGGCAGACATTCTTAAGTTACGTAGGATATAATAATCTTTTTGGACAACATTATTAACGTGATCAGTACAAGAGAGTGACGAATTCAAACAAAAACCAAGGTTTACAATTTTCGACACAACAGTAAGCCGAGTTGTACCAATAAATAAATCAGGTACAGCAAGAACGGTGGTTTTATTTTTACAGATTGGCAGAACATAAGACTTGGCAGCATTAAGTTGGAGACCATTATTACAAGCCCAGTGATAAATGTTACTAAGATCTTCATTAAATTTACTGGAAAAATCATCAAGAGTTCAATTCTAGTTGAAAGATAAAGTTTTATATCGTCAGCATAAGCATGCAAAGAGACGTGTTTGCAAACAGTAAAGATGTCATTTATAAAGATCGAGAAGAGAAGAGGACCAAGAATGGAGCCTTGAGGGACACCGCTTAAGACAGGCTTAAGATGAGATAACATTACACCAACTTTAACTCTTTGTGATCTATTCGCCAAATAACATGAAATTAAGCTCACAGAACTATGGGAAAACCCAAAAAGATGCCTAAGTTTATGACATAGATATGAGTGACTTACTTTGTCAAAAGCCTTCGAAAAATCAAGCATGCAAAGTAAAGACAATAATCCAGCATCATATTTAGGTCGTATATCATCAAGAACTTTAACAACTGTCGAAGCACAACCGTTGTTAAAGTCCACCCGAAAACCCGATTGATATGGAGACAAGAGACCATTTGCAAGAAGAAATTTATTGATTTGATGGCTTATGAGTTTTTCACAAACTTTAGATAATGGCGACAGTATGCTTATTGGCCTAAAATCATTTGGTCCAGATGGGTTAGATTTTTTTGCCAGTTGCAATTTTCCAGATGCTAGGGAGTGAAGAAGATGTGAAGCTATGATTAATTATATGCGTGAAGGGAGTTATTATATGAGATAGTATAAGTTTTATAAATTTGATGGGAATACCATCTTCACCCAAAGCATTTGATTTAATTTGCATTACACAATTCCCAACATCAAGTTCACTTACAGGACTCGAACTCGAACAAATGTGGAACATGAAAACTATTCAGTGGAGTCATAGTATTGCTAACAGGAGCAGTATTACCTACAAAAACGTCATTTAGTAATTCTGGGTGGATATTACATAAAGGTGAATTATTTTGCTTCACTCCAAGACTACGTATATTGTTCCACAGGGTTTTGGTGGGAAGGGACAGATTTAGCTTAGCAGTAAAGTAGCGGGTCTTTGATTGCCGTGTTATGTAAACAGATTCATTCCTGGCTAACCTATAACTTTCCCAATTTGCAGATGAAGGTATTCTTCTCCAAAGTTTGTGCAATCTATTCCTCTTTTTTATTGCATTCAGGACTTGTTGTGAAAACCAAGGGCAAGATGCATTTTTAAGAACTGTAGTTCGCAGAGTTTTTCAAAAAGACATTTAACAGGGGTTGTGAGAGAATAAAGATTATCATCAACTGAGCTATGATGCCAGCAGTCACTAAATGAAATCAAAGACAAATCATGGTACAATGACGGATAATTAATATTTTTATAGTAATAATAGGAAGTCAAAGTTGGTCAAAAAATGATAAAAAAAAATAATTTCGAACTTTTGAAAAGCCAAATCTTTAAAAAAATACATGACTAACAAAAAAAAAACCAAAAAAAATTTTTTTCTCTTTTCTCTCTATATCTCTATATCTTCTCTCTATATCTTTTCTGCTTTGCTCATACCTGCTCATACACTCTCTTTGTTTTATTCAGATATAAGAAACGAAGAGAATAAGAACACAATGCTTTACTACCACCAGCAAGTTGCAAATAAAGCAATAAAAAATAACAAAAATATCAGTGTTCATACCCTGAATATTTAGCGAATATTTTTTTATTCGTTTGTTCGTAGAAAATAGATGTTTTTTGTATTGAGACCCAAAGAAGGGTGGTAGATAGGGGGTAGGTGTGTTCGGGAGAAATGTTGAAGGACAAAAAATAATAGGACCAACCCATATATTTGACCCCTCTAGGAGTTCAGTTACGGCCAATATAAACTATTTTCGACAGCTTTTGGGTTTTTTGTATGGGGACCCAATGGATAGTGGCAGATAGGGGGTAGGTGTTTCAGGAAGAAATGTTGAAAGGCCAAAAAAAAGAAGTTCAGCTACGGCCGATATAAGCTATTTTCAACACTGTTTATGTTTTTTGTATGGAAGGTAGAGAATAAAGCAACAAAAAATAACACAAATATGCATTAATAATAACAAAAAGCTTATTGCGGGGAAAACCCAACATATTAACTCTTATTCAGGTCACTGCAGCAGATATCTGAGTATTTGTGTAGTTTATTAAGTGCTCAGAGAAAAAACTGAAACAACGTGTCGATCGCAAGCTCACCTCAGTGCAAGAGTGTATGAAAAGAGAACAATGAACAAATAAAAAGTTATTCTCTTGCGCTACACGACCTGTTGCTACACGACCTGTTGTTTACATTAATTCGCTTGCAGCTTTGCTTGCAGTGACTGCTACAGCAGAGAATCAGGGTATATTCACTGGATGAATATATTCATGCAGGGCTCTAGTTCGAACCCATGTCCGCAAATGCTGGCTTTTATTATCAAGCAAATTAAGCAAGATATATTCAGCAACTGAAATAGCCGAGTGGGTAAGGTACTGGACTATCATTCAGATGACGTGGTTTCAATTCTTGACGTGGTAAGCTTGAAACTAGTTTTTATTTTTTTCTTATTATTTATATGATTTATATGATACGTTATCGAATTGCTTTTTTTAGTTTTAGAAAATGAATTTTGACGATTCATTAACGAAGGAGGAATTTTTCCCGCTCGCGAGATTATAAATGAATCGCTACTAATAACTGCTAATGAATGATATGTACGACAATACGATTCGTAAACGATAACAGTGCTAACGATAACGATAACAAAATGCAACTCTCCGTTTTGCTGTCAATGCTTATGTCTTCGTTTTTATTATTTTTAAATTTTTTTGCCGATGTAGTTGTGAATTCGGTGTGCTCATCTCTTTCGTGTTGGTTACCACGAAACTGGCGTTTCAAGGGACGAGTTTTTCGATTGCTACCAGTGTTTCTTTTATTTTTATTTCTATTACTTTTTCTATCCATTGTCTTTAGCACAAACAAAAATTTTTATCAAAACTGTACTTTTTAAAACTGTATGCGCACGCGCGTCCGGTTCATAACTCAATTCAAAGTGAACTAAGCGCTGCCAACATTCGAATACCTTAGCTCTAAAATGTGTATTAATTTCTTTTTAAAATGCGTATACAAACAAGTTATTAGCTAAAAAAGAACGCCAGGAATACCTACTTAAAATGACCGGTTGGTTTCGCATGTTGGTATGCGCAGAATTTGGATCGGTCCCTCTCCCTCGGAGGCCTTTCTTTCATGTTACAGGTTTTGAACCGGTTATTTTCTCCATAGCGTATGTATGTATGTAAGATTTGGCACAAAAGGTGCATTCCTACAAAGGGATAAGATAACAAGAAGCAGTCATTCTTACTAGTGACAACACTGACTGAACGAACGAACGCTAAGAATGGACGAATAGAATCGGACAGCTCTAACGATCAAAATGGACGAAAGAACGGAAAGTTGCCGAAACACTCACCGAGCGAGGATTAAATTTTGATTTTTTTTATTGCTAATTGCTTTTCTTTTATGCAATGCTTAAGTGTTGTAATAATTACTATAGCTAATATTTTTTTATATTACTTTAAATAATATTTTAAACAAAGTTGAATATACCGGGTTCTCATATAAAAAGTGTGTTTTTTGCTACATGAATGTATTTTTGTTCGACAAAAAATTCAAATGGTTTATTACTGCCTCTACATTTCCTCTGTTTGGATCACTGTTTTCACCGCTATCCCATTGAAATTGAAAAATTCTGAAAGACGGGGGAAATCTCGCCATCTAGCAATTCTATTTCAATGTTCGAATAAGTTTGCAGTAAACATGAGCCGACTTTTGCGAACATGTAGTAAAATAAAAGCAATGAAGCAGCATCAAAGAATATGCGCATGTAGCGCATTCAGCGCTACATTTTCCCCACTGGGTAACTATATACCTGTGCGCACAAAAGCAACAACAACAAGTGTAGCCACGCGTGCTTGCAACACGACTTTGCATGCAAAGTAATTAATTTGTTGCGTGTTGTAATGAATTGCATTTTAATTACATACGCACGAATAGGCAAGAATGCAAACAAAACTACACACACACACACACACCCAACCACCAATGCAAACACACACATATGGTCAGCCAATATTTAAAGCATATTGTTGAGCGCATTATAAATAGCAAAAAAGAAAAAAAAAGACAAAATCAAAAGCATTGCAATTCAAAGGATCAACAATGTTGAAAACACAACTTTTGCAGCATAATTAAAATGTAAATGTAAGCAGAGCTGCAACAAACACATGCACACACAAACTGATATGCATGCTAACAGCACCAACAACAACAACAACCAGCATCAGTGTGCTTTATATTATTGTTTTATTTTTTATAATAAATAAAATTAAAATCAACATCCAACAACAACAACAACAACAACAACAACAACAACAACAACAACAACAACAACAACAACAACAACTACTACAGCAACCAAAGCGATGACGTCGACATCAGCGTCAAACACAATATATTAATATTTAATTAAAAGCTTTTTAAAAGCATGTTTATAATAATTAATTATATGTTATAGTGGTTTTTGCTGTCTCAATAGAGCTTCTAAATAGCTGTAGTAAAAGTTATAAAGTTAAATTTTTAAATCTAATTATTTTTATAGTTACATAACATTCACCGACAGTGAAAGTCAGCATTTATTAAGTATAGGATGTCACCTGAAGCAGTGCTGGAGCAGAGCTGAGCAAAAAATCGTATGGGAGGAGGGGGTCTATTTTTACACTTTTAGGAGCTACAGGGTTAATTAATATTCATGCTATTGTTTCTAGCAGAAAAACTAATTTACATAAAACTTATCTTGATAGCTCATTTTAAAGACAATGAAATCACCTTTCCAACGGTATATCAACAAACACCAGCTTAACCGTTACCGAGCTGTGATCGTGTGAAGAAGAAATCAATCGGTTGAAATTAGCAAATTTCAACTTTGAGTGCAAATTTCTCAGAATTTTGCGTAATAAATGAAATTTCTTTTTTTTAGATAAATTTTGTAATTTATTCAATTTTTCTTTTCAATGGCATTTAAAACATAAACATATCTTTAAAAATTATAAGGTTGGCTGGACTAAAAAAATTTTATTTATTAGAATATAATGATAAATAATGACATTACAATTAGTTATGCAGTAGATAATATCATTGTTTACTAATAAGTATAATTTTTTTAGTACAGCCATATTTTTATTTTTTAAGATAATTTTATGTTTTTGGTGTCATTGAATAGAAAATTGAATAAATTATAAAATTGATCCTAAAAAAAAAAATTTCATTTATTACTCGAAATTCTGAGAAATTTGCACTCAAAGTTGAAATTTGGTAGTTTCAATCGATTGATTTCATGTTCACACGAGCACAGCTTAGCACGGTTAAGTTGATGGGATTTGTTGATATACCGTTGGAAAAATGATTTCATTGCCTTTAAAATGAGCTATCAAAATAAGTTTTATGTAAGTTAGGTTTTCTGCTAGAAACAATAACGTGAATCAAAGGCGTAGAATATTTGTTGAAAGTTGGCAACCCTTTTGCAATGTGAATGTCATGTAGCTATCATGCATAAGCATTTTTATATTTTATTCATTCCCTTGTACGTTCTCGATGTGAACACTTCTTTTTAACTTAAATGTAAAACTTAAAATTTATTTCGCTGAATTTAATAAAACAAACTGAATTTGTATACTTTAAAATAAAATAAAACAATATTAATTAACCCTGTAGCTCCTAAGAATGTGAAAATATACCCACCCCCCTCCCATACTATTTTTTGCTCAGCTGGACATAACCTTTCAGCTCCGTAAATAGTTGCACTCAATTGCGGGACAGTATATTATAAATTTAGTATAAAGTTACTATGGGTAATGCAGGATTCCGTTGCGCTATTGAGTTGAAGCTCTTATCTGCATTATTGCGCTGATACAGTTCGTTATTAAAAGTAACGTACTAGCGCAGTAATACAAATAATTTCTTTGCTTATGCAAACGTGTTCGTTTTCCAATGTGCAAGCAAACTTTGCAGCCCAGTAATGAGCTTGCATGTAAAGGGTGGTTAAATTTTAAGGGCCGATGTTGAGTGTGAACCACACCTAAACGTCGAGTTTTTTTCTGCATTTCATTTGACATTTCTCAATTTTAGACTAACTCAATTTGAACCATGGAAAGATACACAATCGAGCAATGCGTTAAAGTTATTCAGGCTTATTATGAAAATGGGCGTTCAAATCAAAATGCATTTCGTGCACTTCGTGATTCTTCGGTCAATTTAATTTTCCAAATGTGCGCACAATCGGAAAAATCGAGCAAAAATTTGAGCAAACCGGGTCTGTAGGAGATGTGAAAACACCAGTGCATGCTCGTACAGCTCGTACTGCAGAAAATATTGCTACTGTTCGCGATAGTGTGGCTGAAGAGCCGTCCACCTCAACTCGTCGTCGTGCCCAACAATTGGTCCACTCACGCTCGTCGTTGATGAACATTATGCATAAAGACTTGCATTTACACGCTTACAAGATGCAATTGACTCAAAAACTAAAGCCTCTTGACCATTTCAAGCGTCGTCAATGGTCAGAATGGTGGCAAGAAATGGCAACAGTGCATGATCAATTTTCGAAGAAAATCACCTTCAGTGATGAGGCACATTTTCACCTCAGTGGATTCGTCAATAAGCACAGTTGCCGCATTTGGGCGAATGATAATCCAAGAGTGATTGTCGAAAAACCAATGCGCTCACAAAGAGTGACTGTTTGGTGCGGTTTATGGGCTGGCGGCATCATTGGGCCGTATTTTTTTCAAAATGAGACCGGTCAGGCAGTTACTGTGAATGGTGTTCGCTATCGTGAGATGATAACGAATTTTTATGGCCCGAATTGGAAGATATGAATGTGTACGATATGTGGTTTCAACAGGACGGTGGCACTTGCCACACAGCTAACGAAAATGGCCGTGTTATCTCACGGTTATCTCACATGTTATCTCACGTGGTGGCGACGTCAACTGGCCGCCAAGATCATGTGATTTGACACCATTGGACTTCTTTCTTTGGGGTTATTTGAAAGAAAAGGTGTACGTCGATAAGCCAGCAACAATTCAAGAGCTAAAAGATGAGCTAATTCGGCATCTTAACGGCATAGAACCTCAGTTATTCCTCAGCGTCATCGAACATTTGGTCCATCGGATGGAGGTGTGCCACCGAGGTCGCGGCGGCCATTTGGGCAATATTTTGCTGCATACATAATTGAACTATACCAATATTATCATAACAAAATGAAATGACAATAATTTCCTAAATAATTTGTGTTTTATTCAAAATCAACATCGGCCCTTAAAATTTAACCACCCTTATTTGATGACTGTTTCAATCTTGAATGAAGTACAGTTTCACTGCATACTTGACATTTTAGTTTGTTCATTTTTAGTGAACACTGAGCTCTGAGCTCTCAGTCAGTTATGCTACCTATTGTTTTTTTATTGATTAAGCTCTTTTTAATGAATTTATGTCTAATACTGCTTTACTATATTATTACTTTCCTTTAAGTAAGGACTTTTGCTAAAGGACTTTGATTTGATTTTTTGTTTTTATTATATATTCTAAGCGTAGAATAATGAGTTGTGCGATGTAAGGTACAATTTCACTGCTTTTGACATAAGGAGCTTATGTCTTGATTTCGTGGCGTATGAGCGATATTATTTAAATGCAATGCTTGTGTCATAAAGCACTGTATGACAATTTCCACAAGAGTTAATTTAAAATTTCTCAAATTTTAATTTATTTCGATTTTTTTAATACAACATGAACAAAAAAGAGTGTTTTTTTTTTTTTGAAAAGCAATATATCAAAATTTTGGCAGGTCTTGTCTAATTTTCATGAACCAGCTTTTTGAAAATTTACTCTTATACAAAAGTTATTTGGGTTTTTAGAAAAAATTAGCTCTTTTTCCCATATCACCAAGTACTGACATGTATTGATGCAATTCAACACGGTTCCCGTGGCCCTAAGTACACGAAATTTTATTTTAATTTGTTTCAACATCATACCATAAAATTATGAGGGTGGTTCATAAAAAAAAAAAAATAAGTTAAAATTTTATGGGTACACCCTAAGTACTCAGTTTTGGTTTCGGCTTAAGCCGAATATTGCAAAATAGGTCCAATTTAGGTGGAACGCTACCGAACATACAAAAGTTATATGATAAATAAATTCATTAGATAAAAATTAATAAAAATATGATTTTTCGAATTCTCTGTACATCCCCTTCCGCTGAAAGAAAAATGAAATTGACTGACGAGTTAACAAACAGGTCAATATAAATTTTCAACATAACGGAAAATAGCTAAATATACAGCAATATAAAAAAAGCATTTCTGTAATGTTGGTACATTCAAATATTTACGTAAAATTAACTAAATTTTATGGATTTATTTACAAAGCAACAATATGAAGTCATGAGCAAACATTTGCGAAGCTCAGCAGTAGCAGAAACAGTGTTTAAATTAGTCTGACCGGCAGCTATTTAAGTTTTGATTTGGGTTGCAGTGATGCACATAGGATATCAAACAACAACAAAAGTATATAAATGTTGAGTCATCAGTACGCGGAAGCATTAATAATAATATTAAAGCTACTCAAAATAATTAAAAAGCTCGCGGGTTAAATTTAGTCAAGCATGTTTTAAAGCAATGAGTCAACAGTTTGTTTGAAATAAATAAGTCATAAAATATATGCTTTAAGTATAACATAAAGTTGGCTTTAAACATTTATTTAATGAGAGAAATTGTTCAAGCTGTCGGAATGGAATAAAAAAGCTTGCTGACAACACACATTTTATAATAGGTCACTTGAGTCCATGCAGGGGACTGTGAACTAAGCTGCTCCTTAACACATTATTGTGATGTGCGTTGCAGATGGAGTGTACAAAGCGGCTTACGTATTTTATAGTAGACTTTTTTTAGTAGATGTGATATTTTTAATAAATTGTGATTTTTTTTTTTTTTTCATGACTGCTATGTAATGTTGGAAACATATTATTATATTAAATTTTTTTAACTTTCGCGCAAGTGGGATCTGAACCAAATTTAATAACATAAATGCTTTTATTTTGAAGTCTGAGTAACTTTATAGCATTTCCAAGAGAATTTCTACAAAGTGAGCTTTATATTTATAGGTCTTTAATGAGAGATTTTAGTTAAATTACAAAAAAAATGTCTACAAATAAACCAATTGCTTAAACTTAGAAGAGCTTTTATTAAAAAACTTTCAATTGGTTCATCTTTAAACATACAGATTACTAAATAAATGGCAGAAAAAAGGGTCAGCATTTCGGTATTAAAAGGCAAATCAAGAGTTCATCCAATATGATTCATTTTAATTCAGTTATTTTTTACAGTTAATTGACTCCGAAGAATTTTTGCGAGAGTTGGTCAAGGTAGCAATTCAAAAAAAAAAAAAAAACATAAAATAAGACATTATTTCCAAACTAGAGTACGAGTTAATGGCTTAGAAATGTTTTATTTACATTGAGTTTCTTGACTTGGCATCTGTCGGTTATTGCAAGAAAGAAAGTTACAAAAAAAAAAGCAAATAAAAAAAAAAACACTTAATGACTCGGAAATCCTTTGTGATAATAGAATTATCTATTACTCTGTTGAGTGCTTGAATGTCTTGAAAAAAAAAACGTTATTGTAATTATAAATATTCTTCTAAGTGACATTAAATACCGTTAGCTATGAGTTAAAAAAATCACAGCTAAGAAGAAAGTGGAAAAGATAATAGAAACATCGTCAGCAGCGCCAGCAAGTTTTTGCTAAGTATGTCTATTGAAACAAATTAATAGTTTTTTTTCGGCTTAGTTATAAGAAAAACAACGACATTTTATAAAGCTAGTCAATTTTATAAATCTATGTTTAATATGAACATGAACATGAACATGAACATGATTATGAATATGAATATGAATATGAATATGAATATGAATATGAATATGAATATGAATATGAATATGAATATGAATATGAATATGAATATGAATATGAATATGAATATGAATATGAATATGAATATGAATATGAATATGAATATGAATATGAATATGAATATGAATATGAATATGAGTATGAATATGAATATGAATATGAATATGAATATGAATATGAATATGAATATGAATATGAATATGAATATGAATATGAATATGAATATGAATATGAATATGAATATGAATATGAATATGAATATGAATATGAATATGAATATGAATATGAATATGAATATGAATATGAATATGAATATGAATATGAATATGAATATGAATATGAATATGAATATGAATATGAATATGAATATGAATATGAATATGAATACGAATATGAATATGAATATGAATATAAATATCAATATGAATATGAATTTGAGTTTTGAATGTGATCCATGAAAATTATTCAGGAATATAAGTTACCAAAATAGATCAAGAATATGAATATGAATCAGAAATATGTATCTCGAAAGTAATTTTGAAATATGAATGTATATCTTTTTTTGTAAAATAATTTTTTTTTTGTATTACAAAACCATGAGACCCACTTAGAGATATGCAGTCGAAAAAATTAAAAACAAAACAAATCGATTTTGCTGTCTGATATTTAAAAAAAAAAAATGCTTGAATCACGTCTCTCCTCTCCTGATAAACCATATTCTCCTACGATACCATGCTAGAATGCATAGCAAATTTTTTTTGGTAGGCTATTTTTTGCTTAAAATTGTAAATTTTTTTGAAGGTATTTCAATAAAGGTAATCGACTTTGTCATGTATTAAATTTTAAAACATGGTGGTCATTGAGATTTAAAGTTAATTTTTATATCAAATATTAATTAAATTTTGTCCAATACATTATATCAAAAACCTTTTTCATAATAAAGAAAAAGTTATTTGTTGCAATGTATTAGCAGTCAGAATTGGTCCAAAATGTGAATTCATTGGTTGAATTAATTTTAATCCTTAAGTTTAGGAACAAGTTTATACGCATCCTTAAAATCATAGACAATCAAAAACCACTCCTCCCCACTCCCTTTGAAAGCCCTTTTGTGTAACGAATTTGAATCATGAAAATGATTTGTGTATGCATAACAAGTACGGTATATGAACAAATATGAACCTCGAACGCGTGTTTCGAGTGTGTATCACTTAAATGCTAAATACGTTTCAGCTGCGGGAGAAAAGTTACCCTGAATAATCAACATAAATACTTGTTTATGTCTTCAATATTATTTTTAGGCGAAGCACATCGATTACTTAATCATCACAGCTTTATTTTGACCCAATTCTGAATTTTTCACTTTTACTTATTTTATTTGCCTTAGTTGTGTTGTTTTTTTCTTTCCCAATTCAAAAATCTAAAGTTTACCAACTCTATTTGTGTAAATAACCCAGAGTTCAGTTCCGCACGATTTAGTCAACGTATAACAAAACCACATTACCAACAAATGGCAAAAGATAACTCAAGAACTTGAAAACAAAATAAATAAAAAAAAATCGGATATTTTGTAAAAATCCTTTTTTACAACGATAGCCAAGGATTCATTCATTCAGTTGGCTCGTAAGCTAAGCAGACAATGTGCACACATGACTGTGATCAGCATACGTTATCCTTCAATGTCAAATCTTACCCTTGGCAGCTTCTCAGGATTTAGTATGTTGTTGTCTCTACGACGATTCTTATTATTATCTTTTTTTGTTATTTCTATAAATTTTGGTTATCTCTGAAAAAAAAAGCCAACATTTTCATATCTTTCGTAGAGACAGAATGAGCAGAACGTAGCGCAAGCAGCGTAAGAATACCAAAAATTTGAGTTGCTCAAAATCAGCAGCAGCAGCTGTGAACACGTTGTGTTTGACGTTGTTGGTTTTTGTTTGCTTTTTGTATATTATGTTTTGAGCCACAAGTATTGTTGTTTTTGCAGCTGTTATATATGTCATGCTGCAGCTTATTTAAAATGTAGCGGAAATGGAAAGTCATGTGGTTTCCATTTCCTTTCTTTAGTTTTATTTATTTTTTTATGTATTTTTTTTCTTTAAATTTGTTCATAGGTGCGCAACTGTGAAGCAGAAACAGTGAGGAGCAAAGAGCAAGACAACAAAAGTGTAAATATTTTGTGAGCTTGTGGAATTTTTGCTCTCGACATTTAAGTGAATCAGCTACAGGTAGAAAATATCAGGATTTTGTAAGTTTGCATCGAACAAATGCGGATGAAAAGTTTAAAAAAAAAAAAAATGCTAAGCCGGAAATGTTAAAAAACCGGAAACGAAAGCTGTTAAGCAATGTATTGGCATTCAGAAAAGAGCATAGAAGAAAATTTAAAGAAATGCAATAAAATTAAATATTCTTGGCAGGAAGCTTAAAGAAAGAAAAATGTGCAAGCATAAAATCCTTTAGCATCGACAAAGGAGAAGTACTGGAAACCACAATATTGTGATGGCAGACCAAGTTAGGGCAATTATAAGGGATACAAGCAAATTTGATGATGTCCATAATATGCATGATGATGATGATAATGATGAGATTATGGAGAATGAAGATATAGAATGTTCAATAAACTATTAGGATTTTATTAAAAAAGTTTTGTTTAGTAAAAAATGAAGTAAATAAGGGAAAAATGATAAAGTTTTACATATAAAGTTACAAAGAAATTTTTTCAATTTAGAAGAAATAAACTACTAACAGATTTTTATATAAGAAGATTTTATTTATTTATTTATTGTATAAAAACAACAATTAATCATTTGTCTATAACTAAGGGAAGGAGCGCTAGCTGCCAGGGCTTTCGGCGCTCATATAAGTATATAAATATTATTATAAGTATAGCTGAAAAGAAAGTATGCGTTATGATGCCTTAGAATTGATAAGCAAAGTGCTTAAATAATCAACTCACCAAAGACGAATGCGTTGAAATTCAACAAAAAGTCAGCAAAAATGCAATAAAATGCAACAAAAATTAAATATTTAAAAATATTTAATTAGAGCCATTTGAGATGTTTTACTAATTGGTTTTAATGACAGGTAAAGAAAGAATGAAAATACTAAAAACAAAAAAAAAAAATAACGAATAAAACTTCGATGCAAAAAAGGAATATCTGGGATTATTTAATTTATTTCATCAAAATTGTTTTTCGTTGTTTTTGATTGCTGATTGTTTTTCGGTCCAGCCTAATACACACAAAACTTTTGTTAAAAGCAAAGCAAATATTAAATACAAATATTTTTAATTTACAAATTTGCAAAAAATTAAATCAACTTTAGAAGAACCATTTCGCCCTACAATTGCAAGGAACGGTTTTTGTCACATTCATAAGCAATCTCAGCGATTGATTCATCTTATGATCTGATAATAATTTCACCTTTATGTTTGAAGTTCTTTCAGCTCAACTTGAAAAGGCCTTGTATAAAAGTAATTTTGTTAAGTCTTGCTTGAAAAAACCTTATAAAAGAATTGAAAATTCAATTGTCTTATATAATTTCTTATATCCAGCTTAATATAATGATACATTTCAGTACGAAATCAAGAAGATTTTTATTCAAGTATAATTCTTTATATAAAGTTTTATTCAAGAATACGTTTTTAGGAAGACTTCAGAAAGATTTTTACTCAAGTACAATTTCTCATCTAAAGCTGTATCCAAGGATACATTTTGAAAAAGTGTTCAAGAAGATTTTTACTCAAGTATAATTTCTTATATAAAGCCTTATTCAAGTAATTGTTTTAAAAAGTAAAATTTTTAATTAAGTAAATCTCTGTAATGAAAAAAAAACTTATCATCACACGTCTCATTTCAATAATATTGTAGATAAAAAAAAAAATAAAAAAACTTGCCTGTGTCTGGCGTTGAACCACGAAACTTTTTCACGTACTCTTTGAACTCACGAAAAACCGAACAGAAAAATTAATTCAATTGAAAAACTTTCTGCGTCAGGTGGGATTTGAGCCAGGGTTCTCTGGCGTATGGACCACACACACTACCATGCCAGTAGAAGTTTGGACCACGGCCGCCACATAAAGAGTTATAAAGTTTTTCTTAAGAAAATTCAAAGAAAATAGTAACTGAGTTTCAATGATATTCAAGAAATTAATGGATAGACGAGTGGATAATGTGTGCGGCTGCCGATACAAAGGTTTAGAGTTCAATTCACGCTGGGTGACTATGGTAAATATACAAACATTTTTGAAATGTACAAGATTTCTGTTCTACTCTTAAAATGAATAGAAATATTCCGAGTTCCTAAATAAGAATTGAATAAAAACCTAACATGAAACATAAATAAAACTTTATATAAAAAAATTAGGATAAAAATACGAATAAAAGCTTTGTAGAAATACGAACGTAGACTATTTGTAGAATGCACAAATGCTTCGTACATAGTAAAACCATAGTAAAAAGAGTGTTTTCAGAAAAAAAAAAAACAAAAATTATTGTTTTAATTCAAACATTCTACGAATGCACGTTTGTAAAATCTATAATATATTAATATGTAAAATATACGAATGTTGTTTGTAAATTTTTAAGGTTTCGTTAAAAGTGTTTGTATATTCGTACAAAATACAAACGACATTCGTATATATAAAAAAAAAAATATTTTTTTTTCGTAAAATATACAACTTTTGTCTTTCGTGCAATGTACAAAGGCTGATGTTAGTATGTACAAAACATAATACATAAAGCATAATACGAAGTTTTTTTGAGTGTAAGTTCTCGAATAAAGGAATTAATTTTATACGCCTTTTTTTCCTTGCATAAACCTTGCATAAAAGTTGTTTCAAGGATAATTCAAGGAAGTTTAAACTCTCCTTTCTACATAAAATGCTTATATAAAGCTTTACTCAAGGCTTATATAGGTGAAATGGTTACATGGGTTTTTCCAACACGTTTGACATACATCCCAAGTACTAATGGATCGATCAACTTCAAATTTGGAGTGGGTCTTTTTTATATATCCCTCTATGACACGGACTAAAATTATGTACAAATTTTTTTTAATATTTTTAAAAAATTCAAAACTATGAAAAAGGCATTTCATTAAGGCAACACTTTAAAAAGAAAAGGCATACAGTGGCCATTTCACGAAAACAATTTATTTTTCTTTCCCTAGTCCGGTATATTCTCTCATGTTTACTAATTAAAAATCTTCTCTTTTTCAAATGACTAGAAGGATTGAAATCGTGTCAAGATGGAGGCACCCGTCTTTTTGGAACTCACCATCCTGTATCTTTTTTTCAATTTGAAAATTTTTTTTTTTTAACTTAGATTAACGTCTTTCAGCGCGGTTTGTATGGGGGTATTTTCACACATTTTTTCAAGGCCATGCAACATTTTTTGGTAGATATTTTGGGGCCTTATACAATCTTTAATATTCATCGTACAAAAATAAAACTTATGCCAAAATATCAGTTATTTTGTGCATAAAAGGAATAGCTAACTTTGGATTTTGTCACTTCTTTAATAAAGCCACAAAAGATAGCAAAAGAAAAGAAGAAAAATTCACATTTTTGTATGAGAAAAAATGCATTGGTAATTCAGTTGCTGCTGACGTTTCTATGCTTGTTGCTTTAGTTCGTGCCGAAGTCTCGAACGCAACATCGTGTTGTTTGTTGAATAGAATCGTTTTATGAATTTCTCCGAGCTATACAAGCAATGCATACGTATATAAATGCTTGCGCCAATAAGAACCTTTCAGTCTGCTGGCAGACTCCAATCAGTCAAGGTGGCGCAGCTTTGTCCGCCTAATGCCTGAGAAAATAAGACGTTACAATATGAAGAAGCGATGCATAGGTTGTTATATTAGTTTATATTTGGTATTTTAAAAAAAACCAGCGCTACTATCATACATATAAAACATTATGTAAATCAAGAATCGTAACTGCTTGCGTTGTTGTCTATATCAATATATATATATATATATATATACATATAAGATTGTTAAAAAAAATCTGTACGTGAAATATTTTTTGAAAGTTTTTTTTGCGATGGACGTTTTGAATGACGCTGAGTTCAAAAATCGCATTTTTAAAATATTTGGTTGTCTGTCTGTCTATTAAAGCATCACGCGGATACCACTGGATGGATTTAAATTAAACTTGGCATCTAGGTTCCTTATATACCTAGTCATCAGATTGGCTACTTTTTATCCAGTAAAAATTATTGGACCCGGTAGGTGGCATGCTTTTTTTTAGCTTATCTCCGAAACCGTGCATTCGATTTGCATGAAAATTTGTATGTTGAAATTTTCGGATACGTTGAGTTTGTATGACTTATCAACTCTGTTCTATCTTGAACACCAGAGGGCACTGTAGTACAAATATTTTAAAAAACCTACAAACACTCCTTAGCCGCTTAACCGATTTGCATAAAAATTGGTATATAAGAGTTTTCTGATTCGGTGAGTGTTTTGGACATATCCTTTTTGTACTATCTTGAACACCAGAGGGCGCAGTAGTACAAATATTTAAAAAAAAAAATCGAAAAACTCCTAAGCCGCTTATCCGATCTACATGAAAATTGCTATATAGAGGTTTTCGGATACTGTGAGCTTATTTTTTTTCTGAAATATATATATTATATTCATTAAACACAACATTCAAATTTATTTATTTTTAACAAACATTAAAATGGACAGGATCATAAAATTCATCACCAAATATATCAAACAAAAGATTCTACGTCAACACTTACAATTGAAATATTAATAAACATATAATAAAAAATGGATAGCAGAAATATTTTTTGTTTTATTTTTTTCAATAAATTTAAAAAAAATACCAAAATTTTTCCAAATAGACTGGAAAAGTGCCTTAAGAGCAAAAGTTGGTTGGTTAATGAAAATTTATTGCAAGTATGGGCAGATTTTAAATAGTAATTTTCCAAATTTGAAAGAAAAGGATGAGTTTTATTCGATGCATCGAAAAAATCTGTTTTTTTACCAAATGATATCGATATCAAAATGCATCGATGCAATATTTCGATACATCACATCGAAAGACCATCGATATATTTGTATTACTAACATTCCTAATACATATATTAATATATTAATCCTAGTAATATATTGTGTACAAATACTTACTTATTTTTTCTGTGAGCAAAATAAATTTCATTTTCATTTATTTATTTTCATTTATTTATTCATTTAAAACATTATTTGTATAATAAGAAACAAGTTCTTTTATAATACATCAAAGTTGGCAAGGTTACATGTATAAGCGTATTTACTTAACCTACAAAATTAAATAATTATAGGTTATATAAGACAATTATAAATCAAATCAAAAAGGTAAGCTCCTGTTAACTTAAAGAGACTTAATATTAAGTTATAGTGAAGAATAGTGGAGAGAACAGCGGAAGAATAAAAAGTAGTAAAAGTCAAATATGCTTTTAATGAGCAATAAGAAATAGGATAGAATACAAATGTAGCACAAAATATATGGAGTGAAAATTTGAGATAGATGGAAAAATTGGTTACAGTGTATATTAATTTGAGAAGTAGGAAAAAATTGCCTGTCTAAACATTCTGGTTCCATCAATAGATTTAATATGAATTGGCAGACTATTCCACAATCTAACTGCGTTAACGAAAAATAATCTCGAGGAATTCAGAAAGTTAAATTTAGGTATTGTAATCATCCGACTCCTTTGTAGTTGACTAAATTGCAATTTCTCATATAGATAAGATGGTGCTTTAAAATGGATCAGCTTGTGTAAGAAAATGCAGTTTCTGAAACTTAGGTAGTTTATTAAATCACAACCAAGGATGCTTTTATTGTACTGAGATATATGGTCAAACTTGCGAAGGCCATATACATATCGTATGGCATGGTTGAACGCCAGCTGAAGCTTTAGTTGAGAACTGGAGTCCAGCTTACTGTAGACTAGCTCCGAATAAGTTATTATGGGAATAATCAATTGAACAACAAGTTTGCTTCTGGTGCTGGAGGGTGTGAATTCAGCGGTCACTCTCAGATTGCGTAAAGTATAATGCACTTTTTGAACTACGTCATTAATGTGATCAGTGCATGTAAGCGTAGAATTTATATGCAAGCCGAGGCTTTTTGTACGGCTTGTTAGCTTCAACTTCTCAGAGCCTATATATAAATCTGGAATATCCTCATGAAAAATTGTATCTTTTGCTATAGGTAACACAACGGATTTTAGAGCATTAAGCTTGAGACAATTCAAGATAGCCCATTTATTTATAGAGTCAAGATCCTCGTTAAGTCTGTAAGCTAAGTCATCTAAAAGACCATCGCGATTGGAAAGATATAGTTGTACATCATCTGCGTAGGCGTGCATTGTTGAGTGTTTGCAGACCCTAAATATGTCATTGATAAAAATTACAAATAGCATGGGACCCAGCACTGAACCCTGGGGTACACCACTAGATAGAATTTTGTATTCTGAATATTTATTACCAACTTTGACTCGTTGGACCCGATTTGACAAATAACTATTTAACAGCCGTAAAGCACTATCACTAAAACCATACATATGTCTTAATTTTCGACACAGCAAGGTATGATTGACTGTATCAAACGCTTTTGAAAAGTCCAACAAGCAGAGGAGTGTTACATGCCCATCATCATAAAAAGACCTAATATCATCAAATATTTTTACTGTGGCCGTGGCACAACTATGAAGAGCCCTAAAACCTGATTGCATTGGAGATAATAGATTGTTTTCATTCATATAGTTTTCAATTTGATCTGCCATAAGAGTCTCACACACTTTGGCCAGGCAAGATAGGATGCTGATAGGCCTATAGTCGTTAGGTTCATTTGCAGTTGGTTTTTTTGCCACCGGCATAACAAGGGCAACTTTCCAAGAAGAAGGAAACATGGACGTAGTGATACAGTGGTTTATGATATGCGCAATAGGGCTAAGAACGTGCGGAAGAATAAGCTTTATGAATTTTATTGAAATATGGTCCTCACCAATTGCATTAGACTTAATTTTTACTATTGACTTTCTCACATCATTTACATTTACTGTGGAAAATTGAAAATTTTCATGTTCAGCAGAATCAGAGAAGACAATGTTGTTGTTAGGAGTAGGCACTGTGCTGGAGAGAAAAAAATCATTTAAAATATCAGGGTCAACATTGCATTCATTAGAACGTTTTTCACCAATACCCATTGCTTTCAAGTTCCTCCACAGCACCTTAGCAGGGAGGGAAGAATTTAATTTCGATCTGCAGAATTTTTCTTTAGACTGTCTGATAAGCCGAACTGACATATTCCTAGCAATTCTAAATTTTCCCCAGTTATGAGCAGAGGGACACCTTTTCCATAAGTTGTGAAGCTTGATACGTTTTTTAATAGCTTTTTGAACATAAGTTGTAAACCATGGGCATGCCGTGTTTTTTACCGTTACCGAACGCAAGGGAACATGTTTTTGAAATAGACTATTTACAATATTCGTCAAGCCATTTAATTTATCTTCAACAGATTCTACAAACCATACATCATTCCAAGTTGTTAAACATAAGTCATTGTGGAGAGCCCAAAAATTAATCGATTTAAAGTCATGATAGGTGAAGGTATCAGAAATTGCTCTACGAGACATATTAACATTCATACAGCAAAATAAAAGATCATGATCGGACAGAAAAGATAGTTGATCATATAATAGGACAGATGCAAGATCTGACACAATAATGTAGTCTAAGAGACTTGGGCTAGCATTGCTGGCAAAGCGTGTTGGGACAGTTTCATTGACAAATGACAATCCATTGGATGAAACATTGTCACAAAATGATTTAGAAATGTTATCACTACACAATAAATTTACATTGAAATCACCACATATAACAAACAAGTCAAAATCAATTATATAACTATTCAGCTCCGAAAAAAATGAATCGAGGCTATTGCACTTATTAGGAGTATACACACAGGACAGGAACACATTGACATGATTATCAAAAATACACACACTTAAGTACTCGACATTACTATTGCATATGGACTTAGATACAAGCTTAACATTAAGATTACTGCGACAATAAATAGCAACGCCGCCACCTTTCTTCCTACTCTATCATTTCTCAACAGCTTAAAATTATCAATGTTATAGGCAGAGTCATTAATCTCATTACAGAACCAAGTTTCAGAAACGCAGATGACATCCACATCAGCATCTTGAACAACAAATTTAAGATAGTCCAACTTAGAACAGTTTAAGCTCCTTGCATTGAAGTGTAGGACTTTAAGACCACAATGCTGTGCACAAAGCACATTAACCATAGTTTTGTGATTTTCGCTAACACAACCAGAGTAATTTTCACTTAAAATCATCAATCAATTTATCAAAACCAATGGATAAGAACGCCTAGACTGGGCATATAAAACAACCAGTATGATGTCACATAATAATACACCAGTAACCAAAAAAATAGTCTTCAGTAGAGCAAGAAAGGAGATAAGAACAAACGAAGGTATGAAAGAAATAAAGAAGAAAGGAATAAAAGAAGTTATAGAATATAAAATTAAATCAAATAGAAATAATAGTAAAGCCATAATAATTAAAACTAAACAATTATTAAAATTGCAATAAGCACATGAAAAAAAGATACAATTCATCAAATAAATAATTACTTTAAAATAACACATTCTAACTATAACATTTCGCCTCACTATTCCTATTTGCTCTCACATAAACCTTCCCTCGAAGAGAAAATACAGCAGACAACTTATTTTCTTTCCTCTTTTGCTCCGCATAAGTCATGATCTCACGATTCGCCTTTGAGAGACTTTCGTGAATGAAGAAATGTTCATCACGTCCGCAGTCGATGTCACTCAGCATAAGCGGCCTCTTTTTAGTTTTTCGAAACGCAGCCACAGCTTTAAAGAGTTGGTTACGATCATAACATGATGCTAATTTCACAACAACAGCAGGCTTGTGTTTGTTTTTTCCATTTGACTTTACCCTAAAAACATCTCGAAACTTGAGGGCCTTACTCTTCACAGCAGTGCCAAGGTTGATTTATAAGGTTGTCGCAGGGCTGATCGAACTCTCTTCTCAGTACCCATAATTGTCAAAACCAGCCAATTTTGCGAATGACTACGAAAGAAAAATGGATGATAAAAGAGAGCACTTGCAGATTTTCTATGAGCTGTCAACTTCGATTTGACAATTATGGGTACTCGCTCTCTCCCTTGCGACAACCTTATAAATCAACCTTGAGCAGTGCAAATTTTAGCGAAAACATCAGGTAGGCTTTCATTGTTTGCGAGAGGGATGCCATGTATGATGATGTCAGAAGCAACAGCATCAGTCTCATATTTTTCAACTTGCTTCTTCAGCGCATCAATCTCTTTGTTTACCTGATTGTTGTTGTATTCTAGCTTCAGTTGTTCTATTTCTGTTTTCATACTCTTAAATTCAGCACAAAAAACTTCAACAGCTGACACACGCTCAGCAACACATCGCAGAGACTCTCTTAGATTACTGAACTCAGCTGATAGTTCACCAAATCCATGGTTGAATTATAAGGTTGTCGCAGGGCTGATCGCACTCTCTTCTCAGTACCCATAATTGTCAAAACCAGCCAATTTTGCGAATGACTAGGAATGAAAGGAAAACGGATGATAATAGAGAGCACTTGCAGATTTTCTATGAGCTGTCAACTTCGATTTGACAATTATGGGTACTCGCTCTCTCCCTTGCGACAACCTTATAAATCAACCTTGACCAAATCTCTCCATTACTCTTCCCTCACTTAATCGAAGTTCTTCAGTTAGCTGCTTGACAATGTTAGCTTCAACACAAGCTAGCTTCACGTTTAGTGTTGCATCCGAATAAGTTGCGGTTGAAGGTGATGACTCATCTCTATGCACTTTAAGAAGGCCATGCGGAGTTGTTGGTGCAGTTGGTTTGTTTATGTTTTTGACTGCTGCGCTTCGTAGATTTTTTTGTTGTTGCAGGCTCGACATTGTGAAAAGACGACAGTTCAATTTATTAAACGCGAACAAATAAATTAGAAATTTTTAGCAAAAATATTTTACGGCAATTCCGGAATATAATATTAAATGGAAGCAACGATTCAGCACGTCCTCGAAGTTTTGGCGAGATTTACAATGTATTAACAAAGATTACCAAGTTTAATTGCAGACGCTTCATTTGTCTTTTTTTTTAACCAATTTATTTAAGCCTTTGAGCTATTCTACTAAATAAGTAATATTTTAATAAAATACTCACACATTTTACTATTCTTTCAGCTGTACCCAACAGTAAAGGCATATAGCAATTTCCTTTGAAAATAAACTGCTTATATTTTCATCTTCTGGGTTTTGTCATCGCAGTTGTCACTACTTTACTATGTGACTTTTAATTCTGATTCGTACTTCATACTGATTCTTCCAGCTGAGTTGTTGATGTTGTATGCATACAAATAAGACCATTAAATAAGAGTCTATCTTCTTATCCTTACATACTAAATAAAAAAAGAAATTTTAAAGTATATTCTTTGTATTCAGCTTTTGGTAAAATCAAAAATTGATAACTCTTTTTATTTTATAAAAGCATCACTTATAAATAATCAAAAATTCCGCACACAATCAATTTCTTAAATGTTCTCAATGCACACTAATGCATAGATTTACACATTTTAAGAAAGACTTTTGATTAACATTTAAAAAGGACTTTATAAGTTTATTGATCCAGCATATGTTGTAAGCTAATTTGAAACGAAAACAAAAAAAAAAAAAAAAAAATGACAAAGGAAAATCAAAAACAATGTAAAAAGAGAGAAAAAAGCAATAACAGAAACAAATAAACTGAATTGAAATCGTTCTTAGATTTCCCAGAACGATTTTGCATGTTTTTAAATTAAAATTTTATGCAAAATGAAGGATATCACGATGTATTTGAGAGAGAGCTTGGTTACATGCGAAGGTTCAAGTGTGTGTTTGTGTGTGTGAGTTTTGTGACAAAATAACTGTGCTTTTCTGCGCTTGTTGTTTTTGACATTCGTTGGAATGATGCTGTTGTTGCTGTTGCCGATAAAGCACACATCAACACACAAACATTTATTGTGAAATCGAAACCTATTAGAATGATATAAAATGTAAGTGTGTGAGCGTGAGTGAGTGTGTGTGTGAGTGTGTGTGTGTGTGTTAATGCCAAGTGGATGAGTCTTTAAGTGTGCCATGATAGTGAAATACGATTTCTTTATGGTAACTCATGAACTGGTCCTTGATCCCTAATCCAATCGAAACTTTGAATAATAAATTTTTTTTGTGATAACGGTTTGACATCAAGCTTTGGAAAAAAATTGTCATTTTAATAAATTTAAGTTACTAGCTAGTGTGATTTGAAAAGTCTTAGCTTAAACATAAAGTGAGCAATATTATTTATACAAAATGGAAAAGAAGTCAATATATATATATATATATAAGAGAAAAATTTGTAAAAAAAAGAAATAAAATGTGTGTGACAACAAATTTTTTTATAAGCACGAAATAAGTAAACTTCCATACGAAAAGGGAAAGATCTTTAAGTGGTTAAATAATTTACTCCGTAAAAGAAGACCTGAAACAATAAATTATTATTTTATATATCGATAAGTGTATTAAAAAACCTGTTTATTACAAGTTTGAAAAAAATTTAATGCTGTACAAACATGTCGGAATGTAATATACCAAAGTTATACCTTGTTTGATATGGAGACTGCATTCTAAGTCCATCATAGCGCACAATCATGCCATATCTATTACAACACATCCATTATACCAGACCCAAAATTCTATAACATCGCACCATATGTTACATATCGTACCATATATCATGCAATACAATCGTATCCTACCTATCAAACTATACCCATTACAGAGTGTCTTATAAGTTACTGATTTGCTTGGCTTATAACTTTTTACAACTGTGAAGTTATAAAAACTATGTTCATAAAGGAAAAGTAATGAAGAAGAAGCTTTTATCTGGAAAAAAATAAACTAACCGGCAAAATTATTGATAAATTGACAGTACATTACGGGCTGGCAATAAGAAGATATTGTAATTCTGTCAAGAACATAAAGAATGTGACATGGGCCACCTATTATTATTACGCCTCCACCGATGGAAATCCTTAGCATGAGAAATGCCAGAGCAACGCCCATGACTATGTCCGGAAAAACGACAATAATCGAATAGAACACGCCGAACGAAAATCGTTGCAATGCTCTACAACTGCTTTAGAAGCTGTCCACTATGGCCCTTGAAAAGATGATTCGGTGCAAAAGAAAAAAAAAAAAGATTCTTATACTTCCAATTGCTTTTAAGACTTTAAACGCGTTTTATCTCAAAACTACTTTTTTGAAATCGGTGTGTAACATAACTCAAAAAGTAATACACTGATCTTAATGAACTTTTGTGGACATATTTTATATGATAAACACTTGCAGATGAACGACTGTTTTTATTACTATTTTTTACAGGCAAAAAAAAAGGCTGACTTTTTATGTGAAAAGGGTACCTCTTAACTAAAAATCGTGTTAAAAATCGAAAATTACATAGTTTTAATTATAATTTCGTTCATCCGGATAAGAAAACTATCTGCTTTCTACTATCTACCATCTACTGTCTACTGGTTACTGTATTCTATGTACTATATACTATCTATCAACAATCTACTATCTATTATTGTCTTCTATCTTCTACTACTATCTGCTTTCTACTTTCTATCTACCATCTTATATCTACCATCTAATATCTAATATCTGCTATCTGTTTTCTACTATCTACTATCTACTATCTACTATTTACTATCTACTATCTACTATCTACTATCTACTATCTACTATCTACTATCTACTATCTACTATCTACTATCTACTATCTACTATCTACTATCTACTATCTACTATCTACTATCTACTATCTACTATCTACTATCTACTATCTACTATCTACTATCTACTATCTACTATCTACTATCTACTATCTACTATCTACTATCTACTATCTACTATCTACTATCTACTATCTACTATCTACTATCTACTATCTATTATCTACTATCTACTATCTACTATCTACTATCTACTATTTACTATCTACTATCTACTATCTACTATCTACTATCTACTATCTACTATCTACTATCTACTATCTACTATCTACTATCTACTATCTACTATCTACTATCTATTATCTACTATCTACTATCTACTATCTACTATCTACTATCTACTATCTACTATCTACTATCTACTATCTACTATCTACTATCTACTATCTACTATCTACTATCTACTATCTACTATCTACTATCTACTATCTACTATCTACTATCTACTATCTACTATCTACTATCTACTATCTTCTATCTACTATCAATTATTTATTATCTACTATCTACTATCTACTATCTACAGTATTTGCTTAGCTTACAGAAACCATTTTTGAGTTGCTAGCAAACTTTGTTAGTTTAATTTTGAAATTTAAATCGAGTCCAATTTTGATTAAAAATTAATCTTTGGTCTGTGTCAGGATTAAAACTTTCGCAGAAAATCTGCTCTAGTGAACCTCATAAGAACTTTGTTATTTTTATTTTTTTTGTTTTGTTTTTTTTTTATGTAATTTCTCAATGTCAACAAATTGGCAGCACTTTCTTCAGCACCAGGCAGCTGATAGTGTTGTTTCTTTTTTTCGCCTCACCCTACCCACTTTTTGCAGCTGCTTGCAATAACAACAAAAACAATTTGTTAACAACTTTTTTAGTTGCTGCAGCAAAGCTTCAAGTTAAGCAGAAAATTGAGCAATTTGACCTTTTTGTTGTTGTTCTTGAGTAGTAGAAGTATGTTGTTGTTAAGTTTTTCTTGTTAAATGCTGTTCGAGAAAAATGCGTAAGCGTTTTAAAATGTTGATTGTAGTGCAAATTGCAGAAATTTTCTTTTGAGCAGGAATTTTAAAAAATTCTTAAAGATTTACTTAAATGTAAGCCAAGAAAAAAAATTCTTAAACCATGGAAATTTGTATATGATATATTTATAAATATAAATTCATAAATTCATAAATTCATAAATTTATAAATATAAATTCATAAATATTTATATGATACATTATACAAAACTATTCATGTCATTAAGTGCTGGTGTAATCTTTTTTAATCCATCCTTAAAAAACCTTTGTCACCTTGTATTTCTAGTTATGCCTTTTTGACACTCCAGAAAAGCTCTTAAACAATATATTATAGTTATGTGACACTTTGTTACTCAGGGTTAAATGAAGTCAACAAAATTTTACCGTACTGTGTTATGAGCTGTTGAATTGATGTTAATACCAGAAATCAGCAGTAAAGGGTGTGAGTGTTGTAAGCACCAACAACTACAACAACAACCACAAGAGGACCATCCCTATAGGAACAAACTAACTTGTTTTTAAAAAAACAACTAAGTAAGAAACTCATTTAAAATAAACTAGTATATGAACTACTTTGAATTATATTAAGGCGGCATCCAGTTCAATTCTAAATAGTTTTTATTGCATTATACCTGAAGTAATTGGAATACTACTTAAAAACAAGTGATTGATAAACTACTTTGAATTATATTAAGGCGGCAACTACTCTGATTTTGACATGTTTTAATTGCAAATTTGTATTTGATTACAAGTTTGTATATATTTAACCATGTTATTTCATCAAATATTATTAACTTTAAGCCATCAGTAATAGTTTTCAATTGGTTATTTTAAAGTAGCTAAAAACTAAGTTAAATTTAACTAATTTAACAAGTAGTTCAAAATATATGCAGACAATTGACTTATTTAGCGGACATCACCATACAAAATATGTTAGTTTGTTCTATGGGAAAAAGTCAGAATTTCAACTAGTTGTGGTTGACAAAAAACTACTTTATCAACTACTTTTAAATTAGTTGATTTTCCTACAGGGATGTTATGTGTGTAAGCGTGTTCTGTGTATACCCTATAGGAACAAACTAACTTGTTTTTAAAAACAACTAATTAAAAAACTAATTTAAAATAAACCAGTATATGAACTACATTTAATTATATTAAGGCGGCAACTACTCTGATGTTGACATGTTTTAATTGCAAATTTTTATTAGATTACAAGTTTATATATATTTAACCATGTTATTTCATCAAATATTTTTAACTTTAGGCCATCAGTAATAGTTTTCAATTGGTTATTTAAAAGCAATTAAAAAAATAATTTAAATGTAACTAATTTAACAAGTAGTTGAAAATATATACAGACGAAAGTCAATTGACTTATTTAGCGGACATCACCATACAAAATAAGTTAGTTCGTTCTATGGAAAAAAGTCAGAATTTCAACTAGTTGTGGTTGACAAAAAACTACTTTATCAACTACTTTTAAATTACTTGATTTTCCTACAGGGTATCTATGGCTATATGCATGTAAGCGATAATTTGTTTTGCATGCTAAACATATTTGGCTGATGACAAGTAAAACACTTTGCTTTGTTCGATGCTCTCGTTGACTTAGTTTCCGTTGTCAAAAGTTTAATATTAGACAGTGGCAGATACACACACACACACTTTCAAACCGCCATATAGGGTAACATGTGTACGAGTACATGGCATAGCATAGGCAAACACTTGTTTGTTTATGTGGTTGTAAATTGGTAACAAGCGTTTAAGCAGTGCGTTTAAAATTTATGGAAATTTTAAGGCAATAGCTCGTGTTTACGGTGTGCTGTAGGGTTTCAAAATAAAGGGTACAAATTATTAGTGGATTTTTATGGTATCAATTACATTCTAGATAAGTTGATCCTGGGAGCTCCTTACGTCGCCCCGAAAATCCCGGGTTTGACATGGTAATTACACAGACACACATGGGCTCACTTTTATGTTGGTGTATAAAAGTTTAAATTCGGTAAATATTGTTCATGCAGTCAAAACAGAATAAAAGCAGAAAGAAAGAAAATTAAAGCTCAAATAACTGACATGTCATTCATTTTGTTTTTTGAGGGATAATGTGTACTAGTGGGGGCACGGTTGCTAACCATCTGGTTTTCGCCCGGACAGTCCGGTTTTTCAAAGCTTTGTTTTTAATTAAAATCAATTTTTGTTAAAAAATTATAGTTAAAAAATGGAATTTTTGTTAAAAAATTAATTTTTCATAAAAACAATGTAAATTCCAAAAAAAAAGGTATTTAAATAAATTATATAAGGATTCACATACACAAGTATGGTAAAGAAACGGTTGCATAATCTATAGAGTATGAGTAAAAATTTATTAAAATCAACAACAAAAAACAACAAAAACAAATGTTTTATAGTATATACCAAACGACGTGAAATTTCAGTACCTTTCATTTGATGTCCAATTTGTGTATGTTTAAAACGTAATTTATGCAAATTTTCGAACGCCATTTTGAAAGCCTTAACCTTGAACTTGTAATGGCGCTTGTCGAAAACAAAAAAAAAAATCAATTGCTTTTTTTATAGAACATTCCTTTTATTATTACAAAGAAATTCTATAAATGCTTTGGTCTGTAGTGCCATCTTTTTGTAAAAAAAAAATAGCATGTAAAAGCTTATTGCTATTACTTATCTATCTTCAACTTATCTATCTTCGACTTATCTATCTTAAAATTTTGATCAATTCTATTTTAGGCAACGGAAATAGTCGGCCATTGCTACAAGCTTGTGACATGTACAGTGATCGAGTTTCTGGCTCACAGAAAAAGATTTCTCGATCTTTTCTTATCTGGCTGCATAAGACGAAAGACCTACGGATGAGTGCAAGTGTTATTTTAAGACAATGTTTAAAGTTTATAATAAAGAAAAACATAAAAAAAAAATTTAGTAAAACAACTTAACAAAAGCTGAGAATCTGCAAATTTTTCATGTAAGTTCTGACACTTATTTTCCTAATAAATATTTATATGAAGATACATTTTTTTTTTTATTGCAAACATAGGATTGCACATAGGACTTCTACTAACAAACACTTTTCAAATTTCTAAAAATTTTTCTAGATAAGCTTGCAAATATAATTTTTGAAGAACTTAAATACATCTTCTTGAATTCCATTTAAACATTCGTGTGCCAATCCGGAGAGAAATTGTCATTTTTCTACATAATTAATTTGGTTTCATTATGTAAATTGGCACTTAATTCATTTATCCAAAAATTTCTCTCATGCTGTTTTTCTACGATCGTTACCTTGATACCAACGGGACTGAAGTTCTTGTCGGCCAAGCGTGGAGAGCAGTATTTACTCGGCGATCGTCATGGTAAAATCGAGGCTCTGACCAAGCGTGTTTAGTGAAAGAAAAAAAACTACATAGCTTAAAATGAGAAAAAAAAATACGAAGAAACTATAAGTGAAATATTATAAAATATAAAGAAAATCTTACAATGTAAATTATTTGCAAACCGGAAAAAACTTGGTTTATCGCGGCTAAATATATATCCTCATGTGTTTTAAATTATACAAAAAAAAAAAAAAAGAAGAAAGATAACTGTTTTGCCATAGTTAAAATTAAATTTGTCTATTCTAAAATTGTTTTAAAAAAAATAAGAAAAAAAAAGGAAATCCAAGCTTTAAAGTGTTTTAAAGTTATATAATACATAAAATCGCGGTAAAAAGAAGGAAAAAAACCAAGTATAGTTTATTTTAGTTGTATATTTTTATATCAAGAAAAAAAAAATCTCAAAAAAAAAAATCCCAAGTTTGTTCCGATCATGGTGACAAAGAATGTTAGCAACATGCTGTAGAACAAAAATTGAGGCAGGTCAGTTTTTGCCAGCAACATGCTGCGGAGATAGATAAATTGAGTCAGGTAAATTTTTGGCAACATAATTTAACCAACTTAGATTCCACAGCTAACGCGAGAAAGATCTTTCCTCGTCCAGAACAACAACAACAATGTAAGTTTTTGTCACTTCTATGTATGTACTAAGCTTAGTTTTATGAGTACTATTTTTTTTTTGTGGATCATATTTTTTTTTCTCTATGTTCAACTAAGCTAATGGCCCTTGATCTTAAACTTCAACTTAAAGTTTTCTTAAATTAACCCGTGCTTGCGCACAAAATACTTTGAATATTATGATCGGTACTATTTTGCGATTTTGTTTTTTTTTTTACCATCTTGGATTAATTTTAAATTTATTTCAATGTATACTATTTATTTATATTTAAATATATAATTATTGTTAAGAATAATACTATTGTTAAAGTAACGAAAAAAAACAAACAATAAAGAAAACAACAAAAATCAATGGACATATCTATAATTAATTTTGTAGCACAGGCTGAACTTGTTAACTAAATAAAGAAAACAATTAAATATGTATTTCTAAATTAATAAAGTTTTGGTTTCATAGCATGTCAACAGTGGCCTGATTTGGTACGTGGGGTCAGAATAAAATGCATTTGATAAAATATCTGGCCATGGCTGGGTGGGCAGGGATTTGTTGTTGGACCATCGTAATAACAAACCTTACATTTTTTTTTTTGACCTGGCTTACGAAATGCAATAATCTAGATTCATCCGTTTTTCTAATGTTGGTCCTTTTTCTATCAGTCCTCGTGTATATTTGTTCCGCGAGCACGCATAAAATAAAATAATAATTTACAGTTAATGGGTCAATACATCAGATAGAGGGAAAATGGAACCTCCCCCCTCCCAATTGCCGACGACCAGAGCCGTTAGTGGATGCGTGCTAACCTTCTAAGCTGATGAATACAATTTTAATCTAACATATGAAAAAGAAAAAAAAAACAAAATCATGACAACCAGAGTCCTTATTAATATAAAAAAAAAAACGTTATGTGTTACAAACTTAGCAGTTATAAAAAAATATGTCAACCTTTGAAATTTTGTCTTCTGTCATATATCCAAAGCTCATTAAAATCGGAGAGTGGCACGTGGTGACCTTTACTTGTTAATAAGAAGGCAATTCCGCCTCTGCTATTTACTCTGTTTAAATATTCTGCATTAAGACCATCTAAAGAAAACAGCTCATTTTCATCGTTGGTAATATATGTTTCAACGACCACTATGATGTCTAGTGAGTTTATTATATTATTTATTGCCACTTTAAACATGTTGAAATCTTTTCGAAGACAGCGTATATTCAAATAACAGCATGAAATGCCTCGGTTTTGTATGTCGTTGAAGTTTATTTGTTGAAAATTATTTTAAGTTTTTCTTAATATTGTATTCATATTGTTGTATTTGTAGTAAACATAGTTTAAGAATTAAATTATTAGGCCAATATCGCTTTCAGTATTAATTTGTATTATGTAAAATTGTTCTGCTTTTTTCGCTAAAATACGTCCCTTGTGGACCCAAACAAACGTCTATAACCATATAACCATATAACCATACCATAAAAGGCGGCGGTTTGTTTCCGTAAGTTGGTCATTAATATAAATTCTTATATTGCTATCAAATGATTCATCAAGAGAATTGTCATTGATTTTTTTTCCCACGGGTTTTTTGCATAATTTCACGCTTTGCATTTGGTGATGAGAGCTTAACAATAATGTTGTTGTTTGGGTTTCGTTCTGTGTGCGTCAGTAATTTCTCGTTCCGTAATGTTTGCGCCTAATGATTTCGCGACGGCTTTCACAATTTATTTTTATCATCTGTCTTTGGTACGTCTCCCATTTCAATGTTTTTTTTCGATATAATTTTGCTCAAGAACATTAATCTTTCTTTCCATTTCACCTAAGCGTTGATCGTTTTTCTTTGTTTTTCTCAGAAAGGTCAGCAACCTGCAATGCTAGTTGTACCATTGTTTCGTTAGTCTTCGTAAACGACTTCGCCATTTCTCTTCGCATTTCTTCTTGGAAGGTCGATAATTTTAAGCTCAGTTGTTCCATCATACTTTTTATTTCCTTAGTGCCCGCTTTTAGCTCTGAGACATCAGTCCTTACAGAGTTGAGATTTAATTACTGAGCAGCAATAGACTGATAGTCATACACACATGGACAAAAGTGATCGTCACTTGTCTCTTCTTCAGTTTAAAGCGCCAACATACCCCGAAAATAATTGAAAACAAAAATTTAAGAATTTTTATAACTTTTAGAATGCATTTATTTATTTTTCAAACAAAAACAAAATATTCTGTATTTGGTTGTGTACAAGAAAGAATTCAAAAAAGAAAAATGGTTCGTATTTTATGTGTTCGTGTTCGTATTTTAAGTGTTCGTCGCTTACATTTAAATAAACAAAAAAATAAAAAATATAGTTTTTAATAACTGGTATTTTTTCCTTTGAACTTAAGAACTTCTCGCAGCCGGTTCTGCATTGAATGCACTAACTTTTTTGTAACATCGGACCCGATTTTTGACCATTCCTCCATTAAAACTTCCTACAGCCTGTTTTTTGATGTTATGTGGTGTTCTCTAATCTTCTCATCCAAATGATCCCACAGATGTTCAATTGGATTGAGATCCACCGATTGAGGTGGTGTTTTTAATGTGTGAGGTGTATTATACAGTATCCACAAGCGGACAATTTCGGCTGTATGCTTGGGGTCATTGTCCTGTTGAAAATAGTAATCGGATTCAATGCCCAGCTTGTTTGCACTTTTTGACAAATTCTCTTTCAAAATATTCAAATAAATATGTTTATCCATTATAGTTTCAACAAAAACAAGCTCGCCGACACCAGCAGCTGACATACACCCCCACACCATGACTCCAGCACCACCATGTTTAACTGTAGTCTGAATGTTCTTTTCTTGTAGTGCAGTACCCTCTTGCCTCCAGACCAAAGCACGGCCATCTGAACGATAAACGCAGAACTTACTTTCGTCCGTGAAGATGACTTTGTCCCAAAACTCATTTGTCTTGTTTAAATGCTCTTTAGCAAAGGAAAGCCGCTTCGCTTGATTTACCTTGCTTATCAAAGGTTTTTTTCTGCAAACTCTAGCATTATAACCGTCAGAATTTAGCACTCTACGGACAGTACGAGGGTGTACAGTAGTTCCAGTTGTCTCCTTTATTACTGCTGTGATTTCTGACGATGGAGTTTTCGGTTCCTTTTTTATAATTTTTATGATATCGCGTTTCTCGCGCACCGATAGCGCCGAAGGACGCCCGCTTCTGGGGCGATTCTCACAGTTTGGATCATTTTTGTGCCGATTTATAATGCTAGAAATGGTTGTTCGTGGTCGTTGCACTAATTCAGAAATTTGTTTAATAGTTTTATTTTGTTTATAGGCATTTATTATAACTTTTCGCTCTTCAATCGTAGTTTCTTTTCTAACTTGACTCATTTTCGCGATAATGGCAAAACACGCGCGTCTTAAGCAAACTTTTTTAACGAAACGTATCGAAAATACAGTTAAGTAATTGAAATGAAACAAATAATAGAGTTGCCATATCATTAAAATATTTGTAAGCATTTTAAATGCCAGGGATGGCCGATTGACGAACACTTTTGTCCACATAAAACGCAGCATAGAAAATAAATTTTATTTTTTTTTTTACAAGCAAGCTGGAGCGTAACATTTTTTATTTTAAAAACACATCAATTCATTTCTCTTTAAAATAAAAAAAAAAATTTTTATTTTGCAATTATTTTTTGGGCTTGGGGATGATTGATAGAGTGTAGAAGCTAAGCGACGATCACTTTTGTCCATGTGTGTATGTTCGATATCACTTGCTCTCTGGGTCTTCGTCATCGTCTTCATTGTTACGGCGTTATTTTTGGGTATGTTGCTTCTGTTCACCTTCTTAGTTTGTTGCTGAAACGTTTGTTATTGAATCTACGCTTGCGCTCGATGATGCAAAACAAGCATGCATTTATCACATTTCCACGCGAGTTTCCGATCGTTGTTAATTTTTGAGTACGAATGTTCAGAGAAAGTTGTGCAAGACTGATAAAATGATATTGAGCCTTGCAGAGGTTGCTAGAGACGAAGTCTCCAGTTGAGTTGGATCGTTTCGGACATGCATAGTTCATGGAATTATGTTCACTCCCGGACATTGTTCCAATCGTTCCTTCTGTACGATTTTAGCATGTCCAAACAGTTCCGACTGAAATGAATTTTTTTTTTCTTATGAGCAACAAAACCTGACATCTCTTTCGCACTTACCGTACACACCTTACTGCTTAAGGCTTGCGAGAGAGAATGAATGAAATAATAGACGATATGATATATCGTTATTCTTGTTGTGTGCATTGTTCTGTTAATTTTTGCTTGTAACATAAGAAAGAGAACAATAATGAAATGATATTTAAAATGCTTTTGTTACTTTTACTCTAATACAGAGTATTACTCTAATACAGAGTAAATTAGCAAAATCATTTTAAATATCATTTATGCTTATTATGTTTTAAAATAAGCATGTCCACGGAACTGTTCACGAAACTGTCCGCGGAACTATCAGATAATTTTAATATATATTTTCTTATGCTACAAATTTGTTACTTAATAACAATATGAAATTTTTGAGCAAATTTTTCAAGTTTTTTTTTTTAAATAAATTATCAACATGTTCCTTCATTTCTTTATTTTGAAATAAAAACACTGAAAAAAAACAAAAAATTGTGTTCAATATGGCTTAAGACTTGTCAGAGCGTTGTGTTGAAATTATTATTATTATTATTATTTATTAATTCATAATTATTTAAGTGTTTCGTTTCTAATACAAAAGATATAAAAATCTTAATATAATATTAATTAATTAATTCACAAAAAATTTACTTAAGACTATTATATAAAATTAAAAAAAAAACTGAAGATAGCAAAATTCAAATCTATATAATACTTAAAGTAGTCCTGTCATGTCCAGCCAGCTGAAAAATTTTTGATTAATAATAAAAAAAACAAGTTTTTTAAGAATCTATAAGTGATAACATAAAAATATTGAAGATATTACAACAAAAATAAATAATTATGAAGCTTAGCTTTGAATTGCACAGGATTAGTATGAGATGAAATATTGGTGGGTAGAGAGTTGCACAGACGAATAGAATTTATATAGAATTGTTGCTCAGAAATAAGATGAGTATGGCTTCATTGTATTATTTGTGTAGAGCTATTAGATCTGAGAAAGCCCAGCTGGTCATGTAAGTATTTAGGTTCTTTGTAAACAATTATTTCCTGCAAAAATACATGTGCTTGGAATTTTAATAAATTGTCAAAAGTCATATTGAAGATTTGTCTAGAAAACGTGGAAATGCGATCTGAACGTCTAAGTCCGAAAATATAACGCAAGATGTTGAGTTATAACATAAATACGTTAAGTTTATGTCTTCGTAACGAGTCACAATTAGCGAATAATTCACAACCATAAAGTAGAGTAGGAATTAAGTATGTTTTTGCTAAAAGAACCCTTATTCTGTGAGAATTGAAATATTGAAATATACGGTGGAGTTTATAAGATTATTCCAAGACAAATGTCTATTGAAAATAATAACCAAGGTTTTTCGCGGTTTCCACAAAAACAATGTGTTTAAACACAATAAATTAAAAATCTAAGTTTTCAAAAGAAACAAATCTTCATGTCGTCATAGTTTAATATCAGCTAACTGCTGAAGCTAAGATCGACTGCGAAATAGAAGAGCAACAACAACTAGCACAACAAAATCTTTGAGTATTTAGAAAAGCTTTGATCTATCTTCGAATAATAGAACATACTTTCCCAGAAAGTATGCTTCACAAATTAGAAGAACTTTAAGCTGCTTTCATATCATTTGTATTCTCGTACCGCAATTCAGGGTAATTTACTAATTGCATTTGTGAAACAAGTAGAAAATTAAGAGCTTAGTGGATCACAGCAAGAATCACGAAAAAAAAGGCTACTGATGAGTTGGTGTAGCGGCCAACGAAACATCTGTCTAGTCTGCTATGTGATTGATACTCTATATAGGGTATTGTTGTTGTTGGTTGTTTTTCCTTCAGTTGTTTTCTTCGGAAAGCAACATTGACCTTGAGCTCGATAAAATATAACCTTTAATAATTGAAAAATTATTGTAGTTATATAAACACATAACTTAAAACTTATGAAAGAAGGTCGTAATTAATTTACTAATGTTCGATCCATTTAGAGTCAATTATACTTGGAGGATTACAACCAGCTCAAATAAAATAAAGGAACTAGACAGTTCCGCGGACATGTTTAAATGAACTAGTTCCGCTCTCTAAAGGAAACGTTCCATGTCCATTCCGTCTCCGGAACTGTAAAACACAAGCCTAGTCTCCAGTGGGTGGAAAGGGGTTTATACTGATGAAACAGATTATTGATGGTTTTCGCTGTGTTGTTGTCATTCATTTTTTTAAAAAAATAGAGCGTCGAGCACGAAAACAAAATGAGAAAAGAGGTCTTTTTTTTGCATATAGAAGAACGGTTTTTGGTTTTATTTTTTGATTTATTTAGTGTTTTATTTATTTATAACACTTTATTTTTATTATTCACCTTGCATATTTTTATTTTATTTAACAGCAGACACCAAAGTTATATTTATAATGTGCGATTATTAAATTCACATAAATTAAAGTTTATTAAAACGGTTTAACAGAGCTAAATAAAAACACGTTCGATCAAACTTGAAGTCACAGTAAAGTGTAACATATATGATTAAATAATATGCATTTACTTTTCTGATATCTAAGGTGGAGCAGCTGTCCCTCCCTACTCCCACTGCGAACGCACTTGACATACTTATATTTCTAAATAGCACTGGTTGGCTATAATAAATAGTAGTAGCTTGCACCTTCACTATCCGCACCGCGTAGCTTAACACACAGGAGTTACACACAGGTTATGGCATTAAAACGGTTCAATAGAGCTAATTGAATACTGGCTGTAGCAGTATCACCGCTCTAACTAACTAACCAACTTAGGGAGCTACTCAGAAGCACTTTAGGTAATTTAGATTAAACTGACCTTTAAAATATCCAATAATTTATAACCTTTATAAAATTGAATGACAAATTTCACAGAAAATAAACACTGCTAAAAATATTAATACTGCTTACTTTTCATGACAATGTAAGTTCTATGACAGTCAAAGTTTTTGTGGTTGTTGTTGTTGCTGCCATGATTGAATTTTTAATCGAATTTTTCGAACTTAATTTTCTGGATTTTTTTTTTTTTTTTGCCAGCCAAACTATAGTCTACTATGTAAATTCAATCTTTGTTGCAGCATCGAAATACACTTGCTCATCGACTGCATATCCTTGCTTGTTGGCCGTTCCACCTAACTTTTCACAGATGCTGGGAATCTGATTTTTCAGCAGCGAACAACAACGAAATGGATTAAAATTTGCATATTTAAGTGAGTAAGTTGCACACCATCCTCCAGCCATCATCAATATAGCTGCAGTTAAAATATTTTTATGACTTTTCTTAATTTTTTTTTTTTTTTTTTTTTTTTTTTGGTGGGTTTTTGCGTGATTTATTTCTCTGGTAGTATTTTTTTTCATTTAAATTGCATTAAGTTGTAAAGTCAATCAAATTGTGTTGGTGGCATCAATACTGAAGCAACACAATAAATACATTAAATAATTATGGAAAATTTTTTATACGCTGTCAGAGAAAATGAGAAAATATTATAGGGCATATATTGCTGAGGAACTTTAAATAATTAAAAAGTAGGCAGTGGGGGAAGTGCTGACCGAAGTAAAAAGTAAATGCTATGAAATAACATAGCTGTTATGAATTTCCGAAGTAACTAGAGTCTGCAAATCAGACGCGTTTTACTTTTTTAACTCTCTTTTTATCAATTTATGCGTTATTGAATGTATAAACTGATATTTTTTAATGTTTATAAACAGGGTGTCCCGCAATTGAGTGCAACTATTTACGAAACTGAAAGGTTATGTCAGGCTGAGCAAAAAATCGCATGGGAGGGGGGTCTATAATTAATATTTCACGACTTTGGCTTACGTTATTGTTTCTAGCAGAAAAACAAACATAAAACTTATTTTGATAGCTCATTTTAAAGGCAATAAAATCACCTCTCCAACGGTATATTAACAAACGCCCCCAACTTAACCGTTACCGAGCTGTGATTGTGTGAAGATGAAATCAATCGGTTGAAACAACCAAATTTTAAATTTGAGTGCAAATTTCTCAAAATTTTGTGAAATAAATGAAATATTTTTTGAGATCAGTTTTATAATTTATGCAATTTTCTTTTCAATGACACCAAAAACATAAACATACCTTTAAAAATAAGAAAGTTGGCTGTACTAAAAAAATTATACTTATTTGAAAATAATGATAAATAATCACATTACAATTAGTTATGCAGTAGATAATATATTGTTTTCTAATAAGTATAATTTTTTTAGTACAGCCAACTTTTTTATTTTTTAAGATATGCTTATGTTTTTGCTGTCATTGAAAAGAAAATTTAATAAATTACAAAATTGATTCTAAAAAAAAATTTTATTTATTACGCGAAATTCTGAGAAAATTGCACTCAAAATTGAAATTTCATAGTTTCAATCGATTGATTACATCTTCACACGAGCACAGCTCGGTAACGGTTTAGTTGGTGGGTTTTGTTGATACACCGTTGGAGAGGTGATTTTATTGCCTTTAAAATGAATTATAAAAATAAGTTGTATGTAAGTTAGTTTTTTGGCTAGAAACAATAAGGTAAACCAAAGTCGTGAAATATTAATTAACCCTGTAGGTCCTAAGAATGTGAAAATAGACCTAGATTTTTTGCTCAGCTCGACATAACTTTTCAGCTCCGTAAATAGTTGCACTCAATTGCGGGATACCCTGAATATAAAATATATTTGTAAGTTACTTTGGTTGGGTTATAGGTAATTGGCTCGGTCATCGATTAGTAATTGATTCGTTAATTGGTTCGTTAATTGGTTGGTAATGGCCTCGGAGGGAAAAAAAAAATAAGTCCACCAAACATGTTTGCCTGGCATAACCAAGGCTTAAGCAATGCTGCACAATGCAACAGAAATGAACAGCTAACAGCGTGATGATATCGCTAACAGCGTGATGATATCACGAATCTGTAGTTTTACACTCTACCAAAAAGTACTCAACGCGCCTAAAGAAGTTTTCACTGCAAAAAAAGTCCATTCTTAAGTTTAATAAAATTGTTAGCTGTTTAAAGTTAGGCATCATAAAATATTTATTGAAGAGCAGCAATAATTGAAATAAACTTATCTTTAATTAAGTACTTCTTAATTATACCCAAAAAAAAAAGCAACGAACTACAAAAGCAATTTTAAAGAAATTTAGAAGCTTTCAAGGAAAATTCTTTACAATTCTTCAGAATCTAGTAAGTAGCACTTATGAAGCACATTAAAAGCACTTTAGAAGCACATTGGGAGCACCTTAGAAGTACTTCAAAAGCACCTCATAAGCAATTTAGAATCACTTTGAAATCACTTAAGAAGCTTCATTAACATTTGTGAAGAAATTTGAACGTTCTCAAATATTTCTTCGGAATCTCACATGAAACAGTTTAGAGGCACATCAGCAGATTTCTTTATAAAGTTAAACAGAAGCCATTTAGAAGCAATTCGGAAGCAATAAAGAAGATCAAATGTTATAAATACCTTATTCAAAAGTTCATTTAAATAAACTAAATTTTAAAACATCCTTTAAAATGCTCCCTTAAATTTTATATTCCACTCAGTTATTCCATTGGCAGAATTATAAAGCTGTATATCAGGCCCATAGCCAGGATTTTCCTTAAGGGGGAGTTTCGATCAAAAAAAAGTTTTTAAGTAGATACCAGTTTAAATAAAAAGCAAGGATATGGACATTTTTTCAAGCAAAACCGTTTGCCGTTATAATTACTCGTAAATATGCCTTTTTTTGAAAATGGCCATAAGTGAGATGACAAAAGTTTATTGAATTTTTTTATCAAATTAAATTTGAGTAGATAGTTTTTGATAATATTTTTATAATCAAATTCTTCTTCTGCTGTCAGGTTTTGACGGTGGATGTGTGGAAGTGGATGTTTGTTGTAAATTTGCTTATCAAAGTATCTGTTTTCTTACTAAAAGTTGTGATATAAATGCCAAAGATTAAATTTAGTTCTAAAATACCAAATGTTTTAATTGTCAAAATGATTTAATTGTTTAAAATTTTTTAACTAAAATTTTTTCCCTGAAGTAAATTTACATTATTGTTTTTCTTAAAAAACAAACAGCACGTTTTGGTTTTAATAGTCTCATTTGTATTATTTTTGCATACTTCTGGTTGTCTGGTCTGGAGGATGGTTTTGAAACCCTTAATCCCCAGACTTGGCTACAACTATAGTTGTTGTCTTAAACATTTGACGTCTAGGCTCTCACAGCTTTGCTCTTGCAAAAGTTTTTATTTGAGCAGCCATTTTAATATGAGCCTATGAATAATTTCATAAAAAGAAAACACGTCATATTTTCTCAACATTTATATATATATTTGCATTAATTTTTGCTAAAATTTGCCTGTTTTGTTTTTTTTTTTTTTTTTTGTAAATTCTTAATCATCACCATAAATATTATAATTTCATTGACAGCTTCTATGCTTAACAAACTAAAGACTTGCTAATTGTTGAATTATTTCTTATAACATCTATGTAATTTATTTTCGCCATAAATTGAGCGATGATATCCTAAAATTTTGCATCATTTATATTTAACAGCGTATGCTTAAGCGCAAACCTTAATAATTGTGTAGTTTTTGTATCTAAGACAGCAATTAAATTGATATAGTTTATAAAATACCGAAGTTACCTTTTAGTGAAACTTTAGCGTCATGTAAATATAACAGAATATTTATATGCATGTTATAACTAAGATCGTTGCCTTATTAAATAATATTTCAATTTACTAAAACAAAAACTGATCTACTTAAAGATTAGTACATTTTCCAAGAGCTTTTTTAATATAAGTTGACACTTAAACTCAAGTTTCATCTTATCTATACAAACTATGTATTATATTTCATTTATTAACTATTGATTCCTGTTTTAATGACCTTAATATTTTAGTTTTTTTCTTTTTCATAGAAATTTTTCACTTTGCTTAAGGTCTTTGCTGTATGCTGATAATTACGTTATACAACGGAATTAAGTTAAATTGTTTTATGCAATATTTGTCATGCTTTTAAACATTGATTTTATTTACTATTTGTATATATATTTCACATTTTCTTTATTATTTTAAACTCTTTTACATTTTGTTTTTAATTACGTTATACAACGGAATTAAAACTTTTAATAATATCATGTTTTAATGTTTTACATTATTAGTACTTCAGCGTAGTTAAAATTTTAAGTGTTTACAAATTTTTCCGTTACTTTAAAGCAGTCTTTTACACACATGTTTTTTATTACGGTGAACAACGGAATTAAAGTTTATTTTTTAATTTTTTACAAACTTTTTTTAACTTTAAAACGATTGAAACGCTTTAAAATTAAATGAACATTTTCGTTTAGCAAAAACGAGCTATACTTCCAAAGAAACTTATGATGAGCAAATGAGTAAATGAAAAATTAACGTCTTTTATTATTTGGATATTCTGTTGCAGCTTTTATTATATCCTTGGATAAGTATAACTCGTGGGTACAATAATAATGGCACTAACAATACGTATGAGCATATGAAAATTATTGAAGGATGCTCTTTAAATCAAAATATTTTTTGTTCCGGTATGCACAGTATGGTGCTCAATGCATCAATGCTGTACTGAATTTATGAATATCACGAAATGGACTATTTCAGAATACCGATTTGTCAAAGTGTTCCAAATTTTGAGTTTCATGTTTCGTTTGGCTTAATATTTTTTTTCGGCCCATTTTAACTAATGCTAGAGAAAGTAACATCTTTCAACATAAATTTATTTACCTTATTACTTTATATGTCTAATTTAGTTTTTTGTCTTGTCTTTTGTGTTATAGGAATTTCTTTTCACATATCTTAAATTTCCATTCTTCGTTTTACATATCTTTAAAGTCCATTCTTCGTTTAAACTTTCATTACGTATAGTTTTTTTTTTTAATTTACATTTAATAATAACAAAACCTTGTAACATCTACATGTTCGTTTTACTCCCTTATTTTTATACCCCAACGCTTACTGCGAAAGGGCTATATTAACTTTGTCATTCCGTTTGTAACGCCAATAAGGAGGCGTAGCAGGTATAGAAAAGTATATATATTTTTGATCAGCATCACCTCCTGAGTCAATGTCCGTCTGTCTGTTTGTCGACACGATTACAGCCGTAATTTTAAAGCATCGCAATGAAATTCAAAACATACACTTTTTTAAAAAAAATTAATACCAAGTTCGAAAATGAGCCAAATTGGATGAAAACCACCTCAACCTCCCATACAGAGTGACATTATTTTTACAGTAAAATCTCTTAAAAATCCACAAAAATTAAGGAACTGCCTTCAAACTTTGCACATAAGCTTTGATCTTCAATGTCAATCCTAACTATAAAATTCGACTTCGAAAAATCAGACGAAAGCCACGCCTACCTCCCATACAAAGTGGCCTTTTTTTAATGTTAAATCTGTTAAGAAACCACAAAAATGAAGGAAATGTTTTGAAATTTTGCAAATGACCTTTGAAAATTAATATAAACCATCTCTATAATATTTGCCAAAATCTGATGAAAACCACGCTTACCTCCCTTACAAAGTGGCCTTATTTTGAACTAAAATCTCTTAGAAATCCACAGAAGCTAAAGAAATATTTTGAAATTTTGCACATGAGATTTGGTGTATAATATGAACCACATCTATGATATTCGGCAAAATCATATGAAAACCGCGCCTATATACAAAGTGACGTCATCAAAATAGGAAAACTGTCATAAATATATAAAATTGAATGTTTTATATCATGTATGTCGTGGCTAAAGACTTCGACTAAACTTGAATTCGGCCGCGGGGGGAGAGGGGGTTATTTTAGCTTCGGTACCCTGCCGAAGTTCCATTTCTTACTAGTTTAGATTACCATCAATCTCAGTTGTTTCTATTCTTTTGTTAAGTCTTCGGTATCTCTAATATACTCTTCTACTCACTATTCTTCTCTTTTGGCTCTCTTCTTATTTCTACTCATCTCATAAATATCGCCATTTTTTATAGTTATTCTTCTCTCATCGCGTTTAGAAAATTCCTTGGAGAATACAGTTTGGATAATTTCTGTCCCACAAACAAGTTATTTTGATGACTACCACGCACGATATAATTATACCAGGTAGCCTTGAGAACTGGCTGTTTTTTCTCAGACCGTCAACCAACAATTGTTGAAATAAATATAAAGTCCAACGTTTTGACAAATGTTGGTCGGCAAAAGAACTGTCATTCCTACCTTGTAATTATTATATCATGCTACCTCGTTTTTTGAGTAGACTCAAATATTAACTTCGCATCCAGTATACAACACCTACGGAAAAACGGTTATGTTTTGTATTTGGTGGCACCAGAAGAAAATGGTGTAATATGAAACCGGGTGAAACGATTACTTTAGATCACTACCATCAACAACTGATAAAATTGGATGGAGCATTGAATCAAAAGCAACCAGAGTATCCCCAAGGACATGAATAAGTTATTTTTCATCATGACAATTCTCGTGCATATGTTGCAAGTCGAGTGAAAAACTATTTCGGAAATACTAGTTGGGAAGTTTTACCCCATTCTTATTCGCCAGGCATGGCTCCTTCTGATTACTAACTGCTTAGATCAATGAAGTACGAACTTTTGGAACAGCACATTCATTTTTTCGAATAAGTGAAAAATTGACTTGATGAAAAGTTGGCCTCAAAATACGAGCAGAAGTATTGGCGCATAATTCATTAAATGCAAGAAAGATGGGAAAAAGGTAAGGCTCATGATGGTATATACTTTGTTTATTGAATTCATGCATTATGTTATTTAAATAAATGAGTTTTTAAACAAAAAAATAGAAAAAAATTCAACTCTGTATTTGAGAAAAGGGTGCTTAACAGAATATTCCCTGCAGTAATTGGCACTAGTACAGAACTACCGATTTCACTAGCCCTAAGGAAACCAGTATTAGTTCCACTTCAATCTACTTTCTTTGCATTCAACTGGCGAATTTTACGTGAACATGTCATAGATAGGGGTCAATTGCTACCTTTTACACTCCCAATCCACTAGTCGTGGCGGCCGTGGCGTAGTGGGTGGAGTGTGTGACTCTTACGCCAGAGAACCCAGGTTCGAATCCTCCATCTGCCACAGACATTTTTTTTTCAATTGAATTAATTTTTCTGTTCGGCCGTCACCTCTCTGCAGACAATGGCAAACCTCAGAGAGTAAAAACTGCCATGAAAAGCTTCTTCGGAACATAAGCCATTCGGAGTCGGCGTAAAACATGTAGGTCCAGTTCTCGATCATTTGTGTTCAAACATTTCACAACACATACAACACAATTGATAAGAAGCTCGGTCAAAGTCCTTTCAAGGGTTGAGATGGCCATTTCGTTTTTCCACTACTCACTTCACTAGTTCTACAGGGCCTGCTTATTCACTAGTCAGCAAGATAAAAAAACAAAAAACCATAGGCATTGCAAAAGCAATCTGCAGATAATAAGTTTATGCTTTTTTCACCACAATATTTTTTTTCGTGTTCTTTAACGAAATTGAACCACCTTATATATTATGTTTTCTCGAAAATATTACTTCGAACTATGTAAGTCATCGATACAAAACCAAGACGTCAGAAACATTAGCAATACAAGCTTGAAGTTGATTGAACTGACCCTTTTACTCATTACCTTGGGTCAAAAAAAGAAGCTAGTTCGTATAGAACTAGTGAAGTAGCTAACGAGAAAGGAACAATTGGTTACTTTCGATACTGGCGAGTTGTTTTTCAAAAACTACAAGCAAAGTGTCTAAATACCTGAATACGCACTACATTTGTAGTTTTTAAAAAACAATTTTCTCTTAAACTTCGTTTTCCCAGGGAAAGAGTAGAATTTCTCAAAAAGACTAAAAGTAAAATTCTTCTATGATTTAAAAAGTTCGTCATAACAAGGCATTAAAAAGAGTACCTGAAGCAAAATTAATGAAAAATATTTTTATTTCTGAAAAACTTTTTAGCTTAAAATTATTCCAATCAAAAGTCTCCATGAAAGACTTTAACTCTCAAAAGATTCGATAAAAATAACAATATCTTTCATTAAACAAAAAAACTCCAATGCAATTCTACAAAACTTTTATTTTATAATCTCTTTAATGCTTATTACTCATCATAATAAAATTCATCAGACAATAACAAGGTAGGACAGGTCAAAAAAACATGAAAAAAAAAATCCTGCTAAAAAATTTTTTTAGAAACATCTTTTATCAGAAACGCTAAGAACAAACACGTGCTTTTTTTTAAGATACAGTTACAGGAGCACTGCATTTTATGATTTTGTTATTAACGAAAGATTTGATAAAACGTGCTTCACCTAACTACCTAAATTGTAACTAATCAATTTTCTTTTTTCATCATCCATTCTCTCATATCTATTCACATAACAACTGTTCTGTGGTAAATGGAAAGTTTCTTAATCGATTTTACATACCTGTAAAATGAAAAAAAAAAATTTAGCTACTTCAGCCCCTAAATGGACTTTGAACGCGCTTCGTATGATCACTTGTTTTGTGCGTATTATCTAGTGCTTATACATAATTGATCGAGAATTGCTGTTTTCAAGAAGCCTTATATGACATTTTTTACTCTCTGATGTTTGCCATTAGAAATTATGTCATAGTATTAGAAATGAAAAAAAAGACAAATTTAGTGCCAGATGGAATTTGAATCCGGAATCTAAGCCAGATCTATAAATTATAATCATTTATTCCTTTCCTGAATTTTTGAACAGATTACTGCTGCTATATGCCTACTATTTAAGAATCTGAATTCGGTTTTATTTTTATCACATCAGGATTTTAAATTTTTCGAGATTATTTCCAAGAAATATGATTTTGTGCTACTTTTGGGGTTACGTAGAGGATGCACAAAGATTTTTAAATTATTTTGTAGCATCTGCATTATTTCTCTGCTGTATAATTAGCTAAAGTTGGGTGATGTGTAACACATTTTTTAATTTATTCCAATAAAAGTTAAAGATAAAATTGAATTTTCGATTAGTTTTAAGCAATTCGAAGTAAGTGTTATCATGGCTGTTGAATATGCTTTTGTTTTTGGTCTTTTTCAAATCGATGGGGTGTTGTGTAACACTAACAATATGTTGGTTCAAATAGCAGAAACTTTTATTTTTATCGTTATTTTGACTTTTTATGTTTAGCAAAAGAATTATGATAAGAACTTGATGAAATAATAGTAATATCTTGTAAATCTATCTGATTCTCAATGAGCACACACACATATACGTTAGTATTCAAAAAACTGATCGTTTACTTCAATAGACTATATGAATGGTTTAATTATTTAAAAAAAAAAAAAATACATTTCAAATGTAAAATGATTATTTGTTAGAAATATCCATATCGGAGTGACAATTCTCATAAATAAAATGGCTCACATAAAATAAAAAAGGTGCTTACATTTGTTGCTTTCAAGTGAAAAAATCTTGATCTTCTTCGGATGACGACGAAGAGCGACGGTTTTGCAGCCGATAATCTGCAGATTTCTTTGTCATTTGTTTGGAGTTCTCTTCCAATTTTTCTTTTTTTGCCAGCTCCTGCAACTGTAAACGGTTCTGTGACGTTGTTAGATTACAGCTTTCTGTTGACTTGATACCACGATTGGATTTTGGTCTGAGCTGAATAGTAAGAACTGTGTCGATCTTTTTTGATGCGGTTGATGTGGAGGGCATTTCAAATGTTGATTTTGTTGCCTCTTTAATGGAAATGATAATGTGCAAAATGTGTTACACATCATCCCACCCTGTGTGTTACACATCACACCACCATGTGTATTACACATCACCCCAATGTAAGTAATTTTTTTCCTCGTTGGTGGTATTTTACCAGAACGCAAAAAATTTTAAATTTTCTGTTTTATTTAAAGATATTAAAGAAAACCACAATTAACATCTACTCACTTTTCAATTCTGAAGAAAATTTTATCCGAAACGTTTTTTTTTTGTAGATTAAAAGAAAGCTTTTTAACAAAAATTTTCACGCTTTTTAAAAACTCTAATGAAATGCATGTCTGCATACTTCTAACATTTTTGAAAAACTAGATACTGTCAAAAGAAACATATCACACTTGCTCGTCCACTCATATGTTAACATTTTGCACAAAAAATCTTCATGTTACACATCACCCCATGGCACACATTACCCTACACCTCACCCAAATGCTTACACACAATTGAACGAGAACTGAATATTAATGTTCTCGAGAAGCTTTATACGACATTTTTTATTCTCTGAAGTTTGCATCAGAAATGAAAAAATGTTTGTGCCAGATGGAGTTTGAATTCGAGATCCACGCCAGACCTATAATTTGTAATCTTTTATTCCTTTCCTGAATTTTAGAATAGATTACTGCTGCTTTATACCAATTGTTAACAAATCTGTTTTTTTTTTTTATCACATCAGGATATTAAAATATTTGACGTTAAACCCAATATATAGGATTTTGCGTTACTTTTAAGGTTACGTAGAGATTTTTTCCACTTAGATTTTTTAACTATTTTCTACCAACTGTATTATTTCTCTGCAGTGTAAAACTAATCAGCTGAACAAATTGACTTTTATTTCAACTAGTAAGAATCGATGAATTGGCTGATACGTGTATTTACCAGAAAATATATTATACGAGTATATCTTCCTGTTTGTCTTCTTCCTGCTTTGAGCATTTTTATTACGTTGATATGCACGATTAAGTAAGCTCAATTCAATTGGCGCATTTGCACAGAGATAGAGCTTCCAATTGCAGAATTAAGGTTTGGTAATGATCGTTCCCTTTAAAACGTCGATTTTTTTTTAATTAAATAATATTTTTTCAATTATACCCGAGATTTTGGTTTAAAAAAAGTTTAAAAGAAATAATATAAAAGAATAAAAAAAAAATTGGCCCAAGTGGGAATCGAAGCCCTTTTGTGTAAGCAATACATTTTTATACCCCAACGTGTACCACGTAAGGGGTATATTAACTTTGTCATTCCGTTTGTAACGCCAAGAAGGAGGAGTGGCATATATAGAAAAGAAATATATATATCTTTGATCAGCATCACATAATGATTTGATTTCCGTGTGTTGTCTGTCTGTCCGTCTGTCGACACGATTACAGCCGTAATTTTAAAGCCATTGCGATGAAATTTAAAACATAAGTTTATTTTTAAAAAAGGAAGATCATGAAATGGGTCAAATCGGATGAAAACCACGCCTTCCTCCCGTACAAAGTGACTTTATTTTACCCGTAAAATGTCTTTTAAGTTCACAAAAATTAAAGAAATGCCTTAAAATTTAGCACGTAAGCTTTGATCTCAAATTTAAATTCTGGCTATGAAATTTGGAAAAATGAAATTGGTATGAAAACCACGCCTACCTTCACAAAGTGGCTTTATTTTAAAAGTAAAATCTATTAAAAATCTGCTCAAATCAAAGAAATGTTTTGAAATTTTGCACATAGGCCTTGATATTTAATGTAGACCATCACTATGATATATGGCAAAATCGGATGAAGACCACGCCAACCTCCCATACAAATTGGCTTTATTTTAAACGTAAAATCTCATAAAAATCTGCAAAAACTAAAGAAATGTTTTAAAATTTTGCTTATAAGCTTTGATATTTAAAATTAATCATCTCTATGAAATATGGCAAAATCGAATGAAAACCACGCCTATTTCCCATGCAATGTGGCTTAATTTTAAATGTAAAATCTCTTTAAAATCCACAAAAATTAAAGAAATGTCTTTAAATTTTGCACATTAGCTTTTATGATATTTGGCAAAATCCGATAAAAATCACGTCTACCTCCCATACAAAGTGACGTCATCAAAATAGGAAAACTTTCGTTAATATATAAAACTGAATGTCATCGTGTATGTCGTGGCTAAGGACTTCGAATATATTTCAATATGGCCGCAGGGGAGTATTTTAGCCTCGGTACCCTGCCGAAGCTCCATCTTTACTAGTATTGTGATCAATTATTTGCAGTAAATAGGTTGATACTTGCTATGCTTGCTTTTAGCTTTGTTCGCTTGCATACAAGCAAGGCAATGGTGCTATGGTAGCGTGTCGGACTTAAAGACGTTAGTCAGTGGTTCAATGCGAGTTGGAATGGAAAGGAGACAGTTCATTTCTGACATTACTTGACTATTTATGCTTTAAATATGAAGCCATGAAAGGAAAAAATTCCGCAATCTAATTCTTTGTGTATATAGTGAGAATAGTTCAGATAATTATCATAAACATTTCAATTATAATCTAGTTTAGTCTGTTCAGAAAAAGAAAATTGATATTTCCTATGAAAACGCAATATTAAAATCACCAGTTGGTACGTAAAAAACGACAAGTTTTGAATCGGCACTGGTCAGTTTTGAACTAGTATTCAGACTGGTTTTATAAAGAAATTTTTAATAAAGTGCATTATTTAATATATTTATATTTTATAAATGTATTCCTTCTTATAAACACTCAATTAAGTTACTTATTTTGGCATGTTTTTTTAACTGTATTATTTCTAGTCATTTATAAATGTTCATAGACATCAAATACACATGTTTTTTTACAGTTTTTTTTAATTCAACATAAAAAATAGTTAGAGGCTAAAACATTAACTTTTCTTTTATCAACATTTTGTCTTCACTGATAATATATATAACTTACTTTTAGAACATTGATTTTGTTATATTTATATGCTAGACAGTCAAATATAATTGTTTTCATTTATATTTAAAGGTAACCTCCATTACTTTACCAGCTGATTTTGTTGTAATATTAAACCATTTTTTTTTTATACTATAAGAAACATACATTTAGGTCATTCTTATAAAATCGTATATTATGCAAATACATTTTTGTTAACATCTAAACCAATTCAGTATTATTTGTATGGACCTTATTTACAGTTACTATATAAACACAGTGGCCCTTAGCAATAAAGAAATTCTAAGTCGTATCTTTCTTAAACTCGACTTTAGCTTTCAGTCAAAGATATGCCAAATGTTGACTTTAAGATAGATTCGACTTAGAATTTCTTTATTACTAATGGCCAATAGTTTTATGGTATATTTTTATATGACTATTTCATATTTTATCTATATAAACTATGTTCTTCTTATGTTTACTTTTAAAAATAAATTAAATTTATTTTTTTACATTCTTTGCCATTTAGCTTTTCTTTTTTTTTTTTAGCACGTTTTGAAATGCATACAAAATTACGTTACAGTTTGGAAGTTTTCTTTACTATCTAAAAAATGAAAAAAAAAAATTAGCAGTCTTTCTATGTATAGCTCAAACTTCCAAAGTGGGGCTCATTTTAACGCAGTTTTGTATACTTTAAGACGTATTTCTTTTATTTACAAAATAACTCTCATATTTGTTTAACTATATTTTGAATATTTTTAAGTGCTTTGTTTAATGTTTTGGCCTTAATATATTTTCTTAAACATTCAATACATAAAAAATTTCTATAACAGTTTTCGCACTTTGAAACCCAATTTATATAAGCTTTAAGCTACATATAGTGTTATTTACAGTTATATTTTTAATATATTTGAGTCATTTCGTATAATTTACATATACTTTTCTATGTTAAATATTGACTAAATTTAATGTCTAACACAATTTTATGCAGTTCATTAACGCATTTTAGTCATAAATCAAGTATTTTTTTTTAACTATAACTATAACTATAACTATAATTATTATATTTTTTCTATGCAAATGCTATTGGTACGCAAACACTGAACTTTAGTTACATTTACTGCTGAAAACTGCACAGATTATCTTAAAACGCTGATGGAATAACACAAAAAATAGCACACATGAACAAAAAAACACAGACAAAAAATTTTAAATTAAAAATTAAGTTGTAGAAAATTGTTGCAAAAACGTAAGAAAAAACAGTAACTTCAACTTCCAACGCAAATAAATTAAATTCAAGATAGTTGGTGTACTTCTTTAGCTCAAAATTTAGCTGAGTGTGAAGATATATGACAGAATTTGTTTTATTTTTGTGTATAGCTCAAAATGAAAAACCATGCACAAAGGCTTAGCCATTAAAACTTAAGAAAATTGCATTAAATTGCTGCACACATAAACGCAAGAGCCAAAAATGGCGTAGAAGGAAAGCTGCACACAAGTCATTAGGATGTATATTAAATTTATCATTAAGATGTGAATTAAATTTAACATCAAAACAATTAAAATGTTAACGCTTGTGTTGGTGCCTATTTTGGAGCTTTAAGGACACGTTAGACTATATTGAAAGTCCTGTTCCAACAAAATATCAAAACACTGTAAAAAAACAAAATATCAAAACTTCCACTGAAATTAAAATTTACGTCTCTATTCATGGTTGTCATAAGGGATTAGAAGGAAAAGAGCATCTGCTTCTCTAAACATCAGAGATATTAAAACAATAAAATAACATTGTACATAATTTTTAAAGTGCTGCGATTTTATAACAACACATTTGCTTCGTAAAAAAAAAATGTTCATTAAAAACTTTGTCTACACAGCTTTTTAACTTAAAACTTAAGATTATCCACTCCAAATACAACTTTTTCTAGCTAAAACTACCTTTGCATGCTGCTCTGAACCAAATATCGCTAAAATTGTTATTATTTTTCTGCCGTTATTACAGTGATTTTCCAACAAATACTGTCCTGAAAAATGTTCAGCCTAAGAGTATGCACAGAAAATTCATTTGATGCATATCAGTGACAGAGCGGCATGCTTACCTTTTATGTAGGTGCATACTTTCAGGCTGAACATTTTTCAGGACAGTATATGGGCATTTCCGCCGAAAAGTCCACCGTGACACGGAAATTAACAGTTATTAAAAACTTATTATATAATCATATTATCTTAGAGAAACATTTTTATTTTATTGATTTAAGCAATTTAAATATAAATTCATTTACCATGATGATCAAATCGTCTGCACTGTTTCACATATGTAATTTTTCTTTTTAGTTAATGTTTTGTAAATGTGTCGTAGGCATTTTTGTGTTAGTAAAAATGGAAGGCATTGGCTAAAAATAATGAAAAATGGTTGAGGCAAGGAGAGGCAGAATATATTAAATTTGTTTTTTAATAACTAAATCACATAATTACTTAATTACCTTATTACTTAATTACTCAAATGAATTACAATGGAAAAAATGTCACGTAACGCCATGTCACGTAACGTTTCATACTAAGCCGAATCAAAAAAAAAAAAACGAGAAAAGGTTTTTAAATTTGATTACTTTGAAAATAAACTTATACTATTTCAAATCCTCTAAAAAAAGTTTTATACAAAAACTCTTGCCAATTTACAGAATTTTACTAATTTTGTGGTCAAAGTCAAAAAACACTTCTATTTTTTGTCACGTAACGTATCAGTTTTGGTGGCTTCTATCTAAGAGCCGAACTTTTGACAACTCTTCCGTTTTACACCTTGTATAGTGTGCTTAGTAAGCTATTGGAAAATCAAAATAAGGAGCTTGTAAGTTAAATTTTTCATTCTTTTTTCACTCATAGCACTCATAACATAAATTCCCTATAATAATGACACTATAATAATGGCAAAAAATAATAACAGTTAGAGCTCAAATGCTTACAACCCGTCGTAGGACGTACTTTTATACTAGTTTTGTTATAATTTTTTAATAAAATCATTAACATAACATAACTTATTTTTAAGAAATTCAACTTGGAAAAGACTAAACTAACATTAAAATTTATAACACTAGTCTTCAATGACAAATAAACATTCAAACGTATGTGCATGTTAAATACATTCAGCTTACTGAAAAAAATCGAGTCCTATACAAAGAAACGAATTTGTAGAAAAATTCTTTTTAGTTTTATTGAGAATCAATTGCAAAAAAAAAAAAAAACGGATGCAGTCGTGCACAATTTGTAAGGTTTTGGCTTATTGTACAAAATCGACTATCGAATTATATTGGACTTATATTATTTGAAATGTAAAGTAGCTTAATAAGCCAAGCAATTTATAAACAAACTCAAACTCAAAAATTTGATGAAATTAAGGGTTTGTTCAAATATTTTTTTAATTCTTTATTTTTTATTCAAGAAGGTCACATAAATAATAACAAAAACCTTAACTAGAGAATTTCATTGCTTATACCGCGAAAAAAGCTTATGTTAAATTGAAAAAACCTAGTGTAATTTATGGCTTTGGTAGTTTTCAGCCTCCCAAGTACTTCATTAAAATGCCTAAGTTTTACATGTTAACTTGCCAATTTTTATACGGGCGATAAAATGACCAAGTATTTGGTAGTTTATACATTATTTAAAAAAAAAGTTAAGCTTCAAAAATAAAACTTTTTTCCGGGTTTTGGATTTTTTATTTTGTATTTATTTATTATTCCACAACTGAGCTAACAAGACATAAGTCTTATGGCAAGCACCGTAGCATGTAGATGAAATTCTTAGTGACAAATTTTATACAAAAAATAAAGTTAAATAGCCTTGAATGACCTTAAACATAACATAAAATATATATAATACAAGAACAGAAAAATTATTTTATTTTTAGTAATAAGTTAAAATAATTAAGATAAAAATTTTTATACAAATTTGAATTTGTTTTAATTTACATTAAAATTTTGTTTTTCGCAATTTGAAGTAATGATTTAAAATAAAGATTAAGATAAAGAGTTCATGGAAAACTTTAGTTATACGAAAGTGAAAGTTTAAGCTATATTATTGTAGTACGAATGCGACCGAACCTATTTATCAAATTTTTCTAAGAATTGAATACCTCAGAAACATACATCTTCATGGACGTGTAAAATAATTCATCAGTTTATGTTTAAATTGCGTTGCATTTTTAATTAGCTTAATGTGATTGGGGAGCCAGTTCCAGAGACGAATTGTGTGGACAAAAAACTGGCGTTCAGACGTAAGGCAAGTATGTCTTGGTTGGACGAGATTAATGCCGCGATTAGAGCGTAGGAAATGTAACCTTTTATACAAGTATTCAGGTTCTTGCGTTGTAATGGTTCTGTGCAGCGTGTTCAGAGCTCTCCAATTAACAAGACTATGAAAGGAAACCTGGTATATTTTATTTGCAAACTGCGATACTCGATCGGAGCGCCTTAGCGTAAAAACGTATCGTGCAATGTTATTGTATAGCACATTTAGTTTGCGCCTGCTCGTTGAGTCGCAAGCTGCAAAAATTTTACATCCATATAGTAATCTAGGGACCAAATAAGTTTTTGCGAGTATCATTCTGATGTTTTGAGGGGTAAAATGTTGAGTGGCCCAGAGATTACACAGCATGTTATAAGTTTTACCTAGCACTTCATTAATGTGGTTTGACCAAGTTAAAGAACTATTGAAAGTAATACACAAATTTTTCGCGGATTTAACCACCTCAATGCGTGAACCATTTATTATTAATGTAGGAACTGGTGTCTGCAAGGGTTTCCTTGAGATTACGATGCATTTTGATTTTGATGGATTTAAACATAAGCCATTGATCGACGCTCATTCATTTACTCGGGCTAAATCTTCGTTAAGCTTTACTACGCCCTGCGTAATATCTTTCACCGGACAGCTAAAGTGAAGCTGCACATCATCCGCGTATAAGTGAACCTAGCTGACCCGCAGTACTTGCAGTAGATCGTTAGAGCATAAAGTAAAAAGTAGTGGTCCCAGGATTGAACCCCGTAGTACACCTCTGCTAACGGGTAAGAAATTGGAATAAGTATGGCTGATATTTACGGCCTGCGATCTGCCCTCAAGATATGACATCAAAAGTTTAACAGCTGTTGGAGAAAAGTTAAAAAGTTGTTCCAGTTTTTTACATAACACCCGGTGATCAACTGTGTCAAAAGCCTTAAAATGAAATTAAAATTAAAGAAGAACTAAAAATGTTATAAATGTTATAAATGTTATTTTTTTTTTTTTTGAAGCGAAGCTTTTTACGCCTCTCGTTCTATGATTTGCTTGACTTAAACCGACACTAAAGAACTTTTCTTTTTTCGACACCTTTTTTCTTAGAAATTTATGGCTTCTATGCTGTTGGCGTTTATTATAAAAAGAACATCAACATTAACAACATCAAATTTAAAAATCTTTCTTTCTCCCGCCGTGAGGATTTGAATCCACATCTAACGATTAAGAGTTCACTACAATATGCATTGAGCCAAACTGCTTCGTTACTCAGAGTTATTGATTCAATATAAATTAAAACTGAAGCTATGCTGCAGCACAACACAATAATATAATAATAGATTTTTTGTTGTATGGCTATCAAAGATTATTTTGATATACTGCATCTGTTAACATAGCTGCAGTTCTATCAGCAACCAGTAGATTGCAAGGCTGTTTGAATCAGTGGGTATAGCGATGTACTAGTCATCGAAACTTCCACGATCGATTCCCACGGTGGGCAAGGACATTTTTTTTTTCATTTTTCTTTTCTTTTTGTTGATGAAATGTAGTAAAATTTACTGGTGTGAATATTAACGTGAATTTTTTGAATTTACTTTATGTTATTTAAAAGTTTTTTAATTTAAAAGTTACTCGTATTTTATTACACAAAAAACAAAACTATTAAACTATTAAATCTATCGCTTCTCTCGTTTGTCCAACGACGCACCTGTGTTTTGTTTTTTTTTTTTTTGCAGAAAATAGCTTTAAAAATATGCCTAAGCCATAAATGCTAGTTTTTTTAGGTGAATTAAATATTTTTTTGGCAGGGTATTGAAGTATGTATGTGTTTTCAAAGCAATGTATTAAACAATAAATTGCTTGGCTGAATAAGCATAAATTTATAATTCCCATATAATACTCTTTACCCAAGCCGACTTAGGTGATTCAACTATTGCTTTTTTTTCTCGGTGTGCGAGAGAGTATTTCTCTGAGGCTTTCCACTGGATTGCTTTCAACTTAAGTTTTTGATAATCTGTCTGCATCAAAGACCTTCAGTGAATCGTTTTTTTACGATTCTAAATCCCTCGTTAAAAACTGAGTGCGAGTACGTGTGGTTGCGCACAACAACAACCACTTTCACGCGAAGCATTCTTATAACAGCGATGAGCGACGAGTGCCGCTGCTTTCACTCATCGCTCATTAGAAAGACTGCTGAATTCTAAGCATATGATTCTAAGCAACCTCAATGACTCTAAAATCATTGAATGATTTGCGTGCATTTCAGTATTGGCGTGCGTTTTACTTGTTTTACTTTTGTTTTGTGTTTTACGTGTTGATTAAGATAAATAGCCAGCTTCTAAGTTGGGGATCGCTAGTACAAAGAATTAAATTGTAGCAAACTTACTTTATTCTTGTATGTTGTCTACTATTATTAGTTCCTTGTTGTTATTGTATTGTTTTTAATCCATTTTTCAACTCACTTTTACACTTTCAATGATGAATTGCTGAGAACCTTCATGTTTAGGGATGCCATAAGGAAAGCGGCAATCCAAAGGAGGATTGTCGCTTTTATAAGCTGTAATAGTGTTTAGTACTTCCATTTATTTTAATAGAATGTTAATTATAAATGTCGTATAAATGTTAATTAAACCTGTCCTTTAAGCCAAGCCTTTGTTTTTGTTGAAAATATGTTAATATGTAAAGCAATAATTGTTTTTATTAAGTATATGCACTTAAATATGTTTTTTAAAACTATTTTGAGATTTATTTTCATACATTTGCCGAGTCCACTAGTATTATATGTATATAATAATAAATTTATATATTATATGTATAATAAAATATGTCAGCGGTAATACTGCATGCGATTTCCCTAAATGACTCTAGAATTATAAGAAACGACTTTAGAATCATTGGAATCATTGAGCGGTATTCTTATGAGCGATGAGTGATAGGGGCGGCACTCGTCGCTCATCGCTGTTAAGAGAATGCTTCGCGTGGAATTGGTGGTTGTTGTACGTAACCGCACGCACTCGCATTCGGATTTTGATGGATGATTTATAGTCAGTCGATCGAATCATAGACTCGTTGCAGTTCTCTGGTCTGCATCCACTTCATCTCTAGTTCTGATAAGCTACACTAAATACAAATGATGTATATTTATATACTTCCATATATAAAAAAAATCTCTAGCTGATATCCTAGCGACATCTATGTCTCTGTACCTTAAGTGTCGCCTTGGATTAAGAATATTGAAGACGCACATTGGGGAAAAAATGAGCTTATTATTTGATTTTATTTCTTTATTGAGTGAGATACTTTATATAATAAAATAATTTATTCAAATCAGTTTTCAGTCAACAAAAAAATCTTTAATTTAACTATCATATGAAAAGTGTTAAAAAAAAAGAAATACTATGAAATTGAATTTTTCGTTGGTATTACCAGCCAGCTTAAAAGAGAGTTGGTACACTCAGAAAAAACATAGTGTTACATTCAATGAAAAAGTATCCATCCTACTGTTGAAAGTGTTGATTCAACAGTTCGGATATTTAATAACAACAGGCATGCTTATTGGTTTTGTAACAATAGCCTAAAGTATTGAAGCAATAGTCTTCACAGTTTGGGTAACGCTGCTAGTTATTGTTTTGAAATAACACTTGGAATAATACGTTGGAGTAACGGTGAGTGTTGTTGCGGTGAAAACTCGCATATACAGTGGAAATTTTCACACAATTCGAAATATGTGAGTTTAAAATTTGTTTGCTTTACTTTACTGCTCATTTCAGTTTTTACACCAATTGTACAGTAACATTCTCGCAGAGTTTTATTAAATTCAAACATGCTTTTATTTCAAAATTTGTTTATTTACAGCGTTGTTTTCGGTTTGCTTATATATATTATTGAATTGCACAGAACTGACAATTTCACCATCTGAACTTTTCAACTACTAACGCAAGAATTTTTTCACAGCAATCAATCGCCAAAAATTTGTATGGTTACGAGAGCCAAGGAAGACTTCGTGCCAGCACGTAACCAGTTTCTTCTTGCTTCGTCTTTCTTATTCACTCCTCGCCATCAGCAGTACAAGCACAAGTTTACATTTTGCAAACGGTTCGCTGTTTGCCTGTTACAACAGCGAAATTTGACAGCCACAGCTGTTGGATGGTTTAATTTTCAAAATGCTTAATTTTACCGGTAAAATTGCTTAATCAATAAAAAAAAACTATAGTTCAACAGCCTTACTGTTATATTGAACCCTAAAAATTGTGAATTTCGCTAGTTAAACTGTTTAGTCAATGTAAAAACGTTTCGTTCAACAGTTTTTCGGTTCATATCACAATTAACAGCATAAAAACAGTTTTTCTTAGTGCAGTGCATCCAAATTTTGGAATTTATTAAATACACTTCGTTTCTATATTTAACTTAATTTCTTAAAATTTCCATTCATTAAATTTGCTTTATTATAGTTCAGAGCAAATTTCTGAGATTTGCTTAGTTGCTAATCTTTCATTTAATTTTTTGTGCTATTTTATCTATTGCGCCCGAAATAAAGATTCCGCACATGTCTTCTATTTGAATTAGTTGTGTGCAGTTTTTTTTTATATATTTAAATGTTAACCCCAGGCTGGTTTAATCACTTGTGAAGTATTCAAGACATGAACAAAATCAAACAACAAAAAAAAAAAAGCAAAAAAGAAAAGGGAATCACATCCAAGCAAATGACGTTAATGCGCCGCAAGCTTAGTATAACAAGGCAAAAAAAAACATTAGTAAAAAAAAAATGCCCCAAAAAATGCACAACGCAGACCTTTTTGCTAATCGCAGGACATTTCAGGATGTTTCTTGTGGCTTTTGCGTGTACGTGTTGACGCTTCTGGCTGGAATGTATAAAAAAAAAATGGCAAACAAAGCTTCCCAGTTGAAATATTAATTCTCAAAGAAAAAATCTTCGAAGCAGTCTCGAAGGCCAAGAACGCCGATTCAGAGTGAACACTGACGCTGTGCAAGACAAGTCAATACTGTGTCAGCAAAGCACCTAGGATGATCTCTCATCAAGAAATTTTATTTTATAATGATTAGAGGTCAATGCGGACGCTCTTCAAGACTGGTATACATATTTGCATCACATGTCTATTAATTGGATTGTTTTTGTAATTTGGAACCATCGACCAAATTTAGCAAGACATGACTGAACGCCATCGCTGAGGACATGTCAACAATAAGACTTGCAAGTCGAAGTGGAATTTTGTTTGAATTTGTCTTCGAAGAGCGCTTTGGGAATGGATTGATACGTCTTGCAAGAAACTGACTTGTCTTGAAGACGTCTTTGAAGATAGATCGATATATTTCCTGCTGGGTTAATATATGCTGTGTGTGTGCATGTGGGTGTGTGTACAATTGATGCCGCGACATGCTCATCAAATAGAAATTTACTGGCAAGCTGTAAGAAAATCATTGAAAAAACAAAGAACAACATACAATGTTTTTATTTGCATTTATACGAAAGATTTTTCACACACTAGTGCACAAACACAAATACGCTTAGCAACAACAGCTCAACGACATATGTTTCAGACACATTTAGCACCAGTAGCACGGAGCTACGTGTGCACCGGAAACGGCTTCACTGCCATAATCAACGACATTAAAGTGTAAGAAGAGGAAAGAAAATAACTGACACTGGAATTCGGTCTTGACAAATTTTGTGGTTTGATTTTACATGTATTTCTTGTGGCACTTTTTTGGATGTTTTTTTTTATTTTTTTTTTTTTTGTATTTTTTTTTTTTTTTTTTTGTTTGGTGCAAGCTTAATAGATTTAAATGAAACAGCAATTGTGTTAATGCCTTTATTTTTATGAGCGCAAAGCTCATGTCAGATATGTGTGCATTTGAAATATTTCTGCTGTATTTCAGACACCTTGCACGGTTAGAAATTTTGGTATAAATTTTAATATAAATGGTCTTACATATATGGCTACAAAAAATTGTTTTAAATTTTAATACTTGCTGCATATTACGTTTTGATTTTAGTTAAAATTTTTATTAAAATTAAGTGCCCAGATTGTATTAGACTTTTATATTGAATTTGAATTCTTTTTTTTTATCAAGAACAATTTTTGTTTTTTTCAGATAGCTGAAAACCTTAGAATCAAAAGGCTTTGATTTTATTCTCTATATCTCAATTTATCGCAAAAGTAACATATACAAAAGTAACATATTAACGGAGCTGAAATGTTATGTCGAGCTGAGCAAAAAATTGTATGGGAAGGGGGGGTATATTTTCACATTCTTAGGAGCTACAGAGTTAATTAATATTACACGATTGTGTTTCACGTTATTGTTTCTAACAGAAAAATTAATTAACATAATAAAGGCAATGAAATCCCCTTTCCAACGGTATATCAACAAACCCTACCAACTTAACCGTTACCGATCTGTGATCGTGTGAATATGAAATCAATTGGCTGAAACTACCAAATTTCAACTTTGAGTACAAATTTCTCAGAATTTTGTGTAATAAATGAAATTTTTTTTTTGATCAATTTTGCAACTTATTCAATTTTCTTTTCAATGACAACAAAAACATAAACATATCTTCAAAAATAAAAAAGTTGGCTGTACTAAAAAAACTATACTTATTACAAAATAATGATAAATATTGACATTACAATTAGTTATGCAGTAGATAATATCGTTATTTTCTTATGAATATAATTTTTTTAGTACAAACTTTTTTATTTTTTAAGATACGTTTATGTTTTTGGTGTCATTGAAAAGAAAATTGAATAGGTTACAAAATTGATCTTAATAAAAAGATTCATTTATTACGTGAAATTCTGAGGAATTTGCACTCAAAATTTAAATTTGGTAGTTTCAATCGATTGATTTCATCTTCACACGAGCACAGCTCGGTAACGGTTAAGTTGTTGGGGTTTGTTTATATACCGTTTTAAAGGTGATTTCATTGCCTTTAAAGTGAGCAAAAATAAGTTTTATGTAAGTTCGTTTTTCTGCTAGAAACAATAACGTGAGTCAAAGTTGTGACATATTAATTAACCCTGTAGCTCCTATGAATGTGAAAATAGACCCCCCCCTCCCGTACGATTTTTTGCTCAGCTCGACATAACCTTTCAGCTCCGTAAATAGTTGTACTCAATTGTGGGACACCCTGTATAGGTATTCAAATATTTGCATCCTCACCAAGCCATTTTTCCCTAATAAAAGCGTTTTTCTCAAAATGGGGATTTTTTGCGCAGTGGTTCAATTTCTTGGAAACCATTAATACGATCGGTCTATCGGCAGTAGCTTGTTTGTATTGTACAATCAATGCTCCGAATTAAATTAAAGTATGATATTTTACTGCGGCAGAGGGTACAAGAACGTTTTTTCGACAAAAGTTTTCTCGACTGGTATTTATTTTTCTACTGACTTTAATAATTTGGTTGCAGAATACAGAGAGGATATCTAGATTAAGTGCGGTATATATGACCCATGTGAGTAATATGCGCCACTATAATATTTTCTAACTGAAACAGTTAAGACAGCACACTGTACGTTCATTTCAAATTTTTTGAAAAATCGTTTCAACTGTTCCGGTGTGACTTCAACATTTTTTTTTATTTCCTATTTACCAACCTTCTGGGTGTTCCCCTACAAAAGCACAAAAAATTAAGAAAAGTGCCATAGTTTATAGCATCCCCTGGGGTGACCCCTAGATGGGTCAAATGTATTACTAGGTCCTATTATTTTTTCACCCTAGAAATTTCTTGCGAATAAGCCCACCTCTTATCTGACACCATTCTGGTGATCCCTCTAAAAAAAAAAAAAACAAAAAATTATGACAAACAATTACTGTTCATTGTTCCTCCGGGGTGATCCTCAGAGAAGTCAAATTTTTCGGCTAGTTATTTAATTTTTTCTGATCAAATTTCTGTAAAAATATGGGCATCACCATATGTCGAACGTGACGTAAGTCACACATTTAAATTGAAACAAAAAGGCAAAGTTAAACATATTTGGATTTCCTTCTTACTTTACATTATAGCTCTTAGGTAGCACTTTAGTAAGTGCCTAAGCTTATAGTAGGTCCTACGGCGGCCGTGGCGCAGTGGGTAGAGTGTGTGGCCCATACGCCAGAGAACCCTGGTTCGAATCTCACCTTATACAGAAACTTTTTCAATTGAATTAATTTTTCTGTTCGGCCGCCACCTCTCCGCAAATGCAGAGGCTTACAACAATGGCAAATATCAGAGAGTTAAAACTGCCATGAAAAGCTTCTTGATAACGTAAACGGTTCGGAGTCAGCATAAAACATGTAGGTTTAGTTCTCGATCATTTGTGTTCAAACATTTCACAACACAATTGATCGTAAGAAGCTCGGTCAAAGTCCTTTCAAGGGCTGAAAAGGCCATTTCGTCGTTTTCTGTGTATTTTTTTTTATATTCCTGGTTCCAAAAAAAAAGAAAACGCAAAAAAAGCAATTCGAACTTGACAAAAATCGAAGTTGTTTTCTTGTCCATATATATAGAAAGTTAGAATTCAGCAAAATCTGTCACAATTTTTTTGTGCAATTAATTTTAGAACCTTATGGAATAATATTACTTTATAAAGTATATTGTTTGATTCAAATATCTTCTATACTTTTTTTTAATCATAATCTAAGTGGATACGTGACGTTTTGAACGTGATATTTTTTCCATTATGATTTGATTGAGTAATTAGGTAATTGGGTAATAGGGTAATTAAGTAATTATGTTATTAAGTAATTTAAAACGAACTAAATATGTTGTTCTCTCCTTGCCTCTATCATTTCATTATTATCTCTAGCCAATACCTTCCCATTCTGGCTAAAACAAAAACGTTTACGAAACATTTACTAAATATTAACTAAAAAGACAGCAGCATTTGTAAATCAATGTAGCATTTGTAAATCTATTTGATCATCATCAGTGGTGGATCTACATATGGGCTGAAAGGGCTTTAGACCCCCCTTCGAGCACTTTTTGTATGGTAAAGTTATAAAACGAAGCCTTAAAAGCCGTTTCAAACCTCCCCCTTCTCCATCCTTGGGCTACAAAACTGATAAATTCAGTTGCAACAATAATTTTCTTAAGTTAACTAGATAAAGAAATTCAAACATTTAATGTCTATAATTTAAGCTAAAATAGTATGAAAAACACATAAGTAAATGGGTGGAGGCTGTGATTTGTATAAACTAGCATGAAACTTCATTTCAAACTACTAAGCTAACGCATTTAAGGGCCTCCGGCAGGACTTCTAAGCTGTATTCCATATTAGACAACATTTTTTTTTTTGTCTCAGTATGCCTTAATAATAGTTATACTTTAGTAATGTATAATGTAAAAAAATTTTGGTCTAAAGCAGAGCTAATCAACTGGTGGCAGCGCGGGCGAAAAGCTTTCTCTGCCGTCACACGTATTTAAGCCCACGTACGATGCTATAGCTTTCAGTATGGTTTGAAAACTCATGAGGGAAGGATATCGATGTGCATTCCCTTCGAACGTAATAAAAAACACGCACGCTGCTAGAGCTTTCAGATGCGCATTTTCGCTTATTGTTTTGCTTGCAAACATTATTATAAACATTATTATAAACAATAAACATTACCATTCAGTAAAAAAAGTAAATATTTTACAAGTGTAGCAAAGTAACTTTTAACAACTTTATTTTGCGCAACCACCTTTTTTAAAATCTTTACTCTGCGCAACTACCTTTTTTAGAAGCTTTATTCCGCGCAACCATCTTTTCTTTTACAGCACAAAGCTTTTCAATGCACATATACATAGACATAAGTGCCGAGTTTGCGGTTGTGTAGGAATGTCTAGCTCTGGTCTAAAGTAAAACAGAGCTTGAAAAAACATGTTTCATAATTGTGTCTTTTTTTCTTCGAAGAACTCCCGGAGGCCCTTAAATATATAAAAAATAATAAAGAATATTTTTAAAAAATAAAAAAAAAAAAATACCTTTAAATCTAAGAAAAATTAAATACCTACTGACGAAAAAACAGAAGCTTATTGTAACACGATTAAAAACAAATTGATTAATAAAAAAGAAAAGGTGATATTTTATTCAACGCGCTGTGGCAATTGCATATTCGAAGTGGAAGTACAAAGTAAATTGAAAGACCAAGTGTAAGGAAGATATTTAATTAGTTTTTAACAAATTAGTTTTTTGCTGCCGACACTGCAATACTCGGCATAATATTATCTTAGAGCTCACGCCTGAATTTTTTTTCTTATTTTTATTTTTTGCTTATACATTTATTGGTGAAATAAAATTTTGTCGGTCTCGAATGGTTTAGGAGATAAAATTCGTGCAAATTTGAAAATTCAGTGTACATTTTAAGTCCATGCAAGCTAATTTCACAAAATTTCGGCAAATTTACAAAGAAAAACAGTTAAAAATTATCGTGAAAAATACATCAGCTTTATCTCTTACAGGTTGAAGATGAATTATGACAAAGTACATTCAAAAGAGCAGGCGAAGTATTTTTATTAAAAATCACAGCGATTTTTTATTTGACTATATATATATGTATATATATATTATATATGACAAATTTTGTCATAATTCAACTTCAACCTGTGAAAGTTAAGGCTGATGTATTTTTCACGATAATTTTTAACTGTTTTTTGCCTAAGGCGCTCATTCTTTATATATCAACAATTCACAAAAAATTTTTTTTTTCAAAAATCGCAGCCATTTTCAATATAAATTTTATTTTCATAACTTATTACTGTAAAACTTCATGGATTTATTTACGCCACTTGAAAATGATTTATGAACATCCCTTATCATGAAAATAATTCTGTTTAGCAAATATTTGTAGATATAATCTTTATGTTTTAAATTGTTGCTCTAAATTCATTTTGCACTTTTTCGTTATAAAACACTTTCATTTTATTTAAGAATCAAAGTAAAATCGTCATTGGAACCAATTTTAATTAAACAGTAGGGGAGTTTATCCGGCTGAGGGCACAGTTAACTATTTCAGTCATAACTTTTGACTAAGTTAATATTTATGCAGACATATATATATATATATATATAAATGGAAAGGTAGAGGTAAGTACTGGTGTGAGAACTCATTTGTTTGCATAAAAAAGAAAACAATTATCAAACTTTGCAGTAATAAATTTTGAAGAAAAAATTTTTTTTTAACCGGCTGTGGGCATCCCTGGAAAATACCCTGAAAATTGTAAAGCGCCACTAAATATGAAAAAAAGGAAATTCATTAATTTTTGAAGTCTTTAAAAGACTTCAGAGCAGAAAAAATTAAAGGAATAAGAAAATGAAAATAAATGAAGATTAAATTATTCATCGACCTCATCAGAATCGCAATGTTTGCAGACGTAATAGCCGGCATACATAGCAGCGCACCTCAAATGCACCGCCATTGAACTCGAACCGTTGTGAGTAGGAGTTCACTACACTATCCACTGATCTAAAAGCCTCTGTTAAGCAGAGCTTTTGATTCAACATTAAGTATGTATTACTTAAGCTATGTTGCAGTAGATCACAATAATCTCTTAATAGATAGAGGATTGTGTATTTGCTAAAATTTGAAAAATGCTACGAGAAGTCTAAGCATCGGTACAACGCACAAGTGCGTTGGAATAACAATGCATGTAGCATGTTATAAAATGTTATAACTGGTGCGAATATTGACTCGTGTTTTTTTGCTTATTTTATGCTATTTTAAATTTTTTAATTTAAAAGCCATTTTATTACAAAAAATACATTAAATTATTAAATCTACGAAACTACAAAAAACTTCGCTTCTCTCATGTGTTCAACGACGCACCTGCGCTTTTTTTTTTTTTGTGGAAGTAAAGCGTTTGAAGGTTTTTTTATTACACGTTCGAATAACAAATTTTGATTTTTTTTTTTTTAATTATTCAATATTTGTAACTTGTAAAAAAAAAATAATTATGAAAGATATATGCAAATATTTTATACTTGCATATATATGTAATATACGTATATATACAATACTTTTTCTGAACTATCGACATGCAAAGCACCAAATATTTACAAATATGTGAGTTTCGAAAAGCGTCCAATTTGACATGGAATCTCCGATATACCATTCGTAGTTTTGTAATTTTTTTTCTTATTGGTTTTTTCTTTTTGCTATCTTAGCTCCCTTCCCTGCCCCTCTCGGGCGAATTCTAGATACGCCACTGATCATCATGGTAACTGATTTAATGTATAAATTGCTTAAATTAAAGTATTTAAATGCTTCTCTACAACTTTAAATTTTTTTTCAGTCTGGACCTTTCAGCGGAAATGCCCATTTCTATCTTTTATCTGCCAAACTTCTGAGGGGCCCCCTACAAAAAACACTAGAAATTATGAAAAATGTAATAGTTCATAGGTGACCCTCAGAGGGATCCAAACTATCAATGCAAATGTTGGTTCTATTATCTTTTTTAAACCCCCATCATTTCTTCACAATATTTCTATTCCTTATCTGGCACCCTTTTGGGTGTCCCCCTATAAAAAACACAAAATAAAAATATGAGAAAAAAATTCGAAAATAATTTAGAAATGTTTCTGCTGATCCTATTATATTTTCAGCTGCTACGTTTCTTCCCAACATACTTGCCTCCTATCTGCCACTCATCTGGAACTAACTACAGTTAAATATGAAGGCTAAATAAATCCGGTCACTTTAAGGTTATGAGGAATAATACTTAGTTAGCTTTTGTTCAAAATTTGTGTATACTAAAATGGTAATTGGGGGCCTTAGAATTTTTAAGAATCCCAGTGGGGCTGCACACAAAAATTTAACATAACTCTGTATTATTGCATTTCTGTTGAAAATCTGTTATTTTATTTAAAAAATAGGAAATTTTTTGATTTTTTCTTTTTAGATTTTTTTTTTTATGAAAGAATTACTTTTAACTCATGAAAAACTGAAATATATTAAGCTGAATTGAAATTTTTTAATACATTTTCTGTGCATTCAGGTGACTCAAATTGTCAATAGTAAACCTATTTGTTGTTATCTTAAAAATTTGTAGCTATTTTTAAGCACACAATATTCTGTATTTTTCGCAGACAATCTGAAAATTTAGAAAAAAAACTGCGTGGGTAGACAAACAGGAAAAAAAATCTTTACATTTTTTTTTTGTTTTTTTTTTTATAAATCTAACATAAAAAAGCAGCCAACTTGAAAAGGTTGAAACATTGATTTGCAATCTCAGTAACTGTCACGCTCGCTTGCTGACAGTCTGTGGCATTGATAGTGTTAAAAAGACGAGACACAGAGCATAGATGGCTTGAAAAAGATAATCAGTCTGACAACAAGACATGCAGCAAAGACATACGCTGATGCTGCGCTGCTTTTATTAAGGATAAATAACATCTGCCCTGTTTTGCTTGATAAGATATAAGCTGGAAGCTGAATAGAAAAAAAAACAAGCTGTGGGCAATAAACTTAAAAAAAGGGAATGTTGCAAACATACAAGAACCAAAACCACAAAAAAAAAATAACAAAAACAAGAAAAGATTACGGTTGAGGAGGGAGGGAGGTAAAGTGTAAATAAAAACCAGCCAACTTGCTTTATAAATAAAAAGCTGCTTTGATATCCTGCGGCTTGTCAAGTACTTAAGTTAGTAACAGTAGCTTTTGTTGTTTTGTTGTTGTGGAGTTTTTTTTCTGATTTTTTTTCTTTTACTGTATTTCGCCTACTTCTTTGTGATAATTAAATTTGTTTTGTTGTTAAGGTTATTGCTGCTGTTGCCATGTTCAAACAAGAGCGATGACTTTTAGTACGCTTCACCGTCAAGACGCCTTAAAAATGCGTTTCAATAACCTGCAAGAAAACAAGAAAAAAAAGGGTTATTAAAACATTATTAATGTTATTAGAGAACAATGCAAGTTTTTGAAGAAATGTTTTAATTAAACTTAGGTCATGTTTTAGGCATGATTCAACAAATTTCAAAACTCTTTTTTAACTTAACTCTTATTAAATTTAACAATTAAAGTAAACCTTTTTCAACAATTTATTATATAAGCTCTGTAAAGTTTTTCCATTATTTTATTTTTTAAAATACCAGAAATTAACATGGCTTCAATTTCCGTTCAAAAGTGGCTTCAATTTCCGCTGTGTTTGCGTGTTTTGTGTTTTTTTCCGCCCGCCTTTGTGCAAAAAAGCTTTTATGTGCCAGGTATGTATTGTGTATAAAAACCGCAGTTGTTGCCACGCCTTAACAGCTTATAATATGAACTAGCCTTGACCATCACCTATCAGCTTGTATAGCCCCAAATCTATTAACCCATATCTAGCCCCATTCGCTGTTAGAGCCGCTAATTACGGTATGTGGCTTTTCTGTTTCAGCAAAATTTAGCGATGCACAACTTAATTGAACTGCAAAACAAGCATAAAAGTGCACTCTACAAAACAAGCAACCAAAATAACACGCCTGAATTAATACACACACATACTTGACTCTAACACCCACACACACACACACACTCACATGTTCATGCTTGCAGCTCAAATATTTAATCATAGTTGTTTATCTGGTTATACGATCTAAAACAGCGTATTTTCGGAAAATTTCCATAGATGTTAGCTTGTAGGACTTAAATTTGTGTGGGTGTGTGTGTGTGTGTGTGTTAGTGCATGAGTGTCAACCGCATTAGTGGAAGTCAAATTTGATTATATGCTTGCGTTGAAAGCTTAGCAGCATAATTAATGCATACAAATTCATACGTAGCTAATATTTGTTAGTAGATAAGCGTGTTTGTGCCTGACTGCGGCATACATTGTAATGCGTTTATATAACAACTGGACAAAATAGAAGGAGTTCCTGTAGATCAATCAAATTTTGCTTGAATAAGTTTTAGAATAGGGGAATTGTTCAAATCGGATGAGCGACAAGCCCATCTCCCATATAACCGATATCTATAATATGATATATTCTCAAAAATGTTATCGCACAACAAAGGAAAAGCAAAAAACAGTTTCTGTTAAAAATTAGCCACAATATTTCAATCACACGCGCACCTCGCCAAATGTTTCGATCAAAAAGTATCCCAGATTAATTTAATCTGATTCACATAACTGTTTCGTATTCAAAAAAGTTGTACAAATTAACACTAAATTTTTCACTAACATAATGTATAATGTATAATGTATAATGTATAATGTATAATGTATAATGTATAATGTATAATGTATAATGTATAATGTATAATGTATAATGTATAATGTATAATGTATAATGTATAATGTATAATGTATAATGTATAATGTATAATGTATAATGTATAATGTATAATGTATAATGTATAATGTATAATGTATAATGTATAATGTATAATGTATAATGTATAATGTATAATGTATAATGTATAATGTATAATGTATAATGTATAATGTATAATGTATAATGTATAATGTATAATGTATAATGTATAATGTATAATGTATAATGTATAATGTATAATGTATAATGTATAATGTATAATGTATAATGTATAATGTATAATGTATAATGTATAATGTATAATGTATAATGTATAATGTATAATGTATAATGTATAATGTATAATGTATAATGTATAATGTATAATGTATAATGTATAATGTATAATGTATAATGTATAATGTATAATGTATAATGTATAATGTATAATGTATAATGTATAATGTATAATGTATAATGTATAATGTATAATGTATAATGTATAATGTATAATGTATAATGTATAATGTATAATGTATAATGTATAATGTATAATGTATAATGTATAATGTATAATGTATAATGTATAATGTATAATGTATAATGTATAATGTATAATGTATAATGTATAATGTATAATGTATAATGTATAATGTATAATGTATAATGTATAATGTATAATGTATAATGTATAATGTATAATGTATAATGTATAATGTATAATGTATAATGTATAATGTATAATGTATAATGTATAATGTATAATGTATAATGTATAATGTATAATGTATAATGTATAATGTATAATGTATAATGTATAATGTATAATGTATAATGTATAATGTATAATGTATAATGTATAATGTATAATGTATAATGTATAATGTATAATGTATAATGTATAATGTATAATGTATAATGTATAATGTATAATGTATAATGTATAATGTATAATGTATAATGTATAATGTATAATGTATAATGTATAATGTATAATGTATAATGTATAATGTATAATGTATAATGTATAATGTATAATGTATAATGTATAATGTATAATGTATAATGTATAATGTATAATGTATAATGTATAATGTATAATGTATAATGTATAATGTATAATGTATAATGTATAATGTATAATGTATAATGTATAATGTATAATGTATAATGTATAATGTATAATGTATAATGTATAATGTATAATGTATAATGTATAATGTATAATGTATAATGTATAATGTATAATGTATAATGTATAATGTATAATGTATAATGTATAATGTATAATGTATAATGTATAATGTATAATGTATAATGTATAATGTATAATGTATAATGTATAATGTATAATGTATAATGTATAATGTATAATGTATAATGTATAATGTATAATGTATAATGTATAATGTATAATGTATAATGTATAATGTATAATGTATAATGTATAATGTATAATGTATAATGTATAATGTATAATGTATAATGTATAATGTATAATGTATAATGTATAATGTATAATGTATAATGTATAATGTATAATGTATAATGTATAATGTATAATGTATAATGTATAATGTATAATGTATAATGTATAATGTATAATGTATAATGTATAATGTATAAAGTATAATGTATAATGTATAATGTATAATGTGTAATGTATAATGAATTATGTGTAATGTTTCAGACTTTGTGACGAAGTGTGACATAGTATCAAAACAAGTAATTTGTAAACAGCCCCTTAAAATGTTTGTAAGGATATGGAAGAACGTTTTTCTTGTAAGGAACGATTTTGCATTGAAAATTCGTTTACCTAGGGATTCTTAACAGAATTCCTAAATTTTACGAAGGTATCTAACATTCACATATATTTACAAAATACTTGCCTATTGTAGGTTATTTGATCAAAAAAATTAACACGATAGTAAATTGTTTTTTGTCTCTCAAATGGTTAAATATTAAAAAAAACATTTTTAAAAAAAAAAAAATATTTTTCTGCATTTAATTTGAGGCGTGGTCAAAATTAATTATAAATAAATGTATTCTAATTATTAAATTATTTTATTATTAAAATTTAAGTGAAATCTATGCGGTTACTTAGATTTGTATTAAGGCCAAACAAACAAATAAACAAACAGAAAATGTGTTTTATTTATTTAGATAATGCTATAAAAAGTTTAAAAAGAATTGATGAAAAACTAGATTGCTGAAGTGTGTAAATATATCTCATCTATAAATATTGCTGAATTATTTGAATTGTTATTAGCGGAAATGTTTGATTTGAGCTATATGTTTTTTAGTGTTTTATGGCTGATAGGAAGGTTTTTTTTTTCAATGGATTATGATGTTCCACAATGTAAGGAACGGGAAAAGTTTGATTGATGGATTTCATCATTCATTCCAGGCTTATGCTCTATTTTTATTTCAGTTCTGTTTTGTTTTCAATAAAAATAATTTAATTTTCATTTGTTAAGAAAAGCTTTAAATATCCCCATCCACTCTCCTTCCGTGCACTAATTCTCATTCCACTGTTAAGCCGTTTTCAATTAGCAAACTTGTTGACATAAAACAGGCAACACGCACACACACACACATAAGCACACAGACAATCAAATAAAACACAGCAAGAACAATATCAACTCGATAACGGCAACAACTACAAAATTGCTCACATTTTCAGCGCCTTTACAAGCTGTCTCAATGCTGCCACACTTCAGTTAACTTAAATCAAAGCTTTTGTTATAGGCATCGACAAGCAAGCAGGCACCACCGCCTGGAAAAACAAACAGCGGCTGCCATCAACTCAAAAGTCAACAATAGACCGACCAACCTAACATCAGTTGCTCAACCACTCGTGATGTTTTTGTTGATGTTGTTGTTGTTGTTAGTGCCATCAAAGTTAACAACAGTCAAAGTGACCCACCGCCAAATACACGGGCGAGCAAGCGAGCAAATTTAAACAGCAGAGCATAACTTCTTCGTCAAAGTAAGACTATACAAGAGCAGCAACAACAACAAAAGCAGCAACAATAACAATGTCTACAAAAAATAAACGCCAACATTTTGTCGTTTATTTATTCAGTCAAACTTCTTAAATTTATAATGAGTCAAAAAATGATTTCATGCTTTGTTCACACTGTAGTCAAATGGCGGAACAGGAAGCGGAAACGGATGCGCATGGAAATGAATTATAAATACTTTTTGCGTGTTGATTGGTCATAACTGCCACTGAATTCGAATAAAATTTGCTGAGCATATTCATAGTCATGTAGCAGCAATTTTTCTACCATTGATTCATATTGATAAATGCGATCTGGCAATGCTGGCTGCAGGGTTTTGTATGCTTAGGCCTAGAATTTATTTTTGTCATTTTTAATGTGCTTTAAGGTTAAAGCATTTGACTCACTTAAAATTGCCACTTACTGCTTGTTGTTGGGTGCTCTTCAGTTGTTGTAACTTTGTTGTGGGTATACACAATTTTGTTGTTGTTGTTGTTATATGGATTGCCATCTTGTTGATTTTGGTAGAATTTTCAACATAATTGCCTGCGGGTCGCATGGTTACTTTATTAATTTTAATGACTGCGATATGTTGCTAATTACGTTGATTTTCTAGAGCAATTTTAAAGTAAAAAGTCACAAAAGCATGAACCTAGGCTCTTAGCCAAATTAATGCTTCAGCAAGTTTTATATAGTAATTTGTTTGTTTTTTGTTTGAATTTTGCTACAAATTTGTAGATATTAAAATTAATGTTTCAAAATTTTGCGATGTAGCTTTAGTTTTAGCTAATTGAATTTAGAAAATATGAAGAGCTAATAATTTTTTTTTATTTTATGTTGAAAAAAGATGTGAAAATCTGTAGATAATTTTTATGTAACCTGCATTTTGAGCATCTTAATTTGCAAGAAAGGGTTTTAAATTAAAAAAACTACTAGTAGTTGATTCTACAGTTAGATTTTATCTACTAAAATTTAAGACATAGTAAGCTACTATAGAACAATGGTCTATATATTGTTTTGAGCCTTAACTACACTGTAATTGTGCAGCTTCGGTTAAAAAGTTTTAAAGATATATGATTTTATGAATTAATTTTGAGATTATTGAATAAAATGTTTGAATAACTTTTATTTAATCTATAACTGCTACAATTTCCACACAAACTCTGTTGAGACAAATTCTGTCGTCCCAAAAAAAGAAGAGCAAGGAAAAAAAAGTTCGGCATTGTTTCGTAAGTTTTCTTTCTTTTCCTTATACTACGATATGATTTCGGTTAACTTCGCACATAAGCGAAAAAGAGAAAAAAAATTAAGGATTTAAAAAGAGACAAACGATTTTCTCTTTATATGGTATTTGTCGGTCAAATGTACACACAAAAAAGTGTCATACAACTGCTGAAGATCTGCACAAAGTGAAGAAAAAGATGTTCGCCGCTTGGCGCCAAAATATTATTTTTTCTATTTTCAGTTTGCTGCACATATTATGCTCTCTTCTAAGCGACTGAATTGGTGGCGAATTTATTATGAAAATTGTGCCAAATTTTTATCGAAAAGTATATTTTTGTTTGACATTAAATTTGTACCGAGTTTTATGTCAATGCAATTAAAATAACAAATTTGATTTGAATTAAGTTTTCACATTCAATATAAATAAAACGCGTTATGAAGTCAAATTGTTCTGGAAAATTTATTGCAACCACTCCAGAAAGACTTTGAAACCTAACATATTAATGTACCAATTAATGTCTTTAATATAATCTTTACGGAATAAACCAAACTAATCATTGATTCACTTCAAAAATAATTCGTTTGTGATCCGTTGTATTGCCCAAAAGTATTTCTCAGCTAAATGTTTTTGTCCAACGTCTTTCAATAAAAATAACAAACAATAAAAACTAGTAAGGAATGGAGCTGCGGCAGGGTATCGAAGCTCAAATACCACCCCGCAGCCAGAGCCGGCTTAACACATAGCGGGGCCTGGGGCTAAAATCGACACGGAGCCTACTTAAGTACAGAGCATTTAGCTCGGATCTTTTAATAATCAAAATGTTAATTTCTACGCATTTATGTCGCATTATGTCATTAATTTAAATTTTTCTTTTTCGTTATACAAAATCAAAAAAAAAAAAAACAAAGCTTTCACATCAACAAAACCAAAAACACCTACTTAACGATGCTTATGACAACGTCTAGTAAGTAGAAGAAACATTGATTTCTGCTATTTTTTTTGGTTTGTATAGTTGCTAATGTAATCAACTTTTCTTATCGCAGGTTTTTGGATTGGAGGTTAGTGTCTCAAACAATCACGCGATGGGGTATGATTTACATACCCATAGAGGACAAAAATTTTTTTTAATATCACATTCTTTTGCTATAATAGACGCAAGCAAAAAGGAACATAAGTAATAAGAAACAATATTTACAGAAAATGCAAATTTTGTTTCTGGATCGAAAAATGCATTAAAAAAATCAAATTAAAGATTTTGACAGAAGCGCCTGTGGGGCCCCTGCCTGCTCGTGGCCAGGGGCTGCAGTCCCTCCTAGCGCCCACCTAAATCTGTCCCTGCCCACAGCCGTATATAAGTATATTTTAGGTTATTATTATTTAAGTATATTTAGGTATATTTTAAGTCTTTAGCCACGACAGACACGATGAAATTCAGTTTAATATATACGAAAGTTTTCCTATTTTGATGACGTCACTTTGTATGGGAGGAAGACGTGGTTTTCATGCGATTTTGCCAAATATCATAGAGAGGTTTTTTATAATAAATATCAGAGTTGTGGACATTTAAGAGATTTTACGTTTTAAAAAGCCAATTTGTATGGGAGGTAGGCGTGGCTTTCATCCGATTTTATCAAATATCAGTGATGGTCTACATTAAGTATAAAAGCCTATGTGGAAAATTTCAAGACCTTTTTTTAATTTGTGCAGATTTATAAGAGATTTTACGAATAAAAATATGGTTTTTAATCCAATTTTTCCGAATTTCATTTCAGGATTTATATTGAAGATCAAAGCTAACGTGCAAAATATCAAGGAATTTCTTTAATTTTTTGGGATTTTTCCGGAGGTAGGCGTGGTTTTCATCCGATTTTGCTCATTCTCGAACTTAATCTCCATTTTTTAGAAAAAACCTTATATATTTAATTTCATCGTGATAACTTTAAAATTACGGCTGTAAGTGTGATCACAAACGGATAGATAGATGGACAAACGGAAATCGACTCAGGTGGTGATGCTGGTGATCAAAAATATATCTACTTTTCTATACCTGACACGCCACTTTATTGGCGTTATAAACGGAATGACAAAGTTAATATACCCCTTAATCAGTACGCGTTGGGGTATAAAAATTAGTGTTTTAAATTTCGACCACAAGCGATACTAGTTATATAAAACATTGTTGGTACAGCTGAACAAAATACAAAAGTCAAAATATTTATAATTTTGAAAACTTTAACTTAAACATTTGTGCATTACTCATTCAATACTAATTTCAATTCAATTCGAACGAAAAATATACTCTACATACAACATTTGACTAAAAGTAACATGGCAACAAAAAAAAAAAATTATAGGTAGGGGACTGCCGACTGAAATGGAAACTTAAAGGTAAAAAAAAAAAAATATATAAAAAATTTTTTTAAAAATAAGCTTTTATTTAAAACCAAAACGTAAACTAAAAAAAAAATAAATTTCATTGACATTTGTCATATATGTATATAGTTGGTATATTCTAGATTCAGAATAACCTCTCCCTTGGTTACCCATCATCATAGTAAAAGCGTACGTAAATAGGTAAGTTCTAGGGACGTATATAAATTTAGAAATTTTCAAAATGGAAAATATACAAGTTTACTACACAATATCAGTGGAATTGAATCTTTTAGTAGGCTTATCTGTATATACAGGCTTACTTCACAATATCAGTGCCTTAAGCTTTTAAAATTTAAATAAATGTGTTTTACATTTTGAAAGTTTCTAAATTTATATACATCCCTAGAACTTACCTATTTACGCTTTTATTAGGATGATGGGTAACCAAGGGAGAGGTTCTTCTGAATCTAGAGTATACCAGCTTTATACCAATATGACAAATGTCAATGAAATTTATTTTTTCTTTTTAGTTCACGATTTGGTTTTAAATAAAGGCTTATTTTTTAAAAATTTTTTTTTATATATATTTTTTACTTACATTTTATTGATTTGTGGGCGGTAAAAGTGGGTGTGGCAACATTTGTTTTCTAATCCATGCAATACTTGAAGGACATTTACTGCCAAAATTTCAGCTTAAACAGCCCGGTAGTTATCGAGATATATTAATTTGTGGGCGGTAAAAGGGGGTGTGGTTAAATTTTTTTCTTAAACCCCATTTTCTACTTGAAGGAAATTTACTACCAAAATTTCATCTGAATCTGCCAAGTAGTTTTCGAGATATAGCATTTTTATTGATTTGTGGGCGGTAAAAGGGGTTGTGGCAACATTTTTTTTCTAACCCATGCAATACTTGAAGGACATTTACTGCCAAAATTTCAGTTGAAACATCCCGGTAGTTTTGGAGATATATCAATTTGTGGGCGGTAAAAGGGGTGTGGTCAAATTGCTTTCTTAGACCCCAGTTTCTACTTAAAGGAAATTTACTACCCAAACTATATCTGAATCCGCCTAGTAATTTTCGAGATATAGCATTTTTATTGATTTGTGGGCGGTAAAAGGGGGGGTGGCAAAATTTTTTTCATAATATTGCATTGTCACCGGGCTTACACAAGTATGCTAAATTTCAGCATAATCGGAGAGCCACAAGCTGTCGAAAAATTGTTTGCAAGATTTGCGGACATACATACATACATACATACGAACGAAGCAAGTTAAATAAAAGCTTATAACAACTAATTAAAAAACTAATTTAAAATAAACCAGTATATGAACTACTTTTCATTATATTAAGGCGGCAACTACTCTGATGTTGACATGTTTTAATTGCAAATTTTTATTAGATTACAAGTTTATATATATTTAACCATGTTATTTCATCAAATATTATTAACTTTAGGCCATCAGTAATAGTTTTCAATTAGTTATTTAAAAGCAATTAAAAAAATAATTTAAATGTAACTAATTTAACAAGTAGTTGAAAATATATGCAGACGAAAGTCAATTGACTTATTTAGCGGACATCACCATACAAAATAAGTTAGTTCGTTCTATGGAAAAAAGTCAGAATTTCAACTAGTTGTGGTTGACAAAAAACTACTTTATCAACTACTTTTAAATTAGTTGATTTTCCTACAGGGAACGTAGCTGTTATGAATTTCCTAAGGAGCTAAAGTCGGCAAATCAGACGCGATCTAATTTTTTAACTCTTTTAATCAATTTATGCGTTATTGATTGCATAAACTGGTATTATTTAATGTTTATATATATAATATATTTGTAACACAATTACTTTGGTTGGGTAATCGATAATTGGCTCGGTAATCGAATGGGAATCGCTTTTGTAATCGGTCATTGGTTGGGAATCGCTTGTGTAATCGGTTTGTTATCGCTTCAGTAATCGGTTAGTGATTGCTTTGGTAAGCTGTAATGTGTTGGTAATCGCTTCGGTAATCGGTAATCGGTAATCGGTAATCGCTGCGGTAATCGGTTGGTAAACGCTTCGGTAATCATTTCAGTAATTGGTAATCGGTTGGTAATCGCTTTGGTAATCGGTTGGCAATCGCTTCGGTAATCGGTAATCGCTTCGGTAATCGGTTGGCAATCGCTTCGGTAATCATTTCAGTAATTGGTAATCGGTTAGTAATCGCTTCAGTAATCGATTGGTAGTTGGTATCGCTTCGGTAGTCGGTGATCGATTGGTTATCGCCTCTGTAATCGGTTATTAGTTTAGTAATCGGTTGGTAATCGCTTCGGTAATCGGCCTGGTTATCGGTAATTGTTTCGGCCTTAGGCTTGGTCGATGCTAGGTAATCCTTAAAGAGGAGTGCTCTACAGCAATAATTTCTCTTACGCTAACAGCGTAATGATATCGCTAACAGCGTGCTGATATCGCAAATCTGTAATTTTGCTCTCTACCAAAAAGTGATACACCTGCCTAAAGAAGTTTTCAATTCGAAAATTCAATTTGAACTCTAGTGAAAATAATATAAAAAAAGTTTAAAACATTTAATGAAAATCCACATTATCCTTGGTCCGACTGCAAAAATTTCAAATTTAACGATGCAGATTAGAAAAACTTCTTCATTACGATTATTTCTGCCCGCTTGTTTTTTTTTTTTTTTTAATTGCCACACCAGCCAACATTTTTATAAAAAACTTCGATTTTTAGAGGTTGCTTAAAACCATTCCAGCTCACGGATGGCTATAGCTAGAGTCGAAATATTTGAGGAATCATCATAGCATAAGCCAAACATTATTTTGAGGAACCGACCCGAACAACTTTTTTTTTCATGAGGCGCCTTAATAAGCGCCTTTTTTTGTTTTGTTTGGCATATATGAAATGATTAAAATATGAATGTTTTGATACAAATTTGAAATTTGAAAAAATGACACTGTTATTTCATAGCTTTAAGTTTTTCATATTTTTGAATTTCCTTTTCGGTCTGTTATTATAAATAGTTCATAACTTCTCCTATCTAGCGGCATCACTAAAAGCTACTTGTATTTTATAATCAGAATGGGAATAAGAATTACTATTAACTTATTCCGAGTAAATTATTAGAAGCACTACTTATTAGTTATATCACCTTTCTATAGTTATCCTTTATATACGTACCTTTATACCTTTTTATAGTTATAGTTATATAGCTTTTTTTTAATAGGGAAAATACTTGCTAATGAAAATTTGAAGTCGCAAGAGACATAACGTAGAATAAGTTTGTTGATTTAAATTATTTATTAAACTTTGTTAAATCTTTTCTAAATAATAGAAAAAAAATTATCTAGAATTTACAATGTGCTGTCAAAGCCAAACCCACTTTAAGATAAAAAACATAAGAAGCATAAGAGATAAAAGAAACAACTACATTAAGATTATCATCAACAGACGTTTGTTTAAAAAGAACTTCTATTTTTTTTTTTTTTTTTGAGGCCTTTATTCGAATGAATGTTAGAATACAAAGAATATAATCTAAAATTATTTATCACTTTTACAGTTTGTCTTTATTGCAAAGAAAACACATAATAAAGTCTCGGATAATTTTTGAAAATTTTTTATCTCCTACTGAAACACAGTTTTGTCGCGAGCAATTTTAAATGTGAAATTTATTCAAATATCTTGCGTTTTATTGTCTTATTGTCTAGGCAATTGAGTGAATTGCGAGTTCATTGCTCCATAATGGAAGTTGGCTGTGATATACAAAGATAAAATAAAATTAAGTACAGCTGACATAAAGATTGATTGATAAGCTTCAAAATTTAAAGACAGACACGAGTTTGAAGAAAAAATAATATATTTCGATATATGTGGTAGAAATTTTCTCAAATGTATCATGAGCAAGGAGTTTTTAAATATTTTCTATTAATTGCGCTGGAAAATAGCAAGACACGTTTTATTTAAAGTGGAATTTTTTTTATTATAGTTCAATGTTTAAAATTTGAGTTCGGTAAATAGCTGGGTAACAAGCAAATATTTAAGCACGAAATTAAGAAGACCTATAATGCTGGTACTTAAAAATTTTTTCCCAGTATATTAATTTGACTAACAACAGAAGATAATAAAAGCCACTCAAATTTTATTGTCTAATTTCTTTATACACATTAACTTCATCCTCCAGAGTCCATTAGCTTGAAAACATACATCAATGCATGCATATAACAGACAAGATATATTTGCTCACATAAACTGTCTCTTGAGGCCATAGAAACTTTTCTTAAGACCGCTGTGTCTTACAATAACTAACTTGAGCCAATGAGCTTCGATATGTTCACTTAAAAAACTGAGCTCCCACTCTCTATGCATCCTCTTTTAGTGTATGCTTTGCAAAATATTAAGCTACTTTGCAGCAATTTGTATACAACTGAAAAACGCTCTAGTCATCTATTAATATAACATAAAATTGGTGTTAACCAGCGCTGCCAGGTGTTGGTAAATAAATTCCCCGCCCCCCCCCCCCCCCCCCTGCACATGAAATTGTTTCCCTGCACAAAACATAATAGTTTTTCTTGTTTTTAGGTTTAAGCGTCCCCGATTTCGAATTTTGTCTTAAATTTTATACAAAACGAAGAAACTTTTATCGATTTAATTTGATTATATAAGCAAACTATACATAATTAAACAAAACAAATGTCCACCCCCTAACGCAGGGTTTTATATTGCACCATGCCTATTGGATGTTTTGCAGTCAGGGGTAATACCGGCTGTATTGGAACGGAAGCCTACCTCTCTGATACCTGACCGCCTCAGTGAGTAATTGTGGCCTTTCCATGGCACGTGGGGCTCTGGCATGGATGACGTACTTTCCCTAGCTACTCGTGGGACTAAAAATGAACAAAACTAAAAACAACAACAATAACAAGGAAGACCAAACAGAGGCAACAAAAACAACAACTACAACAACTAGTGAAAGGGCAACTGCGACGGACCAGACAGGTCAACACTGACATGGGTGGGGGCCTGGACTCAGCAACCCTGAAGATTCTGGACAGGTTGAGCAAAGGAAGTGACAAGCAGGAATCTAGCATTTCTCAAGTCCTTCAAAATGTTCCTGGTTGAGAAACTGTAAACTAGCTTCTCAACTCCGACTCCGACGCGACGGTCATTGAGGCGCGTAGTGCAGCAGTCCACAGTAGTTCTGCTTCGAAAGAAGCGAAGCAACGAAAGTTATACAGGACTGCTAAGAACTATCTGCTGAAAATGAAAAACGTAGACCCGACCACTCCTTCTTCCAGGGACAAGGCTCACATCAGGAAGCACACGAAGAAAGTGAAAATTTTTGGACGTCACTATGCCCCCAAAGCTTTGACAATCGAAGCTGCCACAGTTTTGTCTGCTTCCACGGATGAGGGTCTGAGCAAGGCAGGTCCATCACACTTCAATGACGCCGAAAGCGACAAACAGGAGAGGGAAATGGTTTGCAGAAAAAAGGGAAAAAGCGGCAGGAGGAATGGGGGGATAGGGCTGAAACGTCCAAGTCCCATGTTGCAATAGATGACAAACGGGGTTGCGGTATCGGTGCCAGCAAGGGAAGAGAAGAAGGGGAAACAACGGTTAAGGCAGGACCTTGCTATTCCAATGTCGTCAAAAGCGGCAAACAGGAGTGTGGAAAAGACAAAACTAGCAATCACAAGGAGAAGGCAAGACGATACAAGGTCAACCCAAGGGTACCTCAAACAGGGACCAACAAGGGGTTTGACCACATACCATATACAAGCAATAGAACGACATGTTCAGCTTTTAAGTAGCATTTCACGACGTGCTACCAAAATCGATATTAGGAAGTCGATGTAAAGTACCCAAAAGGGAAAATAAGAAAGATTTATAAAACGTATGAATTTCTTAAAAAAAAAATTTTTTAAATCAAAATTAATGTTATGTAATGATAAATTCAATTTCCTTTTTTATTGTATTTTAATTGCATAAAAATATATTTTTAAAAATGAAAAAAAAAACCATTTTTTCCTTTAAAATAAAAAAAACAAACAAAAAATACTAAAAAATACGCCACAAGAGTGAAGACTCACTGTTGCTGTTGCCTTAGAAAAAATAAATAAATAAAATAGATTTCTTATCCAAAAAAAGCCCCTGGCAAGTTTTTATAAAAAAAAATTATCTCATCAATAATCTCATTTGTAGTATAATGTGTTTTTTCGACTTGCAAATTTAAACGAATTTTCCGGCAGCTCAATATTGATCTTAGACCAATGGTTTCCTGGGCAAAGTTTTTTAGGATTGCCCGTAGATTCTTTTTTGCTATACTCTTTGTTGCCAAAAAATTTGACCCGGCGTAGTGTATACAGTAAAGAAGTGAAACTTCTACTCTGTATACACTCTTTCTCTAATGGTGTCAAGTCAAGTCAAGTCAAGTCAAGTCAAGTCAAGTCAAGTCAAGTCAAGTCAAGTCAAGTCAAGTCAAGTCAAGTCAAGTCAAGTCAAGTCAAGTCAAGTCAAGTCAAGTCAAGTCAAGTCAAGTCAAGTCAAGTCAAGTCAAGTCAAGTCAAGTCAAGTCAAGTCAAGTCAAGTCAAGTCAAGTCAAGTCAAGTCAAGTCAAGTCAAGTCAAGTCAAGTCAAGTCAAGTCAAGTCAAGTCAAGTCAAGTCAAGTCAAGTCAAGTCAAGTCAAGTCAAGTCAAGTCAAGTCAAGTCAAGTCAAGTCAAGTCAAGTCAAGTCAAGTCAAGTCAAGTCAAGTCAAGTCAAGTCAAGTCAAGTCAAGTCAAGTCAAGTCAAGTCAAGTCAAGTCAAGTCAAGTCAAGTCAAGTCAAGTCAAGTCAAGTCAAGTCAAGTCAAGTCAAGTCAAGTCAAGTCAAGTCAAGTCAAGTCAAGTCAAGTCAAGTCAAGTCAAGTCAAGTCAAGTCAAGTCAAGTCAAGTCAAGTCAAGTCAAGTCAAGTCAAGTCAAGTCAAGTCAAGTCAAGTCAAGTCAAGTCAAGTCAAGTCAAGTCAAGTCAAGTCAAGTCAAGTCAAGTCAAGTCAAGTCAAGTCAAGTCAAGTCAAGTCAAGTCAAGTCAAGTCAAGTCAAGTCAAGTCAAGTCAAGTCAAGTCAAGTCAAGTCAAGTCAAGTCAAGTCAAGTCAAGTCAAGTCAAGTCAAGTCAAGTCAAGTCAAGTCAAGTCAAGTCAAGTCAAGTCAAGTCAAGTCAAGTCAAGTCAAGTCAAGTCAAGTCAAGTCAAGTCAAGTCAAGTCAAGTCAAGTCAAGTCAAGTCAAGTCAAGTCAAGTCAAGTCAAGTCAAGTCAAGTCAAGTCAAGTCAAGTCAAGTCAAGTCAAGTCAAGTCAAGTCAAGTCAAGTCAAGTCAAGTCAAGTCAAGTCAAGTCAAGTCAAGTCAAGTCAAGTCAAGTCAAGTCAAGTCAAGTCAAGTCAAGTCAAGTCAAGTCAAGTCAAGTCAAGTCAAGTCAAGTCAAGTCAAGTCAAGTCAAGTCAAGTCAAGTCAAGTCAAGTCAAGTCAAGTCAAGTCAAGTCAAGTCAAGTCAAGTCAAGTCAAGTCAAGTCAAGTCAAGTCAAGTCAAGTCAAGTCAAGTCAAGTCAAGTCAAGTCAAGTCAAGTCAAGTCAAGTCAAGTCAAGTCAAGTCAAGTCAAGTCAAGTCAAGTCAAGTCAAGTCAAGTCAAGTCAAGTCAAGTCAAGTCAAGTCACGTCACGTCAAGTCACGCCATGTCAAGTCAATCAAGGAATCAGAAAGATTTTAGTGTAAGAGACAAAAAAAAGGGGTAGAGTGAAGAAAAAGAGAGAGAGATCATCTCAAGAGAAATACAATACATAATTCCATACAAAATACTGCGTTTATTCAAGATTTACACTGTACAGGATTTCTTTTTTTTCCTACTGATTACATATCTTACAGACTATTACAAAGATAAATCCATACATTATATAATTAATTATAAAGTTAAAATAAGTTTAATCTAAATCGGTTTTTATCAATATTAAAATTAAGAATTGGAGAGATTGTATTACACAACTGTAAACATCTTGCGACTATGCATGATATATGCATAATTTGTCGTGTGCGTTGGCTCACAAAACAGACGGTTTACTCACAAATCCTTTGAATTGATTTTACTTGTATTGATATTAAAGCTTGTTTAAACTTAAATATGAGATATACATGTCCGTGATTCAAAATTTTCGAGATTCTGCTGTTTATACGTTGGGATTGTTATTTATGTGCAAACTAAATTTTTCATGCAGAAATTTAATTAGTGGTAAAGAATCATTTGATGCAAAATTTACGTTAAAATCTCCCCCGAGAATCATAGGGATTTCATCTTCGCTTTTACCAAGAACATCAACACCTGTTTGCCTGTTAATCAGTAGGGAACGATATGTGAAAACAAAAATTAAAAATGGCGGATAGGGCTGCCAGCTAAATTTTTTGTGTGTTTTAGAATCCCGTGCTTGGGCGAACGCTTGGTAAAAATATGCTGCTGAATCCGAATCCGTTGTCAGAATTTCAAAATAACAAGTATTCGTTACAATACAAAAAAATAAGGCAGCAACCCTATCCGACAAATTCAATTTTAAGACTGTGAAGTCAGATTCGAAAAAAAATATCTTTTCAGTACTACAAAATTAAAAAAAAATTCGCAAAAATACCTATCCGACATCTTGAATTTTAAAATTCTAACATCAGACTCGATATCAGCGACCCCCTTTAACAGCTAAGTGATGTTGAAAAGTCTTAAAAATACATTTAACTAGGTGGCTACCCTAGTGTATAAAAATTGCATAATTTTGAAATTCTGACAACAGATTCGGATTCAGAGAACCATTTTTACCGAGTTTTCGCCCCAGTACCGAATTCGTAAAAAAAAAATTTAGATGGCAATGCTATCCGCCATATTGAATTTCGCTTTAAATCAGCAAAAAGTCAGAAAAGTCTTAAAAATACATTTTATTAGGGCTACCTTATTGTAGAAAAATTACATAATCTTGAATTTCTGATACCTTATTATCTACCTTATTGTAAAAAAATTACATAGTTTTGAAATTCTGATGTCGGATTCGGATTCAGCTACCCATTTTTACCTAGTATTTGGCCCAACACCGAATTCATGAAAATAAAATAATTTAACCTCCATCTTGAATTTAAAACTGTGATATTGGATTCGAAATCAAATCCGTTGGCAGAATTTCAAAACTACAAGCACTCGCAAAAATACAGAAAATCGATTCTTATCGAATCGACAAATTTTGTAAAATCAACTAAAATCTAAATGCACATAACTTTCTTCGAAAACGATTTCACAGCTAAACAATTTTTTTAGTATAAAGATACAATTATTTTTATGGAGAATGATTCATTCTGTAAATTTTCTTGAACTTTCAAATTTACTCTTATTACCCCAAAAAAGTTTAGAAAATGCTGAAGCTTAAAGAATTAAATTTTTAAATATTTGAAACTTTTTTCTTTATATATAATTTCAATCCTGAGAATTGTTTTTGAAAAAGTCCTATTTTGACTTTTGACATTTCACGATTTTACAAATGCGTACCAATAGATGTGTAAGATGGCAAAAAAGTAACAAAATCTAAAGAATATCGACAATTTTTTATTTTTAGTAAACCTCTTTAGGTAAAATATCCGAAGAACATGGGTGGAATCGACTAAAGTGATAACTGATAGTTGACAATAAAAATCATCGCTTTTGCTCCATATAAGGTGATTATCAAATTGACAATCACTTTTTTATCTATTGATTTCATTTGACAGCTATTTAGGTATCGTTTTCAAAAACGACAATCAAAACAGCGACTGTCAACTACCACCTTAGCCGATTTCACTCCAGATTAGATCAACCGACAAGCAGATATAAAAATTTTAATTTTTCATTTCATTATTATTTAATTTTCCTTCATCACTGCAAGAAACTGCTACAAAGCTTTTATTGTATCTTTTTTTATTAGGTTAAAAAATTGTACTATATCTTTGGAAATAAATTTTATATTCATTTATTCGTTTTAAGTATTTTGATTCTAAGCTTATATCGTTAATATAGTGAAATTTTGTAGGGGAAATTTTGAATTTTTGTATTAATAATCGCAATAATATTTTAGAAAACACAATTAAAAATTCTCAATTTGAACGATTTCACAAAAAATTATAGTCAAAAATCAAAAATTTTCTGCTCAAAATAAACTCGATAATAAAAACCTCACTGTACCCAGGTTACTTCTCTTTTGGCTATTTAAAAAACAAGGCACTTACAAGAATAATTTTAAAGTTAACTATTTAGCATGGAAAAATTCACATACCCTTATTTTTCATATTTTACTGGTACTTACGGAGCTTTTTGTCGAAAGGAAATAGGAAAAATCCTATTTACGGAGCTGGCTGCAATACCATCGGTTATTTTTGGGAAATCATATTAGGCAAATCTCGGAATCACCAGGTAATGATATCTACAATAGCCATATAATTACTATGAAAGGTTTTTGGTTTTTGTGTCATAATTTCAAAGGATCACACTAGAATCACCATATTTTTTTATATGCAAATATATGCGTGCAATACAGCTACATCTATAACTCAATGCTGACTTAAGTCAACTTAAGCGATTATTGCTTGTGAGCACAGATATTTTGTTTCAACAAGATGGTTAAATAAATTGAAATAATTTATAATACCTAGCTATACATCACTGTTTTTCCCGCTCTTTCCTTTTATTTGAAAAACCCGTAAAAAAAAAGGAAAATTTCACCACCTGGCAACTCTGGTTGTCACTCTAGTGGGTGCTTTGTTGCTGTGAATTGTCGCAAAACAACAATAAAAAGCTTTTGTGGTGAAAGGTGAAAAATGGTAAAGCTTAAGTTAAAAAATTATTCGTGTCAACCCGCTGGTCAAAACTTTAGTACAAAGATGTGTGATGATAAATTACATTTGCGCAAGGATTTCGACATTTTATGTTGCGCAATTTTTACACTTCATAAAAATGTAAGACTCACAAAAAAAAAACAAATTTACGATGACTTTGACTTTTATTGACGCGCTCTAAGGTTTGACAATATTTTATGGGTGGGTTGAAAAGCTTAAAAAAAAACATAAGTAACACACGCCTTAAATAAGTGTTGAAATTTTTAACACTTTTTAATGTCAAGAAAGTGGCAATACTACTTCAGTTTAATAGGCGTGTGGGAGTTAATATTGGACAGCTCAAATAAAATTTCAACTGATTGAATTTTTATAACATTAACAGAGTAGATGAATTTTTTGATATCTAACATTAAATTTATATAAAAGTCTTTATTAATGCTAGAAGTGCTTTAAACTTTGTATGAAAAATCGCAAAAGAACATATTTATAGTTGCTTAATTATGAACACAAACAAGTATTGTATTTCATGTCTCAAGATGTTATTATATTTTTTTTTTTTTGCTTTACTTTATGTACTTTACTGATAAAACCAGATAAACCAAAACAATTATTTTCTCAAGAAATACCTACTACCCCGGGCAACTTTTAAGCACACTGCGACTCAGCTGAATTTGACCTTGAATGTGGTGCCTGAGGTTGAGAATATTTTTGTAGTAGTCTTTTATTAACTTTCGTACATTTTTTTTTTTTTTTTTTTTTTTGGTAAAAAAAACATCTTTGAATGCAATATAATAGCCGCAAAACAGAATTTGGCTGACCTCTGCTGGAGCAGCTCAAAGTAAACCTTATGATTTATGAATCGTTTTTGTATCGTTCGGCTTTATCATCTTTGACTTTATCAACTTTCCGACTGGCCGTTTGTTGTTTTGTTGGTTACTTTAATGAGGGCATTAGATATTAGAGGACGCAAACAGTGAGCAAAAACAACTAGCCGCTCAAGTGTATAGGTATGTTTGTGCCAAGTCGTAGCCAGTATTTTACATGTGGGGGGGGGGGACCGTTTTAATAAAACAAAAAAAAAAAACCGGAAGTACCAGTAAAAAATTAAAAACAAGGACATGTGATTTTTCCAAGTAAAATCGTAAACTTTTTAAATAATTCTTGAATACGCATCAAAAAAAAAAAAAAAAATCAAAAACGATATCACCCGGGTCATTGCCTTTCTTTATTAAAATAATTTTACGTTTTTGAGAAATAATCTTAATTTAAAATATTACAACGAAAATTAACATAACAAGCAAAAATTTCCACAAAACATTTCACAAAAGTGTTAGATTTTCGATCGAGAGAGGACTCTGGAACTTACAAGGAAGGTCCCCAGGTGTCACTCGCCGATTTGAATGATTTTCGGATATGTGATAGTGGACAAAAATCTAAGGTTGAAGTATATTTTTATACGTGCTCTATCGATAGTTTAGGGTTTCAAAATGGTGTTTTAAAATCAGCGGATATTTCGTTTTTTCGCCATAATTTAACTATTTTCCGTAGAAAGATACACATATTTGGTATCAAAAAAACGGTATTGAAATGGCGCACAGGATGACATCTAATTTTTAAAAATCAGTTTTATTGTTATTTTGTTGTTGAAATTTTTAACAGTATTTAGCGATATCATGAAGAGCCCGTACTCAAAAGCGTTTCATTTTCACATATCTTTAATTTCAGCTAATTTTAAAAGTTACCTTTTGAATTTTGTTATTGCTAACGACTACATTATGGGTATCAAAAAAAATTTTTTTTCCAGAACTTTCCGTATGTGTAGATATTTGATCCGAAATGTTGATATTCTAAAGTGCTTCCATACAAACTGTGTGCTTCTTAATTGTTTGCCCGAAGAATGAGAAAAAATCATCCCAAATTTAAAAAATTGTATGGCTAATAAATATTATGCCATGTAAAAGGGAATTTAAAATGTAATTTTTGATTTAAATTTCTTTTACAACAAAAACGACTTTTATGTAACTTTTTGAGAAACATTGATTATTTTGGATCATTTTTGAAAAAAAGATTAAAAATATTAATGCACAGCAAATGGTATTCTGGTAATAGTTTTTATGAAGTTATTTTATTGAACTTTTTGACAAAAACAAATTGAGTGAAATATATTTAATACCAGCGGAGATGTTTGCATCGAAAGTCATATCTTTAAATTTGGGATGATTTTTTCTCATTCTTCGGGCAAACAATTAAGAAGCACACAGTTTGTATGGAAGCACTGTAGAATATCAACATTTCGGATCAAATATCTACACATACGGAAGTTCGAGAAAAAACTAAATTTTTGATTTCCATAATGTAGTCGTTAGCTATAACAAAATATTTTATTTTTAAGAAAACTAGTGCATTTTCTAATAAGAAAATTTTAATATAAAAAGGTAAAAGTTAAAAAAACTAAAAAAAGGTAACTTTTAGAATTAGCTGAAATTAAAGATATGTGAAAATCAAACAATTTCGAGTACGGGCTCTTCATGATATCGACTAAATACTGTTAAAAATTTCAACAAAAAAATAACAATAAAACTTCTTTCTAAAAATTAAATATCATCATGTGCGCCTTCTTAATACCTTTCGTTTAATACCAAATATGTGTATCTTTCTATGGAAAAAAGTTATATTATGGTGAAAAAACGAGATTTTCGCTGATTTTAAAACGCCATTTTGAAAACCTATACCATGGATTGAGCACGTATAAAAAAATACGTCAACCTTAGATTTTTGTCCTCTATCACATATCCGAAAATGATTCAATTCGGCGAGTGACACCTGGGGACCTTTCCTTGCACCTTTTAGCAATTATTTTCCTTCGCTTTATCTCCAGGCTGATTTCGTTGTTGTTATTAATGGCGGAGCCAAGGTATACAAACTCCTTGACTACTTCAAAATTATAGCTTACGCATGAAACGCGGGCGTCTAGACGCCGCGCTCCCTTGTTTGTAGACTGCATATACTTTGTTTTACCCTCATTTATCGTCAAACACAATTTGGCTGATTCCGTTTCGATAGCGGTGAAAGCAGCGGTAACATCTCTCTTGGTTCTGCCGACAATATCAATATCATCAGCGTACGCAAGGAGCTGGTGGCACCTTTGTAGAAAATGGTGCCACTACGATGCACACAGGCCTTTCCTACGATCCCCTCCATGATGATGTTGAAGAGATCGCAAGACAGTGGATCGCCTTGTCTGAAACTTCTTTCGGTATTAAAGGTTTCGGAGAGGTCATTTCCTACCTTGACGTAGCTACGTGTGTTGCTCAACATCATTCTGCAAAGTCTAGTCAACTTTGCAGGTATACCGAATTCAGACATGGCGCATGGAGTGGGATATATGCGCCCAAAGTCCGCCGGCATCGTCGGGTCCATAGGTTGTTTGGTTGAGCTTAACAGAGAGTTGAGCGGAGTAGGCTTCGGCAGTCTTTTGTAATTGCAGCTTAGCGACATCTAGCTTTCGTTGCATAATTGCATGCGGATCTTGGCTGCAACAAGGTAATGGTCGGAGTCAATTTTGATACCCCGAAATGTACGCACATCTAGAACAATAGAGGCATACCTTCCGTCGAGTACAACATGATCAATTTGGTTGCACGGTTTTTGATCTGGGGACAGCCAGGTGGCCTTGTGGATATCGACGTGCTTAAATCTGGTGCTACTAACTACCATGTTACGCGCCGCGGCAAAGTCGATCAGTCTTAGACCGTTATTCGTGGAGGTCTCATAAAGATTGAAGTGATCAACAGTGGGGCCAAAGATGCCTTCCCTTCCGACTTTCGCATTAAAATCGTCGATTAAAATCGTAAACGTCCTCAAGACTAGCGTAGACTAGCTGATGAAAATAAATTTTGCCTTGATGCGGATCAATGGCCAATCTTTCGTTCACAGGTGTGAATCGGGAAACAAGGTGGCGTCGATTCCGGCTAACGACAAATCCACATCCGAAATTCGCGCTTCTCCGCATGGCACCTGTAGTAGATATCGCAATGTACTTGCTTAGAGCAGCCTTGACCTTCCATCGCATTTCCTGGATGGCGCTGATGTTAGCTTTAATTGTTTTGAGGGCTTCCGCCAGTTGGATAATGGCATCTTCCCTATAAAGGGTCTGGACATTCCAGGTGTATATCCGTAAATCATTGTCCGTTTTTCGTTTGCGGTGGTCGTCAACGTAATTGGGGTTCTTATCCGAGGCTGGTTTAGTTTTCATTGGGCAGTAATAATGCGACGGGACCCAAACCCTGCCCACATTCCATGTTTAAGGTACACGGAGCGACCCGCTGCTCAAATTAGCCGTCAAACTAACGGATGCTAGTTTGCCGTTGCCCAGGGAACACCACGAGGAGGTTTGAGTCGACTTGGGACGATTTCGGCATGGATAATGCTGACCTCGCCAGGTTGAGGCAGTCAGACACGCTGACATGTGAAGGTTCGCCCCCTGATCCCCTGTTCAATTTGAATGAACACCATTTTTTAAATTCACTTTACAAGAAATATAAAATGTATTTTCCGGAATGTACAATTATTCAAAATAAAAAAAAAACATTCAAAGGATAATTTTCCAAAGGATTGGTGTCCTTTAACCTTGCTATGGCAAAAAAAGAAATGTCAACTTAATATTCTACAATTTATAAAATTATATCCATTAGGTTTCCAGAATATACATACATGTTTTTAAAACGATACCTGACATTGCAGATTAAATAATAGTAAGTTTATCGACTAATAATTTCAAGAATATATGCAAAATTCCGAAAAACAAAAGCTTTAAACGCGATTTCCTTGAAACTATTTTTTAAAACGGTTCGATAGATAACTCGAAATCTATTGGTTCAATTTCAATGAATCTTTTTGCATTTTGTTTGCAATTTTGTCTTTTAAGCATAGCCCCTACTTTTTTCATCCATGTACCTACTATTTTTTGTTTTTTTTTTTTTTTATTGACCAAAAAGCGCGCGAAAGTCTAATAAAAATGTTACCTTTTTTTGTTCAATTAAATTGACCTCAATTTATTTGAAAATGGAAAATATCAAGTTTTGATGTTAAAACTCTCATTTGTATTATTTTTTGCATACTTCCTGCAACCTATGAGGGGTGTTTTAACCCCGAAATCCCCCGTGGCTACAGACATGGTGAGAATGTGTGTGTTTGTGTGCCCTCATTATATTCATCAGTACTGCCAACTTCGCACTAGAATAAATCTTATATATTATGTTGTAAGCATCGGTTGCCAACATGATGCCTGGCGGTGGTGCGAGCGCCTTAACGACACTCACTACTTATGAACAGTTAATTAAATTTGGCTAAATTACACTGTGTTGCATGGCAAGTCAAGTTGCGTGGCTGGTTGGTGGGTGTTATGTGAAGGTTGGAGTTAGTGTTGTTGTTAACATTAAATTCATACAAGAAAGTTTTATAAGTTCAACTATTTCGGATACATTCTCAGTCAGAAGCCAAATTAAGCGCGTATTCGATATTATAAATACAGTTGTGGTGAAAATTTGATTAATTGCTTTGTTGTTTATGGTTGAAGTATTATAACATCTTACATTAACATTTGATGTGTGCTTTGGATATTCTAATTTTAAGAACAGCCTTGAAATTCAGCATTTCATCTTAAAATCGTAAACATTATTTGAAGGGGTTAAGATGTAGTGCTAGTTTTTTTTTTTAAATAAACGACATTTTTTTTCGCTTGTTGCACATTTATTTATAACTCCAAAAACATAAAAGCCCGAAAAAATCTAGTGATTTAGAAATTATTGGAAATCAGAATTACAGCAGTTTTACTAAAATTGCAAAAAATTGCTCTGTTGTTTGGAAACCCAAGATATTTTTTAATTTTATAATTTATTATTTTCTTTAATCTTCCGAGAATTCTATTTTAGTTTCTATACTCTTTCATGAATTCATACACTTAGAGAAAAATCGCGTTCTAAAATTAAGATATTGGTCTATTATTGATGAGCACGGTTTAAATATAAGATCAAAAAAGCTTTATATAGTAATGACATACTTGAATCAAATCTAATTCTTAAATATCTTACAAATTTGTGTTTAAAGATTAAAAAATCTTTTTTCAAGATTTTGTGGTTTTAAATTGTGTACTCATTCTTGATATTATACCGTATCATTCTTAACATAAGAGAATTTTCTTAAATTTATCATCCGCCAGCAGAAACTGCTATTAATTTTTGTCATTATGATGTTCTTGCGTGATATGATTCATTAAATTAATTAAATATGGAAGATTTAAATGCAGCTAATAGTGATACATATTGTTAGGATGAAAGTCGTTACCTTGTATTCATCTTACATGAATAACATTATTTATTCAATTTATGGTATATATAAAATAATAATTTTCATATAATATTAATATACATTTTATCAATATAAAATAATATTTGATTGCCGAAACTTGAAATAAATTGAAGGCATTAAGCTGAACATTAGTAACATAGACCAGAGTGAGCATGTTAATAGCAGTCAACTGTTTTGATTTTCTCGTTTACCAACACTGCGTGGTGAAAGCACGCAATGCAGTCATATGTCAAAAAAGCTGATTAACAAACCTACCATGCATTAGCTGTGCAGACATCATATAATAAACCAGGTAGCATTGACAGTTCTTTCGGAAACTTCAATCTGTCAAAAAATAAAGAGAAAAAAAAGAGCTTGCACAGTCGTTGATCATTTGCGTCACTATTCGCTGTGTTGCACTAACAGCTGCTTTTGACAAGAGCCAGTCTCTATTCTCATGAGAAAATAACGAGTTGTCAATGCTACCTGGGTAATTATAGCATGCCAAGCTGTGATGACTTTAACCATCAGCGATAGATTGAAATTTATTCTTGCGGGGGCAGTCCACTTGGTAAGTCAATTAAAATTAACTAGTTTCTGACCTAGATACCGCGGGTTGTGCCATTTGAGGCAATCACTCTTGCCTATTTCCTAAGTCTTTTCACGTGTTCGCAGTGTATTAAATTTTTGTGTAATCGTACCTTGGACACCGGCGCACAGAGAGGTATTGAGTTGAGTTTTTGGCTTAAAATTAAAAAAAATCAAATTGAAGCTGCGAACTTTTTTGGATACCGGTTTTAGCAAAAAAAAAATGAATACTTTAAGGGTACTAGTTCAAAAGTTACAAGCTGTCAAATTGAACTTTTTTTTTTGCTTTCGTTCTCGCACAGTGGAGAATCGCAATTTTTCAGCATTTTTATATGAAATTTTTATTAAAAAAAAATTGAACCTTTAATTTCAGGTTGTTTTTATTCTAACGCTACAAAAATTTATCAGATAAAGTGTTGGAAATAATTTGCTAGTGTTTATTAAAAAATATGTCAAAAAATTCCTATATTTTGTTATAAATGTGGAGTTAAAGTTTATTTTTTTGTATTCTGTTGCCATCTTATTATGATTTTATTTTAATATGGACGGTTGTTGTTATGTGTTTAACATTTTGTTGTGCTATTTTGTGCATATTAGAAACTATTAAAGTTTTTGCAAAAGAACTGCAGTCGCTATTATCAAATTAAGCAAGAGCAACCACTAAGGAGTGGTTTTGTTGTTACTGCTTGTTTTTTGTTGTTTGTTTGTTTGTGTTTATGTTTTGTTTTAGTTTTTTTTTTTTCTTATTTTGCCTTCAATTTTGTGGCTATACCCTATAGTCTGCATATCTGACTATAATTTTTTTATAGTAAAAGCTTAAACGTTATTGAGGAGCTACCATTCGAAATATGATATGCCACAAAAAGCATTTTCCCTATTCGTACTTTCTGAAATAATTTTCCCTATTAAAGGGATTTTAATAGTAGTACTTTAAATTGATGAAAATTTGTTGTGACAATTCTTTTTTTTAATGTTAGCTACTCAATTATATAAAATTCGTTTATGAAGTTCTGAGTATTTTAATACTGATCTGATTTTTTATAGTGATGGAATACATATTTGGCATTGAAATTTTCAAGACATTTAAAAATCTTTAATAAATTATGTTTAATGTAGCGTGTATCACTTATTGACAATGCGGAATAAATGCGGTTTCTCCGTTATGATATAATCGTATGCCTTGAAGCAATTAATTGTGATGTACTATTTTGTTTAATGTGTATTCAGGTATTCAAGTGTTAAATGTGTTAAAAATTAAATGTGCTATTTTTTTAGGAACTGCTTCTAATACATCTTCTTAAAAAAACTCGCCAAAAGTTGTGTGATTTAATGAGATGATAGAAAGCGACAAATTTGTCCAGCAAATAAATATGAGAAAGGCTTCGCAGAAATAATAAATCAGTTTATTCATGCATTCAAGTTACGTTGGACAAGAGCACATAGAATTGAGGCAACTGGGGAAAATTACTCGAGAATATTTTGAAGAGGTGTTTGATAACTTCTGATCCAATAATTTCAAGCAAAACGAAATTACCCCAAATGTAGTTGCAAAAGTTGTCACACATGGCTGTAAATTTGATTGTTTGTAGCACCATTGGTGCCTACAAATGAAAACAAAGGTGAAAAAACTAATGAAACCGAGAAAGATAACGATAAAGAGAGTGGTCAAAGTGGTGACATCAATTTTCATGATTCATGCGATGGAGTTTTCTCAAGTGATTCCTCTTAAAAAAAAAAACAGAAAAATTCATTAAATGATATCAACTGATTGTGTTTCCTTTTTTCTTATTTGGAATTATTCTAACTAAAAAAAAAGGCCAAAAGTTTCCTCCGCATTCTAGGTGAATTGATATCCATTTTCAGGGTACCTCACTGTGACTACCTCACTGTGCGGCGAGTGGTACCTCGGCTTAAAAGGTTCGTCACAAGATGATAACAGATGTTTTTTCAGTAATCTGACTTACATTACAAGTAAATCATATCAGAATCTACCAATCTTGAATGAAAATCCTAACGTGGAAATTATTGAAGGGAATAGTCATTTATATTAGCAAATGCTTAATGCTGAGACGTCCAGATTTGAAGGTTCTAAATAATAAAAACAGAGATAGCCACAAAATAAAGCCTAATCCTTTGATATAGATGAGTTAAGCCTTAAGGATTTGCTTTTTATTTTGAAGCGAAGCTTTTTACTCCTCGATCTGTGACTTGCTTGGAGTGAAATCTGGAAAATTTTCGACAGATTTTTTCCTGGAAATTTTATGGTTTCTTTGTTGTTAGTGCTCATAACAACAAGAAAATTGAATACTTTAATATTAAATACTAAAAATATTGTTTGTCCCGGGGATCGAACTCACGTCCTCTTAAACGAGAGTCCAACGCACAATCCACTAGGCCACAACGACTTGTTGGAGATAGTTGTTAATTCAATATTAATTATAACAGAAGCTATGCTGCAGTAGATCGTCACCATCTATCTATATATAGAGAGAGGATTGTGTATTTGCTATGCTACAACTATCAAAAATTTGCTTTTATTTGCCACAAGGTGTCTCCAGCATCGGTTTGTTTGTATTGTGAATGCGTTTGTGGTGCTGTTTTTTTTTATTTTTTTATTTCATTTATTTTAATAATTTAATCTACTGGACTATGTCCTTACAGATTATTGGAACTTAAATTTAAAGTTAGGTATAATTCTCTCTTAAATCTTTCTCTGCTATCAGAAAAATCTAATTGGTGAGCGACTAAGTTGCATAATGCCAAGCATCTAGTTATTGGCTCATTGCAGCCATAATTAGTTCTGTGAAAGTCAGTGTAGAACAGATTCCACTCTCTTATGTTTCTAGCTGGAACGTAAAATTTTATTAATTCTAGCAAATCTGGACAATAAATTTTACTTTCAATCAAATCTCTTATGAACAATACACTTTGTGCATTTCGCCTTTCTGATAGACCGTGCATACCTAACAATTGACAGCTAGTTTTGTAGTTTGGTAAGTTATCATAAGGAAACATGTAACGTAAAGCAAACTTAGTAAACCTTTTTTGTATTTTCTCGATTCTATTTATTCCATTTTCATAGTATGGGCTCCAAACTATGCTACAATATTCAAGAAGTGATCTGACTAAGCACATGTAAATAGACTTTAAAGTAAATGGGTTTTTAAATTCCTTTGAGTTTTTTTTTAAAAAACCAAATTGGGAGTTCGCTCTGGAAACAATGTAGTCAATATGGCCAACAAATGAAAACTTTGTATCAAAAAGAATGCCCAGGTCCTTCACTAATTCAACTCTTTGAAAGGAATTATTATTACCATAGAAATAATTTTGAACAATGGGTAATTGTCTGCGGGAATAGGACATTACTTTGCATTTAGTGTAGTTTAATCTAAGTCTGTTATTGCAACACCAGGAAATAAGTGTATTGATATCATTCTGGAAATAAAAGCAGTCACCCGAATTTTTGACGGACATGAAAATTTTTATGTCATCCGCATAAAGTAAGCATTTGCTATGTTTAAAAATATAAGATATGTCGTTTATAAACACAATAAATAAAAGAGGACCCAGGTGACTACCTTGAGGAACTCCTGATATAGCATCTATTTGTCTAGAAAAATTTTTGTTAACCTTAACCATCAACTTCCTATTACGTAGATAAGACCACAACCAACGCAAAAGGCTAGGGTGAAAGCCCAATTTCTCTAATTTAAAAATAAGAATTTGATGGTCTAGGCAATCGAAAGCTTTGACAAAGTCAGTATATAGCGTATCGACTTGTAAGTTATTTTCAATAGCTGCAATTCCTAATTTTGTAAAAATTGTCAGATTGGTGCATGCAGATCTACCTGTGAAGAAACCATGCTGACCTGTAGAAATATAATTTTTTATTTCTTGGAATAATCGGTTGCTTACAAGTTTGTCTAGAATTTTAGGTATAACCGAAAGTTTTACGATAGGCCTATAATTTTCGACAATGCTTTTTTGTCCTGCTTTGTAGATAGGAGATATATAGGCAATTTTCCACTCATCTAACATAATCCCAGACGAGAGAGATTTGTTATAAATCAAAGTTAGCGCAGTGCATAACGAAGCAGCACTATTTTTAAAAAACAAAGGCGGAATCAAATCGTATCCAGCCCCTTTCTTTGTGTCTAAATGAGAAAGAGCCGTAAAAACTTCTTCTTCAGAAAGCACAATATTGCCTACGTTTACAGCATTCGAGATGGCCGAGAAATCGGAAGGAACTACTCCACTATTACAATTTGTAAAAACGGATCCAAAAAACGTTGCAAACAGGTCGCAAATCTCTTGGTCGTTGCTTGCCACCGAACCCTGAAATTCCATTATTTTAGGTAGACCGTTACTTTTCCTTTTGGAATTATAAAAGGACCAAAAAGATTTCGGATTGCAAGAAAAAACTTAAAAAAAAAAAAAAAATGATTTACTGATAGCAAGCAAAGACACGACCGCTCATTAACGACATCAAATACTGACTGACTGACTCTGTTGGCATAGAGTATAAATTATTATCTAGAGATTGCATCAACTCTGCTAAATCTCTGGCATGTGTTAAAAGAGGTTAGCAGAGTTTTTTTTCTTCATGTTTTTAAGTGAAATAAATAACTCTGTTAACACATGCAAGAGATTTAGCGGAGTTGATGCAATCTCTAGATAGTAATTTACACTCTATGACAAGTGCGTTGACAAGTGCGTTTATAAGTGTCAAAAAAATAGATATCAATAAATATGGAATTAACAAACGCATGCATGAGTCAGTGCAGCCAAGTTCACAACCATGTGTGGAGAGTTAATATGGAAAGTCGCTGCCCGTATATGTAATTGGCGTGGAAATTTGACATTCAACAATAAAAAAATAAGCAGTAAATATGTTTTCTGTATATATGCAATTTATTTTATGTTATTTTAAATTTTTGAATTTAAAAGTTAATTTGTTAAAAAGAAAACATTTTTAAGCTATCAAATCTATGTAACTGCGAAAAAGCTTCGCTTCTCTCGTGTGTTTTTTTTTTAAAGCGTTTTTGATTATTAAAAATTAAGTATTTAAAACCGTAAAATAAAATTCTGTAAGACAAAAATATATTTTAGCTGCCAAAGTATCGTATAGAAGCTTCAAATATGTGCAAAAAGAGGATTTAAAAGAAGTGGTCCCAGCCCTTGAATTACGCATGAAGTTTCGTGAAAAATTGTTCACGTGGAAAAAAAGGATGGTATAATCATATCGCACAAATATTAACATTTTTAAAAATAATATTTTATTTTTAAGTTTGGGATTGATGACGAAAAACTGTCGATATCATCTTAAGTCGAAGATTGCTAAAAAAAATTAAGCATTTATTATAATATCTTGACAAGTGCTTAAAGGGGCCGAAATAATCAGTATAAATATCGAAGAAATAGGTTTTAAATAAAACGTGTAAAGGTTTTTCTATTTTGGTCACGTCACTTTGTATTGAATGCATGAAGAGTAGTTGTATTGAAGGGGTGATTTTCATTCGATTTTGCCAGTTTCAGAACCCATATTAAAAATGAATGCATGTATGTATATGTGTAAAATTTTAATTAAATAGAATTATTTGTAGAGTTTTAAGAGGTTTATCGTTTTCATACAGTCTCTTGGTATATGAGTTAGGCGTGGTTTTTATTCGATTTTGCATAACTTCAAAGACAAAATTTATGTAAGAAAACTCGGGATTTATGGGACTTATACATCGAAGCAGTAAATTGACTTTTGTGAATTTGAAGCAATTTTACAGCTTGGATGACGTCATTTTGATGAGAGATAGGCAAGGTTTTTATGCAATTTTGACAAATTTTATAGTCAGTGTTTATATTAAAAATCAAAGCTATATATAGGCAAAAATTTCAAACATTTCTTTAGCATTTGTGAATTTTGAAGATATTTTACGTTAAAAATAAAGTCACTTTGTATGACACGAGAATAAGTCAGTTCCAATCATTTTGCAGTAGCTATAAGCGGAATTAGTCCGAATATAATCTACATTATAGATATAACTATATTATGGAAATTTGGCACGTTTTCTTTTTTAAAGCAATAAAATGAAATGAAACGAAAAAACTAAAATGATATTAAAATAAATCTACTTCACACTTTACATGAAATATAACTTCAATGTAATTTGAAAACCTGAAGTTAGTGGTTTTTACCTCTAGCAGAACGATTTGTTTCATCAAAGAATTATAATTAATCTTATACTCAAAAGAAGTAATACATTTTTCACAGCATAAGAGAATATCAAGAAAAATTTTGCGCAAATTGATAACTTCCTTTGCAATTTTTTCTGTGTCAGACCCTCGTACTAAAAAAAGCTATATTTTTAAAACACATTATTGACTGTTCAATTAATCAATGTTAAAAATTTTTGTTCACTTTGGCCGCAAATTTAAATTTTATTACTTTTTTTTTTAAATTCATGTCTGCTGGGTGCCATGATTGGCTCAACGGGTTGAAAAGTTACTCGGGTATTTTTTTTTTATCTCATTTATAATGTAGTGCAAAAATTGCACACCCCAAAATGTTGAAATTCTTGTGCAAATATAATTTATCATCACATCACTCATCTTTGCGCATTTTTTGACCCCATAGTTGACATGAATATTTTTTTAAAATTTTTGTTTATTTTCACCTTTCAACACAAAAACTTTTTGTTGTTGTTTTGCGGTCACGACAACCCACAGGCTTAACACCTGAATTTTTTTCATGAATAATTGCGTTGTAGTTTGGGTACAAAAAAATGTATGCAGACAACTTTAACGATTTTCAATTTGCTATAAATTGCCAGAAGGTGTGTAAATATTTTACGAAAAAAGTTAAGTATAACAGTCAAAGTAGTTATTTTTAGTCTAAGTGAGTTTGAAGAAAGACAGTTTTTAATGTTTTAGGAAACACGTTATGGGCAGCAAATATATTGCTGGCTGGTATGTATTAATATTTGCTTAAAAGTCAAATTGAATTGAATTGAATCCTTCATTTCTAAGCTCCGATGGAAAACTCTTGCTGTGATTTGATTTATGCATAAATAACTCATGTTTTAAACATAGATAGTCTTTTCTCAGACAAACAAAACTGTTATCAATCTTTTTTCATGCGCCTTATTGTGCCTTAAAGCTTGTCTTAGAATAATATTGTGACAAAATTTTAAAACTTTCCCTTTCAAAATGGTCACTGCAGTGCCTTGATAGTCCTTCCCACATTTAAAGTTAGCCGGAAAAAAACCCAATTTATGAGGAATAGTTCATTGAAAAGAACACTGCAGGGCAAGAATTTGCTTGAATTTTGAAGTAACTTTCAATTCACATGAATTCTAGTGTAGAATTTTGTATTCAACTCATATGTCAGGCGTCACGTTCAGGAACACCAATATTTCTAAACTGACAGCATATCATTTATTTTTCTTTGTAAGCTGCATGTTATCGTTTTAAAAGCTATTCTAAAAATGTCTGAAATGCAAGCTTTTAGTTTACCTTAACGAGACTGTCAGTTACAGAAAAATTGTGAGCTTACGTTCAGGTAAAAATTTAAATATCAAAATGCAAGCCAACAATGAAATAAAATATATTCTTAAAGACAAAGAATTGCGTATAAGTTAAAGAAATCGTTTGCAAAAAATTAAAATTCATTCAAGTTCTACCGATAGAAATTTTGAGGCAACAAAAGTTTATTAATCTTTAGAAAGGTACACTCTATCTCACTAATTCAGTGTAAATTTCTGTAAAAATTTAGCTAGTAGAATAAAACAGTAGCGCACCAAGGGGGAGATGCGGTACGCCGCGGGTACGCAGCCTAAAGGCGTGCAAAATTAACAAAAATTTTTTTCCAACATAAATCTGTATTCTAACGTATAATTATTTGTATAAATATGAATTTTCTTCTAAAAGAAGCGCATAATTAAATGCCAAAGCATAAATGGGCATTTTCATGGTGGCACTCGTAATGTCTGACGCCTTTCATGTTACTAAAATTTAAGAAAAGCAACGAAAAATTTAAACTTGTTTCTGTTTTGTTTTGATTTATTTGATAACACTTTAGCAGGCACTATAGTAAGCATTAAAGATGGATTCAGTCGATACAATGGTAGATATAAGCAAACAAAAAAAAAACTTGAATTACAAAATTAACAAAACTCTGAGAATTGGCAAAAGTTTTTATAGAAATTTTTTTAAAGAGGATTTGAATTAATATAAGTTTGTTTTGCAAGTGCTCAAATTTAAAAATCTTTTCTCGTTTTGTTTTTATTAGACTTAGTATCAGACGTATTAGACGTAAATTAATAAAATTTAAATATTTCTCTTAGATAATATCATAAATAGTATGTTTTTAATAACTTTTATTTTTTGGGTCACAGTGTACATTTATGTGGACATTCCGATATATATCTTTAATACCTATGATTACACTTATTATATTGATTGAACTTTCACATTGCAGATGCCAAAGTGTGCAAAAATACTTGGAATCATGCTTAGACTGCATGTCTTACCTGGCACAGAAAATTTTTTCAATTGAATTAATTTTTCTGTTCGGCCGTCACCTCTCTGCAGACAATGGCAAATCTCAGAGAGTAAAAACTGCTATGAAAAGCTTTTGAGATCATAAGCCGTTCGGAGTTGGTATAAAAGTTGTAGGTACAGTTCTCGATCATTTGTGTTCAAACATTTCACAACACAATTGAACATAAGAAGCTCGGTCAAAGTAATTTCAATGGCTGAAATGGCCATTTTGTTTGTTTTTTAATGTTAAATATGCTCGATATATTAAATACGCTTAACAAAATTATTATACCAATAACAAATTTTAAACAAAAACAGTATATTTACGAAATTTTATTTTTTGTATTTCTTTGGGGGTGCAAAATCTATTTTACGTCCCGGGTTCCAGTAAACCGAGCTACGCCACTGTATATACATATCAGTTGCTTTTATTTTTGTCGTTTGCTATTGTTTTTGTTAATCTTCAGCAAGTTTAATACAATAAATAATACAGATGTTCTATTAGTATGTAGCAACATAGCCTGTATGTACCCTGTAGGAAAATCAACGAATTTAAAAGTAGTTGATAAAGTAGTTTTTTGTCAACGAACGAACTAACATATTTTGTATGGTGATGTCCGCTAAATAAGTCCATTGACTTTCGTCTGCATTTATTTTTAACTACTTGTTAAATTAGTTAAATTTAAATTAGTTTTTAACTACTTTAAAATAACCAATTGAAAACTATTACTGATGGCCTAAAGTTAATATTTGATTAAATAACATGGTTAAATATATATAAACTTGTAATCTAATAAAAATTTGCAATTAAAACATGTCAAAATCAGAGTAGTTGCCGCCTTAATAAAATTCAAAGTAGTTTATCAATCACTTGTTTTTAAGTAGTATTTCAATTATTTCATATATAATGCAAATAAAACTATTTACAATTGAAGTGGATGCCGCCTTAATATAATTCAAAGTAGTTCATATACTGGTTTATTTTAAATTAATTTTTTAACTAGTTGTTTTTAAAAACAAGTAAGTTTGTTCCTATAGGGGAGGAACAGACAAAATAATATCGGGTTAAGTTTGTAGACAATATATAAACTTGTCTATTTCTTATCTAACTATGTCAAATATAAATTTGTATACATATACATATATTAACATATACACCAATGTATATATAAATACCCTGTAGGAAAATCAACTAATTTAACAGTAGTTGATAAAGTAGTTTTTTGCCAACCACAACAAGTTGAAATTCTGACTTTTTTCCATAAAACAAACTAACATATTTTGTATGGTGATGTCCGCTAAATAAGTCAATTGACTTTCGTCTGCATATATTTTCAACTACTTGTTAAATTAGTTATATTTAAATTATTTTTTTAATTACTTTAAAATAACCAATTGAAAACTATTACTGATGGCCCAAACTTAATAATATTTGATGAAATAACATGGTTAAATAATCTAATAAAAATTTGCAATTAAAACATGTCAAAATCAGAGTTGTTGTCGCCTTAATATAATTCAAAGTAGTTTATCAATCACTTGTTTTTAAGTAGTGTTTCAATTACTTCATATATAATGCAATAAAAACTATTTAGAATTGAAGTGGATGCCGCCTTAATATAAATCAAAGTAGTTTATATACTGGTTTATTTTAAATTAGTTTTTTAGTTGTTTTTAAAAACAAGTTAGTTTGTTCCTATAGGGTAGGTACAAAATATTTAACCCTAGAATACTAATCTTCGCCTGTGAGGCGCAGAATATAGTTTTTTTCGTGATATTTCACGATCGCTTACGAATATCACATCATGCGTTCGTGCCAACTAAGTTTAGTGCTGCACGAGCTTGGTATCAGACGCTTTTAGAGCTAAGCAGTTAAATTGCTGACTTATAGATTCGCAATTCGCCTGTAGGTCATGCTTAGTGTTTAAGGTAATTTTGTTGTGCATTTGTGTTTGAGTATTTTTTAATTTTGTTACTATTATCTAAGCTTTGTATACATTTCTTAAAATTTTTGAGATTACTACTTCTGATTAGCAAATAATAAAATGGCTGGAAGAGATATCGCTAAATGGAAGTAAAGATGAGGATAATTTGGAAGAACTTTCGATTCGGATGATAGTGCAATCGACCCCACCTATGTTGATGAGTCTGACAATGACACAAAATATAGTTGTGACTAAACAATTGATGATGTCAATTTTCAATCCACCTCGACCACGTTCTAAGAAATTGTAACGGCTGGCACGCCACAGTATAGAGAACAGGCGAGCATTCAGTAATCATGCAAGAGTATCATAATCATATTCATAATCATGAGCAATTGGAATGCTTCGAAAATTTCAAGGCAAGCAAGTTTAAATTAAGAGTATCACTATATCTCCCACCAGAAAAGGGGAACTTTGCATTTTGTCCACCAAAGTTGTAGCATATGAGTGTATATTACTGTTCTTAATGCAAAAACTTACTGCTTGGAGCATAGGTCACCATTTTGCTACTACAAAAAAAAAAGTGTGTAAATGCGAGTTTTTTTTTAAATATTTGAAACAACTAAAATAAAAAAATGCAGCCATATAAAATAAATTTAACATGTTCGCCAAAGACTTTTAAGCGAGTTCAACATGGTATATGTAATTTAACATTTTCCTGAACATCACAAAAGTTTATTTTTTCATCCAGTTTAATGGGAAATACACAAGAAATAGCGTTTGACAGCTTGGGGTTTTTTTTTTTGACAAAAAATTATTTTGGGGTAGTTGCAAGTTCTTGCAAGTAAAAATTTTGCTAGCAAAAATTTGTAGTTACTTTTTTCTCTCTCACGTTTTTACGCTCTCGTTGTCTTCTCTTGTTGCAAGTTTTTCCAGTACGTGAACGCTTTACTTATAAAAACTTGTAACAACTTGTAACAATTTTTTGTTTGTTATTGTGTGTTTGTCAATTTAATATATTTCAAAATCCTTCAAAATTGAAAATAACCCTTTTTTTAAGAATGCGTTTAATTATGTTTTTTTTTTGAATAGACAAATGTCTATCTATAAATTTTTCATTGTTAGAATTTTCAAAAAAATTCTTTTTTATTTATTAAATTCACCAAATTATGAAAATATTTTTCTTGTATTTATATGCATAATATGCATTCTTGTATTTATAATAATTAACAGAAAATGAGTTTTGTTAATACAGATCCACATGGTATGAAAATAGGTTTTTAGTAATAACTTTTGATTGGAAAAGAGTATTGGGATTTTTTTTTCAAATACATTATTTTTGAAGCTATATTCTTTTATAAAAATTATAAAAAGAACATTTTTAAAAAAATTAATTTCATCAAAAAAATCGAAAGTATTTGTACCCTTGTTTTTTATGATAGAAATAGTAAATAAATTTTTGTTTAAAACTGAATCAATTATTGCTAATAAATGTCTTGCCATGTGGAAGAGAGTTTAAAATGCAATTTTTAGTTTAAATTATTTTTATAACAAAAACAAATTTTACGTAATTTTTTTAAGAAAACATTGAACATTTTGGGCTTTTTTTGAAAAAAATATTAAAAATAAAAATGTACAGTTATTGGTATTGTTAAAATATTTTTTGGCAAGTACTTTTATTAAACTTTATAAAAAAAAAAAATGTTTGTGAAATATGTTGAAAACTAACGGAGATATTTACATAGAAAGTCATATTTGTTAAATTTCCGATGGTTTTTCTCATTCCTTCGAGCAAACAAGTTAAAAGCACAAAGTTGTATAGAAGCTCTGTTAAATATAAACTTTTCCGATCAAATATTTACACATGCGAAAATTTGGAGAAAAAACAAAATTTCTGATACCCATATTGTGGTCTTCATCTCTAAAAAAAAAATTTTTTTAAGAAAATAAATGCATATTTTAATAAAGAAAATTTTAATATAAAAACTTAAAAATTTAAAAAAACAAAAAAACAGGTAACTTTTAGAATTCTCTTAAATCAAATATAAATGAAAAATGAAACAATTTGGAAAATGCGCTCCTTATGATATCGACTAAATACTGTTAAAAATTACAACAACAAAATTACAATGAAATATATTTCTCCAAAATGAATGCCATCATATGTGGCATTAAAATACTTTTTGTTTGATACCAAATTTGTATATATTTCTATGGAAAATAGTGAAATTGTGGTAAAAAAACGAAATTTTCGCTGATTTTAAAACGTCATTTTGAAACAGTAAACTATCGATTGAGCACGTATAAAAAATACGCCGACCGTAGATTTCTGGCCTTTGTCACATATCCAGAAATTATTCAAATCCGTGAGTGACACCTGGGGACCTTTCCTTGTAAGTCAAATGTGAATATTTCTGTTTTTAATATAAATTGACTTATAACTAAGGAAAATTTCAATTGTAAAATCTGTTGGTTCTTAAGTTTAAGCTCGATTTTTTTTCTGAGTGTAAGACACGAGAACGTATGTTCATTTAATGAATACTGTAGCAAACAGACATGTACAACAATTATTTATATTTTTTATACATTTAAAATGTTATTCAATATTTTAAATAAGAACATTTCATTCTTCTTACATAAAACTTAATATATGCTTTATGAATTAAATGAAATTTTCATATTTTCCGCTTCCATGAGTTTAAAATTAATTAGCATATATGATTGTGTGCTGTACTGGCTGTATGAATTGTAAACAAATAAACTGTTTCTGTTTGCATGAAAGCTGATGTGCATTGAAGAAATTGCGTATGTTTGTGTGTGTGTGAGTGTGCCAGTGTATACTTTTGAAGTCTTTTAAGAGTGCCTTGAGTATGCTTATTATATTTAACATTAATAAACGTTTTAATTTATTCACACACATATATACACGCTTTAATACCTTACATAATATGAGCACACAAGATCACTTGTCTTAAAACAAGCCTAACAGCTTTCCAGTTAATGAAAATATTTTTGAGCTGCCACATTTTGACAAATTAATTTTTATTGTTCATATAATTAAGCGCTATAATACCTTCTTAACTGCCAAACTGTCTAAGAGTCAATAAAATACACACGCACCTGATTATACTGCTGAGTATAATAAAGGATGTGGCTTAAATGTCAGTTATTCAAACTTAAGTGTTTGATTGAAAATAAAAATGAAACAACACTCAGGCTATTAAAATAATGAGCAGAAATTATAAAGGAGAAAAAAAATAATTATGACAACATGACGATAACAGGGTGTTAACATGTCATACATATATTGTTCAAACTTACTGTATTAAGTTCAAAGTTCAGTGTCGTGTTGAAGGCTATGAAATGGACAGTCATGACAATGAAAAACTTTTCCATTAAAATATATTAAAAAAAAAGCACGCAGGCATGACAATAATAATTTCTGTGGCTGGCAAAGTTGACGTTAAATCATGTATTTTTAAAGCAGAGCACAAAAAGATTTAAGTAAGCTTTTGTGTGAGTTAAATGTTTAGTTGTCGGAATGCTATTTCCGCTATTTCCGCTAAAAATCTTAGCATAATTATTTTAGAAGCGTTGCTAAAAGGGATGCAGTACGGATTGAAATGCGAATCCGTAAACATTAAGCAAATTTAGTGTGAAGTCTAGAAAGTACCGTTAGTTTGCTAAAAGCCAGAGAAAGCAAATAAAGTTAACATTTGAAGCAACATATTATGCATGAAAAATTCAAACTTTGTGGTAAATTTTCAATTTATAAGCTTTAAGCGCATATTTTTTATAGATTTAATACCTGAAACAGGCCCGAGGCCATGGAAGGGGCTTTCAGGGTTCAACCCCCACCCACCCAAATAACAATTTCACCTAAATAAGCCTTAAGTAGAGTTTTGTATAAGAAATTTATATAGGAAGGAGAATTTAAACTTCTTTCAACAATCTTTGAAACAAGTTTTATAAAAGGTCTATGCAAGGAAAAAAAGCATTTGAAATTATTTCCTTTATGCAAGAACTTATATAAAGTTTGATCCCAGGTTTTTATTCAAGGCTTATTCAGGAACTCGGAAGCTGAGAAAAAAATTATTTGTTTTTATTAGTAATCTCCTTTTCTACGTTTCATCAGTTCATTTTATTTAGCACAAAACGTTTATCTTTTTAAAGCCTTTGTATATTTACCATGTCCCAACCAGAACGAATTGAACACAGATAATTTGTATCGCCAGCCGCAAGCTCTACCCACTCGTCTAGTCAGGACTTTGCTCGCGCGACGTTGAGACTTAATTAGTATTTTCTTTGAATTCCCTTGAGAAAACTTTTATAAAGCTCTCGATTGCAATCATTTCATATTCGTACCTAATTTCAATTCAAAAAATTGCCTCGGTGGCCCAGCGGTTTAAGGAGACAGTTTATCAACAGATAGAACCACGGTTCAATCCCGCGCTCAGACGAAAATTTTTTTTTTTGTTATTGAAATTTTTTTTTATGATAGTGAATATTTTTATATTTAATTCACGAATTTCTAATGTTATGGTTTTCACAAACTGAAATTTTGTTTATCACAAAAAAAAAAATCTAAGCTTGAGTAAAAATCTTCTTGACTACTTCCTAAAATGTGTCATTGAATAAAGCTTTATATAAAAAATTATACTAGAAATTTAAATTTTCATGGCTTTCACAAGACTCTTTCAAGAAAAACATGAATAATTACTTTTATACAAGACCTTTTCAAGTTGAGTATGAATAACTTCAAATATTTAGGTGAAATTGTTATCTGGGCATAACGTCCAGGAGGTATACAAAAAGAAAGAATACGAATGAGGCTTTTAAAATTCAAAATTCATATATTCCTTTTTAAGAAATATTGACAAAATGATGTAAAACGCAAAAGTAAGCAAATTTACAAAAAATCACTTAAGCAATGATAACTTGTTCGGCCATAGCAAAGTTAAACTTTGCTTGTGAGGTTACTTATTGCTTACACCTTATTTGCTTACACCAAGCAAAACCATGGGTAACAGTGTACTCAGGGGTCTCTTTCAAATCCGACTAGGACGATCAAGCCGCTGAACCAAATTTGTACTACTTCAGTGTTGTTTGCCTACTACAGACTACTTCAGTTTGTTTTCTAATAATAATATATAAAAGCCAAGGACGCTGCTCTGCACCCGATATCGCTGAAACTGTAATTATTTTTTTCTATCAGCCTGAAAGTATGCACAGAAAATTCATTTGATACCTAGCAGTGGCATGTTTGGCTTTTATGTAAGTGTATACTTTCAGGCTGAACATTTTTTAGAACAGTATGTTGTAAAAGCACTGTAATAATGGCAAAAAATAATTACAGTTTAGCGTTAATGCTTCCAACCCGTCGCAGGACAGGCTTTTATACTAGTGTGTAATAATTTGTATTAAATCTGTGCATTTTATGACCATATTTCTTTGTTTGATTGATGTTTACTTCCACAAAAAAGCTACGTTCATTTTTTTTCTACGTAATCTTTTATTCTATTACTATTATATAAAATTGAAGTGCAAATTTTGTTTCCAGGTAAACTCCAAAAGTACAGAATCAATTTTAATGAAATAAGTTTGAACATGTCATATTTGTGTTACATCACAGTATAAACGTATTTTTATATCTACATTTTAATAATGAGTATGTTTAATTAAACTGTTAAATTTTGTAAGACAACATTCCTGATGCCACGAATTGCTTGATCATTTTCATTTCACGCGTTTGTGTTGCGAGAGTTTCAACTATTTTCAAGTTGCTCTCTACCTTTCTCTTTTTCTGCTCAGCTAGCACTGCACAACATAGAATCAATAAGATGAGTCTCGTTCATGGCGTAAAGTGTTATTCATATAAATGCTGTGATGAACTTCAAAACAAAACAAAGCAACAGAAGAAATGTTTTTTATTTCATTTAACATGCATTGTCTTAAGGACTGTGGTCACACGACGATCGTTTGAACGGCATTCAAAAATTGTTGTTGTTGCTTTGAATGAAAACTGTCGAAAAAGAGAGAGAAGGATAGTCATTATAATAACACATTGCAGATCACATTGCAGAGCGATCAAAATTTGTTTTATTTTTGAACGCAAGACGATTGACTGATCAACTTTAGCGTAATTAGGATTTTTTATAGGAATTTTTTGCATTATAATAAAAAAAAAAACGTCCATTGTGAAGCCGAGAACCACTGTGGCCTTCTAGTAAATATATAAAAGTATTGCAATTTTCATTTAGAGCCTAAAAAGAAAGAGCTAATGGCAAAAGGTTTTAATTAATTTAGTGTTATATTTGCCTTCTTTCATTATTTCGCCAGTCTCTTAAAAAAAATGCCTATTCCTATGCTCATTTTTAGTTTCTGCAGTTGTGAACTGCAGTATAATTTTAAATAAATATTTGAATAATAATTTAATATATTAAATGTGCGTATTTTTTTTAATATAACTAAGTATATTCACACTTATACGAGGTCATGAAAAATAAGTTATGTAATAAACGTATACTTTGAGCCTCTAAGCAACTAAATTAAAAAAAAAATAAAAAAAAAAATCCTGAATTATTACCCTATGGTTGGCAATTTCAACTTTTTGTCAAACCATGCTAGTGCTAACAACAATAAAATATGAATCATGCAAAAACTCATCATATAAATTAGTTTACTCTTACTGACAACTTAAAGCCAACACAGACAAAAATATAAACAAACACAAATACACCCCACCCACATTTCTATTGCAGGCAACTTTAGTCATCAAGTTAATGTAACCCATGTTGACTGCTCATTTAATGTCCTTCACTGTTGGACTATTAAATGAAACTATTAAATAAATGAAGCTATTTGTGTGCCGTGCAAACAGTAGATAAAGAAAAATGCCAAAATAAAGGTAGCAGCTTAAAAAGAGGTAACAACGAGCAAATGATGAAGCACTTAAAGTAGGAAGGCTTTTCCGGTTGGAGTGCTATTTAAATTATCCTTAGCTTATGGCCAAAGGCAGTGAAAAAATAAGAACAAATAAAAAATAAACAGTTTTTGTAGGGATTTCAGAGCTTTGCAGAATATAACCTATCTTTTTGTTATTTCAATTTGAATAAAGTTTTTTTTTATTTAATTAAAATGAAATAGGCAACAACACCTTTTAGCCGCTCAGACTGAGTTATTCAATTTTATTTTATATTTTAGGCCAGGCACGTAGCCGGAATTTTCAGTGTTATGGGGGCTTATGACTTAAAAATATGTGTAAGTACAGGTAAAAAACAAGAATATGGTCATTTTCCAAGCTCAATTTTGTTCTTGTAAATAAAATTATTCTTGAATGTATATTTTTTTTTTGCTTATACAATAGCAAACCTCAGAGAGTACAAACTGCCATGAAAAGCTTCTTGAGAACATAAGCCGTTCGAAGTAGGCATAAAACATGCAGGTCCAGTTCTCGATCGTTTGTGTTCAAACATTTCAGAACACACACAACACAACTGATCATAAGAAGCTCGGTTAAAATCCTTTCATGGGCTGAAATGGACATTTCCCTTTTTTTTTTATTCATAAATATAAGATTTTTAATGATCTTTTCAAAAACTAAATTCCGAAAATTTACAAAAAATAGACAAATTTCATTCACAAAATTGTACTATTTTTACAACAATATAATTTTAAAACAAAAATAGTTAAAAAGATATGGATAATAAAAACTTATTTATTTCCGAATAAATATTCTAGTTTTTTAACATAAGAAAAACCAAATACATTAAATACTACTAAATGGTTTCTTGCAGTATATGAAAATTAAAATAAACTAAAAAAATACAAAATTTTTTAATTTTTGAATCAAGCTGATGTTATGAATCAATAATTTACCTAAATGGGGTATTTTATATGATGAAGATAACCAAAAAACAAATGTTAACCTTAGATTTTGTTTCTTTTTGTAATATCTAATATCTAGTATCTAATATTTCTCTATTGGTCCCTCTTGTGTACAAGATTTTGATCCTATTCAAAAATCATAAAATCATAAAAGTCAAAATATGTTTTTTTTGAAGAGAACCTTTTTACGCCTCGTTCTGTAATTTGCTTGAGTAAAATCTCAAAAACGACACTTTTTTAACTTTTTTTTTTTCTTAGAAATTGAACTGAAATTTGTTGTTGCTTGCGTTTATTACAAGAAAAGTTAATATCAAATATTTAAAAAACTTTTCTTGGCTCGAAGAGGGGATCGAACTCGTATCCCACAGATTAAGAGTTCTATACACTATAAACCAATAAACGCCTAAATCCACACTACCCCTAAATTTTACAACTATTTTTTTTAAGCCAAGGCGACCCGTTAGTTTTATATCGAAATCGCAGGACACGAACCCCACTTCTCACTACTACTCATCACCAGAGGGCAATGCGCTTTCAATCATTTATCCAAGACACAAACCATCAAAAGTGTTCTCTAGAACTCTTACATAGCATATCCACTTAGCTCCTGCAGTGTTACCAACTAGTTTAACCCTCTGCAGCTGACGTGCTCCAAATTTAACGATATAACTGACGTGGGGTCTAGCAGACCTCACTTTTTAACTGATTTTCTATGATGAAGTTTCTGACTGTAACTATTTTGACCTTATTCCATATAAAAGCAAATGCATTTTAGGCTAACATAAGAACAAAATTTCAAATAAAATACATTTTTTTAAAGATTTGTTTCGAATTTCGCTTCGAACTTTACGTTTTTACGCACGAAGTTTTGATTTTAGGTGTCTGTGAGGCTACGACGTCAGCTGCAGAGGGTTAAAATCAGTCTGCCTACATAGTAGTCCTAAGCTGAAGATCTGTTTTTTTTTATATAGTCAACTGGTATTTTCAATATGGCGATATCATAGGAAATATTAATTTTTCCTTTTTGAACAAAAGTTTATATAACAGTTATCCAAATAATTAGTTCAATATTCACCTACAGAACTAGATCACAAACTTCTTTTAAAACCGTGGCCCAGTTGGTTTTAACCCTCTCAGTGGATTTGTCGATTATATTCGACATTACATGACAGGGTATTTTGACTTCAAATATGTTACGGTTAATTTTCGTACAACTTTCTCTCTTTAACTTTATGTAGTCAGAAAGAGATTACTTTTTTAAATTAATACTTAACTAATACTGTAAAGTTTCATTTATTGTTTTTTTTTTACTTTATACTGTGTTATCATTAAGTGCGTCCGATTGCCTATAATTGAGTTAAAATTTAACAATTTAAAAGTGATCACACACGTTTGAAAAAATGTATATATTGTTTAAAAGTGTTTAAATAATCGTTTCGATCTCGAAAAATAATAAAAAGTGTTGGCTGAGTTTATATAATTCATCATATATTGGTGTCGAATATAATTCACACCAAAAAAATTTATTTATATAAAATTCTTATTATTTATCACCAATTTGCTGAAAATATGGAGCTCAGAGGTTTTGATGCGGAAGAATTTTTTCAATTCCTTGAAAACTGTTCCGATATTGAAGAAGAACATGAGGATCAGATTGAATAATTGATAGAATATGATGTGGAATATGTAAATAAAATTTTTTTTTTTGAATCAAGTGAACGGGATATTATTCCAGATGAAGTCTTGGAGGCTGAAAAATCCGCAACAGGTATGTCGGTTGATATCAAGTGGAGGCTGGGTCAAGCAAAGAAAATCTATTGTCCTGCACAGCAAAGAAAAATACTTCTTGGCGGACAAATCGCGCAAAGCAGCCTTCAACAGCCTCTGAATTTGAGCAGATACAGAAGGCTGAAGATTTTGAAATTGGTACACCTTTTTTGTATTTTAATAAATACTTAACTGGCAACTTCTTTATTAAAACTGCGCACTACACTAATTTATATGCTCAGCAGAATGGCCAGTTAAATTTAAAAGAAAATTCAGTTGATGAAATACGAACAGTTTTGGCACATCATAGTATGATGGGTGTTCTGAAGTTTCCCAGGGTTGAAATGTTTTACGACCATTTGGTTGATGTTATGTAAAAAAGAGGCCCAAGCAAAGATTGTCTATACAAAGTTAAACCTACACCGAGAAAAAAAAAACAATAGGTAAATCACCTCAGTCGGCTTGGGTAAAGAGAATTGTATGGGAATTATATACTTATGCTTTTTCACCGAAGCAATTTATTGTTTAATACATAGCATTGAAAGCTCATACATCGATACCCTGTCAAAAAAAAATATTTGATTAACAAATGTTAACAGATGCTGTATTAACAGATGCAGTATGTCGCAGTATTCTGTTGATAGCTGCAGCATAGCTTCAGTTGTAATTAATATTGAATAAATAATTTAATTTAATTTAATTTAATTTAATTTATTTTAATTTAATTTATTTAATTTAATTTAATTTAATTTAATTTAATTTAATTTAATTTAATTTATTTTAATTTAATTTAATTTAATTTAATTTAATTTAATTTAATTTAATTTAATTTAATTTAATTTAATTTAATTTAATATAATTTAATTTAATTTAATTTAATTTAATTTAATTTAATTTAATTTAATATAATTTAATTTAATTTAATTTAATTTAATTTAATTTAATTTAATTTAATTTAATTTAATTTAATTTAATTTAATTTAATTTAATTTAATTTAATTTAATTTAATTTAATTTAATTTAATTTAATTTAATTTAATTTAATTTAATTTAATTTAATTTAATTTCATTTAATTTAATTTAATTTAATTTAATTTAATTTAATTTAATTTAATTTAATTTAATTTAATTTCATTTAATTTATTTTAATTTAATTGAATTTAATGTTCTTGTTATAATAAACGTCAATCAGCAAGAAAAGCCAAGAATTCATTAATTTCTAAAAAAAAGGTGTTGATAAAAAAAAAATTTGTGTTGTTGCCGATTTCAAAACAGGAAAATAAAAAAATCAAAACCCGAAAAAAAGTTATATTTTTGAAATTCAATTTTTTTTTTTTTTTGAAGTAGTGTATAAAAAATGACCAAATACTTGGTTAATTTATCAACCAAATTAAAATTGGCATGTAAAACTTAGGCGTTTTGATGAAGCACTTTGGAGGCTGAAAACTGCCAAAGCCATCTTATAAATTATACTAGCTTTTTTTTCAATTTTACATAAGCTTTTTTCTCGGTGTGCATTTCAAGTCAGTAAGTTCACTTTTATCTTTAGTAATAAGTATTGACTTCTATTTTGTTTTAAGAATTTTGAGAATTGGTCTTCAATCACTATAGAGTTGACATTTCCTTTAATCGTGCGGAAGATTAACATAAATTCCTTTATTTATTGGTGTTCAAAATGAATGGCTGGCATTGTTGATCGTTGAAGAAGCCTTTCAATAACATTTGCTGGACAACAGCTGGATACATTTTTAATTAAAAAACAGACATAGAAAGCCTTTAGCCAGCTAATCAATGAGTAATTAACTGTAGACGGTACGGACAAGGTTAAGTCAAAGGGCTCAAGATAAGTGAAGAATGAACTTAATTGATGGCCAGAAAGCACAGACAGTAAATTACGAACACCTAGCAAGGCACAGACAAGTGAAAAGAACATACAAATAGGCAACAGCTTGAAAGCTGAACTATGTTCTTAGAATTGTTTTTTTTTTTTTTTTGTGCAACGGGTTAAGGAGTGTAGATTATTGGTGTTTATTTCACAAACTAATGAATTAAATATATATATAAATGAGTATAAAAGGTATTTGCATTAGCACAAAGGCAAGCAAACACACATATACACACACACACCCATGTGTTGAAATGTGTGTTCGTAAACACTCTAACTAAAATGCAGACAGTAAACATGAAAAAGGTTTTTGCTAAGCAAAACTAGAAAACTTTACCCAATTAGCCATTTTGTAATAGTGTATTTTGTAAGCTTTTACCAGTTGTTAAAAGTATAAAAACAATAATACTTATTTCCAATTATTTTGTAATTGCTTTCAATAATATTTTAACCCTTTTTCTACCGGGCTCTCTTCTAAATATCATCAATCGAGATCTAAAAATAGTTTACAAGTACTCAGATTGCTTATTACGTTAAAACTGTTTTCGTTACGAAAAAAATGTGGTGGTCGTTTTTCCGACCAGCAGCCTAAAAGGTGATCAAATGTGGTAAACATAAATAAAATCTTTCAGTAAGTTTGGCTATCACTAATCTTAATTAAAATTTGTTTGAATATATCATTTCGATGATGTTGTGGTCTTGCAAAGTGGAATACTTTGCTTTTTAGGGACGCTGAAGTCGATATTTATTCTAACCGCTACTCTGTTCAGTCCGGTGCACAGTTTGAGAATTTACGAATCTAGCTGGACAAAATGAATAACTCCAGAACTACTCGGCCAAATTTCCTTAAATTCGGTATAAGGGTAGGTAGGATATTTTATAAGTAGAATGAAAAAAGTGGGCGGGATATGACAAAGGGGCGTGTCATCATTAATAAAATTATGTATATCCTTGAGCAATTTTTGAGAAAAATATTACTTTTTTAAGTATTTTCAATATTTCAAATCAATATCAAATGTTTATTTTTTAATGGTAAAAATAACAATTAGATTGCTATAATAAGCAGAATTTTATATAAATATTTTTGAGTATAACATCAATGAATTAGAGTTTAAAATCATATATTATTATTTGATATTATATTAATTGTATTAACAATTATAATTATATAGAGTAGCGAGCATAAAAAGCGGAACTTCCCCATAATCATAAGGCATATTATCGTTACAACAACTGAGATGTTTTTGATTTTGAACTTTCAAATTTTGAACACTAACTTATGTTTCTAATGTTTTGTATTATCTTTGCTTAAAATGTGCAAGCTCAAAAACCACTGAGTTTTTATTATGATTATACTACTCGTGATAATATGATCGTTGCGTTTTTTATGCTCGCTACTGTATAATATAATTAAATGCATACTTATATTAATCTGAGACGCTACTAATGCTTAAATTACTTTGAAATTTATTCTCTTCCAATTCGGAATCAGCTTCATTGTCACTTGTGTAAGTTATTGGTGGTTCCTTCAATAAATCTAATACTTCTTTTGTAATTTTTTTTTTTTTTTGTTTTCTTTTTGGAGGGGCCCTTAAACTTGCAATAAATGGATTTGACGAAATTAAAAGTCTATGTAGCAAATCGGTATTGGTGTCGATTCGTGATGTCTTCCGCGTAAATAATTCTCGGTATCTTTTGCAGTCCTTATTTCTTGCCTGCTGCGCTTCCTCTGAGAGTTGTCCTATTGGAAGAATGCAAGACGCTACTATATCTTTCCCTTGGCAGAGTATTTTATGGACACTTACTGTCATTGGACACCATGACTATTCTGAAATGTAATTCCCTAGTAATTTTTGTGTACTCATCGAACTTGTCGATATTTATTGGAAATGTTCAGTTAATAGTTCCCAGTATGTCACGGAAAAGATTTATAAGCTCCGCACTTACGCCTGTTATTTCGGCAGACTTGTTCACATTTCGAAAAAATTTACGGGCCGAATTTCCGTCGTTTGTATTTCCGGTTTGTTGCTTCGGCATCCAAAATCCCTTTTGAAATCTACTTGCACCTGCTTCTTTTTCTCTGCAACTGCCGCCTTATTACTTTCACCTCGCTCCTGCCACAACTTAATAGTTAGTCTATACGAAATATGTAGAATACATTCATAAAATCGAATCCATACGTGGAGTGGCGACAAGCCGAAGGAAAAAAGTTTTGATTAGCAACTTTGGTTGAAATAAAATCCTTATTATTCGTTTCACTAGGCTTTGCACCACACAAATAGCAGGTCTGTGACGATGAACATGAAGCAACAGCATTACAGATTTTGCCATCAATCATGCAAAAGACTTAAATAGGATTTACTTACACCTGTATGCCATTTAATATTTCATTTGTTGGAGTTAATTTTTACACTTGTTTTTTAATTTGCCCTAGGTATGATTTTTCTACTGTGCGATTTTCACATAAATTTAGTAACATAGCATAAAATCGGCTGATCTTTCGTAAAAAGTGTTAAGCCAATTTTGAAGATAATTACATGGGCTACAATTTTTATCACAACGTTTTTACTGTCCAACCAACATGTGCTGGTATATAGATGAATGATCCTTTTTGGTTAACTTTGGATCCGAATATCTTCTGATGCGTACATGGTACTGTTGTAAAAGGGACTTGTAATATTTTATGTATTATGCCTTAAAAAATTTGTTTGCACAAAAAAAGATATTGCGTTATAAAGAAATACTATTGTACAATGTAGTCATTGAGTTTGATTTTTATAATAAAAGGCATTTGAGAAATAGCTTAAAATTTTATATGTGCGCAAGCGTGCGCATAACAATTTTAATGTATTTATAAACTATAAACACCCATCTTGACGAAAAACATAAAATAAACAATGGCCAACCCCGGTCTCTATTAGTTTTAGTCTTCTTAATTTGTAAAAAAAATTAGTAAACAAAAATAGTAATATATAAACATTTTTAAGTCTGAATTTCTGACAAACCAAATAACTAAAAAATCAGAAATGATGTAACTAAATTACGAGGTGTAATCATATTTAATGCCTTCACTTTCAAATTTTTAAAAAGATTAGATTTTAAACACACCCGCTACTTTAATCACGGTTCAAATTTCTACTATAAAAATAATTTTTTAGTTTGTAAAATTGATCAAGTTTGCTTGCAGTTTACACCGAACCTGTTGCTTTTTGTTTATTTTTATGTTCATATTCGTAATAATGGAAGAATTTTATATGACATATCAAAAAATTATTTCAATTGGACAACTTTTTTTTTACTTTTGTCGTCCTAGATTATGAAATTCTCACACAGTGCGGTGGTTGAAAAAAGTTGTTTTAAACGTGGTCTGAGAGCCCTCTGAGACGGATTCAAAACTTTTGCAAAACAAAAAGAAAAAACCTTTTCGCTCCATTGTTTTTTCCGGGTTCGTATATCTTGAATTGAATTGAAGAATTTAGTCAAAAATAAAAACATAAAAAAATGCTGGAAAAACCTGCAAAAATTCAGGAAGTGCTTAAAAATCTGATGAAAAGTTAAAAGATATTCATACCGATGTTATAAGTGAAAAACGACATAATACCTAAGCCTAACCGAGAAAGCTCGAGGGCTTCCTTGAAAACGTTTAATCGCGTTTAATGCTACGTATTCGATAAAAGCTAACAGCCGTATTCATAAAAATATTTTAAAACAGCTTTTAAACGTTCGTTAGTTAAAATGCTTTTTAAAGTTAGAATACTTTTTAAAAGCGTTGTATTCATAAACGAGCTTTAAGAGTCTTATAGCTAAAGTGAGAATATCGATGCTTTAAAATAGGAACAGTTGTAATTTTCGTTTGTGACTCTGATAAATATAATGACATTTGCTCAAAAATTAAAAAAAGTATATATATAGGTTTGTGAATTTGATATACTGGCAGGCATCTAAATAAGGCCCAGTTTCAATTTTTTGAGTAAAAAAGCGGCTACTAAGCTACATAATTATTTAATTGCCCAACTACTCAATTACCCAACTTAATTACAATGGAAATTTAAGTAACGTTACGCCAGAAACGTCACGCCAGATTACTAAGCCTAATAACAAAAAATTGTAAATTTTATTGCTTGGAAAATAAACGTATATTATTTACACACCTTCTTAAAAATGTTTTGTACAAAAAGTCTTGCCCAATTCGCTGAGATTTGCAAATTTTGCAATCGATGTCTAAAACTACTTCTGTTTTTTGTTAGAGCATAGATAGAGCATAGAGCATATATTTGCTTATATCTCTTAATTCTAAGGATCGATTGTTGTAATTCTTTTACTTAATAAAGTGATATTTAATTACTACACAAATATGAAAAAAAATCTTTTTAAAAATTTGACTTTTTCATTCATTTTTTATTATTTTTTCGTACAAATCGTTCGTAACGCCAGTTTGGAAATGCCCATAACATCCGAAAAAGACCTAAATAACAGGATTTTTTCCCCGCCCCTAACGATTTATTAGAACAATTTTGAACAATTTCTTAATATTATATTTAGAAAGTAATACATTTAAACTTCATTGAAAAAAAAATATCAAGTTCCATGTAAAGAAACTGAGAAATGAAAGTAAGTACAATGAGTCATTTCACAGATCGGGTTAATAACACTTTTTTCCAATTGCAAAGTGACTGTTGTAGAAATCTTACTTAGCAACACTTATTTCCGATTCAATTGCAAAACGCTTACATCAATATTATAAATATATTTTAATATTATAGATAGCATAAATAACACTGTTCTACAAAAAAAATTTTTTTTTTTTAATGTGCAAGAGTTACCACCAATATTTTACATTTTGCCGATCCATGTGATGACTTTCTGCGTTTTCAGAATGTTTTCATCACTTCGATTTTTTCGCCAATGGCCATTTTAAGAAGTCACTTCGAATTTTCGTACCTTGCCTTACTTTGTGTATCACAACTTTGATTTTGTTCACTAAAATTTTATTTTTATTAAAGATAATAAAAAGTTATAATGTTGTGTTCCATTTTTGCATCAATGTTTTAAATCGTTTAATCTTTTACAAAGTTATAGGCTCTTACATGAATAGAAAAAGTATTTCTATTTTTATATTTTGCATTTTGCTCTTAAAAATATTCCAAAAAATTCTTCTGACATGAGTTTTTTGACTAATTGCCAATAAAGCCGAGGGTGTTCGCTTTTAAATACTTGTAAAAAAACTGAAATCGATAATCAAATAATTAGAATATGGACGATAACAACAATAAACATATTTTTATATAGTTCTTTTGTATAACCAATTCTCAGATAAATACAAGATCTGCCGCTACATCAAGCGGCTGACATTAAAACGCTATTACTTTGAAGTGGTGAACGGTAGCAATAATATATGTATTTATAAAAAGAAGCTGAATGTGGTCTCCGCAGCTTAGATACTGAAGTTCGCGATTTGCAATTATTAAAATGACAAACAGAATTATAAGGATCCAGAATGCAACAGTGGAACTTTTTACAAAATGATGTTAACATTACATTTGGAAGAATTAAACAAACGAATGCGTTTCAGTCATTCACTTGGTACGCAGAGTGCATTTTTTAGTTTATTGCAACGATGTGAATGCAATAATTGCAAAATTTTGTCTGAAGTATGAAATATAATAAATATATATAATCTATAACAACCAAATAATGCCAATGAATGGAAACTTTTTATTGATGGTTCCACCAAAAGTAAAAATGAGATTTCTTTTAATATACTCGTATACTTGGATATATCACAAAATGTTTTTAAGGCTTAAAAGCATCCGTTTTGCACAATAAAAAATATTCCAATTGCTTATGCAACTACAGTTTATGTTGTTTTGTTGCAGTTTATGAAAATGTTTAGAAATTGTGAAGAAATTGCTAATCGCATTTTAGGATATGAGATGAAATATGTCCACAAAAGTACATTATTTACATTCACATTTGGATTTTTTTTTTCCCCAGCCAAAAAAACTAGATCAATTCAGTGACGAGCATGATGAAAGATTCCATCAGGAAATTCCAAAAATGGAAACAAGTTTCGTAGAAAAAAGCAAAATTCCCATGTTACTGGAATATTGTTAGTCTCTTCAACACGAAATCAGCGATTATTGATATAAGAGGAAAAGGTCGTCGAAGAGTTTTTACACAAGAAACTAGTAAATTAAAATGAAAATATATTGTAAAACTATATTAATAAAATATAAAAAAAAAAAAAAAAAAAACAGTGTTGAAACATAGTATCATTATTAACTCTAATATTTCTAAATCGATATTTTTATATAAACAACATCTGAAAATATGTTAATTCGTGCTTTCATCAATAACTTTATTATTAGTTAACCGATACATTTTTTTTCTAATAAGTTCAAAAAATAAAACCTTTGGCTTCTGAAGAAATAAATAAACAAAATTATGTCAGTAGATTTTTTTTTTTGTTTTTTTACAGTTAGAAAATGTAAAAAATTAGCATATTTAAATTTTTTTAAATTAGAGTACAAGACTGCAAGTCTTACCTTTGTTATAATATAAAGGTTTTTAAAATCAGTTAAGCAAAAGCAAAGTTATGATAAGCCAAATAAGGCAAAGTACGAATATTTTAAGTGACTCATTTCTGAGGTCCTTGACGAAAAATTTTGTAAATGCAAAAAGTCATATATAACCACTTAATAAAATTTATATGTTGGAAGTCTTGCACAGTTTTCGTGTGGAACAGTATTTTTGCAAAGAGTCTCATTTGATTATTCAACATATTAATTGTAAGCATTTTATAACAATTTTTACAATCGTTTTCCAAGCACTTATGCTTACACTTATAAGCTTACTATAACTTATAACAAGTTTGTTTGGCTGATTGGGAAGCTATATAAAACAAAAACACACACACATACATCCACGCAGAAATAACACATGCACACACACACATATAAATATGTATACACTAACACATTTATAAGTTAAGTAAAAGTTTTCTAAGGCATCTAGCCGCACAGCAAACCTAAACAGAAACATATCGTTTCTGTTTTGCAATAGTTGTTGTGGCTATTTTGGGTTCTTATTGTTGTAGTGGCTGAAACAGTCTTTTGGGCTTTTGTAACTTATCGACTCTTTCGTAGATTACTGCAATTAGGGTGTGCTTTGAACGCACGTGTCTGACTGTGTGCATGTATATGTTAGATTTGCTTAGCAATTGTTTCTGTGTGGTTTTACGTATATTTATATGTATGTGCTTGTGTTAATCATATTATTACGTCCCTGTAGGAAAATCAACTAATTTAAAAGTAGTTGAAAAAGCAGTTTTTTGTCAACCACAACTAGTTGAAATTCTGACTTTTTTCCATAGAACGAACTAACATATTTTGTATGGTGATGTCCGCTAAATAAGTCAATTGACTTTCGTTTGCATATATTCTCAACTACTTGTTAAGCTAGTTAAATTTAAATTATTTTTTTAACTACTTTAAAACAACCAATTCAAAACTATTTAATATTCCACTTACTGAAGATGAATTTAAAAGCATAAAAATTTTAAATTTCTATACATCAAAGAGATCATTTATTTGACTGTTTTGAATTTTTTTTATTTATTTATTTTATTTATTGAGGTAAGAAGACATAAGTACAGTAAGAACTAGGTTCTTTTAAATACAACATAATTAAATAAAAATTTTAAAACTTTAAAGCCAAAAATTTAAAAATTTAAATTATATCAACGTTTAGAAAGTTACTTAATGTAATATAACAATTATTTTAGTTGATTTTGAATTGATTTATATAGTTTTTTACTTAAGTAGAAGAAAAATGAGAAAAAATAGATTGCCTAAAGATCGCTGCCCTAGAGATTTGTCGCAGTCTGCGTGGAAGAGCATTCCACAGTCTGATAGCGTTAATGAAAAAGAAGTGTGAAGAGTTCAAAGAAAAATGTCTAGGTACTATCAAAATATTACTTCTTTGAGATAGACTAAATTGTAATTTATCATAAAGGTAAGAGGGTGTTTTAGTGTGAATTAGTTTATGGAGATAAATACAGTTCCTAGCATTACTATATGAAGAAAGTCACACCCAAAAATAGCATTCCTGTAACTGGATAGGTGGTCGAACTTACGCAGGCCATAAACATAGCGCGTAGCATAATTATAAGCAATTTGCAATTTCAACTGGGAGGATGAATCGAGTTTACTGTACACCAGTTCAGAATAAGTTATTATAGGTAAGATTAATTGTATCACTAACATTCGTCTCACATTGACAGGAGTTGCACTGGCTGACATTCTCAAATTACGCAGGGTATAGTATACTTTTCTAACTACACTGTTGATGTGATCAGTACAAGACAGAGAAGAGTTAATACAAAAACCTAGATTTACAATTTTCGACACTAAACTTAGCTTATTAGTACCAAGAAATAAGTCAGGAATATCAACAACATAAGACTTACTCTTGAAAATAGGCAAAACATATGATTTGGCCGCATTCAGTTGAAGATAATTATTGTGAGCCCATTCACTAATGCTGTTAAGATCTTCGTTTAATCTGCAACACAGGTCGTCAAGAAGTCCAATACGACGAGAAAAATAAAGCTGTACATCGTCAGCATATGCATGTATAGATGCATGCTTGCATACGGAAAATATGTCGTTGATAAACAAAGAAAATAGTAAAGGACCAAGTATTGAACCTTGCGGTACTCCACTTATAACAAGATTATGTTGCTATAAAACTTCGCCAACCTTGACTTTTTGTAACCTGTTACATAAATAGCTAGACATAAGATTAATAGCACTATCACAAAAACCGAATAGGTTTTTAAGTTTGAGACACAATAAATTATCGTTGACGGTATCAAAGGCCTTTGAGAAGTCAAGTAAGCAAAGTAAAGTCATATTGCCAGCATCATACTCAGGTCTAATGTCATCAAGGACTTTGACCACCGCTGAAGAGCATCCATGCCCCGCACGAAAGCCTGATTGCAATGGCGATAAAAGTCTTTGTTCCTTAATATGTTTATAAATTTGGTTAGCCATTAGTTTTTCGCAAACTTTAGAGAGTGGCGACAATATACTTATTGGGCGAAAATCACTAGGTCCACCAGGGTTAGGTTTCTTAGCTATGGGGAGAACAATCGCAATTTTCCATAAATCAGGAAAAGAGGACGAGAGAAAACAGTGGTTAATAACATGAGTAAGCGGACAAATAATGTGAGGAAGAATTATCTTTAAAAATTTTATGGGAACTCCATCTTCACCTATGGCATTAGACTTTATTTGGGACATAGATAACCCAACATCAAGCTCAGTTACCGGTTCAAACTTAAATGATTGCGGAGTTGTTGAATTCAATACCGGTAGAATGTTGTTATTAGTGGGAAGATAAGCTGCATCTAGGAATCTATTGTTGAGGTAATCCGGGTCAAGGTTACATTCTGCATTTTTCGTATTGCACACTCCAAGATTTCTGATATTATTCCATAATGTTTTGGTTGGAAGAGAAAGTTTAAGTTTGGAGGAGAAGTATCGAGATTTGGCCCGTCTTGTTATAAGAACAGAATCATTTCGCGCTAGTCTATATATTTCCCAGCTATAGGCTGACGGTCTTTTCTTCCACAACTTATAAAATTTATTTCTTTTTTTTATGGCATCAAGAACTTTCTGACAAAACCATGGAAAAGAAACATTCTGAACTTTGAAAGTACGAAGAGGAACGTGTTTCAAGAACAAATATTTTATTGGTTCAAGTAGGGAACAGAGCTTATCATTAACAGAGCTTTGAAGCCAACAATTATCAAAAGAAATGAGGGACAAATCATGATACAAGGAAGGATAGCAAATGTGTTTAAAGTCACGGTATACATATGAATGCGAAGATACGTTACGAGACAAATTTATACTTAAGGAACAAAAGATTAAGTCATGGTCAGAAATAAAACTAATTTGATCAAACAGTTGAACCACAGAAGCATCCGAAACTATAAAATAATCAAGAAGACTGGGATTAGAGTTGTTAGAGAACCGCGTAGGGAAAGTTTCGTTTACTATTGAGAGTCCCAGAGTCGATGTTTTGTCATAAAGCAACTGCCTTACCACATCAGTGGTAAGGAGATTAATATTGAAATCACCACATAGTAACTAGAAATCATAATTAAGGAGATATCCAGACAATATAGAAAAAAGGTTATCAATAGAATGGCATTTATGTGGATTATACACACATGACAAAAGAATTTTAGTGTTACAATCAAAGATACATAAATTGAGAAATTCAATTCCAGGTCCATTCGATTTACAAACGACTTCAACATTAAGATAGGTCTTACAATAAACTGCTAATCCTCCACCCTTCTTTCCGGATCGGTCATTTCTTACAAGCTTATAATTATTAATATTACAAATCGTATCACTCATATCACAGTTAAGCCACGTCTCAGATATGCAAATTATATCAACTGCTAAGTTTTCGAAAATGTGTCTCAGATAGTCCAATTTAGCAGAGTTTAAACTGCGCGCATTAAAGTGGACTACGTTGAGACCATTGTATTTTTTACAAAGTATCTGAAGTACGGTTTTTTGATTTTCATTAACGCCATCAAGCGACAGACTAGAGAAAAGTACTATATAATATCCTAAAGAAGCGAAAATGAGGCAAACTATAAGAATAAAGCAAGAGAAGTGAGGAAAACATAATTACATTTGTAAAATTGTAAAAGAAAAAAGAATTAATAAAATTATATAAGAAAAAAGATAAATCTAAAATATTATATAACGGCAGCCAAACCATCGCCATGTACTGCTTTTTCCAGATCTTCCAAACTTTTGATGATAATTCCTTTCGCATTTTTCGCCAGCCTAACAAAAATAGAGCCACGAAAGGAAAACGCATTAAAAATACTTTTGTTCCGCTTATATGCAATTGCAGCTTGTAGCAAGTTTCGGCTGTCGGCATCAAGGCTTTCGTGGAGATAAACATTGCAGTCAGAATCAAAACCCGCGCCTCGTAGATTAATGGCTGATTTATTACGCCTTCGGTAGGATCCAAAGGCTTTGAGCACGCGATTTCTATCAAATGGAGAGAAATATTTGATAACAACAAGGGTGTTAGTGTTGTTCGGTTTCGGCTTAATACGAAAGATGTCTTTTATTAGAGGAGGTTGAAAATCAATATGGAGACAAATGCTGTTGAAGATGCTTTTGAGATTTTCATCATTTTCAAAAGGCAACCCGAACAAAACAGCATCAGCAGAGTAATCCTTGCTTTTAATAACTGGGCTATGGATTATGTGTCCACCTTTAGCTTCTTCAAGAAGATCGCAGCGTGAAGTTAAAGCATTTATTTGGTTTTGTAGAGCGGTAATTTTTTCATCAAAGTCACTGATATCAGTTTTAAGACCACCAACATGAAAAATACATAAATCATGCCAAAAAAAATCATGCCTGGTCGACACAAATAAATTCTGAAATATAAAATCTGAAAGCAAAATGTAAACAAAGTTTAAAGTGATCAGAGTTTTTTAATGGAAAATTGTGAAATGTCGTTCTTTGTGGTGTTTTATTTGATTTTAAAATAATTCAAAAGTCATGCCCAGCTTCATTGCCAGTTAATTCAAAAAAGGACTAGTAATTACATTCAAGGATTGCAACAGAAGTACGCTGGGATGGTAGATATAATTTCATTATTCCTTTCTTCTTTAGACTATTTCTGCTTCCAACAGGTGATAGTTCCAGAAGCTGGAGGAACTCTTCGCTTATATGTGAGCATGCCTACCACGGAAGCAGCTTACAAAAACGGGCACGCCACCGCCTGGGTACATAAGCGAAGGTGCCGATCCAATTGATCGGATTTGTGTGGATACTGCGCCTGTTAGTTAACGCGAGCCAGCTTTTTGATGCTTCATTTCAAAATATGAGGTAAACCAGCGTGTCAGCGGGATTTTCCACGCTTTGCAACCATCAATCATGGTCGATGGACACACCGATATTTTGCTTAGTGCTTCTTTTAAGTGTCAATCGCAATGAAGTGATGGAGCAGACTCGACGCTACGTAGGGAAAGGCGTGCGTCTTTACTATTGAAGTGATGAGGTGTTTGCTGAATGGTTAAGCAATGCATGAATTTCCGTACATAGTCCAAATTGTGCAATGTTTGCTAAACAGTACCAGTTTGTAATTTGAATATCTTAAATAATAAAGAATTTTTAATCGTTACACAGGGTCTTCAGGCAGTTTATCAGTTTTAAAGTGTGTTTACCACGTCTGTCTTGCAGCTCAATGTCGTAAATAAAAATATGTCTTTTTGAAACAAAATGCTAGTAAAGCCTAAAGTTAATAATATTTGATGAAATAACATCGCCTTATATATATGATGTTAACTTGTAATCTAATAAAAAATTGTAATTAAAACATGTCAAAATCAGAGTAGTTGCCGCCTGAATATAATTTAAAGTAGTTTATCAATCACTTGTTTTTAAGTAGTATTTCAATTACTTCATATATAATGCAATAACAACTATTTAGAATTGAAGTGGATGCCGCCTTAATATAATTCAAAGTACTTCATATACTAGTTTATTTTAAGCTAGTTTTTTAATTAGTTGTTTTTAAAAACAAGTTAGTTTGTTCCTATAGAGTTGTTTCTGTGTGGTTTTACGTATATGTCTGCTCGCCTATGTGTTTGTGTTAATCATATTATTACGTTATTCAAGCACCTATATTTATTTAGATAGCTACGCCATATTTTCTGTTTTTTTTTTGGTTTCTGTTGCTAATTTTTAATGAAGTATCCAATTAAATAAAATGACAGACCAACGGGCGTTGTGGGCACCATTATAAAAATGGCTCATTTAAATTGATTACGTGACAAAAAGACAATTAAAATTTGCTTGAATTTTGAGCTCACACACGCACACACAGATGCACAAACACACAAACGATTGCACACTCAAATTATAATCAAATTGTTTGTTTTTGCGTTACTTCAATATAATGAAGGATAACAAAAGATTAGCTGGACCAGCTTGCTTGTGGCAACATATTTATGCAAGATATGGTAAAGAACATAGCTCAAGCAATTTTGCGTAAATTTCTGCAATTTGAGCTATTTTAATAAAAACCAATAAAATTTTTTAAAAAGCAATCACGTCCTCCAATCTGCTAAATAATGATGCTGGTGTCTGATAGTGAGTATTATTTATGTAGCAACATGTCTATTTAGCACAATCGGTAAATTGGTAAATTTTGTTACCACCTACCTACTTCATTCTTTCTATTTTCAGCAAATATGAGCATTAAAAGTTCAACTGTTGTCCTTGGTTCGTCTAAAACAACACCCACACGAAATTCTTTTCTAACCAAAATAAGCCAATTTAGAACATGCCATAAAATGTGCTGTAAATTAAGATAGTTAAACTTGCTGAAAATATTTAGTATAGCAGCTATTTTAATCTTTTAAATGGCGCTCTTGTATATTGAACTTGCCTTCCTAAGTGAGTAATCATTAAAGTAGAAGCTCATGAAACTATGCAATAAAATAGTAATGGCTTTTTTTAATTGTGTCGAACTCTAAAGAAATATAATTGCAGTTGTTTAAGGCAACTTTTAGATGGTTGCAAATCATTATGAGTGTGTGGCAAAAATTGTTTTATAGCTGACGTACTTAGTGCTGCTGCACTGAACGGTGTGCTTGAAAAAGATGATCACTCAACTCAGAGTCATAATCAATATTAAGTCCTGGCTTAGAATTATAAAATTATAATCTATACTTACTTAATTATAATCTATGCAAAGCTATATTTCAAGTCATAGCCGAAAACTTTGATTTAAAACAAAACACGTGAAATTCCATTAAAAAGCTATTTTTGTGTGTTCAGTCAAGGGAATACTTCTGTTCTTAAGCACACCTTCGGGCATATGCACATCACGGCTGAATCTGGTGACTGTCATTCGAGAAACAAAGTTTTCGACCACTTTTTCCAACAACTGTGGCCGAATATATTCAATAACACAAAAAATGCATCGCACACTACACTTTTTTGGCACTTTTTGAAGTGTAAACTTCTTTAGGCGCATTGAGCACTTTCTGGTGGGAGTAAAAAGTTATGAATTCGCGGCAGTACTGTTAACGTCAGCCAGGGCCGTAGCTAGCGAAATATTGGTCGCAAGACTTACAAATTTTTTTTGAAATTTAGAAAACAGTAGAATAACAATAAAATGGAAACTTGAGGGGGGTTTGAAGTAAATTTTTTTTAAAAATTATTTTTGTGATCATTCAACAAAAAATTATGTCTATTAAAGTCATCGAAAAATCATAAAAAAAATTTTGTCGACATTCGGGAAAGCATATTTATCAATAATTGGTCAATTTGAAGCAAAACGTATCGTCGAAATTATATATAAAAAAATTTTTTTTTGATATTTTTAAAATTATCCATATTCACCTCTTAAAATAATTTTAGAAAAAAATTTAACTCAAAATCCCCCAAAAAGTTTTAATTTTTTATTATTATTTTACCGTTTTCTAATTTGGAAAAAAAATTGTTAGTTCTAAAAGCAAAATTTTTCTAGCAACGGCTCTGACGTCAGCAATACTAAATCGTCACCACTGTTAATATCATCAGTGTTAACGTTAGCACTGTTAAGCAGAAAACATAGCAACGTTTTTGTGTTTTTTGTATGGGAACCTCCAGATTGGTGGCAGATAGGGGATAGGTGTGCTCAGAAGAAATGTTGAAAGTGTAAAAATAATAAAAGCAGCGAGAGAGATTTCAACTATAATCTAAGATTTTTGTGTTTTTTGAATGGGTACCCCCAGAGGAGAGCATGTAGGGGTTAGGTGTAAATTTGTAGTATAATTGACATGTAGAAGGTAGGTGAATTCAGAAGAAATGTTGAAAGACAAAAAATAGTAGATTCAGCTCATAAATTTGACCAATCAAGAGATCAATTCGGGAGATATATGAACTAAAATGTACAGTTTTTGTATATTTTTTATGGGGACTCACAGAGGGAGGCATATTGACGTTAGAAAAGTTCAGAAGAAATGTTGAGCGACAGAAAAAATAATAGGATATTTTCATACATTTACCCCCTCTCCCCTCCCCCCCCCCCTAGCAGTCAATGCGGTAGAGATATGAATTATAATCGATAATCTTGGTGTTTTGTTTTAATGGAACCCCCGAAAAGGGTAGCAAATAGGGGAAAGATGAACCCCTAGAATGGTGGCAGAGACTGGGTGCATATGTTAAGAAGAAATGTTGAAAGGAAAAAAATTAATGCTGAAAAATCCAGAGAACAATGTTTGTGTTCTAAAATTCATCCGTTCACAAAATTAGCTTACACAAAATAAGTAGATATATAAAAAGCTTTTTTTTAAAAAAAAACGACTACAAAATCGCTACAAAGTAAAAAAGTATTTTTAAATAACTTTTCCTTTTAATTTCTTGGTCATATTTGTTAATTTATGTAAACAAATTATTACATTGGAAATCCTGTTATTTTAATTTTTTTTTTATTTGTTTTATTATCATAAATACATTAATTTCTTCATGAATACAAAAGCTTTTAAGGTCGGTGCTAACATAATCAGACTTTTAATCAGAAGCAACAACTTCAAAGCATTTGTATTCATCAAGAAATTAATATATTTATGATAATAATAAAACAAATAAGAAAAAAATTAATATAATAAGACTTCATGTATAATAATATGGTTAAATAAATTATCAAATATGACCAAGAAATCATATATTATCACTACAAAGTAAATTATTTTTTACTTTGCAGTGATTTTGTAGTCGGCTGTTTTTTTTTTAAAAAGTTTTACTTCTTCCATTTTAGAGAATATGATAAATTTTCGAAAAAAGTGTATAAACTACATAAATATAATTGTTCTTAAAAAATTTGTTCTATTAAATTCTTAAAGTTTGTTGGTTATTTCAAATATCTGTCTCTTAAATTTAAATTAGATGTCACATATTTTGCAATTATTATACCCATTCTTGTAACGAGTTTTATTACCCTAGTGTCAATATTATTCGAGATATAGTGTTTATCTAATATTGCCACGCCCCTTTGTTAAATAAGCGCCCAGTATCTGGAGCTTTATTTGTAATAATTGTGCCTATCTCGTACTTCATTTCAGTATCCCAGCGTTAATATTAACTGAAATAGTTTTTATCTAGTATTGCTACGCCCATTTGTCGAATAACGCCTACTTTATTGACCGTAATTTTTAATAATTCGGCCTACCCTTGTACTACAATAAATTTCAGTGCCCTAGTGTCAATATTATTCGAGATAAACTGTTTTTCTAATATTGCCACGCCCAGTAGTCGAGATCCTCCCACTTTTTTTAACGTAATTTTTACTAATAATGCCTACCCCTACACCAAATTGCAGTAACATAGCATCAATATTATTCGAGATACACTCTTTTTCAAATATTGCCACGCCCATTTGTCAAATAACGCCCATATTTATAATAATGCCACTTCGTCGAATAACGCCCACTTTACTGACCATAATTTGTTATAATAATGCCTACCCAAATATTACATTGCAGTACTCTAGTCTCAACATTATTCAAGATACAATGTTACTCTAATATTGCCACGCCCATTAATTTATTAATTTGTCAATTAACGCCCATTTTCTTGCCTTTCCCTGAAATGTGCCTTCCCCTACACTAAATTGCATTTCCCTAGTGTCAATATTATTCGAGATACAGTAGTATGTAGTATTGCGAGATCTAGTATAGCCACGCCCGGTTCTCGAATACCGCCCATTTTCTTACAGGCACCTCCGCGCTTATGATATCAATCTGTTCACTAACAATTATGGCAATCTGTCATATGCCAGTCATATTAGTCAGTCATATTAGGAGTTATTGATGTACATACATTTAAAAAAAAACAAAAAAAAAAAAACAGAGAAACCGACGAACTTGAGAACCTCCTCCTTTTGAAGTCAGTTAAAAATACTTGGCCGATTTTTATGTTTAGAGTCTAGGTTTTTTTTTTTATGAATTTCTCTAAGCGAAAAAAAATATTAAAGATTAATTTAATCATTATAAAAGTACCGAAAAACTTATTTTAAAACTTTAAACACGGTTTTTCTCGAAACAGGTTTTTAAAATCGGTGTGATATGTATTGAACCGATTTACTTCAAAATCGCTGAGTAATTAAAAAAATATATTTTTGAGGGTCTGACTTGGAATTTTTTTTAAAGTCCTCAAAAAGTTTTACAGCTACTTTTTTCCAAAAATTGTAGGCCTTTTGTTAAATATTGACTTTGCGTAGCCGCCATTTTTTTCTAATTAATTTTTTTGAAAAAACTCAAAGTCAGACTATGAGAGAGTTAAGTTTAAACTCTGACCAAATCTTTTTTTTTTTGTTTCAGATAAGCCAAACTTGAGATATCCGGCACGCAAAAGTGCCGTCACGAAAAACACAAAAAAAAATTTTTTTGTTAATTTTAGTACTTATGTAAAACAATATTACAAAAAAAAATATTTACTCAAATATCTATTACCATTTTTTCATAATCCTTTCTTAAAAAACTCCTAAAATTTCGACAAAGTTGGGAAAAATGTCCCTTAATGTAGACTTAAACTTAGAAACGAAATAACCAAACCAAGTAAAAAATTTTCAGACTTGTTTGAAGTGAAAAATTTTAGAATATATTCCTTTCTATATATTAAAGCAAAAACTAAAAACATCTTAGTCATAAAAGGTAGGAGACAAATATAAAATTATAAGGAAAGTGCAACATTTAAATGTTTGAATTTCTTATAAAAGCGAATGCAATTGTTTTTAAATGCTCGATCCAAAGCGAATAAAAAAAGCAATAAAGAGAAAATGTGTATAAAAAACAACAACAGCAAAAACAAGTACAAAACAACCAAAACAACAACAGTAGTAAGCAAAGCTTGGAGATAAAGTAAATAATACTGTTGTGGCAAGGACACTAAAAAAAGTCCCTAAAGGCAAACAAATGTTATTTATACAAATGCATTTTTTTTTTTTTTATTCCCCAAGCAGTGAATTTTAATGTGCTTAGTGTACTAAGCAGCGGCGTAGGTAGAAACTTTTTCGCCCAGGGAAATTTTTTTGTTTAATTATTATAATAAATAACTAAAAATTATTTAAATCAATTTTTAAGTTTATTTAAATTAACTTTTAATGAAATTGGAACTAGCTTAAATATACTGCAAATTATTCAAAAGTAAAATTTATTTTAAATTTTAATTGAAAGTTTTAAATAATCAACTTTAGGAAAGCAATAAGATACATTTTCTGAAAGAGTGCATTATAAAGATTGTAGGGATAGCGTAGTTTTTGTAAAAATAGTACTTTGATAGTTATAATTCATGTATTCAAGGCGCTTAAGTTTGCATCGTTAAGACGTCAGAAGCGGAAATAGTTCTTGTATCATTCCAAAATATGTTTGAAAGTCAATTAAGTTATAAGGGGGCGCAAAAAAACATAAACAAATTAAATATAACAGATGATTAAACATTTCCAAAATGCTTTAAAATTGTTTCAAGAAAGTGTTTTTCAGAACGTAAAATAAGATAGTAAGAAAATGCGATAATATTAATTCAAAGAACAAAGAATTTTATCAAAAAATATCAAAAAAAAAAAAAAAAACCAAAATATCAAAAAATTTGCAAACAATTTCTGAAACTTAATGATTTTTTACACATTCACCCTTTTCTCTACGTAAGGGATATCTTAGAGAGGCGTGACAAGCATACAATATCATATATATATAGTTTTGATCAGCACCGCCACCTGAGTCGATTTAACTATATCCGTCTTTTTATCCGTCTGTGATCACGATTGCATCTCTAATTTTGAAGCCATCTTGATGCAATTAAAAAATTAGCTTCTTTTAAAAGAAAAGAAATAAAGTTTGAAAATGAGTCAAATCGGAGAAAAAGCTCTTTTGGTACAGTTTATACAATGCCGATATAAAGTACGACCGAAGCCCGGTCGACCTAACGCAGTATTGTGAATTAGTTATAAAGACGATTCACGTCAAGGACGTTAAAAAATTGCATCAACACCAGAAATTATAGCAAAAATACAAGATATGGTTTTGGAAGATGGTCGATTGACTCAAAGAGATTTAGTAGAAGCCGTTGACAAATCATTTGGCAGTGTGAGCCACATTTTAAGTGAAGTTTTAGCTTTCGGATGCCGCATCCCCTAACAACGGAACAAAAACTCATTCGAATGAGACTTCCTCAGCAACATTTGCAGCGTTTTAAAAAGAATAAAAAGGATTTTATACGTCAATTCATCACTATGGATGAGACTTGGATCTACCACAATGATCCCGAATCAAAACAAGAAGCAGCTAAAGAGTGGTGTGAACCTGGTACTTCGGCTCCTCAGCGAGCTCGTGATCAGAAATCTGCAAAGAAAGTTATGGCATCAGTTTTTTGGGATACACAAGGGATTTTGTTGGTGGACTATCTCCAAACTGCAACAACAATTAATTTTTAATATCATTGCAACCTTTTGGATTAGCTCCATACAAGAATTCTTAAAAACAAATCCCAATTTTGCAGAACAGTAATTTCCATCAGGACAACACATCAGGCTCACAAAAGTCAAAAAAGCATCCCCAAAATTAGGGAATTAAAGTACGAGTTGTTGGAACATTGCTAGATTTAGCTCCCTTTGACTTCTGGCTGTCCTCACATCTCAAAAAATGCATGCGTGGAAAACGATTTCCATCAATCGACGAGATGATAACAGCGACAGGAGGGTATTTTGCGATAGGTTTCATAAATTAAAGGACCGTTGGAACAAGTGTATTAAGCTTCTGGGAGAATATACTGAATAATATACCACCTTGTTCAAAAAGAAAGGTTCATTGACACTGTGAACCGGACTTAACTGTCCGATTCAAAAATTTTTTTTTTAGTAGGTTGCCGCATGTGTCTATGATAAGGCTGCCAAATATCTGCGCCTCTCGTTGACATTTGGTAAAGTGACAGTGTTTTGTTTACAACAACTTTTTTCGTGTCTTCGATTTTTACGATGGCAGAAAAAATTGAGCAACGTGTTTGTATCAAATTTTGTGTGAAAAATGGTTTCAACCGAGACAGTGAAACTGTGTTTACAGTGACTCTGCTCTATCGTATCAGAAAGCAAATAAGTGGTTTAACCGATTTGTGAGTGGCCAAGACGAAGTAGAAGACGACCCTCGTACCGGGCGGCCATCGTGTTTGACTACCGAAGAAAACGTTAGAAAAATCAAAGAAATGTTGGTCAAAAATCGCAAATTGAAGATTAGAGAGATAGCAGAGTACGTCGGCATTTCAATTGGATCCGTTCAGAACATTTTGAAGAATGAATTGGGCTTGAGACGTGTCGCTGCGAAGTTGGTTTCGAAAGAACTCAATTTCATGCAAAAAAGAGACCGAGCTGCTATCGTGAAAGACATGCTGGAAATGGTCGAAAACGACGAATCATTCATCGAATTCATCATTACTGGTGATGAGACATGGGTATAGGAGTATGACACGCAAACCAGGTATCAGGCGAGTGAATCAGGCTCAAACTTAATTGCCAAATTTCAGTCTTATACGAACAAAACCGCTTTAAATATAGCATTTTCATTGATTTGTGTGCGGTAAAAGGGGGGCGTTGAAACCCATTTTTGGTTCAGTTGCCGAAAGTAGCCATACAAACTAAATTACCAAATTTTAGTCTCATCAAATCGAAACCGCCGGAAATATTGCATTTTTATTGATTTGTGGGCGGTGAAAGGGGGCGTGGTTAAAACTAAGTATGCATGCAATAACCTAATCTAGGACTCAAGTAATACACGTTTAAAGTTTAAGCGAAATCCGTTCAACCGTTTAGATATGTATCATATAATGATTTCTTAAAAGTGGGCGTAATATAGTACCACCACGCCCATTTTTAGTTCAGTTGCCGACGCTGAGCATACAAATTAATTACTATTAATTACTTTAAACTTAATTATCAGTCTTATACAACCAAAAACATCTGATATATAGTACTTTTATTGATTTGTGGGCGTGGCAATTATTTTTTTTTTTACAAAGCATCCTCAACAAAATATAATATAAATATAATATCATATATAAATACCAACAAAATAAAGAAAAGACCATCCAAATCGGTTTAGCCGTTCATGAGTGCATCGGAATCCAACGAACACCATTTCATTTTTATTTATATAGATTACAATACAGAAAGCACGAAATTATCGAAATCATTAAAATAATATGGCATCGGAGTAAGCAGAGATATTCGAGCTCTTAGCAGCTGCGTTCACACCAAACCCAGCTAAGCTTAAAAATTTATCAACATAGGACTCAATACAGAAGTGAGTACCCTTAATATTAATATAACTTATTTTAAATAAGGGCTAGCTCATGTTTTTTACAAGATTGATAAGGAATTTCCGAATGTTACACTATTAGAAAAGTAATTGGAAACGAATTTTTTAATGACTGTTAGATTTTTTTTTTTTGTAGTATTTTGCGATGGAAGTGTGATTTTTTAATATGTATGGGAACTTTTGTGGTATTTTTAAAGTGCTGTGGTACTTTTTAATTCAAAACATACGGTGAGAATTTCTGTGGTATTTTTTAATTTTTGATGCAGGAAAAAGGTATTATTTTGTGGTAAAATTGGTTGGCAGCTATGTGCGGGACACCCTTGCTTATATTGCTCTGAATCATTGTGCTCAGAAGCAACGGAAACTAAACTCTGCTGTCTTTCATTAATGATAATGATAATGAAGATTATCATTTAATACAGACTTTCTATATTATTATTAAACTGTTTTTTTTTTCAACATTACAAGCATATTACATTACAAACAAATCTTTTGACAACTGCTCTCAAAAAAGTGCCGCCTGGGGCGGATTTTCCTCTCTACTCCTTCTTGCTACGCCGTTGGTACTTATGCTGTTATTGTTGTTGCTGTTTTTGCTACTTGTTGTTACTGCTATGATAACTGTTGTCTGCACTTGCTAGATAACTGCTTTATTAAAACAACAACAACAACAACAACAACAAAAACAATGAGAAAAAAAGGAGCAATAATAAAAAACTAATAGACAAGCAAACAATTTTTATAAAATTATCATAAAAACAGCAGTCAACAACAACAATGAATATTTTATCAGAATAATATTTGCAAAAAAAAAAAATAAAAAAGAAAATAAAAGCAAATAGAATTTAATAGAAAATAAAAACAGCATTAAAATATAACTGCGTCTCTTTATCTGGCCCATTGTGTTCCACAGTGGCGGCTAAGATAAATTGTATATGAATTGAATTTGCATATATGGCGCTCTTTTTGTTGTTCTTCGTTGATGGTTTTTTCCGCTTATTAGAGGCTCTACTGGTTATTGCTTAGATGTTGCTGTTTTATTTTTGCTGCTTTTTTTTTGTCGATGTTGTTGTTGTTATTTAAGTGTCCTTCTAATCTACTCTTGACTTCACCTTAAATCAAAATCTTTCAAAAAAAATGCCCTGTTTTTGCTATCTTAACTAACCTTAAGTTGTGGCATACCTTTAGGCGCTATGCTTGAATTGATCTTTTGGAATGTTAAACTTTTGAAGCTTCGTGTCTGCGTAGTTATAATTAAAAAACAATTAATAAGCTTTTATCAGGCGCCCCAAACAAACATTTCAGCCAAAATAAGCACACATATTAATTTATGTAGACTCATATTACACACGCCAAGAAGCAAGCAAACTGGCATTCAACATCCCGACAACACTTTTTGGCTTCTGCCAACCATTTCAAGCAGGCTTAAAAAGTAGCACTGATATTAAGGAATGAGGAGGGTTTTTTGACAAAGTTTGGCGAAATAATGACAAAAATTAAATATATGATTTGAAGTTTGTTTAAAAATTTATAGAAGCTCTGTGAATGTCTCCAAAGAATTATTTCTTACTCAAACTCAAACTCTTCAAACAACCTTCGCGCCCAAAAGTATGCTGATGTATTTTTAATTACTGTTTACATAGATTTTTAAGCAGCAAACAGCTGCGCCCTTAAAAATGAGCTAATATTTGCAAGAAAACCAAAAAAAAAAGGAAGAGGAACAACATGCCAAAAGCAAGGTCTATCAATGTTGATGAAAAGTTTTGAAAATGATTGTTAAAGCTTTTAGAGAGCTATTTGATCTTAAAAACAATTTAGTTAATTTATATAACGTTTCGGCAACACTGTTTAGTAGGCTGGTGCAAAAAAAATGTTCGATTATGTATCGAAAACAAGCCCTTTATATGTGGTACGAAAATATTGATGTTTAGTACTCGTGATTAAAATTGAGTGAACTATAAACCCGATAATCGTACATGGCATGAATAATAATAAAGTTATTTAAGGTCTAAGCTTACATTTTTGAACTCGCTGAAGATGATAAGATATTTAAAAAAAGCTGCAACACTACGAAAAAAAATTTAAAATTTTCATGTTCAAGACTTCTAAAAAATCTACATCTTCTAAAAAAATTTTCAAATTTTGTTTCAATATTTATTTTTGCAGTCATTATTGTTACAAAAATAATGGATCGCACACCATCCTACACCTTTAAGTATATATATATATATATATATATATAACTATATATGTATATATTTTCATTTTGATCAACTTGCAAGATTTCAAGTTACATATTCAAAAAAGACTTAATACATCTTCTAAAAACTTTTTCATATTTTTTTTTTTTTTTTTGTCATGTCCATTTTTGTAGCCTGGATCAAAATAAATATATATACATATATATTTTAAATTAATAGGTGAAGGATGGTGTGCGACCATCATTATTTTTGTAAAAGTGTTGGCTACAAAAATGCATATGCAATGCATAAATATTTAAAAAATTTTTTAAATATGTATTTATGCTTTTTTTAATATTTAACTTGAAATCTAGCAATTTGATCAAAATATAAAAATATATATCTTTTGAACTCATAAATGTAGGATGGTGTGCCACCACACTATTTTTCATTATTTTTGTAAGAATGCTGGCTTCAAAAATGGGTATTGGAAAATATTTTGAAAAATTTTTTAAAAAATTTATTAAGGCTTTTTTGCATATGTAACTTGAAATCATGCAAGTTGATCAAAATAAAAATGATCTCATCATCGTCAGTGAGTGCAAAAACGTAACTTTAGACCTTAAATAATCTTATTATTATTATTTATGTTATATAAGATTATCAGGTTTATAGTTCACTGAATTTTTATAACAGGTGCAGCGCCACCTAACGCCTATGATCGCGTACTAAACATCAATATTTTCGTACCAAATGCTAAGGGCTTGGTTTTGATACATAATCGAACATTTTTATCCCTGTGCTTCATAAAAAACTTTGATTTTTTTTTTTTTTTTTTTTGTTTTGCCGGTCTACTGTTCAGCCTGTCATTAGCCTTTTTTTAGGTTGCACCTTACGCCTATATTTCATAAATTGGAAGCACTTATATATATTAGAGGAAGTGTGTTTAGCGCGCCATCTGACGACATTTTGAAGGTTTTTTTACGTTATTTAATCTTTTTTCAACATAAAGGAGAGTCGTGAGTCATGAGTGGGACAGCTTTGCCTTTTGGTTTTATAATTCTCTTAAGAAAATAATTCAATTTGAAAACAAACTATATACTCTTGCAAAGTTTCTTGTTTAAGCTTCAACTAGTGTCCAACCATATATTTGATTGCGGTATTGGTATCGGCTTATATCAGTGACGGTTGTTTGGTTTTGATATGGCCGAAACCAAATCATCTTATGTATGACTTATGACAAAAAGTAATGAAAAACTAATTTAATAATAATTTTTTGTTCAATTTTTTTTTTTGTTACTTGAAATGAAATGCTGTTTTCTGCTTACTTTTTATAAAAACAATTATTTAAATAAATTTTAGTTTGCATATAAATACTCAATTTCTGTTTCGCCTGAATATTTGAAAAAAGGGCTGAACTTTGATGTTGTTGTGGGCCAAAATTTCAGTTTCAGTCGCACACTAATTATAACGTTTTGCAACGCTGCTCTGCCTGAAGTTAAGCCTTTTCCCTATTTCACCTCTCGTCCATATTTAATAATTGTATACACCTGAAGATAGAATAAGTGGGCTTAGCGCACCATACAACGCACCTGAAGTTAAGCCTTTTCCGGATTTCACCTCTCGTCCATATTTAATAATTGTATACACCTGAAGATAGAATAAGTGGGCTTAGCGCACCATACAACGCCATTTCGATGTCCTTTTGTCACCATTTCAATTTTTTTTTTTTAGCAAAGATGAGAGTCGTCATGAGTGGGACAGCTTAAACGTTAGAAACCAAATACTCTTTAAGAAATCATAACAAATCATTTAATAAGTCCGTAGGATAAGTAAGAAAAAAACAAAATTTTGATAAAAATCGATTATATTATTCAACATAGTTGCCTTCGAGAGCAATACAACGAGTATAGCCACTTTCCAACTTTTCGATACCACTTTTATAGTACAATTTCTCTTTCACGTCAAAATAGTCCTCAGTTTCAGCGAGAACTTCTTAATTGGACTTGAATTTCTTTCCAGCAAACATTCTCTTGAGATCTGAAAACAGGAAAAAGTTGCTGCGTGCTAAGTCTGGAGAATACGGTGGGTGGGTAACCAATTCGAAGCCCAATTCATTCAATTTTGCCTTCGTTTTCATCGCTTTGTGACACGGTGCATTGTCTTGGTAAAACAGCACTTTTTTCTTTTGCAAATGTGGCCGTTTCTTGGCGATTTCTGCCTTCAACCGATCTAAAAGTGCACAGTAATAGTCGCTATGGATGGTGGTTCCTTTTTAGAGATAGTCGATGAATATTATTCCTTTCGCATCCTAAAAATACAGACGCCATCACCTTACAAGCCGACTGTTGGGTCTTTGCTCGCTTTGGATTCGGTTCGTCGACTACTGTCCACTCAGCTGACTGTCTTTTAGATTCTGGTGTGTAATAGTGAAGCCATGTTTCATCCATTGCCACATATCGACGATAGAATCAGATTTTATTGCTGTTTAACAGCGCCAAACACTCCTCTGAAGCATCAATTCGTTGTTGTTTTTGGTCGACTATGAGCTCACGCGGCACCCACTTTGCACAGAGCTTTCGCATACTCAAATGTTCATGTGAAATGGTAAAAACACTACCATCTGATACCTTTACAATGTCAGCTAGCTCGTGCACCTTCAATTTGCGATCGTTCATAACCAATTTGTGGATTTCTTTGATGTTTTGTGGAATAACAGTCTGATTTGGGCGTCCACTGCGCTCTGCATCATTTGTGCTGCTACGACCACGTTTAATTTCAGCAATCCACTTTTCTACCAGGTGTCTCGATGGAGCAGAATACGGATAATGTTTGTCAAGCCATTGTTTGGTTTCCACTGTATTTTTTTTTTTCATCAAAAAGCAATACTTTATTAAAACTCGAAATTCGCTTTTTTCCATTTTTCTTTTTTTTCAATAGCAATAGTTGCAAACAAAATGCTATAACTCATGAATCAATTGTCAGATTGTTGTCAAATTATACGTATCGTTTGAAGGTTGTTACTAAATAAAATCATATGGAAAAATCTAGTAACGCCATCTATGTGTCATCCTATGGACTTTTGGAATGTACTGTTACAATTTCGAAACAAGTATGCATTGTTGGAAGGCTATAGGCTCAAGCTACAACTAGTGTCCGACCGAATATTCGGTTTCGACCCCAATATGGCAGCAAACCGAAACCAAAACTTCAAAATCTCATATTTTGTGTGAATGTAAGGAAAAGTTATTGAAAAACTTTAAATAAATTTTTAATTCTAATTTTTAAATAATTTAAAATGTTATGTTTCTGATTAGTTTTAATAAAAAATCATCATTTTCAAATAACTACTCCATTTTGGTTTCTGTTTTGGATAAATATTACAAAAAGGGCCGAATTTCGGTTTCGGTAGAATACTAGCTACAATTTTAAGGAATAAAATATATTGATTGGATGTAGGATATAAAAACTTCGAAATTATGCCTAATTTTTTGTTAAAAAAAACATAGTCATGAGTGGGACACCCGCAAAATCTAACAAAAAACCTAAAAAATGCAGATCAATCACTCTACTATTCGAATTTCATGAATATATATATTTATTTTTTAAGAGATTCTTTACAGTGTAGGTTTTTTTATTCATGTGAATAATGTGATAAGCAATCGCAATGTCATCAACAGCAGAACTTATTATCCTAATAAGCTCGATTTAGAATTCCAAAATGAAATGCCAGTTTTGTCAGTGGTTTTCTATCAATTATCACTGTTTGGATTGATTTAAGCGCAGTTTCATAACTTTGGTATCAATGCATAGAAACATTTTGTTTGTTTTTTGACATCTGTGACGATGAGAAAAATCATTTAAGATTTGTGTTCTATTCCTTGAGTAATTGATAAACAACATAACAGGCTAGGCTATTTTCATTAAATTAATAAAAACCGTGTGAAATCAATAAATAAACTAAGGACAATGTAAAAAAAATTTCGGCTAAAATGCCATTTAAAAACATGCAGCCACAAAGAAATATGCACAAAACATGTTGTTGTTACACGATAATAATAGCGTACACTTAAAAAAACTTTGAAGAGTGTCAAAAATTGTCCCATTCATGACAAGGACGTGATTGCAAATCAACATAGCAGACACTTTGCATTCAATACATTAAAAACTGAACCCTTTCACCCCGGAGTTTTTTTTTTTAATGTGGTAGGTCTATTCCAATTTTGACTGCAAATACAGTTATAAGGCTAATATATAAGATGTTCGGGATACATGAGAAGTCGGAGATCCTTTCCGTTGTCTTGGGATATATAATCCCAATAAGGTTTATCGGTGGGATATTATGTCCCAATAAAGCTACAATAAGCAAATAATTAATTTGATGAATTTAAATTTTTCTTTTTATTTAGATTTTTATTATACGAAAAACAAAGGAAAATCGAAAATTCAAAGCTTACGAATATAAGGCAACATAAAAAAGAATACAATGGAACTTAACAAATTCAAATCTTATATATCAAATAAATTATTTTATTGGTTGAACGGTGCGAAACAGGAAGGACATAGAGCATTATTGCATCCTGAACACACGAATTTAGTTCTTTTCTCTTTCTTCATGGAAGTGCATCGAACGCAACGACGTCGCAAGGTGCTTTCAACGGGCAAATGATCGCCAATGTTCAAAATCTCCTTCTTAGCCCGCTTTGAAGGCCTGCCGCCTGTCCGACGTGTTTTTAATCCTTTGTGTTTCATTCCCTCCGCTATAAGTGCTTCAGCTAGTGGGACTATAAACTGAATTAATGGCATCTTACGGTGATGATGCTCCATATATATGATCCACGAGTTTACAACACACAGCATTAGGATTTTAAAAAATACTTTCCTCCACCACTTTTTGGACTTTCTGTTCATGTCGTATACTGCTGTTTTTTGGTCGGCGAGATCGACGCCTCCCATCATCCGATTGTAGTCTCTTATAAGAAAAGGGCAGTCCACAGTACTCCTTGTGCCATCCTTTTGCTTTCTTTGCACCTGATCTAAGTGTGGCATATGGCAATTTGACATGCTCAGTACTTCCTTAGAGTCCATCCATCATGCAGCTGATAACCCATCAGCACTCACTTGAAATTGACTGTGCCCGCGGTCCATGCGTCCTACGAAATTTGGCGTTTCTTTCCGATTTTTTCATATACGTTCCAAACGCTGGAAATGTAATGTTCTTTAGCAAAGAAACTGACGTAAAAAATCTGTCGAAAATAACAGCAACGTCGTTATTGCGAATCGTATATGTCAAATTAAGGATGACTTTTTCGCCAATAGTGCCGGTGATATCAGAGTTGGTTTCCTTTCCGGTATAAATATTTAAGTCATAAGTATATCCGTTCTTAGAACCACATCGCATCCATATTTTCACTCCACGTTTTATGGGCTTCATTGGCATGTACTGCTTTAGGACGGAACGGAACTTGAATTTGGTCATGCACTTATCTATTGATTGGAATCGACTCTCACTTCGTGCTTTCGAAAATGTTTTTTTTACACACGCTACAAGTTTTGGAGCTCCATTCGGCATTTCTACGTCATTGAAATATATTGTCGACGACAGGTGAGTGTATCGGTCACGTGACATGCTCTTTTTGATATATTCATTGCCCAAAGATAGGTTCTTGCTCCAATAATCAGCTATAGCCGGAACGTGATTATAGTGCATAATTAAACACACTCCAATGAAAGTCATAATTTCATATTCATCCGTTGAATTACGTTCGAACTCTTTACCCTATTTAGCTTCGTTAGCCTCTGATTAGTACATTCGGCAATGCGAATGTACATACCCTTCGGGAAAATTTTTCTGAAGATATCATACTCAGTAGTCGAAGGGGGCAAATCCAATAATACCTGTGCATCTCTGTCCGTAGGCATTGTGTATTTTGGAACAAATGTAGTGTTTTCGCTTAAGTTAGTCCACATACAAGTACCAAGTGCAACAGCAGCATCAGGGGCAACATCATCACCAGACTCATGGCTCTCGTCACTTGAGTCAGATATATTTTCTTCCTCAGTGTGCTGATCTTCGTCATCTGATGGAAAATAATTGGACCCGGAGTCACTGAAGTCAGTACCATCATTTTCGCTTCCATCGCTCTCTAGCATAATATCAACCATTTCCTTAGTCGACAATTTCTTTTTTGCCATCTGCAAAAATTAAAAACCAAACTTGTATTTGTAAAGCTATATTGGGATAATACATCCCACTCGAACATCTTATTGGGACAATACGTCCCACTCAAAATAAATCGTTTCTATCATTTTACCCTTTGATAATTTTCTTGCTGCAAAATGTAAGAAACAATATTCCACCACTTACTTTTAGTAACTATATAGAATAGTGAACAAAAACACAAAAACTGCTGTTTTATTGACAAAAATGTGAAACTTTCTGCGTAAAACACGTGCTTTACTTTAAAACAACTGCATACAAATGAGGTACCGCTATAATGCAGCGCAGTTGTTTTTAATTATAATACACATAATGCTTCAACCTTTATTGGGAAGTTTTAGATATAAAAATATATAACGAAATAAAAAAGATAAGAAGTCTGGAACTTCGCTGGGACATTTGATCCCAGTAGGGGTGAAAGGGTTAAAGCCGTGAACGATAAATAAATGAGCTGTATGATATGAGCTGTATAATGTAAAATATCAAATAAAATGTCAATTATAAACAAGCGGTCGCAAAAATAACGACCCCTTTGAGCAAAATTATCGAATGTGCCAAAACCAAATTTTATAGTAGAGCGTTTTTTGTACTTTTTTACACTTCAATATTGTTTTATCTGTAAGTAACAATGGAGCAAATAGAGACATGATACGAAAGGGCTACATAAAAAAGAGCAATCCACTTCACATTCAGTTTCTCATTTAAAAAAAAAAAAAAATAGTAATTATAACAACAACTCTATGTACAAAACATTTTTGTATGGCAAATATGATAATTTCGCCCGCAAGAAAGAAAATGCATTGTAACATACGATAAAATATATATTCAATTTTTGGCGTAACTATAGGGGTTTCAGCTACAATGTTTTATCACGTGATGCGTTGTTGTATGTAGAACAAATTTGGATCAAAAAGTCAATTTCGAAAAAATGGCACTTACGATAATTTCTCGCAAAGGGGTCGATATATACGCAATCCAAGTTATCATATACGATAAAAATTAAGTACATATGAAAAAACTTTGAAAACTTTGTCCCATTCATGACAATAGAATGTCCCATTCATGGCAAAATATGCTACTTTTTTTTCTCACATTGGTACATTCACTTTTTTTTTTAAATCATATTAAATGCTTAAAATATAATCAGTACTAGTTGTACTGAATTTGGTAACATATCCTTTAACTTTTAAGAAAAAATTCGAGTTTTTATGGCCTCAAAAATATCGATTTTAATTATAAACACAAAAAAATCGCAATTATTTTTAGTATATTTGGCGCAGTAATATAAGCAGGTTTTTCCCAAACGCTATTCAAAAGTGAGATACCAATGAGACTGTTCGATTACAGTCGAAATTTTAGTGATGTTGCATTAGAAATACATTTTTTGACCGGCGATGTCCCATTTATGGCTGCATTATCCTACTTAATTTAGTTTTTAGGCTATATAGCCTATGATTTATTAAAAATAACACTTCCAAGTAGCTCAAAATAAAAACTTAAGTTAAATAGCTTACTTATAACAGTTCCTGCCACTAGAGTGCATATGATATTTATGCCGAGTTTGTCATTCCATAGAAGTGTGCCCAACAAGGTTTAAAAAGTTAAAAATCCTTTCAAAAGCTTGTTCTTTAAAGAAAGCTTTCAGTTAGAAAAAAACACACAGACACACACTCACGACTCACTCTTCCAGATGAAATGTCATAAATTGTTGCGCCTGAAATTATGCTGGATTTACTTGTTGAAATTCCGTTGCTATGTTCCTAAGTATTGATGCTGCATCATTAATGGTAGCAGCAGCAGCAGCAGCAGCAACACCCACGAGAGTGTTTATTCGAAATTAAGTTTTACATTTTCAAATATGCCGCAGGGTAAACATAATAAATTAAATGTTGTCGTTGTCATAGTTGTTGTTGTTGTTGTTCTTGCTGCTATTTGTTTTTGTTGTCTCAAATGAAGGAGTGCTGATAGTAGCTGTAATAGCAGGAAATTGCTTAAATTTGAGTTATTTAAATTAATCTTCACCCAAAATGAATTTTGAATAATTATGCTAAAGTGATTTTTAAATCGATACAGTATTTAGAATGCTGCCGAAAGAGCAATTGTCCGAATTTATTTTGTTTTGTGAACTAATTAGTGAAAAATATTAATTTTATATTTGAAATTTCAGTATAAAGTAGTACAACAAGAAAAATTCCAGGAAATTTTGAATACTTTCTCGTAATTTCAAAAAGATATCTAAATTTATTAAATATCGGCTTGTTTAATGTTTAAGTAAATACAAGCAAGAGTATTTGTATGAAAGCATAACAAACTTTTATATAGTGTCAGAATAGTATGAGTTTGAAGAAAAAATTTTATTGAACGAATATTTTTCCAAATAGGAACATTTTTTACACTAACATTTCTTTCGATTTTAGGTATGTATATTAATAAACCAACATTTTTTTAATTTCTTCTGACAAAGCGCTTTGAATACTTTTCTTTTCTTAAATTTTTTCAAAAACATGTAACGTTTTTGTGCTCTTTTTGGGGTATACCTACAGCCTTTAATATTCATCATACAAAGATAGAATATGCAAATAATCTATCTGTTATATGGCGGATGAAACAAATATATTATTGTGGATTTTCTTACTTCTTTAATAAAATCACAAAATAGCAAAATCTAAGAAGAAAAATTCACACTTTTTTTGTGAGAAAAATCATGCATAAAATGCTTCTGTAGCTGCCTAAATCACGAATCCAACACGTGTTGTTTCTTGAATCGAGTCTTTTAGCGAATATTTCTCAGTACCTGCTTGTGTTGTTGTTGTTATATATAAAATATATGTGTAAAATATGCATATATCTATACATATCAGTTGCTTTAGTTTTTGTCGTTGCTTTTTGTTTTTTTTTTGTGTTTTAATCTTCAACAGGATTAATACAATAAATAGCACATGTAGCTACAAGAAATTGTATTGCTACTACGCAGGTAAATGTATGCAGGGACTGCGCAGGGTCGCTGTGATATAAAAACTCCAGTAATTTTTTAAATATCATAATAAATTCGAATAATTTATTTTATTTTTATTATATTTATTCCATACTAAAAGCGTATTTTTTTTTTTGCTAGAATTTAAATTTTCAACTAAATTTAAAATTCATACTTATATATGTATATACTTGTAATTCATACTTAATTATAAAGTTAATTCATATTTTTCCGAAGTATTCCAATCTATGGCTAATTCTTCCTTCAGCTGAGCAGTGTTTCGGGTATATTTGATTTATATCCGTTATATTTTTTTCATTACATATTTGAAGGAAGAGAAGTTTGCAATAATTTGGAACGGTTGTGTATAAGCCATAACTTTGCAACACCAGAAGTATGCATTGGGGCATTGGCACATTGGTAAAAGACTCAATTCCCAGCACCTGCACTAAACATACTACCCCAAGCTATCATAGAGCCTCCCCCATGTTTCACAGTAGTAAGAGTAGTTTTGCTTCTAATCTCCGTGTTTGGTTTGGTTTTTGCCATAGATAAGCTCTGCCATCAAAACCGTTAAAATTAAATTTGTGGTCTGAAAAAGAGACCTAAAAACTCAAAAACCTAAAACCTCCAATTAAAATGTCTCTGCTTTCTTTTTAATTTCTTTACTTAGGGCGTGATTTTAGTGCACGCTGGTTGTTGTGCTGCGCAAAATCGAGAAGAAAAGCTAAAAAACGCAGCTTATAAAATCATATGAAATAAGATCAAAGTGCGTATAGTGCCAGCCGACTAGGCAGCTAAAAGCGACTGGCTTTCAAAGCTCACAGTGCGTATAGTGCCAGCCAGTCGCTTCTAGCTGAATAGTCACTATGTGCCAGTCAGTCGCTTTCAGCTACCTAGTCAGCTGGCACTGTGTGCCACTTTGAGCTTATTGTATGCCAATCGCTTTCAGCTGTCTAGTCGGCTGGCACTATACGCACTTTGAGCTTATTTTATATTAGCTTATTTCTTATATATATATATATTAGCTTATTTCTCGCGCGCCTTCTCCAAACGGATGCGGTTAGAGCTTCCTTGGCCTGGTCCATCCATCGGAGGCATAGCCTCCCTCTCCATTGTTGACCAGCGACACTCGCCTCGACCACCTTTTTCGCTGGAGCTTCGTCGCCCATACGATGGACATGACCCAGCCAACGTAGCCAAACTCCATCAATGTCTTCGTAGAGCTCATAGAGCTCGTGGTTCATTCGGATGCGATAGTCATCGCCGACTCGAGCAGGACCGAAGATTTTGCAAACAACTTTTCTCTCGAAAACCCCCAGAGCAGCTGCGTCAGTTTGTGAAACTACCCATGCCTCAGCGCCATAAAGCAGCACAGGTAGAACGAGCGTCTTGTAGAGTGTTAGTTTTGTCGATCGAGAGAGGGCTCTGGAACTTAGTTGCTTACTGAGCCCGTAGTAGCACCTATTAGCAATTGTAAGCTTATTTTATATAAGCTTATTTTATATAAACTTATTTCATATAACCTTATTTCATATCAGCTTATTTCATATCAGCTTATTTCATATAAGCTCAAAGTGCATATAGTGCCAACCAGCCGCCTTAAGCTGCCTAGTCGGCTGACACTAAAGGGGAACTCCATCCGTTTTCGACCACTTACTCACCATCTCCGATTTTGATAAAATTTTGTACACTTATAGCTTAAGTCGGTGTCGGTCTGGACATGTTTTTTTTTTAATTTTTTGCATGACTGGTTGCCGAGTTATGGGTAGTCAAAAATGCAAAAGAGTCAATTTTTTTTGTTCAAAGAGTGATTTTCAAAAGTTCATAATTTTAGTTGTTTTCATGTTACAACAACGATTTTTTTATGCAATCGAAAGATTATCTCTCAAATTTTCATTTTGTTTTTTGCAAATTTTTAATGCAGAAAAGTTTGAGCAAAAATATCTCTTACATTTTTGACTACCTATAACTCGGTAACCAGTCATGCAAAAAATTAAAAAAAAAAATGTTCAGACCTTACACTGACTCAGGCTATAGGTGTACAAATCATCAAAAGTCAAGGTGTTTCATCAAAATCGGAAATGGAAAGGTTGAAAATAGTCGAAATTTGGTCGAAAACGAATGGAATATCTCTATACGCACTTTGAGCTTATTTCATATGTTTGTATGTGCAGCGTTTTTCAACATTCCTTCTGCCTTAAGCCAGTTGTTTTAAGCTGCCTGCTCAGCTTGGGCCAGCCAGTCGCTATCAGCTGCCTACTCGGCTGGCACTATAAACACTTTGAGTTTATTTTATATGATTGTATGTGCAGTGTTTTTCAGCTTTCCTTCTCAGTTCGGCTCGGCACAGCAACCAGCCGACACTATAAACGCGCCTTAATGCATACACTGAAAAAAAAATTTAGGATAACAATACGAATCAAATCTTTGTAGAAATACGAACGGAGACTATTTGTAGAATGTACAAATGATTAGAACATAGTACAAACATTTGTAATGTTTTCAAAAAAACAAAAATTTTTTAATTCGTACACTTTGTACATTCTACGAATGCACGTTAGTAAAATCTACAATGTATAAATATGTGAAATGTACGAATGTCGTTTGTAAATTTTCAAAGTTTCGGTAGCAATGTTTGTATATTCGTACAATATACGAACATCATTCGAAAAAAATTTAGAAAATATTTGTTTTTTTTTCAAATAAACAAATTTTCTTTCGTGAAATGTACAAATGTGCAAATACATTTTACAAATTTAATATGTGCAAAGCCTCTATAGTTCGTAAGCTGAAAAGAAGATATAATTTGTGAAATGTAATTAATGTTTCGTTCATAATACGAAGTTTTTTTTTGAGTGTATCTATGGAATTTTTCCAAATATAATTTTGTGATTTATTGGCACACTTCTGTTAATATAATTTATAGGAATATGGCATCGTATTACAAATTATGAATTACACACAAGGTAAAAAATCAAACCTTTTTGAACTTAATAAATGCAAACAAAAGCAAAAATATCAATTACACAAACATTGCTTGGCCTTCAATTTGCAATCAGGTTACATTGTTGAATTCAAATGGGCATAGTGTGTGTGTAAGTATGTGCGTGTGTGCTCCTGCAAAACAATAAACTTTATAAGTTTTATGCATCGATTTTCCATCAATATTACCAAACCATTCAATGCACTCCACCTAAGCCACCCTCACTAGCTTCAGCCATTTTAAATGTTTACATATCTTGAATGGAACTCAGTTGCCACCATGAATAGTCGTCTAAAACAATGTCATAAATTTGCCACATTAAAACAATACCAGCTAGCTATTCACATAAATATCCGGTCACATCCTGGCTGCTTGGCTTGTAATTTATTTCTTTCTTTATTGCAACGGTTTTTTTTTTCAATTTGCACACTTTTTCTCAAACTCACTGCTTAATCCCAACTATAACAACAACAACAACACCGAACAAATTTCTTCATTGACGTTCATTTCGATTTTATTATTAAATAAAGTTTACCCGATAAGACCGCAACCATCAAACATTACTCTGTAGCATATCCTTAAAAGTGCTTTATATGGGTGAATGAATGGGTGTTAAACTTTGTGCTTATGTGACTATGTGCGCATGTATGCGTCTTATTGTTTTCACGCTTTGCTTAGTAATGGTTGTGTGCTCTACGTGTGTCCACTAAGGCAAGCGTATTCTGTTTTTTATAACTTTACTTTTCGATGCCAATAAAATTGCGCATATCCTTGGAACCCACTCTAAATTGCTCTTATATGTACATATATCTCTTTACACTTGTGTGCTTCTTTTGTAGGGTTTGCAGCCTTCAACTTATTTCGGTATATGTTTCATATCTATGCTTGTTCATCTTGTTTGTTGTTGGAAGGACCTTGATTGCTGACATAATCGGAAAGCATTTTAACGTGTTGATTTATTGCCGCCATCATGCATTTTGCCGCCGCTCGATATTGATGTTGGATGCTGTCATCGCCGCTGGTTTTAGCTGGCTTGAGTCATCAGCAACATTATTACTGTTATTTTTACATATAATGATATTTTGAATGTGCGGCTTATGCCGAAAATAAGGTCACCACAAGGCGCACCAATGTGTAGAATATAAATATAAGAAAATTAAATTGATTATCTTGGCTTTTGTATGTTAATGTATTGCGTTAGTGAATTTTACTGAATTTGAGCTGATACTAGTATTGAACCTTTTTTAACCATGATTTATGGAAGTACTTGCCTTTAATATGTGGTAACGTGGCCCATATATTTAAAGGCATTGCATTTAATTATGAAGATTGTTTAGTAGTTTGAGAGAACTATATAAGGGAAATTTGAGAAGTCAGTGACTTTTTGAATAAAAGATATTTTTTTTTTTTTTTTGCAAAAAAAACATTTTATTTCTCGACATACTAGTCTGTCTTTAGGTTCACAACATTTTAAAAGATAACTTTTTGCAGAGAAATTGAAAAGAAAAATATCGAAGTAAATCCATCAATTCTTTTCATATGAACAGCAAATACTAAAGTTATTAAGGGAGTATTCCTGGTTGGCAAACATTTTTTTCAACTCTTTTTTAGTTCAGAGTTATAGTTTTGATAAGTACAGTTTTGATAAACATTTTTGTTTGTGCTAAAGACAATTTATAGAAAAAGTAATAGAAATCAAAATATAAGATACACTGGTAGCAATCGAAAAACTCGTCCCTTGAAACGCCAGTTCCGTAGTAACCAACACGAAAGAGATGAGGACACCGAATTCACAAGTACATCGGCAAAAAAATTTTAAAACAATGAAAACAAAGACATAAGCATTCACAACAAAATGGAGAATTGCATTTTGGAGTTTTATACAGTTTTCTCAAAGAACGTTTGAAAAGGTAAGAAGCCAGAGCTCTGGCCGCATCAAAAGAAGCTAGAACTGCCCGAAGAGCACAAAGAGCCGCTGAGACCTCATTTTTTGAAGAAGAGGAAGGAGTTCTTTATGGGGCTGGCATTGCAGATTGATATATGCAAGTATTTCACAAAAAAAAATGTTTTATTGCCTAAAATTTTCTTTGAGTTTTTTCAAATTCACGTTTTTGAACTTCGAAGTCACTTATCTCCGGTTCTACTGAACCGATTTTGATGAAACCAAGTGCAATCGACGCCAAATTGTCGAAAAACTAAAACTGCATGCTCAAATTTTTCATTTCAATTTTTTTTTTGTTATGCAAAAAAATAACTTCAAACTCAAACGCGTTTATCTCGAAACCATGTTTTTCAAGCTTGCGACCCAGATTGCGCCCGTAGTTCTAAGCTGATTTTGATGAAACAAAGCGCAATAGACGCAGAATTATCCCCGTTTTTATTCCTACATCAATCACAATTTTAAACAATTTTTTACGATTTTTTTTTTACAGTAAACTACAAAAAAAAGACCCAAAATCGGTTTTTTATTTTTCAATGACGAACATTTTGTAAAAAATAATCGCAAAATTATGCTTGAGGTAGGGACTAGAAATACATCTATACTAAATCTAACGCCGTTTACTTTTTTCATTTCAGATGATTCGAAGTCGAGTTACCAGGGCCGCAAGCAACATATTTTTTTTTCGACGCCCAACTTTGAAGGCCAACAACTTTTTGAACAGCCCTCGTACAAAGGAAAAAAAAAAATGTTATTTAATTTAATATGTTCTTAATACAATAAAAAAAAAACAGAATTTAAATAACTTTTTGCGTTTTCAAATGAGAAGTTTTTCAAAAAGGGTCAAAAAACAGCCGTCCAACTAAGAATACTCCCTTAATAGAGAGTATTAACTTTTTACAATATGATTGCAAGCTTGACGTTAATAACCGAGAAAAGTAGCTCAAAATTTATTATATTCATAAACAATTCACGAGAAATAATCTCTGACAGTATTTTCTGAGCTCACTTCAACCAGAAGTATTATTAACGCTGGATAAATGAATATTTTAAAGCAATAAACTAAATAACCAAAAAAATTTAAGAGTAAGAAAAAATAAGTGTGTATTAAAATGTACAAAACATGATGATTTGGTATAGAATTTATATTGAAAGAAGCTAACAAATGAGAGTGATGGTAAAAGTTTTAATACAAAATTGAAACAAGCCCGAATTTTTAAAAAATTCACCGAAAAGTGCATGATTGATGAAGCTCACTTAAATCGCTAAGTATCAACAGTAAAAAAAAAAAGAGAGAACTCCTTGTTTTAAATATGAGACACTTGATAAAATAATATATCAAATAAAGAGAGAACTCTTTGTTTTAAAGATGAGACACTTGATAATATATATACGAAGTGTTTTGTTAAAAAGCCTAAAAAATTAAATATTTGACATATTTTACAACATTAACGCATAAGCAGATTCATTAGTTCTGTCATTGTATAATATTTTTTTTTTTCTCTCCATAAGGTACGAACGACACTTAAGCAGCTTCTGTTTGGCTTTTATGCCGTTTATCATTCCTCTTATATGTCACTAACATGGCGTAATTTGCCATTTTAACCAAGTTGTCAAAAACGGCGATAGCCACATTTGGGAAAACTCTGAAAATGTGGCTGCTGCAGCAAATCACTGCCACACAGAAAATACCGCACAATGGGAAAAACACAGAAAAAATTGCTTGTTTTTTAACGCTAGCATCTACATCGTTAATGCTAGATACTTAAATTTTGAGTATTATTTCCTAAAATTTATTAATGCTGTTAGTGCTAGATACTTGATTTTTTATTATTATTTACAAACATTTTCAAGAATGAGACTTACATAACTTTTGTTTTTTTTTTCTACACCTGCTGATATCCTATTGACATGGGTAACGCAGCGCTGCGTTGTGTTATTGAGTTGAAGCACTTAAATGCGTTACCGCATTGAAACTTACTTACTTAGATGGCCATAACAACCCGCGTTCGGCCGACCTCATCAGCTCTCGCCAGGCGCCTCTGCTTTGCGCGCACCTTCTCCAATCGAATACACCCAGTGCGGTAAAGGCTTCCTTGGCCTGGTCCAACCATCAGAGGCTTTCACCAGCGACCCTCGCTCGAGCACTTTTTCGCTGGAGCTTCGTCGTCCATACGATGGACATGACCCAGCCAGCGTAGTAGCTGCACTTTTATACGCCGAACTACGTCAATGTCTCAGCTCATACAGCTCGTGGTTTATTCGGATTCGATAGTCATCGCCGACTCGAACAGGATCGAAGATTTTGCGAAGAACTTTTCTCTCGAACACCCCCAGAGCAGCTGTGTCAGTTTGCGAAACTACACATGCCTCAGCGCCATAAAGCAGCACAGGTAGAACGAGCGTCTTGTAGAGTGTTAGTTTTGCCGATCGAGAGAGGGCTCTGGAACTTAGTTGCTGACTGAGCCCGTAGTAGCACCTATTAGCAATTATTGTTCTTCGCTTTATCTCCAGGCTGACTTCGTTGTTGTTATTAATGGCGGTGCAAAGGTATGCAAACTCCTTGACTACTTCAAAGTTATAGCTGCCGGATGAAACGTGGGAGTCTAAACGCCGCGCTCCCTTGTTTGTAGACAGCATATACTTTGTTTTAACCGCGTTTATAGTCAAACTCACTTTGGCTGATTTATTTTCTATAGGAGTGAAGGCAGCGGTAACATCTTTCTTAGTTCTGCCGGCTATATCAATATCATCAGCGTATGCAAGGAGCTGGACACCTTTGTAGAAAATGGTGCCACTACGATGCACACCGGCTTTTCGTACGGTCCCCTTCATGATGCCGTTGAAGAGATTGCAAGACAGTGGATCGTTTTGTCTGAAACCTCTTTCGGTATTAAAGGTTTCGGAGGGGTCATTTCCTACCTTGACAGAGCTACGTGTCACAGCTCAACGTCATTCTGCAAAGTCTAATCAACTTTGCAGGTATACCGAACTCAGACATTGTTGCGTATAGGCAATCCCTTCTCGGGCTATCGAATGCAGCTTTAAAATCGACAAAGAGATGGTGTGTGTCAATTTGATTTTCATGGGTTTTATGCAGGATTTGTTGTAGCGTGAAAATCTGGTCTATGGTGGACTTTCCAGGTCCACACAATAAAAGCCACACTGATAAGGTTCAATCAGTGTTTTTGTAATCTGCTTTAATTTTTCACACAGTACGCTTGAGAGAACCTTATATGAGATGGAAATAAGATCATCCAATAATATAAGGATACCTCTAAACTGGCGCAGATTGTGGGGTATCCTTTCTTAAGTATAGGGCACAGCACGCTGAGGTTCCAATCGTCGGGCATGCTTTGTGCCTTATCAATGCGCCTTATCAATTCATCGCTGCCGGTTTTAAGCAATTCAGCTGACAGGGCGTCAGCACACCCGCTGGTTTATTGTTTTTGAGTCGTTGGATAGCAACTCGAACCTCTTCATGGCTAGGTGGTGGTACTTCCACTCCGTCATCGTTGATTGATGGCACTGAGCTGAGCTCTCCATGGGCGATATTGGTGAAATCGTTGCCAGTAAGTAAATTGGAGAAGTGCTGTCTCCCCAATCTCAGCGCATACTGCTTATCTGTAACCAGATCTCCATTTTGATCTCTACAAGTGGATGCTCCGGGCTTGAAACCTTAGGTTAGACGCTTAACCTGTCGATAGAATTTTCTTGTACTCTTCTTGCGCTGGTATACCCCTAGTTCCTTACGCTCACATTTTTCTTTCTCTTTTTGGTGGTAGTTTTCTCGCAGAAAAACTCGCACGGCTCGCGTTGCAGCTGACCACAGCGTTTTTCTATAAGCGGCGTTTTTTACTGCTGTCGCACTCCGACACTCCTGATCGTACTATTGGTTCCGAGGTTGCGAGCTCCGCAAACCAATGACTTCTTCAGCGGCAGCGCGCATGGAGTGGGATATATGCGCCTAAAGACCGCCGGCGTCGTCGGGTCCGAGAGTTAAGTGGAGTAGGCCTAGGCAGTCCGTTGTAATTGCAGCTTATTGACATCTAGCTTTCGTTGCATTCCTGTGCGTATGTTCTTCGCATTGCATAATCGCATGTGGATCTTGGCTGCAACAAGATAGTGGTCGGAGTCAATGTTGACCACCCGAAATGTACGCACATCTAGAACACAAGAGGCATGCCTTCCGTCGATTACAACATGATCAATTTGGTTTCGTGTTTCTTGATCCAGGGACAGCCAGGTGGCCTTGTGGATGTCGAGGTGTTTAAATTTGGTGCTACTAACTACCATGTTTCGCGCCGCGGCGAAGTCGATCAGTCTTAGACCGTTATTCGTGGAGGTCTCATGAAGACTGAACTGACCGACAGTGGGGCCAAAGATGCCTTCCCTTCCGACTTTCGCATTAAAACCGCAGAGGACTATTTTCACGTCATGGACCGGAAAGTGGTCGTATACGTCCTCAAGACTAGCGTAGAAAGCGTCGTTGATGGCTTCGTCCTTTTCCTCCGTCTGGGCGTGCGCGCAAATTAGGCTGATGAAGAAAAATTTTGTCTTGATGCGGATCGTGGTCAATCTTTCGTTCACGGGTATGAACCGGGAAACAAGGTGTCGTAGTTTCCTCCTAACGACGAATCCACATCCGAATTCGCGCCTCTCCGCATGACAGCTGTAGTAGATAACGCAGTGTGCTTGCTTAGAGCAGCCTTGCCCTTTTTCGCTTGCGGTGGTCGTCAACGTAATTGGGGTTCTTATCCGAGGCCGGTTTAGTTCTCATTGGGCAGTAGTAATGTGGCGGGACCTGCGCACATTCCATGTTTAAGGTCTGTGGAGCAACCCGCCGCTCAAATTAGCCGTCAAACTGACGGATGCCAGCTTGTCGATGCCCAAGGAACACCACGTGGAAGTTTGAGTCGACTTGAGACGATTTCGACATGGATAATGCTGGCTTCGCCAGGTTGAGGTGGTCGGACACGTTGCCATGTGAAGGTTCGCCCCCTGTTGCCCTGAATTCTCTTGAATCACTGATTACTTTTGCATAATATTTAATTTCTTAAAAATTTCACTGAATACTTTTAAGTGATTACTGATTTTTTAAAGCAATCAAGTAACAAATTTGTGTATGATTAATTGTAATGAGTAATTTTTTTTATAATCATTAAACAGTAAGTAATCATTACTGGACAATCCTACCCACAACTTAAAGATTTGCTTCTATGAAAAAAATGTACGCAATATTTTTCTCATACTTTCCCATTGTGCAGCGCTAGAAAAAGGTTAAAGCAGAAAAAGGAATAAAAAAAAATTCCAACAAATTGCAGAAGTAGCGTAAAAAATGAGGGCAATTTAAGTGAAACACTTCCACTTGCAACAAATCAGACAAATTTTGCGTCTGGCATAAGTTGGGAAAAATGAAAATTTTTGAGTTTTATATATAATGAACAGGATTGCTTTTTCTGCTTTGCCTTCATACTTTTTAGCAGTACTTCACGCTTTCTTCACACTGCTGTTTCACACTAACAAACATTATAAGAAAAAAAAAAGACTTATTTATGCAGAAAATATTATATAGCCACCTATAAACATATTTGTGCTATAAACATATTTTCAGGCGGTTGCTCGAAGAAAACTTTGCTTACATGCTGCTGCAGTCGCTGCATTCGTTGGCATAGTTTACACAAAAGTGCATAAACATGATTGTCAGCACATCGTGCTACTTGACAACACCGCACAGTGCATCGATCAGTTAGTTATATAGTTAGTTTAAGTGATAAAATTTTAATTTCAAGCTTAAAATCAGTAAAGTTATAGTTTTAACTGACAATATTTTTACACTTTATGAATTTTTTTGCCATTTATTTTATTATTTTTGAATTTAAGTGATAATAGAAATTCTGTGCGTGCCTGATTCTACGGTAAATCGTGGGCGATTATTTCATTTCTGGCATCAGTTTTGCTCTAACTGTACACCAATCGCGCCAGCAGTAATTTCAGGTCATTTGTAAGCTTTATGTGAGAATTAAATTTGTTCGACCATTTTTTCGACTATTTTCTATTTCTGTACCTTTAAATATTAGACCGGATCTATAGTAAATCTTGTGAGGATTTTATTTTTGGCATCCGTTTTGCTGTATACCTTGTCGCCATGGGCAAACCAACTTTTTCGTTCATTTAATGTACTGCTGAGGCAAAAATTGCATTCTTGCGTCCTATTTACACTAAAAATGGTCTAAGTTTTATACTAAAGTTGATCGTGAAAAATTCCTAAAGAAAAAATGCAAAGATTGGCGGGTGCAACAGAGTCGACTGCACCATCAACTCAATTTTTGAAGCGAAGCTTTTTACGTCTCTTTCTGTAATTTGCTTGAGTGAAATCTCAAAAACGACACTTTTTCCGACACTGTTTTTTATTAGAATTTAGTTTTTTGTTGTTTCTGCTTATAACAACTAGAAAATTTAATATAAAATATTAAAAACATTTCTTGGCCCGCCTTGTGGATCGAACTCGTATCCTACCAATTAAGAGTTTTACACACTACCCAGTGGGTAGTACCCAACGCTCCAAGCATCTTCGTTACGCAGTCATCAAATCGATATTAGCTATAACTGAAGCTATGCTGCAGCACATCACAACAATCTATAAATAGATTTTTGTTGTTTGGATAGCTGCTAAACTACTTGCTACAAGAGTCATCATCAGTGTTCTACCACTTTTGCCAACCACTATTTGCACTATTTCAAAAACTACCACTGTTTTATTTTAGACTTAATTTAACGATTTATCTAAAAAAAAAAATACTGCATAATAATTCCAATAGAAGTCATTTTATTATAAGAATTATTTTATTCCTTTTGTCACATAAAGATTGGATAGAGTAGAACTGCTCTAAGATTATTATATGAGAATTATTTGCAATAAAACTAACTGAGCGTGAAATAGTGACATCATGGTATACTTCTCATGATTATTTTTTTTTTGGGTGCATCTTCACCACCTTTTTTTTAAGTCTACCACTCATTTTAGACTCAATGTACCACTACTTAAAATTTTAAAGTGACAACACTGCTCATTATCCTCTATCTATTAATAGATAATTGTGATCACAGCAACATAGCTTCAGTGTTACTTAAAATTTAATCAATAACTGCCCGTAAGGAAAGTGTTTCAATCGGTGGGTAGAGTGTAGAACTATGAATCGGTAGGGCACAGGTTCGATTCCCACGGCGGGCAAAAAGATAGTTTTTGGTTTTCTTTTTGTTGTTGGAACATGCTTTTTGAAGCGAAGCTTTTTACTCCTCGTTCTGTGATTTGCTTAGAGTGAAATCAGAAAAATTTTCGACAGATTTTTTCTTGGAAATTTGATGGCTTCTTTGTTGCTAGTGCTTATTACAACAACAAAATTCAATACTTTAATATAAATATTAAAAATATTTTTTGGCCCGCCCGTGGGGATCGAACCCGCGTCCTCTAAAATGAGAGTCAAATACACTATCCACCAGGCCACAAAGGCTTGTTAGAAATAGTTGTTAATTCAATATTAACTATAACAGAAGCTATGCTGCAGTAGATCGGCACCTTTTATCAATAGATAGAGGATTGTGTATTTGCTATGCTACACAATTTGCTTCTATTTGCAACAAGGTGTCTCCAGCTTCGGTGTGTTTGTATTGTGAATGCGTTTGTGGTGTTGTTGATACGAAAAAATTATCAATGCCCACAAGCGCGTTTTTAAGTGCCAAAAAAGTAGATGATGTCAATAAATATGGAATTAACAAACGCACGCAAGACATCGGCAAGGTATCTAAAATGTTTGTTAACTTTTGTTTTTTGTGCGTTCTTTAAAATATATTTTTGAAGCGAAACTTTTTACTCCTCGTTCTGTGATTTGCTTGGAGTGAAATCTGAAAAATTTTAGAGATTTTTTCGCTAGGCAGTTGAAGGAAAAAATTAGTTCAGTGCAACCAAGTTCACAACCATATGTGGAGAGTTAAAATGGAGAGTCGCTGGCATTATATGCCCGTATATGTAGTTGGCGTGGCCGAATATGTAATTTGACATTCAACAATAAAAAAATAAGCAGTTAATATGTTTTCTGTATATATATATTATTTATTTTATGTTATTTAAAATTTTTGAATTTAAAAGTTAATTTATTAAAAAGGTTAAATTATTAAGCTATCAAATCTATGTAACTGCGAAAAAGCTTCGCTTCTCTCGTGTGTCCAACAACGCACCTGTGTTTTTTTTTTTTGTTCTTGCATAGCGCGAAAAAAAAATTGTCCTGCTGAACTTGAAAAATGTGAATGAAATTTTAAGTGGTCAAAAAAATGTACATTTTTCATTAATGTGTTGGTAAGAAACTGCACATTTATAAAATGTAAAATATGAAAAGGATCTCTTAAAAAAATCCTGAACATTTTTTTCTATGACTTAAAGTTATGAAGATATTTTTGTTTTCCTACATGTCCGATTGACATATTATGATATTTTTTTTTTTTTATTTCCCAGTATGTAAAAATTAAAAAAAAAAATTTAAATAAATATGATAATATTTCTATTTTTTAAGTTCTATTGACGTGCAAAATTTAAAAAAAAATCGGTATCGTCAAAATCACTTTTTGGATAAAAACGTCCGATTTGACATAGAATCACCGATGCATGACTGCTTACAGCTAAGGGCGCGATATCACAAAGAACATAAAAAACAGGAACAGAACTCAGGTGTGAATATTTAAAATAAATTATTAAAAATTCGATATTTTTCTTTTTAGCACCCTTAGACCACATAATAAACACTAATACATCACATTTAAACACAGGTTCTCCGATAATTTTGGGTAAGGGAGGAGGGGGAAGGGGGTTGGACCCCCAAAACCCCCCGAATCCGCACCTGGCTGTAATATGTATTAAAATAAATATGTAATAAAATATAATTAAAAAAAATAAAATCAAAATGTAATAAAAAAATTATAATAATGAAATGTTTAATAATTAACAGGTGCGAATATTAAATATTTATTATGTATTATTATTTTATTATTTATTTTATTATTTATTTTATTATTTTAGGTATGTTATTTTAAATTTTTTAACTTAAATTTTTATTGCAAAACAAAAAGCAATTAAACTATCAATTCTATCATATGAAACTGCAAAAAAAGCTTAATATCTCTCGTTTGTCCAACGACGCAGCTTTGTTTTTTTTTTCATTTTATTTTTAATAACTTTTCATGTCTGAATTGAAAATCACCCAGGCAACATAGGTTTTTGAACCGCCATACAAATCGACCCGACCTAATATAAAAAATGTTTTTATATAAGTTTATTCAAATATTATGATTATGGGGGATGGAATTAGTTCTGGTTGCATGGCAGATGCCACGCCCGCTTATTTAATCATGCTAAAATTTAGTACTCATTTTAAAAATAATCAAGTTGATGCCATTTTTAATTTATTTCTACCAGGTTTGCCTATTTTAGAGATATGTCATAAAATATACATAGCTTTTATAGGAATTGCCACGCCTACTTGTAAAAAATTCTTTAAAACCATTTTGTTCATGGAAAACAACCTTCAAAGTCCACAAAATAGTTTTTCTCTTCTAACCTGTACTAAACTATCCACCGTGCAGCGTAGTTGTTGCTCACATTATCAGACAAAAATTTGCAACTTTTTTTTCTGTTTTATTCTATCTTAACTTATTTTTTGCCATTAGAAGCTGTTTACTCTAAGGTCGTTAAGCAGTTCAAACTGTTTCCTAAAAGTGTGGCAGAGTGCAAGCGTTTTGAATGTTGCTATGCAGCTCGTTGTTAGTGTTGTTGTTGCTGTTTTTGCAAGAGTACGTTATGGTTCAAAATTGAAAGTAATTCAAATTTGATGATGCATCAAATTAAAGTGTTCTCTCTTTACGTCTTCTGAGCAGAAAATTTTTCAAAACTATTTTAAATTAGTGCCTTGGAAAAACTATTAAGCATGATGTGATGAAGCTTTATGATTCAAGTTTGCTTATTCAAAAAACTTGAAAAAAAAAATAAAAATTATGTGTTCATTTTATTTTATTTATTCAGTCTTATGGAAATACAAAATCTTTAAAGACTATATTATAAGGAAAAGAAAATACTCCATCGTAGTCTTACGCAGCCTTAATCGATTAAGTATTTAATGTCGTAAATTTTTAATAAATTGTTACCCCTTTTTTCTTTTAACTGTACCAAAAATAATTCCCGACATATGATAACCAAAATAAAACTTCACGCTCTATCAGATGATGACGTGAGAATTTATCTTAAGTAAATGGTCAAGAAGTAATAAGCAAATATTTGTATAAATATGCGATTTTTTCTATTTAAAAAAAAATAAATTTTAGATCTAAAAATTAAACACATTCTTTTCTAAATATAAATGTGTTCTTGAGTCATAAATTTTAAAAAATTTAGTTTTTGGAAAAAACTCAGCATAGCGGTCTCAAAATGGCATTCGAAATCGAAATTTTTCAATTTCATAATATTTTAACTCAAAAACTATAAACTTTAAAAAAAATTTCCTGCGGAAATTGCGTTGAAACATTTTTTGTCACCTTCTTCGATGTGATTTAACTTTGTTGTTCAAGGCTGTTTATCCCAAAATTGTATAATATTAATGAAATGATTCTGTATTAAATTCAGCCACTCCTGAATATTTTGGAATAAACCATCATTACGTGCCCACCTGACAACCACATGCTAAGTGATGAGGATAGCGATGAGGTAGATGCGATCGAAGACGATTTAAACCACTTAACTGGGAATCAACTGCTAGGTAATGGTCAGCTAAAAATTCTCCGAAAAATGGGAGATAGATTACAACGAGAATGTATTGGAGAGGAAAATAAAAGTAGTGATGAAGCTAGGGACGAAGTTCCGCTTGTAATGTTGGAAAAAATTAAAAGAAAACCTCAGCCTGAAAACCGAAGACAAGAATATATCAAACCTGATTCCTTGAATACAAATATGTCACCTGTGGAGTGGTTTGAATTATTTTGCGATGATGAAATAATTGATTTAATCGTATTTAACTCACCAAGGCAACGAACAACTTGAAGTAACGAAGGAAGAAGTACGCCTCGAACTTGCGATTTTTGTATTGAGTGGCTATTGTGTTTATGAGAGATATCGGATGTTTTGTGACACTGATGCTGATACTTACCATCCTGGTGTGACTAATTCAATTTCGAGAGCTCGCTTCGAATAAATACTTAAATATTTTCATTTCAGCTGTTTTGGATCCACAAGATTTAATTTGCAAAAACTCGGCCGTTGTGGGATAAGCTAAGCCCAAAATGGATGAAATACTTTCCAAAAAACATCGAAGTTAGTATTGATGAATTGATGATTCCATTCTATGGTCACCACAGCATAAGACAGCACATACATGGAAAACCTGTTCGCTGTGGTTAGTTACAAGGTATGGAGCATGACCACTCGTCTGGGATATCTGATTCAAGGTGAATCTTATCAGGGAGCCTCATCAGGTAATGCTCATCCTAACTTAGTTTCGAAATTACTAGACGGTTTTCAAGTGCACGTATTTATGGATAATGAACTTCTTTACTTCACTTCGTTTGTTGACGGCTCTGTGTCAATCTGGCACAATTCAAGCAAATCGTGTCGAGAATGCTCCACTCCAGACACATCAAGAAATTAAGTCCAAACCTCGAGGCAGCTATGATCAAATCACCGACCAAAAGTCTGATATCACTTTAGTTCGTTACAATGATAACAATGTGGTAACTGTGGCTTCTACTTGCGAAGGAGTAGCACCAATGAGATCTGTACAAAGCTGGTCAAGTAGGGACAAAAAAAAGATATCTGTTCAACAACCATTCAGCATTCAACAGTATAATAAAAACATGGGTGGAGTTGACCGCCTAGATCAAAATGTTGGATGCTATCGAATCAGTATCAACCGCAACATCAAAAAAGAGGTACTGGCAACTTTTGATGTGGCCTTTGAATGTATCGGTTAACAATGCGTTCCAACTATCTCCTGAGGGTGAAGACAAGTGTCATTTGGATTACTTGGCATTCATACTAGTAATTAGTACCACTTATCTAGGTTAGTTTTCATATAAACCAACTTTTATTTCGCATTCATATAAACTATAACTTCCACTCATATCTTCAGGAAAATATGGAATTCAGCGTTCGCTGGGTCGCTCAAAGCCGTGCAATAAAAGACAAAGAGTACCTGATGGTGTTCGTCTGGACGGTAAATGTCATATAATAATATCCAGTGAAACTTAAAACAGATGTGCCGAGTGTCATAAAAATATGACCAAAAAGTGTCGCAAGTGTGATGTTGGCTGCCATTCCAATTGTTTTGTATCATTTCATACATAAATGTTTTATTTTTACTTATAATATCGTTTATTCATAAAATAAAATTTCAAATACAGTTATAATTTTATAAATACAAGCGAATAAACATGGGATATTTGTGCTCATGGCTGCATATTAAAGTGGAACGGAATGTATGGAAGCAAAAAGTTTTTATGGGCTTCAAATATGTATTTTTGAAAACTACGCGTGAAAAAAATAAATTTCTGCATCTTAAGTTTTTTTCTGCGATATAACTTTTGACTGCGCCCGACGGTTTATATATTTCATTTCCATTTTTTGTTTTATTTTTTTTTTTTCTGAAATCCAAAAAATTAGTGGGCAATTATTTTATTTTATACAAACCTCTTTACTAAAGCATAAGCCACAAATTGTCAAGAGTTCTCTATGATACGATGTATGCGCTATATTTAGGCATATATTTAAATATCTTCAATACTTAGGTTCAAAGGACACCGAAATCGGTTATTCGCTTATATGTCCGCTCCTCTTTGTAGAACAGAAAATATGCTCAGGACAAAATTATTATTATTTATTATTTTATTATTATTATTATTATTTATTATTGGATTTTGGGGTACAATAAGACTTAGTCTTTTATAGTACACAATGGGTATAACATCGGTTTAACAATTAAGCTTAAAATTAAAATAATTCTAATTCTGCAAGGTTACATTCACTTAAAACTACTGAATTTAGCAACAAGTAAGCTTAAACTGCAAAATAGAAATGGCAAAAGGTTAAAATTATACGCTTATAGGGTAATATTTGCTTAAGACTATTTTTCCAAACTCTGATGGAAAAACTACTATTCCAAAGTCTGATGGAGCTGATAAAAAAGAACCCTCCACTGTTTAGATAGTTAATTCTAGGCACAACAAGGTTAGTTGACCTTTGCGACTGAAAAAATTGTTGTTTGACAAAAAGATAATGAGGACTTTGAGTGTGCATAATCTTGTGTAGAAACAGAATGTTGCGGATGTTCAAATATTCAAACAAGCCACAGCCCAGAATACCCTTACTCCTTAACGAAATATGATCATAGCGACTGATCCCGTATACATATCTAGCCGCGCTACTGAATGCTACCAAAAGCTTATGCTGAGATTGGGAGTCCAGTTGACTATAAACAACATCAGAGAACGTAATGTGTGGCATAACTAATTGCATAACAAGCCTGCGCCGAGTTTCAGTTGGCAAAAAATCCGAAGAAGTACGTAGATATCGTAACGTCCCGTATATTTTTCCTATCGTTTTGTTAATGTGGTCAGTACAAGTCAGTTTTGAGTTCATTATAAAACCTAGATTTTTCGCTTTATATACTACTTCAAGTTTATCAGGCCCAAGGAAAAGAGGTGGAATATCTATAAAGCAGGAGTTACATCTCGCTATAGGCAGTACTTTAGTTTTTATAGGATTTATAAGGAGGGAGTTTGCAGCAGCCCAATTATTTAACGATGTCAAGTCAGAGGTCAGTCTATAAGTCGAGTCCTCTAAGAGTCCAGTAGGTCGCGAGAGATAGAGTTGTATGTCGTCGGCATAGGCATGAACAGTAGCGTATTTACAAACAGAAAAGACATCATTTATAAACACAGAGAATAGGAGTGGACCCAGGATAGATCCTTGAGTAACTCCAGTTACAATTGCTTTTAGTGATGAATAATTATTACTAACATTTACCCGTTGCATCCTACCCTCAAGGTAGCTGGATATCAAATTCACAGCACTAGAGCTGAATTTAAAAAAGTTTTTTAGCTTGTAGCAGAGAAGGGTATGATTAACGGAATCAAATGCCTTCGAAAAATGGACAAGGCAACGTAACGTCAGAAAGTTCTGATCATAAGCAATTCTGAAAATTGTAGATCAGATTAGTCTCTACAAAAATGCCCTTAACAGTTTTAACGTAAAACAAACAGTTTCCACGCTATGCGACTAGATATGTCTAAATAACGCAAAGTATAAATTTCATATTAACTTTGAGCGGATTCTTTATATGTATGATATGTATGAATTTAGGTTTTCAAAATAAAAATAAAAAAATGGCAATGAAATATATAAACCCTCGTGCGCAGTCAAAAGTTGTGTCGCAGAAAAAAAAATTAAGATGCATATGATAAAAAGTTCGTTTCACTCTACTGAATATTCAAATAGAAAGTTTTTAACCCTCCGATGGGTGAGAAGGTCCCTGGGGGCGTTTTTCATTTTCAAACTGAAATTTCTCCTTGATGGTTCATGGGAGATATACCCGACCCCTATATGTATTCCAAGGGAATTTCACGCAAAATCGTTTAAAAAAAAAAAAATCAAGGCGATCCGACCAATAGTTTAGGATTTATAAGGGTTTAAAGGTGTTTAGTACGGGAAAGGGTGATAAGGTCCCTAGGCACCTTGTACTTAAATTGCAAGGAATTGTTAGTAAATGGTTGGTTTTAATTGTTTCATTATTTGAACATATCACAAACGTGTTCTTTGAATTTAAGGTACTTTCTAGATTATTCTTGGCCTTTCCTTGAAAACATAATTACCTGTCTGGGGAAATTCAAACCTTTTTGAATTTTGAATTATTTTATTGTACAAACACATCACAAATGTATTCTTCGAATTTAAGGTATCTTTTGGACTATTTTTATTGTGTAACAAACGGTCCGTCCCTGCTTGAATTCTATTGCCTGCTTTATGGTCGAACACAGGTAAACGTAGAAAAAGAGTATAAAAGCGGCTTCAATTTCGTAAACCGAATCATACAAAGTTTACACAGTGAGCAGAAAATATCGTATGCTAAGTTTTATACTGAATTACATAAAGAAAATACAATGGCAGATAGAAATGTAGATATTGCTGAAATGGTGGTACGTCGTAGTACACGCTATCAGCAAATGAGTGAGGTAGAAAGAAATGCAGTGGATGGGATGTAGAAAGAATGCAGTGAACATCACACAGATGATGTTCCTGCATTTGATCTTGAAGTTGCGGAAGATGACTTGACATATCAAGCACATTTTCATGTTGATGATTCTGATGCCGAAAGTGAAGCAGATGTAGAGATCAATGAAGTTTTTAGTGATGACGACGATGATGAAGAGGAAGAAACTGATGCTCCGCAAACCAAAGATGGCACCAAAGATGGCACCAAATGGAGGTAAAATGCACCACCGACTTACCGCACTCATGCTCATAACGTGGTCGACTTCGCAAGGAGGAAACCGGTACCAGTACGAACCACACATGATCCCTTTACCATTTTCCGCTTGATATTGACCGAAGACATGGCGTACATCATAGTACACGAAACAAATCGAAAAAGACGTGAAGTGACAACTGCATGGAATTTGGCAAATCCAACGAACACAAAAGAATGGAAAACAATCACTTTGAAGGAGTTCCATGCCTTTTTGGCTATTATTTTGTATGCTAGACTCACCAAATCGAATAGTGAACCTGCTTCAGAGCTATGGGGCCAAACGCGCAGTCCAATATACAAAGCTGCATTATCGTATGATTGCTTCAGATGCATGCTACAATGTCTTAGATTCGACAATGGAAATACGCGAAAGCAGCGACTAACCAGAAGCAAAACTGCGGCTATTGATGATGTTTGGAAAATGTTACAGTCTAACTTGGCAGCAGCTTACACTCCGCATAATGCACTGAACGTTGATGAGCAGTTATTCCCATACAGAGGCCGCACCCGCTTCCCACAATACATTTCGTCGAAGCCTGCTAAGTATGGTATAAAGATATGGTGGTTGCGCGACTCGAAATTTACTCTGGTAAAATGCCTGACCAAACACGAGAGGTCAATCAAGGGCAGAATGTTGTACTTCAACTTGCGCAGAGTTATTTGGATGTAGGCCGCGCATTTTATGCTGACAATTTCTGCTCCACTTTGGAATTGGTGCGCATTTTGATCAGGAAGTAAACTGCATTTTTTGGAACAGTGCGCTCGAATAAGACATTTGTGCCACAGGAGTTCCAAAAAAAATCGTATGCGTCCTGTCAACAGCACATTGTTCGGCTTCAACGAAGGCGATGTAGCGCTGTGTTGACATGTGCCCAAGAATCTAAGAATCAGAAACCGTTTGCTATTTTGAACTACAATGCCAACAAATCAGGCAAATCACAATTGGCAGTACCAAACATAGAGGAACGAGCGCTCAACAACCGCATAACCGCATATCCAAGGATACGGAACGCAATGGAAGCATTTGATGTAAAAGTGAGAAAAATCCATTCTTATGTTTAAAAGCAGAATAACTACATATTTTTGTTCTTTTTCCTTTTTTGTTCTTTTTAGATATTATCAAGACCTACAGAAGCAGAAGCAGCTGCACCACCATTTGCGCCTAGAGGAAACAGACTTTCATGTCGCCTATGTCGTTCTGATTACGGACGGCTTGGGTAAAGAGAATTGTATGGGAATTATAAACTTATGCTTACTCACCTAAGCAATTTATGGTTTAATGCAGCACATACTTCGATACCTTGCCAAGAAAAAAAAAATATTTGCATCATCTAAGCCCAAAATCCAAAAACACAATATTAAAAACAACAAGCATGGATGGTTTAAGCATAGTTTTCAGCTATTTTCTGCAAAAAAACAAAACACAGCTGCGTCATAGACACACGAGGGAAGGATAGATTTGATAATTTAATGGTTTGTTTTTTTTTGTAATAAAACCTCTTTTAAATTCAAAAATAAGATAAAGTAAATTAAAAAACACACGTTAGTATTCACACCAGTAAATTTTATTACATTTCATCAACAAAAAGAAAAAAAAAAAAAAAAAATTGTTTGCCCTCCGTGCGGAATCGAACCTGGAACTTTTGGTGCCAGTCCATCGCTCTACCTATTGACATAACTGCAGCTATGTTAACAGATCTTAATAGATTATTGTGTTATGCTGTAGCGTAGCTTCAGTTGTAATTAATATTGAATAAAGCACTCGGCTTCTTCGTTAAGTTTGGCTAAATGCGTAGTGTGGAGTCTTCATACACAGTGGTATCGGTTGGTTGTGGGTTCGAATCTCAACGGCATTCGAAGGTAAAATTTTTGTATTTGATATTAAATTTAATTTAATTTAATGTTATTGTTATAATAGACGTCAAGCAGCAATAAAAGCCGAGAATTCATTAATTTCTAAGAAAAAAAAAACGGTGTTGATAAAAGAAAAATTTGTGTTGTTTGCGATTTCAGTCAAGCAAATCACAGAACGAGAGGGCGGCAGCTTCAAAAAAAAAAAGGATAATAAAAAAAAACCAAAACCAGAAAAAAAGCTATGTGGTATTTTTGAAATTAAATTTTTTTTAAAAAAGTTGTGTGTAAAAAATAACCAAATACTTGATAAATATATCATACAAATAAAAATTGGCAAGTCAACATGTAAAACTTAGGCGTTTTGATGAAGTGCTTCGGAGGCTGAAAACTGGCAAAGCCATCTTCTAAATTATATTAGGTTTTTTTTTCAATTTAACATGAATTTTTTTCTCGGTGCAATATCATGCCTGACAGATACAGTTTTTTAAACTCTTAATTACATTTTCCTTTAAAAGCAACAAATTCTTTGCCCTAACTTACCTTTCCTCAGTTGCTCCCTCGCGCTCTGTCCGTATCCAGCATATTGTTGCTGCGCTCTACTTCATTGCTGGTGCTCGTCTCCATCATGCTGATGCCCGTCGTATTGTCCGAACTCACAAATGGCGTTTCTACGAAACGCATCTCCACCGTCTGCTCTTCTCCACCCGAGTCGATGTTATCATCACCGCTGCCACCACGACCACAACGATTGCGTGCCAACTCAGCATCGTTCAGCAGAATATCAACGCGTTTGCTATGCATCAATGATGCATTAACGCCAGAGCCGCAACCAGGTGAGGCAGCAGAGCCCAGTTGGCAACCGCTGCCATTGCCATTGCCGTAAGTTGCTTCACGCGGTATAATCAACAGCTTTTCCTTGGGCAAGCACGTCTCTTGGGTGACACCGTTCTCATCGAGGTCATCGAAATCCGTACAGGCACCACCAGCGTTGCCACCGCCACCGGCGCCATTATGAAAATGCGGCCCACACGTATTGCGCTCGGAGCGATTGTAGCTGCGCGTGATATTGATGATATTATTATTTGAAGGATTAAAGCAGGGCAGCACGTGTTTGAATTCCTTGCGAAAGTTTTCGTTGAGCCAAGCGTATAAGAAGGGGTTGTAGCACGTAGACGACATGGCGATGGAGTGGGCGACAAAGAAAAACAGCGTATAGAAGCGCCATTCATTAGACTTTTCGTAGAAATCATCGAAAATGTTAACCAAATTGATGGGCAGCCACGACAAGCCGAACACTGCGACCATAGAGATCAACATGCGATTTGTGCGTTTCTTACGATCACGATCGGCTTCCTCACGACGCGACGATTTTGAACCGGGTTTGGCGCGAGCGCGGGCATTCAGCTTCACAGAGACCCAGATATAGCAGATGGAGATGATGAGAAAGGGTAGCACAAATTGAAAGATGGTAGTCAGTGAACCGAAAATTTTACGGTAGTGTTCTGAAGGCCAGTTCTCCTCGCAGTAGGAGGAATTGCCCATGGAGGCACTCTCGGCAGCAGCAGCCTCCGAGGTGGAACTAGCGCTCATCACTTGCATGTATTCAGCCGTGGAAGGCGCCACCGTGTAGCTATTTCTACTGCTCCAAGCAGAGGATGCGGAATGGCGTGACTGCAAGTCATACTGTGTGGTGGGACTAAGGTTTAGCTCATCCATCGTGGTGCCGTTGTCGTTAAGCAGTGCATCAGAAACGACCTTCATGTACATGCCGTAAGGCAGAGTAGCCAACAAAGCAACAGCCCAGATGCTGATAATGATGATGATGCAGGTGGAGAGTCTCATGCGTGGATGAAACGGATAGATGATCACCAGATAACGATCGACGGCGATCGAGGTGAGCGTCAGTGTTGATATGTAGATGCTGCAGCCTTGAGCGAACGACACTAGGTGGCATAGAGTGCGGCCAAAGGCCCAACGTCCCATAAAGGTGTAGAGCGGTGTGAAAGGTACCGCCAGAACACACAGCAAAATGTCGGAGAGCGCAAGATTGGTGATGAAAATGTTGGTAACGGTTTGCATGGCGCGATTACGCAGCACAACGTAGCAGACCAATACATTGCCGAAGACGCCCAACACAAAGACTGTCGTATAGAGAATGCAGAAGAAGATTTGGACAATTTTGTTGTGAATGAGATCTTTGCTCTCGTTGTCGTCATAGTTGTTGTCGGTGGTGAAATCGGGTGCGGTAAAATTGTTGTAATTGAGTGATGCAGCACTTCTTGTTGCTGCTATAGTTGTTGTGGTAGCTGTTGCTACAGTTGTGGGCAGCCAATGGGCACCTGACCAATTGCCAAGTATAGTAGTGCCATTAGCAGAGTGTTGTGAGATGGGCAGCATTGTTGTTGGCATTTTTGCTGTACGCGTGGTTTTTGTTTTCTCTCTTGGAACTCTTTTAAAAGTTGTACAAGCGCTTTGAAGCTTATACTTTGACTAAAGTTGTGCTCATTAAAAGTTCAAACATTTTTTCGAATTAGTTTAACTCAGAACTTTTTAAGAGGTCAAAATATTAAAGCTTGTTAAAGAACTGCACAATCTTTTCAGCCGCTCTAAAGCTTTAAGTTTAAACTATATAACAGCTTTTTGGTCAAACTTTAAAGTTCGCAAGTTTTCTAAATAAAGAGTTTTTTTTTCAATTATCAAAGCTCACTGTTACAACAGCTTTTTGCAGATATTTTTTTTTTGTGGTAATAATAATATCGCTTCAGTTTTCTTATTTTATTTTACTTATTTCTCACTAATTATTGTAGTTTCACTGCATGCACTTCCGCTTCCGGCCATTTATGTTGAAAAACTTTATATTTCTGTGCTCTGCACGTTGGCACTTCAGTCTTAGCTTTGAAATTTAGCGTAATTGTGCTCTGCTTGTAAAAGCTTTTTACTCTTTTTTTGTTTTTTGTGCCCAATGCAGCTTTAGCTTTGCATTAATTTGTTTTTCAAGTTTAATGCTATTATTCCTTTTACGTCCTGCAAAGAAACAAAAAAATAAAACACCCTCATTAGTTGAGCTTCTGTTTTAAACCTTTTTACCACATTTCTTCAAAATTTGATAAAGTTACTTAATTTGCATCGTCATTATTTTAATTATACCTAAGTCAACTTCAATAATATTTTCTAAAAGTAACATTGTAATATGCAAAGAAAAGTTTTTGCAATTTGTTGGTTTTGTGAACTGTGTCTTGACAGCTGCCATCAGCTGCTGCTCATTAATGACAACATTGTTAGAAAAATTTAATCAGCTTAAAAGGCCGAAAAAATTTTAAGTTCTTCAAGACTAAGTTTACACAAAAAAAAAAAAAAATTACAACTTTGCTAAACTTTTGCCCATAAACTTTGGCATGGTGCAAAAGCTCTAAGACATGTAATTAAATATTATTTGCTCACTTAAGTTATTCATTCTATCATGCAGGTCAAGTTGAGAAAAAAATAAAAACTTCTTTTTTAGTCTAATTTTTAGGGGCTTATCTTTTTATATATATACAGCGAAAAAAAAAACTTAAGACACATGAACAATAAACTTATGTTAATTTATTCAATAGCTTCGGCAATTTGGTGCCTTCCAAGTTCTTGTATAAGACAACCAAGTTTTATTTGTTGATGTAACGAATTTTATTTGAATGACAAATTGTCGATATTGTGTATAATTGAACATATATCCGTTCTATTCAATTCTTTTTATATAATTTTAAATAAGTTTAACTGATGATGATAATCAAATTTTATACTTAATCTTTGTGTATTTTAGCAAGAAGTTCTTTTGAATTTTACAAACTTCAACTTTAACAATTCAAACAACTTATATTTAGAAACTCTTGCAGTTTTTATTTTAAAACCATGTTTAGCTTGCACAAACACTTTTGTCATTACACATTAGTTTTGCCACTCAGCACATTTTTCTGTCACAAAAGCCAACTTGTATGTTCTTGCTATAGTTATTTCTCTCGGTGTATAAAACAAAGTGGAAAAAAGCGTTTGTTTCCCTCTGCTGCCCATAATTTACAACCAATTTAGTTGATTTTTTTTTTAAATGTAGAAAATTATGATGCGAAGATTACAGACTAAAAAAAAATTATGGCTGCCACCTAGATTCTTTTATTTTTACGAATTCGTTAGGCGAACACTAGAAAAAAATGTGTCACTGAATCCGAATCCGTTGTCAAAATTTCTAAAGTTATGTAATATTTTACCACAGGGCTGCCACTTAAGTTTTTAAATTTTGTCGAACTTAAAATTAAGTAGTTTTTCCATAGTGCTGCCACCTAAATATTTCATTTTTTCGAATTCAGTGCTGGTGCGAACACTAGCGAAAAATGGGTCACTGAATCCGAATCCGCTGTCAGAATCTCAAAAATTATGTTAATTTTTAACCAAAAGTCTGCCATCTAAATTTTTAAATTTTTACGAATCCGTCGTCAGAACTTAAAAGCAATGCAACTTTTTCAATAAAGCTGCCATCTAAAATTGTTTTCTTCTTACGAATTCGGAGCTAGGGCGAACACTAGGCAAAAATGGGTCACTGAAACCAGATCCGTTGTCAGAATTTCAAAAATCTATTGTTATTTCTTTCCTAGAGTTGCCACCTCATTCTTTTATATTTTTACGAATTCGGTGCTGGATGAACAGAAGCAAAGAATAGGTCACTGAATCCAAATTCGTCGTCAGAATTCAAAAGTAATGAAATTTTTTTCATAGAGTTGCCATCTCAAATTGATTTTTTTTTACGATTTCGTTGCTAGGGCGAACTGTAGGTAAAAATAGGTCACTGAATCCGAATCCGTCATCAGAATTTCCGTCATCAGAAAGCAAAAACTTTGCTGCTCTAAGAAAACTCTCCCAGCTTGTAAAAAGGTTTCAATTGCAAAAATCTATTCATCTTAAATTTAAATCTCTTTAAAATGGCATCCAAAATTTTGTATCTGCCGACTACTTTCTTTATCTACCTGTGCTGCTCTTGAAAAGAACTTTGTCTGAAACTTTGTCTATTTTTATGCATTAGACAATAAAAAATAATAAAAAAGTCTACATTTCGTGCTAGACGCATTTTTCTCAATGCTTAAAGTTTTCCAAAGATTGTAAAAGAAATTCCAAATTATGTGCAAATCATTTTGCAACGTGTTGATTAAAGTATTTAAACCTCCAGGGCAACCTAGACAAATAAAAGTTACGCAAATTCTAAGACAAACGTATAAAAAAAAAAATTAAATTTAATCACTGCTGCTTACAAATTGAAGAAATGTCGAAAGATTTTGAAGGCTTGAGGTAAACTTTGAGAATGCTTGCTTAATAAGCATTTCAAAAGATTTTTGTCCTCTGAAAATGTAATCACAGAATGAGACTGAGCTGATTTTCAACCGACTTCAAAAAGGAGGAGGTTCTCAAGTTCGTCGGTTTCTCTGTTTTTTTTTTTTTTTAATTTTTTTTTTTTTTTTTTTTTTTTTAAATGTATGTACATCGATAACTCCTAAACCATATGCCTGATTGCCATAATTTTTGGGGAACAGATAGATATCATAAGCATGGAGGTGCCCGTACAAAAGTGGGCGGTATTCGAGAACTGGGCGTGGCAATAATAGATCTCGCAATACTAGATACTACTGTATCTCGAATAATATTGACACTAGGGTACTGCAATTAGTGTAGGGGTAGGCACAATTATTACAAATAACGGGCAAGAAAATGGGAGTAATTCGACGAATGGGCGTGGCAATATTAGAAAAACAGTGTATCTTGAATAATTTTGAGGCTAGAGTACTGCAATTTAGTATAAAGGTAGGCATTATTATTACAAATTATCGTCAATAGTGGGCGTTATTCGACAAATGGGCGTGGCAATATTATAAAAACACTGTATCTCGAATAATATGGACACTAGGGTACTGAAATTTTGTGTAGGGGTAGACACAGTTAATACAAATTACGGTCAAGAAAATGGGCGTTATTTGACAAATGGGCGTGGCAATATTAGAAAAGAGAATATCTCGAATAATATTGATACTATAGTACTACAATTTAGTATAAGGGTAGGCATTACTATTACAAATTATGGCCAATAAAGTGGGCGTTATTCGACAAATGGGCGTGGCAATATTATAAAAACACTGTATCTCGAATAATATGGACACTAGGGTACTGAAACTTAGTGTAGTGGTAGGCACAATTATTACAAATTTCCGTCAACAAAATGGGCGTTATTTGTCAAATGGGCGTGGCAATATTAGAAAAAGAGTATATCTCGAATAATATTGATAATATGGTTCTGCAATTTGGTATAGGGGTAGGCATTATTAGTAAAAATTACGGTAAAGAAAGTGGGCGGATTTCGACTACTGGGCGTGGCAATATTAGAAAAACAGTGTATCTCGAATAATATTGACACTAGGGCACTGAAATTTATTGTAGTACAGGGGTAGGCAGAATTATTAAAAATTATGGTCAATAAAGTCGGCGCAATACTAGATAAACACTATCGCAGTTAATATTGACGCTGGGGTACTGAAATAAAGTACAGAGGTAGGCACAATTATTGGAAATAACGCTCCAGAAAGTGGGCGCTTATTTAACAAAGGGGCGTGGCAATATTTGAAAAACACTATATCTCGAATAATATTGACACTAGGGTAATAAAACTCGTTACAAGAATGGGTATAATAATTTCAAAACAGGTGACATCTAATTTAAATTTAAGAGGCAGATATTTCAAATAACCAACAAACTTTCAGATTTTAATAAAACAAATTTTTTCGGAACAATTTTATTTATGTTCTTTATACACTTTTTTCGAAAATTTATCATATTCTCTAATAAGGAAGAAATAAAAATTTTTAAAAAAAAAAAACAACCGACTACAAAATCACTACAAAATAAAAAATTATTTTAAAAATACTTTTCCTTTTAATTTCTTGGTCATATGTGATAATTTATTTAAACATATTATTATATATGAAATCTTATTATCTTAATTTTTTTCTTATTTGTTTTATTATCATAAATATATTAATTTCTTGATGAATACAAATGCTTTGAAGTTGGTGCTTCTGATTAAGAGTCTGATTATATTAGCGCCAACCTTAAAAGCTTTTGAATTCATCAAGAATTTAATATATTTATGATAATAAAACAAATAAGAAAAAAATTAATATAATAAGATTTCATATATAATAATATGTTTAAATAAATTATCAAATATGACCAAGAAATTAAAAGGAAAAGTATTTTTAAAATTATTTTTTACTTTGTAGTGGTTTTGTAGTCGGTTGTTCTTTTTTTGTTCTTATTTATAAAGGCTAAAAGTGCTGTTGTTTTAAATAGCAAAATATGTGCTTTGGGGGGGGCCATTTATTTTTATTATGGGGAAAAGATAAATTTTTAAAGATCTTATATTGAAAAAAAGACTTGAAAAGCTCAGAGAAGCTTCTGTTGCCTTTGTAGACCGCAAGGTTGCCAACACACAAGGTTTTGAGTAATTGAACTATTTTCTGAAGATTACAATGGCAAACCTCAGAGAGTTAACTCTGCTATGAAAAGCTTCTTGAGCCGTTCGGAGTCGGCATAAAGCTTGTCGGTCCAGTTCTCGATCTTTTGTGTTCAAACGTTTGATAACACACACAACACAATTGATCATAAGAAGCTCGGTCAAAGTCCTTCCAAGGGCTGAAGTGGCTATTTCGTTTTTTTGAAGTGAAAACTTCCTTAGGCGCGTTGAGCACTTTAACTTTCGCTAAAAAGCAAAACTATAGATTCGAGAAATCATTACGCTTTTAGCTGTTCATTTCTGTTGCATTGTACAGCATTGCTTATGCCCTAATTATGCTAGGCAAACATGTTTGGTGAGCTTTTTCTTTAAAACCGAGGCGATTACCAACCGATTACCGAACCAATTACCGCTTACCGAAGCGTTTACCGACCAATTACCGATTATCGAAGAGGCTATTAACTGATTTCCGAAACAATTACCGATTACCGAAGCGATTACCAACCGATTACCGAAGCGACTACCAACCGATTACAAACCGATAATCACTAACGCATGCGATTACCAACCGATTACTGAACCAATTATCGATTACCGAAGCGATTGCCAACCGATTACGGAACCGTTTAACAATTACCGAAGTGATTACTAACCTATTGCCGATAATCGAAGTGATTACCAACCAAGTACCAATTACTGAAGTGATTTCCAACCGATTATCGACTACTGAAGCACATTTGCCAAAGCGATTACCAACCGATTATTGAAGCCATTACCAGCCCATTACCCAATACCGCCGTGATTACCAACGCATGACCGAAACGATTACCAACCGATTACCGATTACTGAAAGGATTACCAACAGATTACCAGAGTGATAACCAGCCGATTACCAAAGCGACTACCAACCGATTATCGAAGCCATTACCAACCGATCACCTATTACCGAAGATTATCGAAGAGATTACCAACCGATTACCGACTACCGAAACGATTACCAACCCATTAACGAAGCGATTACCAACCGATTACTAGTTACCGAAGCGATTATCAACCGATTATCGATAACCAAAGTGATTATCAACCGACTATCGATTACCGAAGCCATTACCAACCCATTACCGAAGCGATTACCAACCGATTACCGAAGCGATTATCAACCGATTATCATAGTGATTACCAACCCATAACCATTTACCAAAGCGATTACCAACCGATTATTGAACCCATTACCAACCCATCACCAAATACCGAAGCGATTACCAACAGATTACCAAAGTCATTACCAACCGATTACCAAAGCGATTACCCACCGATTATCGAAGCCATTACCAACCGATTATTTATTACCAAAGAGATTATCGAAGATTATCGAAGAGATTACCAACCGATTACCGAAACGATTACCAACCCATTACCGAAGCGATTACCAACCGATTACTAGTTACCGAAGCGATTACCAACCGATTATCGATTACCGAAATTATTATCAACCGATTATCGATTACCGAAGTGATTACCAACCGATTACCGTATCGATTACCGTATCGATTACCAAAGCGATTACCAACCAAAGTAATTGTGTTACAAATATATTATACAATATATAAACATTAAAAAAATAGTAGTTTAAACCTTCAGTAACGCATAAATTGTTAAAAAGAGTTAAAAAGTAGAACGCGTCTGATATGCCAATCTAGCTACTTCGGAAATTCATAACAGCTGTATTATTTCATAGCCTTAAGTTTTTACTTCGGTTGGCAATTCCCCCACTACCTAATTTTTTGCTTTTTTTTTAATATCATATATAGTACCGAAATTTTTGTTTTTATTTCGTAAGACCTAGAAGAATCTCTTTATATTCGATAAAAATATTATTTTATATCTTTAAAAGTATGATACCGTTAAAAATATTTTTTTATTTAATGTTTTTTTTAATTCAAAAAATAAACTTGAACCTTCAGAGTGGAAACAACATTTAAAATATAATTTTATTAAGCAATTGTGGTTGCCTTGCATTGGGTATATTACCAAAAAATCCGATTTTCTATATCTATTGGCAAAAATTTTGGTTTCGGTCTGACACAAGTTAAGATTTTAAAAAAAATATGAAAAATATAAGATATGTAAAATTAACAAAATGTTTAAAAATTGTCTATATATTGTATTTGAAGACATAAGTCGCAATAATCTAGTTTCGAGAAAAATGTGTTCAAATTTTTGACACTTGTAATGAAATCATAGTAACAGACATATTCTTGAAAGTTTACATTAGGAAACCACTATTTTTCATATTTCTACATGCTTGTTGTAATTTATTGATTTCAAAATAAAATTTGAAGTTAAAAAATAATAAATTTTGATAAAAATAGTCAGCTGTTTTTTATACATTGACAATTTCACTGACAAATTTTGTTTTTTGAGCTTCAAAATTTATTTTGAAATCAAAAACTTATAACAAATATATTGTTGTTTTAAATTTTGAAATTATTTGTATGCACATAAGACCATCAGCCATGCATAGAATACCAAAAATCTGAAAAAGTGACATATCATCTTTATCCACTCATTTATTTATTTAAACCAGTTTAAATTGTTAATACATTCATTTTGCAATTAATAAACCGTCTTCATTTATTTTTGCTCTTTTCATCAGCTAAATCAAAAGAACTTAAATAAAAGCTTTAATTAAAAATTATTTCCAGATTTTAAAAACAATTTTAAGAACTCAAGATGTTTTTATTTATAAAATTGAACAAATAAAATGTAATATATTAATAAAAATGCAATTAAAAAAAAAAAACAAATATAAAGATAATATTTTAAAAAAAAATCCAATTTAATTTTTTACTAATTTTTTATTTTTTCAATTTAATTTTTGCCTAAGCATCTGTCAATTAAATTTAGCAAAGCTGCATTTGTAGCACTTAAAAGCTTTTTATTTTGAAAAAATTAAAAAAAAATCCTTATCTCTTATTTTTCAGTTCAATTAATGATAATGACTTAATTTCACTGAATTGGAAAAAAAACAGTATTTCATTTGTTCACGCCTATATTCAGCATTTATCAATTATAACATCAATAAAAAAAAAATTACAACACAATTAAAACCAAAAAAACAATTATATTGCTATACAAAACCGAAGCATACGGCCATATATTATAAGTATCTATCAATATGGCGCACATGTGTTAAGCATTAATTATAATTCATACTTCATACTTCACAAACACATGTACCATCAAAAAAAATAATAAAAATAAAAATAAGAATAATTTTTTTCCCTACTTTGAAAACAAACGCTCAACAACACCACCATCATCACCACAGCACACAAAAAGCTCAAGCAACCAACCCAACCCAACCACAGTCATAAACAACGCTAGCGCCAATGCCTCTGCCAACTGCCGCTGCCACCATTACAGCTAAATTGAACACATTTCATTAATGGCGACCAAAGCTTAATAAATTGTGTTATAACAGTGATTTTTTGATTTTGGCCATTTTTGTCGTCACTTTCACGGCATCTCATCTACATAAGCACTGCCTCTCCATTTAACACAACGACACTTTTAATGATACTTGAATGAAGCTATTTTATGCAGACTTATGATGAGTCTTGCGCCACCCTTATATATATATATATGTATATCCGTATAAGTGTGTGCATGTTTTTTCATGAGTGTGAGTATCATAAACAAATTAAGCGCCACTGGTTCTCTTTCCTTTTTGCTATATCTGCTATCTTCCCAGTTTTTTTTTTTTTATTATTTATATTGTCGTTATTATTATAACCGCATTTAAATGTCAAATAGGCGTAGTCATCATCAATATTTTTTTTATCTTTATAGTCGTTCTTTTATCCATTTTTTCGCATCATTCATTTGGTTTTCCGTAATCCGTAAATGTAAATAAAAATGCGTTTATAGAGAAAGCAAAAAAAAAAATAAATATTGCACATAAAAGCTTTTAACAGTTATCAAAAGATAATCACAATACACAGCAATACACAGAAGAAAACAAAACCCAAACACATTAACGGAAAAAAAAAATCGAAGAAAATAAAGCTGACAGAACCTACACTGAGAAAAATCTAAAGGAAAATTAACAATAAACTTATGCTTATCTATGCATTGGCCTGAAATATTTTGAGCCTGTTAAGTTCCTGGTCAAGGCAGCAAAATAGTAATATTTTATTCATTGCATTTTATGTAGATAATTTTTTGACATCAAAATGAAAAAAAAAATCTGTTTGTAACTTGGATATTTTATTTTTAAATCAACAGCGGATTTTCAATTATTGACAGTTTTTAATTTTAGATTTGAAGCTTTTATTTCATTTATCTGATGTTGATTAAAATTATATAAAATTTTAACATAAAAACTTACCCAATGCTATATTCTAACTCAGGTCCCCGCGATTTCAAGGAGGACGTGCCATGCATTGCACCCTAGCAGATGTTTACATTACTACGAGTAAGTATTGTTTGAATGATAATAAATCACACACACATAAAGCGTTTAATCAAATAAGCAAATAAAATAATCTAAAACAAGAAACAAATATTTTTAAAAATTAATAAAAAATAAACACAAAACAAACAATTAAATAAAATAGTATAAAAAAAAAAAATAAAGAAATAAATAAAACAAGCAATAAATTGAAAAACTTGATCTAATATATTTTAGAAAAATTTCAAATACAACTTAAATCTATGTTTGCTCCAGGCCCGTAGACAAGGGAGGGGAGATAATTTTGGGTGTTCAAACCCCCCTTAGGATCCAGAAAGTATAAAGAAATGGCACAAATGAGACTATTAAATTCAAAATGTGATTTTTTTTTTTTTAATTATCAGATAAACTGTGATAATGATGTTGATTTTCTTGAAGACTTCACTTAATTATTGAAACATTTTTTTCGCCAAGTAAAAGATTAACTTTGCTTATAAGAGTCATAATCATTATATTGGAATTCATCTCTAAGGAGTTTGTGTATTAAAAAAATAAGTTTCAATGCTCAAAAAGTCACTGATACCCAGTAAAATATATATATATGAAACTATACCTATATAATTTTGTAAATTGAAGAAAATTAGGTTGACATTTTTTATGCCATATCTACCCAGCAAACCATAGTTGACGACTATGTTGAAATTCCGACTAATAACTATCCGTAACTATTTTAAACTGTCTTAAAGAAATCATTACAATTTCGTTACGCAAATATCGGAACAGTTTCACCTTTTATACGATTTTATATAAAAACTCGTTATTTCGAAATCGTTACGATATTTCGTTACGAAGTCGTGTCAAGCCCTTCATATGATTTTTGTTACGATCTCGCAATATTTTTAATGAAATCGTAACAAAGATTTCGCAATCTTTCCGATTTTGGAATTCGATTTCGTTACGAAATCGTAAAGAATATCATATGAAGCGGTTGACACGACTTCGTAACGAAATGTCGTAAAGATTTCGTAACGAGTCTTAACGAAAACGTTACGAAAAAGTTACAATTTCGTTCACGACAGTTCAATAGAAGGTAAAGTTTACTCTGTTTGCATTTCAATATGTTTTACAAACAGTCGCATAACGAAACTCTTTATAAATTCGTATAAAAAGTGAAACTGTTACGTTATTTGCAGACAGCTCGATATAGTTATGATGAATTCATCGGAATTTCGACAAAGTCGTCAACTATGGTTTGCTGGGTAAGCTTATTAGGCCCAAAATTTTTGAAAAAGCATTCATTTGAGTGGTTTTTTTTTTAAATTTTTAAACATGTAAAGTGACATGAACCACGAAATTTAACACATTATGGGGTATTCCATGTAAAGCGAATGACTAAAAAGTTTAACTATTTTATTTTGTTGTTTTCTTGGCATATAAGACATCTAAAATTTCCAGCTTGGCACAAAAATTTAACCCTGTGTGAAGCCTTTTCCAAATAACAGGTTTCGGAAAATCACCTTAAATCTAAATATGCATTTTTTCGAAAAAAATACTCAATATATTCTTTAGTGATTTAATTCTATAGTGATAGTGATTATAGTGATTATATATAGTGATTTAATGATTTCTTAATCATGTTTTTCATGTTTAATTTTCATAAAAAAATTGACAATTAAAGTTTTTTAAGCTGCAGCATTTTTAAAATTACTTTGAAAAAATAAAATAAAAAATAAATGAAAAAATAAAATAAAATAAAATAAAATAAAAAAATAAATGAAAAAATAATTTGGAAGTTCAAAAAATTTTGTTGTTAGTTTTTTAATTTACATAAAATTTAAATATAAATCCTCGACCGATTATATTCTTAAATATCCAAAAAAAAAATTACTGTTTCATTCTTTTTATAAAAAATTATCTAGCTGAGTAATTATTTTAATATTAACATGAACTTATTTTCATGTGATATCTTATATAATAAATTATAAGATACTAGTATAAGATACTGGTGCTATGCAAAAACCAGTTTTCGAATAACGGATTTTGAAAAATAGTCTGAATATAAAATATGACTTTATCGGAGTCGATTCCTCTGCTCAAAAAATGTTATTAAAAAAAAAAAATATATATATATATAGTAATTGTTAATGGAATTAAATCATGATAAAATGAAAATGTATTTTAAATATATTTTAAATATAAATATATTTTTAAAGATCTTAAAAAATTTTCTTTTGAATATTATTTATATTGTCAAAATTGTTTTCGAGAACAGTAATATTTTAGCCCTTAACGATAACTCGAAGTAGGGTTCGCACAGATTAAAATATTTGTACACAAGCTGGGGATCAATAAAAGCGTAAGATAGCCAAAAAGAAACCAAATCTAAAGACTAATTTTTATTCTTCCGTTTATGTGAAATGTCCATAAAAGTTGTGAGTAGAGCTTCACCAGCTGAACTTATTAAAAAAGGTTTGCATTTTTCATAGCTGATTTTAATTTTGATTTTAATAAACTGCAAGAAATTTTACCTATCTTTACCGTTCACACTAATATTGTTGAATTAGTAAAATTTTGTCGGAGACATTTTTACTTTTTGTACTAATTTTCGGAATAATACTTTATAAACGAAATTAAAAATTCTCAATTTGGACCATTTTTCAAGAAACCATAGGCAAAAATCGTAAAACTTAGTACTCAAAATTGATTTGTAAAAGAAAACACAGGTGCGTCGTTGGACACACGAGAGAAGCGAAGCTTTTTCATAGTTTCATAGATATGATAATTTAATGGTTTTTTTTTTTAAATAACTTGAATTCAAAAATTTCAAACGTTAAATATATTATAAAAACACACGTTATTATTTTTTTTATTACATGTTACTGTCATTATTATTTCAACTCACTTATGAGCAATTGTTAATTTGTCCTTCGTACGATGCAAAAACAAAACAAAAGCATGTACCAACAACAGCATAAGCGCATTCAAATAAAAAAAAATACCACTTTGCCCTACGTGAGGATCGATTCCATGAACTACTGATTAATAAACCTACACTCTTTCCACCGATCCAAACAGCTATGCTAAATTTAGGCGTTGATTTAATATTAAATATATAACTGCAGCTATGTTAACAGGTGTTAACGATAACAGCATTACCAAATTGAGGATGATGACCAGTGTTGTCACTGGCAAATTTTAGATAGTGGTAGATTGAGTCTGAATTGAGTGGTGAATTTTAAAAACGTTGCAATATATTTTTCTTCTTAAGGAAAAATTCGACTGAAGTCCTACAGCAAAACAAATCATAAAAAGTATACCATAAAGTAACTTTTTAACGCTTAATTAGTTTTATTGCAAATAATTCTCATATAATGTTCTTAAAACAGTACTAATATAATATATTAAATGTAATAAATAAAATATATATGCAATAAAATTTCTAAAATTTTAATTATAACGCAATAATTTTTATATAAATATATCAAAAAGTGATATATTTTGGAAAAATGCAAATAGTGGGTGATAAAAGTGGTAGAAACCATAAAAGGGCTAGATTTACCACAATTGTGGAAAAGTGACAACACTGATGATTCTTGTAGCAAGTGATCTAGAAGCTACCCAAAACATAAAAATCTATTAATCAACTCTTGTAGCAAGTGGCTAATAAGCTACCCAAACCACACAAACCCATTAATAAATTATTGAATGTGCTCCAACATAACTTCAGTTGCAGTTTATACTAAATCAATGCTTCCGCATAAGAAAGGTGTTTGGCTCAATGGATGGCGTATAGTACTCCCAACCAAGGAATTGCGGGTTCGAGTCCCCACGGCAGGCGAATAAATGAATTTTTTATTTGTTATAATTAATTGTCTTGTTGTAATAAATACAGAAATAAAGAAACCATATAAAATTCTAAGAAAAACTCTGTCGAAAATTTTTCAGATTTCACTCCAAGCAAATCACAGAACGGGGCGTAAAAAGTTTCGCTTAAAAAATTAAATAAAATCTTCTCATCTCTCACAAGAAAAAGAGATTTGCTTAAAAATTTTAATATCCTTTCTTTCAGTTATTACTGGTATCTACTTATAAATTTTTTATCAAAACCCCCCCTAAGGTAAGTCCTGGCTACGGCTCTGGTATGCTTTATGCAATAATTTGTTGAATATTGAAATTTTTGCCTTTTATTATTACAGTTGCAATGTAACAGTTACGTTTTCACTCTAAAACTAAGTTTTGTGCGCACAAAACTGTTGTGGTTACGCACAAATTTATTAACTCAGTACATTTTTTTTTCCAGAAGAATCAACTTGCATAACCTCATTATGGTGTTTTTTTTTCTCAGTGCATCAACAGAAAATAACAATAAAAACAAACGAGAAAAATAGCATTGAAACAAATATAGCAATAAGACAAAGTGAAATATAAATGGATAAAAAGAATTTGAATAGCTTGACTGCTTTAAACGTGCTGAAATCAGTTAACGCCTATTAAGATATGCATAGATTAATGATGCTTTAATATTAAAAACAAAATGATTATTTACGAGCATTTTAACGGTGACACAAATGATAATAAAATGGAAGAAGGGTATTCATAAAATAACCTGAAAAAAATAACCTGAAGTTTTACTTTTTTGTTCTGGAACCTGAATCCGTAAGGACAAACTGTGATAGTCCAGGAAAATTGTATTTTTCACAATGCTTTTCTTGGAACTAAAATCGAACCAGCTGAAACTTATCATGGGTGTAGGATACCATCAGGGAAGTTTAATCATACATTTTTATCCTTCACACCCCAGACTGCGCACCTTTTTGAATAAAAAGGTGTAACATGGTGTTACAATTTTTTTCTATTCTTTATAATTACTTTATTATATTACAAAATTTTTATTTTATTCTTATTATTTAATTCTTATTATTAGTATGCTTTTTTCACTTTATACAATAGCTTTATTTTTCTACTACACTATGTTGAAAAATTACTTATTTAAGATTTTCTGTAATTATCAATTCCCTGTAGGAAAATCAACTAATTTAAAAGTAATTGATAAAGTAGTTTTTTGTCAACCACAACTAGTTGAAATTCTGACTTTTTTCCATAGAACGAACTAACTTATTTTGTATGGCGATGTCCGCTAAATAAGTCAATTGACTTTCGTCTGCATATATTTTGAACTACTTGTTAAATTAGTTACTTTTAAACTATTTTTTTAATTGCTTTAAAATAACCAATTGAAAACTGGCCTGAAGTTAATATTTGATTAAATAACATGGTTAAATATATATAAACTTGTAATCTAATAAAAATTTGCAATTAAAACATGTCAAAATCAGAGTAGTTGCCGCCTTAATATAATTCAAAGTAGTTCAAATACTGGTTTATTTTAAACTAGTTTTTTAATTAGTTGTTTTTAAAAACAAGTTAGTTTGTTCCTATAGGGTTATTACAGCAAAACACATCGACATACAAGCATAAAACGAAAACTCAACATACCAACAAATAGACGTCAAATTGCACTAGCCTGTATATTTGAGTAGCTAAGCATTTATATAGGCACATTAAAAAAAAGTGCCAACAGACAGCGAATGTTATCATTGTGATTCACCAAGGGCTTAAAAAATCATATGAATAAATGTCTGCCTGTTGGGCACATGCATTAGGCTTCCGTCTAGCTTGCCAGGCCCATAGCCAAGGGGGGAGTTTTAGGTGTTCAAACCTCCGTCCCCCCTTAGGGTCCAAAAAGTATGAAAAAATAACCCAAATGAGAGCATTGAATTCTAAACGTGAATTTTTTTAAGATCAACTGATATAATGATGTTAATTTACTTGCAGATGCAGAAGTTTCAACATTTTCAAAGCCAATTTGAAAAAATTCGCTTAATTAATAAACAATTTTTTTTTTTGGCCAACTAAACGATTAACTTTGCTTGTTAGTCAAAATCATTATATTGGAATTTAACTGCAAGGAGTTTGTATATTTTTAGGAACTATTTTCACTTGTGGATTTTGATGCCGCTGATATCCAGGAAAATATATATTTGAAATTAAACTTAGAACGAATAAAATTTTATAAATTGTAGAACATTATATTGACTTGTTTATGCAAGACCCAAAATTTTTTTTAAATTCTTAACCCTAAAATACACACCTGGGTACAAACGTACCCATATGTATCTTTAAACTGCTGTATCTTTTAGTCAATTATTATAGGGAAGACGGTAACACAACCACCCTAAGCGCAAGGCTGAACCAGATACGAAAAGGGAGGTCAAACCCCATTCAATACCGGCAGCCAAGCGAATGGCTGTAACGAACGCTAGTTCAACGAGCAGCAGAGACTCCCAGCCTCAATCTGCTCAGAGAACACAACAACCACGGCCACCACCAAAAATGGTTTCCAGAGCAAGCTCGACGAGCATCAGAGACTCTCAGTCTCAATAGAGACTCATAGAGCAAAACTGTCAGGGTCACCAACAAGGACTTCCCGTCAAGCTAGCCATTCAGACGCTCCAAGAACGTCTGGTGGAAAGGAACCCAAATGGAAGAGGGCGGGAATCAGGTCCGGTCGACCAAAAAAGTAAAATGGGTCTAAGGTGTATCCAGGTAAATCTCCAACATGCTAAGGCTGCCTCGGCAGTCTTAACACAGTGCTTCTACCGGGATCACCTTGATGTTGCCTTTATCCAGGAACCGTTTGTTTATAGGAACCAGATAAAGGCTCTCACAGGTGAGTTGCTTTATGATTCCTTCAATGAAGGAAGACCTAGAGCATGTTTATTAGTAAGACGTGATATTACTACTTTTCTAATTCCAGAGATCACTACCAAGGACCAAGTTGCGGCTATGGTGGAGATACCATCTGAGGCAGTTAAGACAGATATCATAATTTGTTCAGCTTATCTGCCTGGAGATTCTACCGATCTCCAATTTCTGGCGCTACAGAGACTGGTGGAACATTGTGCCAGGACCAATAAGCAGCTGATATTGGGTTGTGACTCAAACGCCCACCACACAATATGGGGCATCTCAGATATTAACATTAGAGATGAGTGCCTTTTAGAATTTATAAATAAGTATAATTTAGAAATTCTGAATGTAGGGAACCGTTCCACTTTTATAAATAGAATATAAGAAGAAGTCCTTGACCTCACACTCTCAACCCCATTTATAAAAAACTTTATCGTAAACTGGCATATAATAAATAAATAAACTCCTCATGGTAAACTTAAATCGTTGCAATAGGAAGGTAAGAAACATTGATGACCTTGAAATAGCAAGTGACAACCTTATCACAGCTATACAAACTTCATACCATCAAGCCTGCCCAGAGACCACAAAAACTGGAAATAGGCACACTCCTTGGTGGAACAATAAATTGGCCAAACTTAGGACCGTAACTAGGAAACTATTTAATAGAGCCAAATCAACTGGGGATTGGGACAGCTATAGAGAAGCCCTCACCAACTATAACAAAGAGATTAGAAGTGCAAAGAGGAACTCATGGAAGTCCTTCTGTGAAAGTCTGAAAGACACGACCAGTAGCGCAAAAATCCACAGAGTTCTATCTAAAACTCACACAAATGACATCGGCCTGCTAAGGAGACCGAATGGCACATTTACCAATGATCGCCTTGAGACTCTAAAGCTCCTTGCCGATACCCACTTCCCGGGTTCTACTACATTGATTGGAACTCCAACAAACCTATTACAGACAGGGCATAGAAGACCAAACATAATAGATTGGAGATTATAAAGATCAATCTTCAACGAGGTCAGAATAAAATGGGCTCTCAGCACATTCCAGTTTAAAAAAAAGTCTAATTTTGATGTGATAACTTAAATAACATATTGTGTATAAGATATTGGTGCTGTGAAAAAACCAGTTTTCGATTAACGAGTTTTGAGAAATAATGTAAAACTTAAATATACCTTTTAACGGAGTCGATATATCTACCCAAAAAATTTTATTAAAAAAAGTATTTTGCCATTGGGAATTGATTGATTTTGTCAGTCATTATATCAAATTTTAATGAGGAAATGAGGAACATTCAATTTTGAAAGATTTTAAAATATTTTCTTAAATTGCCGAAATCGTTTTCGAGAACAGTATATTTTGACCTTTAACGATAACTCGTACTAGGGTACACACAGTTCCAAATACTTGTACACAAGATGGGGATCAATAACAGCTGAAGAAGGCCATAAAGAAACCAAATCTAAAGACAAAAATATTTTGTTCTCCCGTTTATGTGAAATGTCCCATAAAAGTTTTGAATCCAAGCTTCAACAGGTGAACTTAATAAAAAAGTTGCAATTTTTCATAGCTAATTTTAATTTTGATTTTAAGAAACTGCAAGAAATCTTACCTATTTTTACCTTTCAAACGTATATTGTTTTATTATATAATATATATATAATATATAATATAATTTAAAATTCTCAATTTGGACCATTTTTCAAAACTCAAAAATCAAAATCTTAGTACTCAAAATTGATTTGATTAAAAAATTCAATAAACTCTTGGGATCTCTATTATGGTTATTTAAAGACAGGCATATTCACGAATAGTCTTAAAGAAAAAGAATTTTTTTTTTTTTAAATTTCCATATCCTTGCTTATAATTTTTTACTAGTATCTGCTTATATTTTTTTTTATCAAAACTCCCCCCTCTAAGGTAAATCCTGGCTACGGGCCAGTAGCTTGCTTTATAATTTTTTATTATTCATCGAAATGTATACCAGAGCTCTCAGCCCCAGTAAAAAAAAAAAGAAAGAAAAGAAAAGTTTCTGTTGTTAAAAAAATTAATAATTGAAAATCAAGGAACAATTTTTTTAAGACACCTTTTTAAAAATGAAAATTAAACATATCGGAAAAATTCGGACAGTATTTTTATTTCATAAATTAATATAAGGATCAAACTTAATTATTATGAAATAAAATAGCACGTAATTCCATGATTTTTTTTTTTATCCATTGAAATTTTGGAATTTTTTAAAAATTTCATTTTCAAAAACTTAAAATTTAAAAATTAAATAAAAATACAGCATTTAAAAAATTTTCAAAACTAAAAAATTTAAAATCACAAATAGCACACATCTTAAGTTTTCCAAAAACAATAAATTAATTAATAAAAAACCTGATTTAATTAATTTGTTTAATAAAATTATAAAATATATTTCTAAGCATTAATTTCCTGAAACTACTCTAAAACAAATATATACAATCAATATATTTTGAATAAAAATCACTCATTTTGAACTGCTCTGGTGCCCAAAAGAATAAGTTTAATGAAAAAATGTTTACGTATTATTCTAAGTTGGACTTCTACCATTAAAACGATACCAAAAACTTTAAACTCAGAGCAAGTAATTTTTTTTTTATTTTTGTCCACTACTCGGAGCACTGTGTGGCACCATCTGATACTCTTACACCTTTTACGTATGCCTATACGCATCTGCTTCTGACTGCACGACCACCTTGCGCTGTAGAAATAATATAATAAGCAATTAATAGTTGTGAATAAAATTATGATTTAAATTGAAAACTGTGTCTTTTTATTCCATCAAACGCTTGTGGATCCTTTGTGCAATCCTAGAGCAGCTGAGCTTTACCTAAGTCTTTGATAAAACCACTGTTACAGCGGCTAACCACTGTTTACCACCAGAGAACCCAACTGGCTCAATTCCCACCTGACACAGAAAGTTTTTTCAATTGATTTAATTTTTCCGTTCGGCCGTCACCTCTCTGTAGACAATGGTTGCCATGAGAAGCTTCTTGAGAACATAAAGCCATTTGGAGTCGGCATAAAACAACACGCACAACACAAGTGATCATAAAAAGCTCGGTTAAAGTCCTTTCAAGGGCTCAAATGGGCATTTCGTTTTTTTTTTTTTTCTTGACATAATATTCATATATAGTGCTATCATATTCTATAAACATATTAATTAGAAATTGATTCACATTTCGCAATAAGTTGTCCTTACCTAATAATACTACTAACAGTCCAGTTTTAATGTTAACGTGATGACAATGAATATTTTCATTATAAATATGCAATTTGATAGTGAATTAAGTAATCCATACAAAAGCCTATTTTTGTTTGAAAAAATGTGATATACTAATAATTTTTCTACATAGTTTACCAAAATTTATTAAAAACAAACTGTAAGCAAGTTTTGTTTTGATTAACAAATGATCCCAATTAACAAAACATTATATTTATTTATTTATTTATTTATTTAAACCAGTTTAAATTGGTAAATACATTCATTTTACAATTAATAAACCAAAGAGGGATTATATCCCCTGTACATGGACTGGTATCTTACAAACTACTTACTAACTAAAATAAAAATATAATATTTAGAATTCATCTTTAAATAAGTTTGTTTTTTGCATGGCAACTATTTTTCATTTTTATATTATTTATATTTAAAATTAAAAAGAAATTCATAAATTTTTTTTTTTATAAAAAAAAAGAAAAACAATACGTAAATAAGATCTTTTTTGAAGAAAAAAGACAACAACAAGAAATACACATTTAAGAAATTTATGTGTTATGTGTAATCCAAAAGATAATTTTTTTTACATTTTTCTTACTCAAGCATAGTGTTTTGAGTTTATTTGGTAGCATTTTATAAGTTTTGATTGCCTTAATGTAGTTACATTTGTTATTTATCATTTTTTCCATCTTAGGTAAAATAATATTTCTATTTCGAGTTCTACTAGTCGAAGATATATACTTGGTCATTAATACTTCATAATGGTATATAAGTGAATCAACCGAAAAAATTTGAACAAGATTAAGATGCTTTTTATCAATTTCAAACGTATTTTTGCTGATAGTTTTGAGTATTCTATTTTGCAGTATATCTGTAGCAGATTTAAATTATTATTACATGCTCCACCCCATGCTATATTACCGTAACTGATAATACTATGGACAAAAGCATAATATATTATTTTCATTGTAGCAATATTCATTATTTTTTTTAATTTGTAAAATATATAAAAAAGATACTTAGTTTTGTTAATTATAAGTTCAATATGTTTGTCCCATTTTAAATTAAAGTCAAATTTTATTCCTAAATATTTACATTCACTCACTCTGTTTAGCTGTTTATCATTAATTTTAATAACCGTATCAACCGTATCAAACGCCTTGGCCAAATCTAGAAAAGTGACAATTGTAGGCTTACTCTTGTCTAAATTATTATACGTATATAAAATATTGGTTACATACTGTATAGCATCTTTGGTGCCTCTGTTTTTTACAAATCCAAATTGATTATTTGATAGAATATGGCAGTTTTTAACAAAATCAAAAATTCTTTTATAAATAATTTTTTCAAAAATTTTTGCAATATTAGAGATCAGAAAAATTGGCCTGTAATTAGTTTGAGTACATTTTGTTCCTGATTTATAAAGAGGATTTATATACACAATAACATTTTTTGTTTTTTTAAAGAAGTTTTGTTTTGATTAAGAAATGATTCCAATTAACAAAACATTATATACACAATAACATTTTTAAAAATGTAGAACGCCTTTATTCTTCAACGCCTTTATTCTTTGTGTTGTGTTGTGTTGTGTTGTGTTGTGTTGTGTTGTGTTGTGTTGTGTTGTGTTGTGTTGTGTTGTGTTGTGTTGTGTTGTGTTGTGTTGTGTTGTGTTGTGTTGTGTTGTGTTGTGTTGTGTTGTGTTGTGTTGTGTTGTGTTGTGTTGTGTTGTGTTGTGTTGTGTTGTGTTGTGTTGTGTTGTGTTGTGTTGTGTTGTGTTGTGTTGTGTTGTGTTGTGTTGTGTTGTGTTGTGTTGTGTTGTGTTGTGTTGTGTTGTGTTGTGTTGTGTTGTGTTGTGTTGTGTTGTGTTGTGTTGTGTTGTGTTGTGTTGTGTTGTGTTGTGTTGTGTTGTGTTGTGTTGTGTTGTGTTGTGTTGTGTTGTGTTGTGTTGTGTTGTGTTGTGTTGTGTTGTGTTGTGTTGTGTTGTGTTGTGTTGTGTTGTGTTGTGTTGTGTTGTGTTGTGTTGTGTTGTGTTGTGTTGTGTTGTGTTGTGTTGTGTTGTGTTGTGTTGTGTTGTGTTGTGTTGTGTTGTGTTGTGTTGTGTTGTGTTGTGTTGTGTTGTGTTGTGTTGTGTTGTGTTGTGTTGTGTTGTGTTGTGTTGTGTTGTGTTGTGTTGTGTTGTGTTGTGTTGTGTTGTGTTGTGTTGTGTTGTGTTGTGTTGTGTTGTGTTGTGTTGTGTTGTGTTGTGTTGTGTTGTGTTGTGTTGTGTTGTGTTGTGTTGTGTTGTGTTGTGTTGTGTTGTGTTGTGTTGTGTTGTGTTGTGTTGTGTTGTGTTGTGTTGTGTTGTGTTGTGTTGTGTTGTGTTGTGTTGTGTTGTGTTGTGTTGTGTTGTGTTGTGTTGTGTTGTGTTGTGTTGTGTTGTGTTGTGTTGTGTTGTGTTGTGTTGTGTTGTGTTGTGTTGTGTTGTGTTGTGTTGTGTTGTGTTGTGTTGTGTTGTGTTGTGTTGTGTTGTGTTGTGTTGTGTTGTGTTGTGTTGTGTTGTGTTGTGTTGTGTTGTGTTGTGTTGTGTTGTGTTGTGTTGTGTTGTGTTGTGTTGTGTTGTGTTGTGTTGTGTTGTGTTGTGTTGTGTTGTGTTGTGTTGTGTTGTGTTGTGTTGTGTTGTGTTGTGTTGTGTTGTGTTGTGTTGTGTTGTGTTGTGTTGTGTTGTGTTGTGTTGTGTTGTGTTGTGTTGTGTTGTGTTGTGTTGTGTTGTGTTGTGTTGTGTTGTGTTGTGTTGTGTTGTGTTGTGTTGTGTTGTGTTGTGTTGTGTTGTGTTGTGTTGTGTTGTGTTGTGTTGTGTTGTGTTGTGTTGTGTTGTGTTGTGTTGTGTTGTGTTGTGTTGTGTTGTGTTGTGTTGTGTTGTGTTGTGTTGTGTTGTGTTGTGTTGTGTTGTGTTGTGTTGTGTTGTGTTGTGTTGTGTTGTGTTGTGTTGTGTTGTGTTGTGTTGTGTTGTGTTGTGTTGTGTTGTGTTGTGTTGTGTTGTGTTGTGTTGTGTTGTGTTGTGTTGTGTTGTGTTGTGTTGTGTTGTGTCCTGTTGTGAAAAAAAAGCATGTAATTGGTTAACAAACTAAAAAAATAAAGTTAAAATAAGCACAATGAACGCACATTAAGTGTTCATCTTTCAAATATGCTACGAGATGCTACCAGCTCATCTGAAACTCTTCTTTGAATTTCCCATTTTTTTAAAGAAAGCAACCAGTCAATTTAATTATTATTTAATACAAAAAAAATGCTGTTGTGTTTGAAACTTAGTTGAAGTCATTTCCGAACTTTTTGACAATATTTTCCTATTTTGACAGATAGTCAAACTACTATCTATTAATCAAATTTTACTCGAACTTTACTTGACGGAAGCACACCTAATATTATATATATATAACAGACCTAAGAATTATTTGATTACATAGTTTCTTAAATGACAACTAATGAATTTATGATAAAGTCTGGTTTTCACTATGTCAGTTGTATGACTACATAAATTAATCAAGTGGAATATCACCTAAATAAAATTATTCAATATTTTCTATACAGCTCATTAGCTATATAGCTCAGTTCGGTAGTTCAGTTGTATTTAATTTTTGAACATTTTCAAAGATAGACAAAAAGACATTATATTGTTATTTTCCATTTGATTGACAGCAACTGACTGAAAATAACATGGGGAAAACCAAGCATAAGAAATTACTAATTTTTTTTTAAAAAACAAGGTTTTTATATAGAAATTAATTTATAAAAAAGAATAAATTTCATAAACTTATATCTTATAAAACAACAATTCTTTGGAATAAACATAATCTTCACTTATACATTCACATGAATTAAATTTCATACAGTTTTTAGAAATATCGGCTAATTTCATCAAATGACTCGAATTTTATCCACACTTTTAAACATTCTCAAAAACATTTGCAAGTGAAGAACGAAATTCCTTATGGAAATTTCAAAAATCAAAATAGAAAATTCAATGCCTCAGGCAAATTTCTTACTTTAAAAACATGCAACTGATAACAAACACTTTTAAGTCCTAAAATTTCAGTTAGTCAGTAAAATTTCGTTTTACAAAAACGTGCAGCTTTAATAATTGTGTAAATAATAATAATTAATAATAACGAACTTGCAACAAATTTTCTAAGCTCGGGAAAGCAATAAAAATTTGCAGAGTTCTTTATTTATCTTTCCTAATATAGACAACATTTTTTTTATGAGTAACGAAACCTGCTCAAAAAAATTACAAAATTTTTGTTAGTTTTTAACATTTCGAAAATATTTGTTTGGGATACTTTAAAAGTTTCTTGTATCGCGGTTTACTGAAAAATCTATTATATTGCAACATTATGAAATTACACTAAAAATATATTCTGATTTTTTGGTTATTCAAAAAATGTACAGAATACGAATTTTGAAGAATCCAATGAAATTCATGAAAAATCACAATAGTTCCAGCAAACTTCACATAAGCTTTTATTCAAAAAGTTCCCAAAACAAAAAATATTTTATAATACTGTTTAATAAAAATGCACAACACAATTATTATTGTAGATATGGTAGCTATAGTTTAAGAACTCGAAACAGCAAAATCTCGAAACTCAAAAAACAACAAAAACAAAATTTTTTATTTTTTTAACGTCTAGTGACAGTATTAAATTTAAAGTTCTTGTCAATTTCTTCAAGTCTTACATCAACTGAAAAATTAATAAACTGAAAAAAGTCTTGGCAAATTTAAAGTCCAGGCGATTTTTTTTCAAGTTTTACGTCAACTGAAAAATTAATTACTATTTGTTCACTTAGTATTTTCATGTAGCTTTCTGTGTGCCAACAACAACAACTCATTAAAATATTTTTCCAAAGAATTCCCAGCTGTATTTTGAACAAGTTTTGCCGCAAGTTACAAACTTTGAACAACTATGTGGCGCAGGTTGAATGAGGTTTTGCAGTAGTATTTGTTGTTGCTGCTGATTTTGTGTGCGCTGCATTTGTTAATTGAATTTTTAAGTACTGCTAGCAAAACGCGCATGCAACAACAACCCTTTATTGCTCCTCTTTCTCTCTTTCGCGCTCTTTATAACTGCACAACACTTAGCTTTATTGAAGTGGCTTCAGCGTTCAGTATTTCGGTAAACTGACCAAGCCTTGTGCTTGGCACAAAATGTACAACCAGCAGCATTTGTTGGTTACCATTTGTTTTTGGCTGTTTAGTGGTGTGACACAGCGACGCCAAGCCTGGCCATAATTTTAACAAATTAACTAAATCTAATTTGTGGACAGTTATAATTGCACTTAAATTGAGTGGCGGCACAATTATGAGAATTTCTAATTAAAATAGATGGTAGAGCTTAAGCGCCAGGTAGACGCAGTAGATACGAGAATCACACGCTTAAAAGGCCGAAAGTGTGTGAGAACAGAATTAATGTAGTTATAATGGCCTTAAGGCAGCTCAGCTACAGGAGTTGATATTATAGCAATGAGCTTAAGGTGTATAGAATTTTGTTGTTATTTTATAACAAAATTAGTTTTAAGACAAACTTACTGTAATGCTAACCAAATTTAAACTTTAAAGCAAACCTTTGAGCGAAATGAGTTGTTGTTTTAAAGATTTTCGGGTAAGCGTAATGAAATTGTTAAGTTTTGAAAGTATCTACAGTTTTTGTTGACTGTCACTTTAAAGCTTTAATAAACGAAACACCTGAGGCAGCTCTTTGAATTTTTACCTGACCAAAATAATTCAATATTACTCATACGCCAGCGCATACGTAGCAATGTTTTTATTTGTACCGCTGTGAGTTCAAACATATTGATTGGCATGTCACCAGCTTTTTTAATAAAATATTAAAAGGTTCTACAAAAATGATTCCTTAAATTATTTAAATGCTTTTTTGCTACCATAAATGCCGATATTAAATACTATAAATTATTAAATACGATAAAAAACGAATAAATGTCAGCACTTCAAAGTCAAGCTAACGACTTGTGCATTTAAGTTATAAATAATTAATTATGTGAATGCCACAGCATGGAACTGCACTTGGTTGCCAAGCAACCAAAGTGACCACAATCTTGACAACTGTCGTTAAACATTGCTGCCTTATTTAGAGCACAAACAAATTTATTAAACCTAGACAATGCTTTAAAATTGATTACATAAAAGAAATTTGAGCCATCTGCTTTCAATGCTTATCTGCGCTCTTTATATCCAGAGCACTTAGCATGCTAAAAAGCTAAAAAAAGAGAAAAGAATTTATATAATTTGACCATACAATGCGACGACAATAATTTATGAATTTATTCGCCGGAATTAATTTTACAGCGCACAGATTTATTTACTATACGTTATTCTTTTCAAAAAAATATAATGGCTGGGAATGTATAAAGAATTCGACTACATGCTGTATGCATTAATAAAAGCTTGTGGGGGAAAAAAATAAAAAATGATAAATGCTTGAAAAAAAAAAAACAAAAACAAAATATTATTAAAAGCTGTGCGAATATTTATCTTGATAATTGTTTAACTGTGAACAGATGCAACTGACGTACATGAGTTTATAAATATAAAGAATAATTAAGTGAAAATAAAATATAAATGCTTCTGTAAATTGTATCGTTTTTTTACTGCAAAAAAAGTATTACATAATAAAATAAAGTAATGTTTGAATTAAAGTGAAATTATATGTTGAGACTCAATACGACAAAAATGGAATAATTGAATTATATCTTTAAAATATCGACATCACATCGAAATTACATCGACATCATACTGACATAACATCTATGATATTGATTGTTGTCAATATGACGTCAATGTAATATCTCTGTAATGGCAATATTATATTGAGTTGATTCAACGTGATATGAATATGATGTCGAAAGAATATTGATATTATGTCAATATAATATCGATGTGCTATCAAATCGACATCAAATTGACGTCACATTGAAAAATAATATGCATAAAAAATTAATTGTGTTATAATAAAATGTTTAAATAATTCTGATTTGATGTTGATATGATGTCGATGTAAGGCATACAAACATTCTAGCGCATCGATGTGACGTTAATATTATATCGATGTGACGTCCATAGTATGATGTATATATGATTTCAATATGATACCTCTGTAAAGTCGATATAATATCAGTGTGATTGGATATGATATCAATGTAATGTCAATTAAATATTGATGTTATGTCGATATAATATCAATGTGAAATCAAATCGACATCATATTTGCATCACATTGATAAATGCAATACATAAAAAATTAAATGTTTAATGAAATATACATTTAATTCTGATTTGATGTTGATATGATATTGATGTAATGATGATGTAATATCAATTTGGTGTTGATATTATTCGATGCGATGTCTATATGATATGAATGTGATATTGGCATGATGTCGATATGACATAAATGTGATACCTCTGTAAAGTCGATATGATGTTAATATGAAGTCGACGTGATGAATATCAATGCATCGATGTAATGTTGATTCATATCGATGTGATATATATGATACTTGTATGATGTCGTTATGACATCAATATGATGTCTCTGTTATGTCGATATTATATCGATTATTGATGTTAATAATATGATGTCAATAAGATATTGATGTGATGGCGATAAAATATTGATGTGATATCAAATCGATATCATATTGACATTAAATCAATTAATGAAATAGATAAAAATTAAAGTGTGCTCTGATATAATTTCCATTAAATTCTAATTTGATCTAGATATGCTGTCAATGTTTATATGATATGAATGTGAAGTTCACATGATGTCGATATGGCATAAATTTGATATCTCTGTGAAGTCGATATGATGTTGATGTGATTTGGATGTGATGCATATCAATGCATCGATGTAATGTTGATATCATATCGATGTGATGTCTATGATATTAATATGACGTCGGTATGATATCACCGTGATATCGATATTATATTCTTGTGCTGGTGATATGTTAGCAATGTTATGTCGATATGATATTGATGTAGTGTTGATATAATATCGATGTGATATCAAATCAACATCATATTCACATTACATTGCTAACCCAAATACCTAAAAATGCAAATGTGTTTTGATATAATTCTCATATAATTCTGATTTGATATGATATTGATATAATGTTGATATAACATCAATTTGGAGCTGATATCATAACGATGTGATATCTATTTGATGTCAATATGTTGTTGACATGATGTCGATTTATGATATGATGATGTGATGAAACCGAAGTGATGTCGTTAAGATGCCTTTGTGCTGTCAACTTTATTTCAGCACAATATTAACCCTTGTGTTACCAAATAAATTAATGTGGATAATGTATGTATGTATGGATATAATGTGTTGATGGATTATCCGGCTACCCAAATACGAATTTTTATGTAAATTTATGCTCCAACTGTAAGTTTTTATATGTAATTGATGGTTTTTGATTTATTTATGGCTAACGTAAGTACTTAAAGCTAAATAAAAAAATATTTTTATAAACAAATACCTACATAATAATAAGATCAGGTATGAAACGCAGTCAGCTGTACCGTAAAATCTTCATTTTATGAAAGCCTCATACGTTGATCTGCTTGAAAGTGTTCTGCTTAAATGTTCTGCCCAGAAGTGTATCTATATTCCTTTCTACCTGAGAAATATTCTAGGTATTTGTTCCTTTTTTTATAAAAAAAATATGTTAGTCTTATGATGCATTATATAAATTCAATAATTTGTGCCTATACGTGTACTTTTTTCAATTTAGAAATTTTTAGATAGAATATCGGTTAAGCCATCCGGGAAGTTTTTGGCGTTTTGATGTTTCAACAAAATTTACGTTGACGGGCATCCACCAAGCCGGTTACCTACTTAGACTTAGATTTAGACTACGACTTAGACTACGACTTAGACTTAGACTTAGACTTAGACTTAGACTTAGACTTAGACTTAGACTTAGACTTAGACTTAGACTTAGACTTAGACTTAGACTTAGACTTAGACTTAGACTTAGACTTAGACTTAGACTTAGACTTAGACTTAGACTTAGACTTAGACTTAGACTTAGACTTAGACTTAGACTTAGACTTAGACTTAGACTTAGACTTAGACTTAGACTTAGACTTAGACTTAGACTTAGACTTAGACTTAGACTTAGACTTAGACTTAGACTTAGACTTAGACTTAGACTTAGACTTAGACTTAGACTTAGACTTAGACTTAGACTTAGACTTAGACTTAGACTTAGACTTAGACTTAGACTTAGACTTAGACTTAGACTTAGACTTAGACTTAGACTTAGACTTAGACTTAGACTTAGACTTAGACCTAGACTTAGACTTAGACTTAGACTTAGACTTAGACTTAGACTTAGACTTAGACTTAGACTTAGACTTAGACTTAGACTTAGACTTAGACTTAGACTTAGACTTAGACTTAGACTTAGACTTAGACTTAGACTTAGACTTAGACTTAGACTTAGACTTAGACTTAGACTTAGACTTAGACTTAGACTTAGTCTTAGACTTAGACTTAGACTTAGACTTAGACTTAGACTTAGACTTAGACTTAGACTTAGACTTAGACTTAGACTTAGACTTAGACTTAGACTTAGACTTAGACTTAGACTTAGACTTAGACTTAGACTTAGACTAAGACTTAGACTTAGACTGGAATCTAAGTATAAATAAAGTCTTAGACTTTAGAATCAATTCAAAAAATCTGACAAATAAGAACTATTTTGTTTTTGCAAAAAAAGGTTTCAATACTTTTTAAAAAATTATGTTGTGAGTGTACAAAAAAATGTGGAATTTCCAACCGACACTAGCATAGTTTTGCTAAAATTGCCTTAAATATAAATTTTCAATTCAAAGTTTAAATTATTATAATACAGAATGCAACCTTATTCTGCTTAACAAATTACGAAGTCGAGCACTCTCACTTAATTTTTTAAAAGTGAACGAAAACTGGGAAACTTAACAAAAGGAGTGCTTAAGCAAAACTTATGCGGCTCCATACAATAGGTTACAATAGGTATGACCAAAATAGATGCGACGAAACGGCAGCAACTTCCCAAATATCTGACGAGTTGAGGCACTAAAAGGTCGGTTCTTACGGAACAAATCTTATTGCCTAACTGTTTCGTTATTTTCGTTAAGTTACGTTTGTTCATTTTGGGCAAGAACATTGAAAGGCATTATTTTAGTTTTACTCGTTACGGAACGACTCAGCTATTTTGGTTAGACCTAAGCCGTACAAGTGCGTACTTGCTCTCTTGCTTATGTTTGCTAACGCATAACTTGGTTCGCCTTTAGACTTATGCGCGGGGAAGCTGAAACTGAAGCCGATGATAGCTGTCCAAGAACCCTTCACGTATAATTATATGGAAAAAAGCTCAAAGTTTTTACACGGCAAGCTTACTCAGCTTAAAGCTACTTACTAAATAGTGTTCAGCGCTCATATCTCTATCTCGCTTATATGCACAGTTTTCATTGTTCTTTTAGTTGTATATTTGTCAATCCGTTTGAATGCTCAAGCTATAGTCTGCTTATCCATCATAACTTTACTTTAATCTGTAAGATTTATGATATATAAGCGTGCACTGCAAACGCAACATGCTTGACAAAGCTATCCTAATCGAAACCGCAAATTAGCTTCAGCGCGAACTATAAACGCGGCGTTAGGTTGCAAACATAGTGAACGCCGATTCAGACAGGCAGACAGGCAGGCACAACAAATCAGAAAACATATTAGAGCAAAAGAGATGCATGACTTGGTTTCTTTATTGCTCCAATGTGAAAATCTAATCTGATCTGCCTGTCTGTCTGAGCCGGCGTTCTCTACGTTCGCAGCCTTAGACTTCAACTTTAATTTTGAGTTAAATGGCCATTTGAATATTAAATGGAATTTTGATATCATTTTCGACTGCGATTACCTATTGTCTTCAAATAAAATTTTAGTTCAAGAAGGATTCTTAAAATGTTCTGAACGATTCAATGTCGATTTAAAATTCTGTATCAATTTCAAACTCGTTTTCAGTTTTTCTACAATATAACTATTGCAATCTTCAAAATCTTTAAAAGCTTAGAGTTTTTACCAAAGAATCACTTTTTCTTAAATTCTAGCGAAATGTTTAAGCAAATTTTGCTGCTTCTGACAAAAAGCGTGCAGCTAATACTTTCGCGCAATTAAGCTTCGATTGTTCGTTTTGCTACCTTCAAGTGTTTTTCAACACTTGAACTTAGTGTCACAGAAGAAAAAAATAAAGAAAAAAAAAATGTGCAAAAAAAGCTACAATAAGCAGCTGTTGGTGAAATGTTTCTATTAAGACATACTCACACTTTCACACCAAAATGCTCACTTTTATTCATTTACCAACTTGGTCAGAAGGATTTTTTTTTTTTTTTTTGTGAACTCTCTGTCAGACAAAAAGTTCTGTTGGCCCGCAGCTACAGCAACAACAAGAACAACAACAACAAGAACAACAACAACAAAGAGGGAGTACAAAAAAAAAATGCAAGCATAAAAACTGGCACATGCGTTGCCAAATAAAAATAGTCATAAAAATTGCTGTTTTTCAATTTGAACTCTGCAAGGCTGATTTTTATTGCTATTGCTCTGCACGCCAGAGCTGCACTTTTTTCCGCTATATTTTATTGCTGCCTCTTAGAAGTGGAACTCTATGCTGGACAAGCCGAAAATCAATAAAGCGGCCCACATTGTTAAAATAGCCATCGATGACGTCGACAAACTTTAACATTTCCAATAATAATTTTATGAGATTTTGGCAATTTACGTTGAAGTGGTACTTAAAACAACACAATTTCTTTATAAGCGAGCTTATTTGGAATGGGTCATTGACAAAGTGAAGTAAATAGCAGCTTTTGTGGAGTGGTTAAAGTGGCAATAATACATATTAAAACACATTATATGGAGTGCAGAGATTGTTGGTTTATTTTTAAAGTTAAATTTGCTCATCTTTTTTTTAATTTAGTAAATAGAATTTTTTTAGTATACTTCAACAATATGCTGCTATGAGAACAAATACATCGTTACGTGACAACTTAAACTGAAGGCACACAATGAAACATTAATTAGCTAGACAACATATTATATAGTATTAATATAAAAATTGCGCCCTTATATTAAACTCAAGAAAATGTTCTTAATTCACAGAAAAAACTGCTGGTATTTTTTTTTTTTTTTTTTCTTTTTGTTTTTGCCACAAAATAACATGAGAAGAAAAGCCATATTCGCTATACCAAAAACAACAGAAAAAAGACAAGGAAGTATTTTTTTCTTGTCGACACATCCCAGAAGGGTTGCCGTACGTAGTGAAGGTTAGACAAAAAAAAAATTGCTCCTTGCAGAGATTCACTATAAAACTTCTACAGGCTTTCGTTGTTGAGAAGAGAAAAACACGCAAATAGAACGTGAAAAACAAAAATAAACAAGGCCGACATATTTTTCGCTCGTCTTTAATGAGTTTATGGATAGCTGCAATTTCGTTGAGTGAAACCAAAAATTTAATACCACAGCCAAAATAAGCTTTCATTAATGAACAAAATTTCAGGTTATTAGCTGTCATTCGCTACAATAAATTTACCATGCAGAAAATTAATTTAATGTCAATATTTAACAAAATTTCAGCAGAGTCAAAGCTAGAGTGAAATCAAAATGAGTTGTGTGTGGCCGCCACGCATGGTAGAAGTGAAACTTTTACCCAAAAATTGAATTTCTGGGAAAATTGCTATTTTATATTACTAAGATTCCCTCTTCTTTAGTGCAACCAAATGGTTAAAAAGCAGCCTCCCTTCATACCAGTAGAAGTTCAAGAACTGTCTTTTTTTTCATAAAGCCAACTAGTATTTTTAACACGGCGCTATCATGGGAAATATCAATTGTCCCTTTTGTTTGGAAAGTTAGTTAGGTAGTACCCAGGCTCGATCCTCACAGAACATACGACAAATCTTGCTGCTTTATGTTTTTGTTAATTATATTTTTATTTAAAAATATTTAAAAGAAAAAATTTGTCGAAAAACCTGTGACGGCAATAATGCTTTTTTCATTTTCCGTACTCGCATCGAAACGCTTACAATTCGGATGCAAGTTAAACGTGCTACCATCGCATCATTGCCTCCCTTGTATGAACAAACCCGAAAGCAGGCATAGGATTGATGACAAAAAAAATTTATTGTTTACATAAAATAATCATTGATCGATTATTACTCGGGCTTTATTTATATAATTTATTTTCAATTTTTCTTAAAAAAAAGCAAAAACAAAACTGCCAGTATAATGGAACATATTTTTAACTAGCTGAATACACGGCTTAACTTGGGAGTTGATATAAATAATTTTCGATTTCATTCGTCGATTTGAAAAACTTTTCACAAACTTTAGAAGGAATTTTGTGTGCATCTTTCAAACCGGTAACTTTGACGAAATGAACAAAATGTAGCTTCAACATCTGAAAATTATGAAAAAAAAATTAGGGAAATCGTGATTTGTGTGTGCGTGCCGCCGATCGCTTGCAAAAATATATTTTCAAGTTTTATATTGTATTCAATAGATTGCACATTTTTGAAAAAAATCACAGCAAAAACGAATTTTTGGAAATTCGCGAGGAAACTGGACAAAAATTAAATAAGCATTGAAAATAGAAATTGCAATTACAAAACAATGCCAACTTATGACGCCAATGCCAACTGACTTGCGCATGTGTTGATGTGTGCTCAAATACCACAGAATTCGGCATCAGCTGTCCTGATTTGCGAAAAAAGAAAGTGGAATATAAATTCACATAAAAAAGAAAAGAAGATATTTATCACCCATTGCGCTTTGCTACGCCTTACAGTATTTTGTAGTACAGCGCCCTCTGGGGTTCAAGATATAGCAAAATACATAGCGCCAAAAGATTCACCGCACACGAAAACCACTTATAGAAATCACTTATCGGATGAGTTGTTTTCATTTTTTGCGGTATTTGCACAACAGCGCCCTCCAGTTTTCGAGATAGAATAAAAAAATAACCTCAAAGCCCTTTTAATACTCGACAATCAAATCCTATATATCCGATATGCCAATTTTTATCTAAATCGGATGAGCGGTTTTTGAGTGTTTCAGGATTTCTTAAGTGATTTGTACTACAGCACCATCTGCTGTTTAAGATAGCGCCCTGCACGAAAATCCTTTAGTAAAATTTTTTATCCAAATCGGATGAGCGGATTTCTACTTTTTCACGATTTCTTAAGCGATTTGTACTACAGCGCCCTCTGGTGTTCGATATAGAACAAAAAAGATAAGTCCAAAACAGTCACCATATTAGAAACCCCTATTTAACAATTTTCATGAAAATCGGATAAACAGCTTAGAAGTTTTTTAAAATATTTTCACACAGTGCCCTCGGGTGTTCAAGATAGAATAAAATAGATAAGTCATAAAAACTCACCATATCCGAAAACCTCTATACACAAACTTTCATGCAAATCGGATGAACGGTTTCATAGATAAACTATAAAAACAAAAACACGATCGCAACGCCATCTACCGGGTCCAATTGTGAATCTGAACCATCCAGGGATTCACTCAAACACACACAAAAAATTTCATCAAAATCAGTGCAGCCGTTAAAGGACAGTTAAAACAGAAGGGACAACACGTGCAAATTCGACAACAGCGCCCTCTAGTTTCGAAAAAGAGCAAAAAGATAGTACCAGAACCCCTGCCGTACTCGAAAATCGCTATTTACAAATTTTTATCCAAATCGGATGAGCAGTTTTGGAGTTTTTAACGATTTTCACGATTTCCTAATATTTGTACTGAAGCGCCCTCTGGTTTTCAAGATAGCACAAAAAAAAATAAATCCAAAACACTCACCGTATCAGAAAACCCCTATTTTCCAATTTTCATGCAATTCGGTTGCACGGCTTGGGAGTTTTTCGAGGTTTTTCAAAATATTTCTACTATAGCACCCTCTTGTGTTCAAGATAGAACCAAGTAAATAAGTCATAAAAACTCACCGTATACGAAAAACTCTACATACAAATTTTCATGCAAATCGGATGAACGGTTTTTGACTTTTTCGACGGTTTTTAAAATATGTGTACTGCAGCGCCCTCTGGTGTTCAAGATAGAACAAAGTATATAAGCTATAAAAACTCACCGTTTCCGAAAACCTCTATATACAAATTTTCATGTAAATAGGCTAAATGGCTTAGGAGTTTTTCGAATTTTTAAAAAAACAGCGCCCTCTGGTGTTCAAGATACAAGCACAAAAAAGGTAATTTCAAAACACTCACCGTATCATAAAACCCCTATATTCCAATTTTCATGCAAATCGGATGCACGGCTTATGAGTTTTTCGAGGTTTTTCAAAATATTTGTACTACAGCGCCCTCTGGTGTTCGAGATGGAAGAGAGTAGATAAGTCAAAAAACTCAGCGTGTCCGAGAACTTCTCGATACAAATTTTCATGCAAATCGGATGAACGGTTTCGGAGATAAGCTGAAAAAACGAAAGATTGGATTTCGATCGCAGCGCCCCCTACCGGGTCCAACCTTTTTTACTGGATAAATAGTAGCTTATGTTATGACCGGGTATATAAGGAACCTAGATTCCAAGTTTCATTTAAATCCATCCAGTGGTCTTCGCGTGATGCTTTAACAGACAGACAGACAGACAGACAGACAAACAGACAGACAAAAATTTTAAAAATGCGATTTTTGGACTCAGCGTCATTCAAAACGTCCATCGCAAAAAGAATTTCAAAAAAATTTTTAATGTACAGATTTTTTTTTTACAATTTTATATATATATATAGATAGATTAAAAAAAAAAGCACAAAATTTCAGCTGCAGAAAGGACCATTAAACCTTTGCTTCGTGGTCAGAAGCACTGACCTTATGCTAACGCGTATACTTGTTTAAGTTACTTTTTCCGTGCCTACACAATTAAAAATGTTAATGCGTTTTACGATACAAGACTTGCAGCGTATTTTATGTTGTATTTGCGACGATATTTCCCAGTCGTTCAAGTCTCAAAGAATTGATAAACGAATCATGAACGATTTTTCTACATCTTTGACGAAACATGCGGTATCGGCCATACATTTCATTAACGAAAATCCGATATAAAATTCCCACGAACTCAATACAGAAATTTTGAGATTTTTCGTGCTTGAATATATTACTGAATCGTTGCGAAAGTTTCGTCAACAAACAAGATATATGAAAAAAAAATTGTTTCCTTCCTTTTCCCTTTTTTATATATTCTTTGATTTTATTTTACCTGTTTTTTTGGATCAGATTAATTTCGACTTGTTATCAGTCGTGCAGCCCATTACTACGTTATAATTTTAAAATGATATATATCATATTTTAACTTTTAACGAAAAACTTACACCGAAATATAAGCCTTTGATAAATAACAGTGCGGCGAATTGCTGTGTTGTTATTTTCATAAGAACCATTTCGTTACATTGGTTTTACCCTCCATCTAGCTCGCCGTATTGTTGTATACGCGGCTATAAAAGTTTCACTTCAAAAAATGTTAAAGTGGGTATTAAACGCTTAACATTAAGTTAAAGCTGAACTCTGTAACACTTCAAAGTCCAAATTTTCTGATTTTTAGCTTGGCTTTCAACCTCGTGTAACATAATGGAAAAAATTTAATATAATTTGCAAATGACCCATACTTTATTATTTCAACGTCGCTCTTCCGAATGGGGTGCATTAAATTTTAAAAAAATTACAATTAATTTTTTGCAGAAATATCCCAAACTAGTAAGAATGGAGCTTCGGCAGGGTACCGAAGCTAAAATATCCCCCGAGACCATATTGAAGTATTTTCGAAGTCTTTAGCCACGACATACACGATGATATTCAGTTTTATACCGGGTGTCCCGCAATTGAGTGCAACTATTTACGGAGCTGAAAGGTTATGTCGAGCTGAGCAAAAAATCGTATGGGAGGGGGGGGTCTATTTTCACATTCTTAGGAGCTACAGGGTTAATTAACATTTCACGACTTTGATTCACATTATTGTTTCTAGCAGAAAAACTAACTTACATAAAACTTATTTATATACGTAAATTGTTCGAAAATATAAATTTATCAAAAATTGAATTTTTTCGCTATAAAAAATTATGCACAACAGCATTTATGTTAAACCTGTTCTTTGCCTTTGAGTCTTCAAAGTTTCACGATTCCGATTTTCACCACGAGGAGGTGAACGGTATTGGAAATCAATTGTTTGTTTTATCTTTTTGAATTTGTTTGTATGTTATGCTTATAACTCTAATAATTTTTCAATTATTAATTAAGAGTTATATTTTTGAGTTTAAACATAACTCTAAATTAATAATTGAAATATTTTTAGAGTTATAAACATAACATAAAGACAAATTAAAAAAGTTTTAACAAAAAAATGATTTCCAGTTATAAACATAACATAAAACTTATGAAAAGTGGTCGAAATTAATTTAAAAATACATTTGTTTTTTTTTTTAATTTATATCTAATGCATTTTTGCAATCTTCTAGTAAATTATATTGTTATTCTATCTAGAAGTGATAGAAGAGCTTATTCAATTATTATCATGAATTTTCTTAGAACATTGAATATGGTAAATTATAGGAAAAAATTAAAATAATTAAAATCCAAAAAAATAAAAAAAAAATATTGAAAAAAAAAATATTAAAAAAAAAAAAAATGTACGCCAAAAAATTATTTCCAATACCGTTCGCCTCCTCGTGGTTTATAATAAGAGCTGTAAATAATTTTTTTTAGCAACACAATTAAATTTTTGATAAATTTATATTTTTTCGAACAATATACGTTATGAAAAAATATACGAAATGATGTAAGTGCTTATTTTTTATCATCACATTATAATAAAACTCGAAAAATTGAGAAACAATAAAAAATCAAAAAAAAAGGTTTTGCTTTTACTTTCTAGAAATAATCAAAAGTAATTATTTTTTTAGGCACCCTGTGTGAATCGCAAACAATTTTTTTTTTTCATTATAACTTTGGTAGTTCGATCATCAAATGGTATATGTCGTTGAAAAGGTATCGATGAGCACTACAATTGTTCTGTAGGTGTAGGTGTCATTGACCTACTACAATATCAACTTCGTTCAGTGATTTCAGTGACCCAAATTTATATCAAAAATTAAAATTTTTTATATTAAATTAAAGTCATTAAAAAACTAATAAAGTTTTGCCTAGAAATATTTTCATTACTTAAGGGGGAGGTAAGGTTTGACAACTTTTTTTCCATCTTTTTATTTTTGTTTCCGAAAGTAGAACATCTGAAGAATATTGTATTAAATATTTAGGAGCACTTTACAGAGCAAAGCTAACGAAGTTACAGTACGTTGAATGACCGTGCCTCCAACTTAGTTTTGCGCGCCTTTTAGCTACCTGCGCTGAGCGACGAGCGGCAACTGTTTCGGTCTCTATTGTATTACTTTTATCCCCTCTTTTCGTCTTAATATCTTCAGGTAAATAAAATGTGTTACGTACGTTGTAGCCTTCGATGTAGAATATATATTTCAGTCTCAAATTTAACGCTTAAGAGAGCAGATATGTGCGTCATTTCACTTTTGCTCCGATTTCGTTAACTCGTGCTTCGTTTTGTTTTTGCTAAGTTTTCTTAGTGATTTTGTACTTATCATCGAAAAAATGCCGAAACCAACTGTCAGAGAAGGACGTACACAGGGTGACCCAAGAGTAAGCCGACCAAGAAAAAGAGTAATGCAGCAAGATCGAAAAACGAAAGTAAGAGCGTCTAGTGCATCAGCGAAAAAAATCAAATTGAATGCTTCGCTTAAAGTATAGGAAGATCTTAGAAAACATTATCGAATTATAGACTTTCTTCTAGTTTTTTTTACTGTAGCAACTTAAGTGAAGTGTAAAACGTGTGATAGCTCAGTGGCATTTGAAACATGTAAAAAAGAAGGTATTGGCTTCAAAATAAAAGTTACGTGTGAAAAGTGCAAAATTCCAAACTTTGTTCCGTCGAGTGAAAGAATTGAGTTTTAGGTATTTCAAAACCATGCTACAATACTTTCATTAAAAAAATTAACACCAGCGTAAAAACTGTTGCGACTAAATATTTTGCTTCTTCCATCAAAGAGGAAAAAGAAGAGACTTGTAAACAAAATAATCGCGAAGACACAAACGAAATTACAGTATCTGGTGACGGCACGTGAAAAAAAAGAGGATTTAATGCGCTCTTTGGTGTATCGTCATTGATCGGCTATTGGACCGGCAAAGTTGTTGATATTTTTGTCAGCAGTTTGTACTGTAACTTATGTGAAACCTGGAGCAAACAGCTAGAACCTTCAGAATATGAAGAGTGGCACGAGGAGCACGTGAACAAAGGACAATGTGAATCAATATGGTAATATGGAAATGAGCGCTATAGTGAAAATGTTTCAACGTATGATAGAGTTTTTAAAAGTAAAATAGCGTAATTATATTGGTGATGGCGATTTCAAAACCTACACCGGAGTAGTCAATGCGAAACCTTACGGTGACAACTTCATAATAAACAAGATCGAGTGTATTGGACTCGACCAAAAATGGATGGGCACACGTCTGCGTGACTTAGTGAAATCGCACGTGGTCGATGCAAAAACGAAATCTGGTAAAAAAGTGAAGAGGAAAATTCTTTCCGGTAAAGGCAAACTAACTGGCAACATGATCGGCAAATTAACAGTGTATTATGGGCTAGCAATTCAGAGATATCACGATTCTGTGGAGAAGATGAGGAACGCCATAAGGGCGACTTTTTATCATTACCCTTTAGGAAACAAAGCGCTTCGAAACTACTTTCAAAGCACTTTAAAAAATCACAATAGCGCTTTGTTCTCGTTTTTAATAGTACTTTTTTTAACATTGGCATGCCATTGGGACGAAGACCTTTGTTCTCGCTACGAAAAGTGATTTAAAAAAACGCTCTGCTCTCGCTACGGCAAGTGATTTAAAAAAGCGAATTAAACTTCCCGCGCATACTAGTGATGAGTAATGACAAGTAGTGATGAGAAAAATAAATATATCGAACTAGTACGACAGCAACGACAAGATTTACGAACTAGGAATTGCCAAATAAGGGGAAAATCGTGAAAGCGAAACGATTTTTTAAAGCTCAATGCGTAGCGAGAACAAAGCACTTCTCAAAAGCACTATTCATAGGCAGAGTGAAGCCCTTTTGACTTGCTTTTTAATAAAGCACTTTGAAATTTCCGATAGGGTATTCTTCGACTGATCAAAATCCCCAGCATGAAAAATGCGATGAATCGTGCTGCGAGTGGAAGAAGGCTAAAGCTGCAAAAACATTACGATCATTCAAGCACAGTTACACTCCACTTCCAGCTGATGTTTTAGAAGCAATAAAGACTTCAATAAATATGAGGATTTAAGCAAAGACAAGCTGTTGGAACATGGTCTGGGTGGTTTCACGCAGAACAACAATGAAAGCTACAACCAACTCATATGGAAAATTAGGTCGTTGAAATTGCAACATATGTAACAACATCACTTTTTAACGAAGGCTCTACTACTTTTCTGACCTTCATGCAAGATTTGAGCATCACATCAGGACCAAGTGCGCATGAATGGGCGCGCGCGACAGACTCTTTGCTGATCCGCAAAGCGGACGAGCAAGCTGCTCGCGAGACCAAAGAAGGCAGAGTTTTACGTAGACAGGAACAAAAAGATGCCTTAGATAACGTGGATGATAGTGATGTACTGTATGGACCCGTCATCGATGATGACACGTACGTATTTTATTAGAAAATCCAGTTTTTTTCTGGATTTCTCATTTTCTGGATATTCTTGGATATTTCCATTTTTTGAGAATACAAAACCTTAAATCGATTTTCCCAAACAAGTAATTTCTAAAGTCGGTGACCAGCCTACAGAAAAAACTACTGAACCGATCGTTTTGAAGTTTTGTACACATATTTTACATGTAAATAGCTCTCTAGTAACGTCAAGTTTTATCAAATTTTTTAATTACTAACAATTTCACAATAACAAACAGGTCGATTTTTTCGTCAAAAATCGTCATTTTGTCTTCAAAACGGTGCCAAAAATTGAAAAATTTAAAAATTAAAAGAACTCGATCTGACTGGAGAGAAAAAGTAAGAAACTAAAGAAAGCATATTGATTTTTTGGTTTCAGATGATCCAGTGATGCTGTAAGCTGGTCACCGCACAAAAACTTTTTTCAAGGTGCCTGTGGAGATCAACAATAAATCCGTAAAGTTCATAAATAATTTTTGAACAAAAATTTTGTTAAATATTCTTCAAATGTTGTACATACTTTTATATAATAATATGTAAAATAAACCTGCAGTAATAATTTTTTCTAAAAAAATTCATCAAAAAAAGGTCTTTTTTAGATGAAACAATCCTTACCCTCCCCTTAATAAACAAAAAAGTTACAGTCGATCTTAATAAAAAAAAATTTTGTTGATGATCGAACAAAAACTACCAAAGTTATGATGAAAAAACGATTTTGGCAGTTCGGACAGGGTGCCTAAAAAAAAATTTTATGTCGATGAAAATCTTATGAGGTAACCTTTCAAATAAGCGGCGGACTTTGCGAACTTTTTTTATCGATCCGGTTTAATATACTTCCATTGTGCGTATATATTTGACACAAGAGTAAATTCGGGTAATTCCTATCATCTTGCATGCTGTAGTCGAAACTGAAAATAATTGAATTTAACCAATATAAAGAACTAATCCATGTAGCAGCTTAAGGTTAAATTATATTAAACGTATAACACAAATATATTTTGCAGTTCATAACGTACATAAATACTTTAAAGAAAATATACCTCAATACGGTAGATTATGTCGTACATAAAAGACTTCGAATACACTTAAATACGCATGCGATGATGTACGGCTGCGAGGGAACTTCGACCATGTCAAAGATTCATTCCTTCTAAATTAAAAAAAAAAAAGTATTTGAAAACCATCGAAATTGGTCCATTTGTTAAAATATATAATTAAATTATCAGTTAAAAAATAACGCTTTTACTGATTTTTGCCTATAATTCCTACACTAGGTGAACAATGAAAATAGTTTGTAAGATCTGATGCCAAAACAAATTTAATATTTACTATGTAGCTATGTGTTATCTTAAAAAATTACTGGAACTCGATAAAATCATGTCATGTTTTTGAATATATAAAGAATTGTTTCAGAAAAGTTTGAAAATATTATTTTATTATTCAATTGAATATATATATTGCACAAAAATTAGGCCTACATCATTTATGAGTATTAATTAAATGTTGCTCATACACACTGTGGCACTTCTTTTATATCATATCTATAAATTATTTAATTTAATTTACATAAATATGAAGTGAAATGCTGTAAAAACATGCTTGAAGCATTTCATTCACACATTCATCAAAACCTTTATTTTATCATGAAAATTAAATATTTCATGACGCCAGGCAAGCTTTGCCATTATATAGCATGCGTCTTTAAATAGCATTTATAAAATGTACTGTATCTTAGCGTAGCTGCTGTCGGCACTTTTTACACTTTATACACTACTTTTTTTCACGTTGGCACTTTATATGCTTTTCACGCATAAAAGCAGGCATTACAGTAAGCAACAACAACAACGACGAAGACAAAGACACTGAACATATCCAGGAATATGTTAGCTAAATCATTTAAATTCAACGCGGCTGCCAAGCATCTTAAGCTGTATGGCAGGCAGTAGCTCTTAAAAACATGTGGTTATACTTCAGATTTTTGCTATTGAACTTTGAGTGTTCAATAGCAAAGTTCACTGCTTTAATTATGTGGTTCTATTTCTTGTTGTTGTTGTTGTTGTTGTTATATAGTATGTTAGCGCGTGCCAAACCAAGTGCAATGACCAAAAGTAATAATGAAGTCATTGATTTATATATAATATACTGAGATTGATTTCAATTTATTATGATTTACTTATTTTGTGTGAAAGATTATGCCGAGCTTTTAAGAGCTAAACGCGGGAACTGACTTCGCTTATGAAAGCTCAAAGGCGTTAAGTTAATTTTGTGTTTATGTGTGTGTGGGGATGTGTGTGCGTAAGAGCTGCTTGTATGTGGTATTCATTTTTGGCTTAAGTAATAAATTAAATGTTGCTCAGACGCACTGGTGTACATTTATTATTTAATTTCACTCATGAGTGCACGTTCGTGGATTGCTTCGAGGTCCTTGTACTCTTTGTGTGCTTGAAACCTTAAAGCACATGTATGAAAATTTACAACCCAGTCTACATCTTTCAATTCAGCCATAAATTTGTTCTTTTTTTCGTTATATGCTTCTTCTAGTCAGTGAAAAAGTGATTCCAAAAGAACGTACATATATAGGAAGGGAAATCCTTGAATTCCTTTTACATATCCATGGCATTGGGTGGAATTCTTGCCTAAAAACAATACTAAACCAGAATTTTTCATATTTCTATGGGTTTGTTGTAAGTATTTGATTTCAAAACAAAATTTGTAGCTCAAAAAAACAAAATTTGTCAATGAAATTGTCAACATATGAAAAACAGCTGACAATATTTATCAAAATTATTTTTGGGTTTCAAATTTTGTTTTGAAATCAAAAAATGACAACAAACACATAGAAATATGAAAAATACTGGTTTACCATAGTAAATTTTCAACAATATGTTCTCTAGGTAGCAAACAACTTTTTGCAATACAAGTTTCATTAAACTAGATTTGTTTCAGCACTTTTACCCAGAAGAATCTATGGCAGCGTAGTCGGTGTAGAACTGACTTAGGGTTGTAATTGCTAAGGATTGGATGAAGGCCACCTATTTGAGAGAGAACTTATACCCACAAGAAACTTAGAAATTATGGGAAGTTAAAGAAATATTTCTTTCAACTTTGAGTCTATCTCCCAGCCATAAAAGTGGGAAGTGGGAGAACGCAAAAATTTTCTTGCTTATGAGGTTTTTTATAAGCTATTTGCTTATGTCTATTTCAGCAACAAAATTTTAATTACAAAACTATTTGAAATCTAAGCATGAATCGAACCCCGACCTATAATTTTAAGCCGGATCCTCTCAGCTCCGTAATCACGTTATGTGAAGTTGTTGATTTACAATTAAAAATGAGTTTAGGTACCTAAAAATAATTAATACAAAATAGTACAATGAAGAAGCCAAAATTATCAAAAACTTTTTTTATTCGCGTAGTAATTCAGTAGCATAATATTAAGTAAAAAAATTACAACAATCAACCCTATGGTTTTAAAGATATAAGCTAAACTAAGCTCTGGTGTGACGTTACACAAATCAGAAGTACTAAAATAAGAAGGATTAAAAAATCTGCAAAACTCTTCGAATTCATTCCAGTCTAAGGACTTATCTTACCTTACCTTACCTTACCTTACCTTACCTTACCTTACCTTACCTTACCTTACCTTACCTTACCTTACCTTACCTTACCTTACCTTACCTTACCTTACCTTACCTTACCTTACCTTACCTTACCTTACCTTACCTTACCTTACCTTACCTTACCTTAGTCTTACCTTAAACTAACCCTAGCGTTACACAAGCCCTACCTTATCCAAGGCCGTAGATAGCGAAATATTGCTCGCAGAACTAACAAATTTTTTCCAAAATTCGAAAACCGTTAGATTAAAATAAAAATTTAAAATTTAAAGGGGTGAGGGGGGGTTTAAGTCAAATTTTTTCTTAAATTATTCTTGTGATCATTCAACAAAAATTATATGTATTAAATTGATCATAAAATAATTAAAAAAATTTGTCGATGTTCGAGAAAGCCTATTGATCTAAAGTTTGTCTATTTGAAGCGAAACATATCGTCGAAATTATTAAAAAAAAAAATTATTTTTTTAATATTTTTAAAATTGCCTAATTTCACCACTAAAAATAATGTAAGAAAAAAATTTAGTTCCAAGCCACCCCTTGACTTTTTCATTTTTATTATAATTTTACTGTTTTCCTAGGCTTAGCTTTGTACTTTCATTATCTTACCCTACCTTACCTCCCTTACCTTACCTTGCCTTACCTTGCCTTACCTTGCCTTACCTTGCCTTACCTTGCCTTACTATACCATACCTTACCTTACCTTATCTTACATTTAATTAACTTTCCTTTCCTTACCTATCCTTACCTATCCATACCTTTCCTTGTCTTACCTCACATTACCTTATATTGCCTTACCTAACCTAAGATACCTTATCTTATCTTACCTTTTTTTACTTTTCCTTTCCTGTCCTTTCCTTTCCTTTCCTTTCCTTTCCTTTCCTTTCCTTTCCTTTCCTTCCTTTCCTTACCTATCCTATCCTTACCTTACCTTACCTTACCTTACCTTACCTTACCTTACCTTACCTTACCTTACCTTACCTTACCTTATCTTACCTTACCTTACCTTACCTTACCTTACCTTACCTTACCTTACCTTACCTTACCTTACCTTACCTTACCTTACCTTACCTTACCATACCATACCATACCATACCTTATCTCATCTTACCTTTCATTTCCTTTCCTTTCCTTTCCTTTTCTTACCTATCCTTGCATTACCTTGCCTATTCTTACCTTATCTTACCTTCTCTTGCCTTACCTTACCTAGCCTTACCTTATCTTACCTTGTCTTGGCTTACCTTACCTTAGCTTAAATACGCCTTACATTAACTTTACCTAAGATTTACCTTCGCATTACCTTAGCGAACCCTACCTGTCTCTTCCTTAAACTAGTTTTACGTCAGCCTTACCTTAGCCTTACCATAGCCTTACCTTAGCTTTGCCTTAGTCTTAGTTTTATCTTAGTCTTAGTCTTAGTCTTAGTCTTAGTCTTAGTCTTAGTCTTAGTCTTAGTCTTAGTCTTAGTCTTAGTCTTAGTCTTAGTCTTAGTCTAAGTCTTAGTCTTAGTCTAAGTCTTAGTCTTAGTCTTAGTCTTAGTCTTAGTCTTAGTCTTAGTCTTAGTCGTAGTCTTAGTCTTAGTCTTAGTCTTAGTCTTAGTCTTAGTCTTAGTCTTAGTCTTAGTCTTAGTCTTAGTCTTAGTCTTAGTCTTAGTCTTAGTCTTAGTCTTAGTCTTAGTCTTAGTCTTAGTCTTAGTCTTAGTCTTAGTCTTAGTCTTAGTCTTAGTCTTAGTCTTAGTCTTAGTCTTAGTCTTAGTCTTAGTCTCAGTCTTAGTCTTAGTCTTAGTCTTAGTCTTAGTCTTAGTCTTAGTCTTAGTCTTAGTCTTAGTCTTAGTCTTAGTCTAAGTCTTAGTCTTAGTCTTAGTCTTAGTCTTAGTCTTAGTCTTAGTCTTAGTCTTAGTCTTAGTCTTAGTCTTAGTCCTAGTCTTAGTCTTAGTCTTAGCCTCAGTCTTTGTCTTAGTCTCAGTCTTAGTCTTAGCCTCAGTCTTAGTCTTAGTCTCAGTCTTAGTCTTAGTCTTAGTCTTAGTCTTAGTCTTAGTCTTAGTCTTAGTCTTAGTCTTAGTCTAAGTCTTAGTCTTAGTCTTAGTCTAAGTCTTAGTCTTAGTCTTAGTCTTAGTCTTAGTCTTAGTCTTAGTCTTAGTCTTAGTCTTAGTCTTAGTCTTAGTCTTAGTCTTAGTCTTAGTCTTAGTCTTAGTCTTAGTCTTAGTCTTAGTCGTAGTCTTAGTCTTAGTCTTAGTCTTAGTCTTAGTCTTAGTCTTAGTCTTAGTCTTAGTCTTAGTCTTAGTCTTAGTCTTAGTCTTAGTCTTAGTCTTAGTCTTAGTCTTAGTCTTAGTCTTAGTCTTAGTCTTAGTCTTAGTCTTAGTCTTAGTCTTAGTCTAAGTCTTAGTCTTAGTCTTAGTCTGAGTCTTAGTCTTAGTCTTAGTCTTAGTCTTAGTCTTAGTCTTAGTCTTAGTCTTAGTCTTAGTCTTAGTCTTAGTCTTAGTCTTAGTCTTAGTCTTAGTCTTAGTCTTAGTCTTAGTCTTAGTCTTAGTCTTAGTCTTAGTCTTAGTGTTAGTCTTAGTCTAAGTCTTAGTCTTAGTCTTGAGAGCATTTTTAACGATAGTATGCAAAAGAAACCATATTTGATTAATTTGTCGCTTGCAACGTTATTCGTGTCGACGCTTCAATTTATCATAAGAAGCTCGGTCAAAGTCCTTTCAAGGGCTGAAATTGCCATTTTCGTTCGTTTATTCAAATGTCACACTTTGCCAATCTTTATTTTATAGTATCTCTGTGTGTCATATCTCTTTTGTTGCTTATATTTTCAATTAACTAATATTTCTTGTTTTAAGTTAGTATTACTAAGTCTAATTAAAATTATGTTGTTATCTCTAATTCATTTATTATTTTTGTTAAGATTTATTTTTCCACTGTACTGTAAAAGAACAACCTTGCTATTTGTATTAATATTTTTGTAGAAATAAATAAATAAATAAATAAAAGTAGCCCAAAATATAAAATACCAACAGAATATTTTGGTGGTCGAGACTGAACGCGTTAGCATAAGTGAATTTTTTTTAAGACAATTTTACATAAATCCCGATTGACACAGATTTAATTATTTCAGAATGTTTTAAAAAAAAAAATCATGAAAGACTTGCAAATTTTACATACATTAGTATCAAAATTCTTGCCCATCAATAATAAATGTGTCTTAAAGAAAAGACAGCCAGAAGGTATCATTTGTATTTCAAGCTTATGCTTATGTTTTTGTTTCAATTTATTTGTTGAAGACTTGAATGAAAAGCTTTTAAATTTTTAATGGCACAAATAAACAGTTGATAAAAAAAATACCTACTTAAAATTTTATGGTTTTTAAGCCAAAAGTTTTTAAGCACGTTTCGGAATACATAAAATATTTAATGATCAATTTGTGCTAATAAGATATTAAGACATTTCTTAGATATTGAACAGAAAACTAAAGAAAGGTCAACGTTCAAGCAGACATGATGTCATTAATTTTGCACAGCGTTTGGTTCAAATAACTTTGGCATTGATTAACTAGAATTATAATAAATACTAAATGATAAATTTATTCTAATTCACTGGGCATTACAAAGCATTTCCGTTAAACCTAAAATTGAAGCAGCCCAGACATAGTAGGTAAGCCACAGTAAATCTATTTAAATCCACTTAAATCCACTCCTTCACAGCATTTCTCGTCTAGCTAAAAGAAATCACTGCACTAGGCGTGACAAATAGCACCCACAACAATTTAAGACGCTTATTTTAAGCATTAAAGTGATGCTATCAGCTGCTGCCTAGAAATGTGGAGGTGTTGTATTTATTAGATAAATATTTGTAACCACCATTGTTAACAGGATTTTGTACTTTATAAATCTCCACTTAATACCTATTGATGTTGTAGGAAATGATAACGTACTTTCTTTTTTTGTCTTGGCAAGTTTATTTTATGCAAAGCAGCAACTTAAATTCAATGTTTATATTTAAGAACAACCTTTATCCACATCAGCCACTACATTGTTGTACTTGTAGAATAAATTTTTTATTTATAACAATAAAATTGTAAAATTTTAAATAACCACAATGATACCAACGCAAAGCTACATTTGAAGTTAAGTTCTTTTTTTATTGCCAAGCGCATTGCTTTTTTTAAAAATTTTCACTGCTGATTTATTGCTTCCAAAGGTAGGAATTTATTATTGATTTTGTCATAAAAATCATCTGATTGCGTGAGCATCTTCGCGAGTTCATTTCCAAGTGCGTAACTGTATGTGTGTCTGTCGTTTGATGTTGTGCAACCATAAAATGTATTAGTATTTTTGACATGAATCCCGATGGAGTCTTGTGCAGAATTTATAAGATTTATGTTGGATTTGTAATCGAAGCTAGCATGCGAAATATGCTGCCATAAAGCTATATTGCGCGGCTGCTGCTTGTTTTCTTGTGCTCACCTGAACTGAAGCTGCGAACTGAAAATTGTATGAATCGCATTAAATTATTTATTGGGTTTTTTTTTTTTAATATTGTCTGTAGGGATGCACAATAAAAAATTTTAATAAAAATTTCTGTATCTGTGACTATGCATCACTTCGAAATACTGTGTTATACATGGCGTATGAGTAACATTTAATTGGCGATAAAAAGTAGCACTGATCAAAATGTTACCTTTGGGCGATTCCATGGTAACTCTAACTCTACTAAAATTATATTACGAAATCAGAACATAAAGTTTAAATAGTTTTTATATGAAGAATTATCAATAATTAACTAAATCGATTTACAATTTTATATCGACATAAAATACGTTTCCCAAACAGCGTTAAAAAGTATTGACAACTCGCATAACATTTTGCGGACAAAGAGTTTTTAGTGCTTTCTTTATTTATTTAAATCAGCAAAATTAAACACATATATCCCTATTTTTATATTTTAGTACGTTTTAACATTAAAAAAGAGATAATATGTAAGAAAGTAGGCAGCGGTTGGACTGCCAACCGAAGTGACAACTCAAAACTTTAAAAAACTTTTAGCAATGAAACGGCAGTTTTTTAATTATCAAATTAATTGTAGTATCAAATCATTCATATTTCAATCATTTTATAATATTCCAAAAATGATACAATAGGCTAATGGTTTAATTGGAATTTCTGAAAGTATCAATGTAAAAATCGCATCAATCTTGATTTTATATTTTACATAGACATAGATTATTACACATAGTTAAACCTAATAATTTGTTATGAAATTCAATAAGAAATTGATTTTTATCATCTTCAAAATTATTATTGAAGTCTTACTTAGTATCATAGGCATAATGCAGAATTTTTCGGTTTAACTTTTTTCGAATATTTTAGAAGCTTCTTTAAAATAAATCATCAAATTTTCGAATAAAAAATATCTCCTGAATCGACGCCTAGAGGTCAAATATATAAGCTACTCGTGCTAGTTTTTACTCTAACATTTCAACTAAAAACACCTCGCCCCTATCTGCCACCCTTCTGAGGTTCACCATACAAAAAACACAAAAACTTATTTTTATTATTGTTCATATCTCTCCCGCATTGACAACTAAAGGGATTAAATTTATAAGCTAATATCAATATTTTTAGCTTTCTACCACTTTCCTGCGGGTTCACACACAAAAAACGCAAAAACTGTCAATTAAAGTTCATATCTCTACCGAAATGATCCCTAGAAGGTTCAAATATATTAGCTAGTACCATTCTTTTTTGCCTTTTTACATTTTTTCTGAGTCTACCTACCCCCTATTTCTCACCTTTCTGGGGGTCACCATATAAAAAAACACAAGACCAGCCGAGTATTGTTCATAACTCTCCTGAATGGACCCCTAGAGGGATTATATATATGAGGTTGTCCTATTAGTTGTGTCTTTCAATATTTCTTCTAAGCACACTTATCTTCTATCTGCCACCCTTCAGTGGGTTCCAATTCAAAAATCAAATTCTCTACCGAATTGATTACTAAAAGAGGCAAATATATGAGCCAATATTATTTTTTTTTTGCCCATTAACATTTTTTCTGAACCTACTTACCCCTCATATGTCACCCCCCTCCCCCTTCCATCCGCAGGTCCCAATACCAAAAACAAAAAACTGTCGATTTTAGTTCATATTTATACCTAATTCATCCCTAGAAGGTTCACATATATGAGCTAATATCATTACATTTTGCCCTTTAACATTTTTTCTGAACCTAACCACCCCTATCAGCCAACCTTCGGGGGGTGGGGGTCATCTTACAAAAAACACAAAAACTGCCGATTATTGTTCATATCTCTACCGAATTGATCCCAAGTAGGGTTAAATATATGAGCTAATACCATTAGTTTTTGCATTTCTGCATTTTAACATTTCTTTTTAACCTACCTAAACCTTTCTCCCCACCCTTCCGCGGGTCCCCATACAAAAAACACAAAAACGTAGCAATGGTTTCTGATTGCCTGGTAGCTAAATCAGAACTGCTGGCATTAGCAGTGGTAAAGTTAACAGTGATGACATTAACAGTGGTGACGAAATAACATTACTGTAGTTAACATTGCTGACGCGAATTCATCACTTCTGCTACTACCAAAAAGTGCTTAACGCGCCTGTAGAAGTTATCGCTTCAAAAATACGGTGTTGGTAATTCACGTTACTACAGAATAGCATGTCAACTCTTGAATTTTTAAATATTGATGATTTATGAAATATTTATAGCAACTTTACGAAATTTGATATGACAGATAACAATACCAATAACTCAAGTAAGCTTAGTTATTTGACCGCAACGGAAGAAAATACCGTAACTTTAAAGCACGTATGCAATTGGTGCTGTTTTTTTTTTTTAAGTCAAAACTTTTTTAGGAGCGTTGAGCACTTTTTGGTAGAGAGCAAAAGGCACGCTGTTAGCAATATCATCACGCTTTTAGCTGTTCATTTCTGTTGCATTGTACAGCATTGCTTATGCCGTGGTTATACTAGGCAAACATGCTTGGTGAGCTTTTTTTTTATTACCGAGGCGATTACCAACCGATTATCGAACGAATTCCCGATTACCGCAGCGTTTACCAATCAATTACTGAACCAATTACCGATTACCAATGTGATTACAAGCCGATTACCGAACCAATTACCGAAGAGATTACCAACCAATTACCGATTACTGACTATCGAAGCGATTATCAACCGACTACCGAACCAATTACCAATTATCGAAGCGATTACCAACCGATTGTTGACCCTATTACCGATTACTGAAGCGATTACAAACTGATTACCAAACCAATTGCCAAATACCGAAGCGATTACCAACCGATTAACGAACCAATTACCGATTACCAAAGCAATTATCAACCGATTACAAAACCAATTGTGGATTACTGATTGCCGAAGCGATTATCAACTGATTACCGAACCAATAACCAAGTATCGAAGCGATTATCAAGCGATTGTTGAACGTATTATCGGTTACCGAAGCGATTACAAACCGATTACCGAAACGATTGCCAGCCGATTATCAATTTCACAAACAATTACCAACCGATTACCAATTACCGAAGCGATTACCAACCGAGTACTGATTACCGAAGCGATTACCAACTGATTACCGAAACAATTACCAACTGATTACCGAAGCTATAACCAACCGATTGCCAACTATCGAAGCGATTACTAACCGATTACCGATTACCGAAGTGATTACCAACCGATTACCAATAACGGAAACGATTACCAACCGATTGGCGATTGTTGAAGCGATTACCAACCTATTACCGAACCAATTACTGATTACTGAAGCAATAATCAACCGATTATCGAACCAATTACTGAATACCGAATCTATTAACAAGCCAATTACTGATAACCTAACCAAATTAATTGTGTTACTAATATATTATATATTATTAAAAAATACCAGTATATACTTTCAACATCTCTTAAATTTATAAAAAGAGTTAAACAAGTAGAACCCGTCTTATTTGTCGACCATAGCTACTTCGTAAATTCATAACAGATATATTATTTCATAGCTTTAAGTTTTAACTTCGTCGGCTGTCCCCCACTACCTACTTTTTTTTTCTTATTGGACCCACATTACTTCTGATCCATGTCAAGTATGTCGAGATGGCAAGTGCGCTAATTAATAGCTTTTCTTAATAAAAAATTTTGTGGAATGTGGAATTGTTACTTTTTCGAGCATTAAGCACTGTGTGCTTTTTTCAGTACAATTAAATAAGAGAAAATTTAAGATTCGGTAAAAATTTTTTGTTCGTTATATTTTCGTTAGATTTATCACAAAATATCATAAAAACATTTGGCATACAAAAATATATATTTTTTATTTTATTCCCTCTCAATTTTGCTTACTTAGCGTTAGGCTTTGAGCATAAATCGTTTGATATCTGAGCTATACACTTGATTGCACAAGTATTCAAGTGAAAATCCTGGACGTTGGTTAAAATTTGCTGATTTGTACAGTTTATTTTTACGGAAAACTAGCAGCTTACAGCTTTATTTTTTTTTTTCTTATGGCACTTAATAATTCTAAATATATTTACTTTTTCTCTTGAAGTCCTAATCAAAATTTTACAAAAAACATTGACAATCAAACAAACTGGCACTTTAAAGTGGCAGCAGAATGAATAAATAAGAACGTATTGGAAATAGGACTGCAAACGAACGGTCGGGATTCATTTAAAGGTATGGGACCGGCTGAGTAGGGTTGAATTGAGGCTAACTGCTAGGTGTTAACGTTAAACATCACAAAAGATCTTGTACCATCCGGCATAGTAATATTTATAATTACTCGGTTGCCTACCTCAACAGCTTTGGATGATAGTACTTTACACTAGTCAACAACGTAATTTTATCTTTGTCTTTTTTCTTATTCTTCTTCTTTTAAGTTGATTCTTCAGAATCAATTAAGTTTCCGACACTGCCGAGACCTACCCGAACGCAACAATTGGTGCCTGTCACGAGAAACATCGGCGAAGCATGTCGAACATATCCGAAAAACCAGCTTACCCGAGCTCATCAACACCAAACATATCCGGATACCGAACATAACTGAGCTCCCGAACACCACATATACCTGAACTCCAAGAATATCCGAACATCAAGGATACCGAAGGCAGCAACGATGGCCACCGGAGTGTACAGTCACGAAAAATTATCCTCGACAAATTATTGTAGAAAAAAGACGATACTGAAATAAAGCACCTTCATAATCATACGTTTCTACTAATTAAATTATAACACTTGTAGTTGCAAGCCATCAGTCTATTATTTTGCTAAGGTTCAAAAGCCCTTAGTTTAAACCTGGTGCTGCTGAGTCATACCTCAGCCAACGAGAATACTCCCGTTTTAATATAAATAGAGTCTGATACGGTTTTATGATCCAAAAAAAGTCAAAACAATATTTAAGATATTTTAAGTTAAGTTAAACTTTTAAAAAACTCCTTCATAAAGCGTACCCACCTGTTGGAACTAATTTTAAAATTTTCATTAATGCAGGGAAAAAGATATTACTACAATTTTAGGAAGCTGAACAGTAATTTCTGGTCTCTGCTATAATTATTGTCGGATGATGAGTTCAATAAAAAGATCAAAACATACAAGTACTCATATATACTTCATGTCATATGTCAGAGATTTGATTTTTTCTCAAAAAAGTTGTATTTTTATGTGACGTGGAGCCGTCACAAACACACAATTTTTATTTCAGCATAGACTTGACTTGACTTGACTTGACTTGACTTGACTTGACTTGACTTGACTTGACTTGACTTGACTTGACTTGACTTGACTTGACTTGACTTGACTTGACTTGACTTGACTTGACTTGACTTGACTTGACTTGACTTGACTTGACTTGACTTGACTTGACTTGACTTGACTTGACTTGACTTGACTTGACTTGACTTGACTTGACTTGACTTGACTTGACTTGACTTGACTTGACTTGACTTGACTTGACTTGACTTGACTTGACTTGACTTGACTTGACTTGACTTGACTTGACTTGACTTGACTTGACTTGACTTGACTTGACTTGACTTGACTTGACTTGACTTGACTTGACTTGACTTGACTTGACTTGACTTGACTTGACTTGACTTGACTTGACTTGACTTGACTTGACTTGACTTGACTTGACTTGACTTGACTTGACTTGACTTGACTTGACTTGACTTGACTTGACTTGACTTGACTTGACTTGACTTGACTTGACTTGACTTGACTTGACTTGACTTGACTTGACTTGACTTGACTTGACTTGACTTGACTTGACTTGACTTGACTTGACTTGACTTGACTTGACTTGACTTGACTTGACTTGACTTGACTTGACTTGACTTGACTTGACTTGACTTGACTTGACTTGACTTGACTTGACTTGACTTGACTTGACTTGACTTGACTTGACTTGACTTGACTTGACTTGACTTGACTTGACTTGACTTGACTTGACTTGACTTGACTTGACTTGACTTGACTTGACTTGACTTGACTTGACTTGACTTGACTTGACTTGACTTGACTTGACTTGACTTGACTTGACTTGACTTGACTTGACTTGACTTGACTTGACTTGACTTGACTTGACTTGACTTGACTTGACTTGACTTGACTTGACTTGACTTGACTTGACTTGACTTGACTTGACTTGACTTGACTTGACTTGACTTGACTTGACTTGACTTGACTTGACTTGACTTGACTTGACTTGACTTGACTTGACTTGACTTGACTTGACTTGACTTGACTTGACTTGACTTGACTTGACTTGACTTGACTTGACTTGACTTGACTTGACTTGACTTGACTTGACTTGACTTGACTTGACTTGACTTGACTTGACTTGACTTGACTTGACTTGACTTGACTTGACTTGACTTGACTTGACTTGACTTGACTTGACTTGACTTGACTTGACTTGACTTGACTTGACTTGACTTGACTTGACTTGACTTGACTTGACTTGACTTGACTTGACTTGACTTGACTTGACTTGACTTGACTTGACTTGACTTGACTTGACTTGACTTGACTTGACTTGACTTGACTTGACTTGACTTGACTTGACTTGACTTGACTTGACTTGACTTGACTTGACTTGACTTGACTTGACTTGACTTGACTTGACTTGATTTTTACTTTACTTTAAATAAACTTGAGTTTGATTTGAACTTAACTTAGACTTGACTTGGACGTGACCTTGAATTATTCATGTCATATGTCATGCCAAATGTCAAAGAAATGTATTTTTTCATAAATCACCACTTTTCAATGAATAAGATTGAACATACACACATATACACAATTGTTTTTGTTAATGTTTAAGTCTAATGTTTAACAACTGCTGGTATTATTTATTAATGTTTAATTCTAATTTTTAGCAATTGATGGTATTAGGCTATGTTAAATGCACTGATTAAGGCTTTCTATCAATTTGAAGTCATATCAAAAATGAAATAAAACTTAAGCGCAAAATAAACGCAGTGAAAAAAATTGTATTCATGACATTCAGATTTACTTCGCAATTATTCTAAGCTATAAAAACTATTTTTTATTTTTTTTATAAATAAATATAAACATAAATTTTAGCTAGTTAATCTTAATAAAAAAGCTTGAAACAAAATCTAAAAGTCACAACGTGCTCATTAGAGAAAGAAGCTTAGTGAAATTTCTGCTAGTTTTCATTAATTTTAATGAAAAATTGCCATAAATTCCATATTTTTCACATAAAGCGCAGAGATAACTCATTTTAAACTACAACATCAACATTTGCAGCAACAAAAAACAAGTTAGATACAAAAAAAAAAATAAAATAAATTTCGAGAAAACTTTGCGTGCTTTTGACCTTGACTTTGTTTGCTTGGATATAGAAATATTTGCTTCAACAAACATTGATCACGGCCAGCAACTACCACCGCATGTCTTAAAACTTTCGTTGAACCATGCTTTAAATTAAAGTTCTTTCGCTAATAGTCAGTCAGTCACCCGAAAAATAGCAAGCTTTTTTAACGCTTCATGGTTTTTGTGATTTTTGTGGGTGTCTCAGAAAAGGATCAGGAAAGTGTGAATGTAGTCAAGTATATTTGAACAATGCTGATAAAGAAAAAAAAACACAACATTCCAGCGAGTTTTCAAAAAAAAAAAATTTGTGTAAACATCTGCTTTTGAAGTTAGGCACGAGTGCGGCACTTAATTTATTCATCGTCTTGCTGCAGCAAACAGTGAAGCCTGAACTCTATAAACTGTTAACGAAAGGTGTGTGTGAATTAATCTCAATTTCTTGAGACTTAACAGCATCAAAATAATCGATGGTGCCGTAACAATTTCTGACCCATTTAAACATGTTTAGTTTGGTACAACATGGCGTATGAGTGATATACGTATTTTACTGCTTTTGCCAGAAACTTTTACGCTTTTTAAAGTTTTTAATTTCAATTACATGCTTCGAAGTAAAGCAATTTTACGTGATAAGACCTTTAAAACTTTCTAATGCTATCACATCATAGTTTAAAATGCTCATCCATACAAAATGTAATAATTTGCGTGCTACAGCTCTGAACACAAAGCACACAAGCAGCATGTACTCAAAGCTGCTTATTGCAAAAGTCACAAAAATATTCATACTTTTTACATTTTTATGGATTCTGGCTTTTTTTTTTATAAAAGCTTTTCTAGTTTTGCTTATTGCTACAAATGCAAAACTATGCAAAATTTCATTTCAATTTTCAGTTGAACTCTTTACAACTGTTGAAAATTCAATTATAATTTGCCATGCAATACATTTGGAGAAATGCTCTTTATTCCTGACTGTGTCAAAGCATTTTGTGCAAATCCTATGAGACAAAATCTATTCAACAAAAGTTCATATAAATGTGTATGCAATAAGCAAGTACGGTAAGCCACACACAAATTGAATTCAAAACCTTGCAATGATATCCTTGCAGCATAAATATTTTCTTCTGTAGCTTTTAATAACAAATTTAGAGCAATAGCTCTAAAATATACAACACATTTTGGCAAATTCATTGGAACTAGCATCAAGTTTAACTAACTACAACAGATAAGTGTATGTTTTTGACAAGATTCTTATTTTAGGAAACTAAATAAGGAGCATATAAATTTGACAATTTCAAAAAAGCTTCTTTTTAAATAAATGCTTAAAGAAATGCTTTTGAAATGAAATGCAACATTTTATGTTCTTCGTTTTTGTAATTAATTTTTCTTTTTGTGTAACGGTAGTCATGGTAATGAAGAAAAACCAGCAAAAAGTTTTCAAATACAAAAAAAAATAACAATAAATTTAATGAAGTTTAAATGAAGTTACAAAAACTCTTGCCAAACTCTATTATTATTTAAAAAAAAAAGGTATTGACTGTTAAAGGACCATGGGACAAAATTTGAACCATTAAAAAATAAACCTTTGTGGTATGTTGGGACAAAATTCAACCCACTCAGATTTGATGTTATAGCTCTAAAGTACAGCGGTTTTAATAAGTCCTCACCAGCCGCCGCGCTTGTAAATAATACGTACTTAGCGCATGAGTTATATTATAAATTTTGTTAATAACACTAGTCTACAAAGTCAGGAACATTTTTTTATCCAGAGGTCTCAAATACTTTTCTACAAGAACTTTTTATGCTGATTAAACGTCTATACTCAGTTTTCCCCTAATAGGTCGAATTTTTGAGATACAATGTGATTTGCATTTTTTAAACTTTGATCCAGTTTTATCACTCGAAAACTCCTAGAGCCTAACAGCTTTTCAAGCATGTATAATAAAATGTTATTCTATAATTAATTATAGATGAGGCACGTGAAATGAAACCAAGCAAAGCTCAGTCAATACCAAGTCAATTCTAAATCCAGTTCAAGTCAAATTAAAGTCAAGTTCAAGTCTAAGCTTAGGCCCAAGTCAAGTCCAAGTCAACTACAAGTGGAGAACAAGATGAGTCAAGATCAAGCTAAAGGTCAAGTTCCAGTCGAGTCCAATTTAAGTTCAAGGTGAATTTCAAGTCAAGTCTAAGTCAAGTCCAAATCAAGTTCAACTTCAAGTCCAAGTCAAATCAAGATAAAGTCAAGTACAAGTCAAGTCCAAGTTCAGTTCATATCAAGTTCAAGTGAAGTCCAAGTCGACTCCAAGTCAAGACCAGGGCAAGCCAAGATCAAGTTTAAGTTCAAGTCCAAGTCAAATCCAAGTCCAAGTTATGTCAAGTCGAGTACACCTAAGTCAAATCAATTCAATTCAATTCAAATCAGGTCAATTTTAAGTTAAGTACAAGTTTAATGCAAGTCCAAGTCAAATCCAAGTCAAGGCAAGCCAAATCAAATCAATTCAATTAAATTCAAATCAAATCAAGTCAAGTGAAGTCAAGTCCAATTTAAATCAAGTCAAGTCCAAGTTAAAGCAAGCTCAATCAAATCAATTCAATTAAAATCAAATCAATCAATTCAAAGTAAATCAATTTAATTTAAGTCAAGTCAATTTAAGTCAAGTCAGGTCCAAGTCAAGGCAAGCTAAATCAAATCAAATCAAATCAAATCAAATCAAATCAAATCAAATCAAATCAAATCAAATCAAATCAAATCAAATCAAATCAAATCAAATCAAATCAAATCAAATCAAATCAAATCAAATCAAATCAAATCAAATCAAATCAAATCAAATCAAATCAAATCAAATCAAATCAAATCAAATCAAATCAAATCAAATCAAATCAAATCAAATCAAATCAAATCAAATCAAATCAAATCAAATCAAATCAAATCAAATCAAATCAAATCAAATCAAATCAAATCAAATCAAATCAAATCAAATCAAATCAAATCAAATCAAATCAAATCAAATCAAATCAAATCAAATCAAATCAAATCAAATCAAATCAAATCAAATCAAATCAAATCAAATCAAATCAAATCAAATCAAATCAAATCAAATCAAATCAAATCAAATCAAATCAAATCAAATCAAATCAAATCAAATCAAATCAAATCAAATCAAATCAAATCAAATCAAATCAAATCAAATCAAATCAAATCAAATCAAATCAAATCAAATCAAATCAAATCAAATCAAATCAAATCAAATCAAATCAAATCAAATCAAATCAAATCAAATCAAATCAAATCAAATCAAATCAAATCAAATCAAATCAAATCAAATCAAATCAAATCAAATCAAATCAAATCAAATCAAATCAAATCAAATCAAATCAAATCAAATCAAATCAAATCAAATCAAATCAAATCAAATCAAATCAAATCAAATCAAATCAAATCAAATCAAATCAAATCAAATCAAATCGAATCAAATCAAATCAAATCAAATCAAATCAATTAAATTCAAGTCAAGTCAATTTAGTCAAGTCAAGTCATGTTAAGTCAAGTCAAGTCAAGTCAATATCAAGCCAAGCCAAGCCAAAACAAATCAATTCAATTAAATTCAAGTCAAGTCAAGTCCAGTTAAGTAAGGTTAAGTTAAGTTAAGTCAAGTCAGGCCCAAGTGAGGTCCAAGTAAGTCCAAGCAAGTCCAAGCCAAGGCAAGCTAAATCAAATCAAATCAAATCAATTCAATTGAAGTTAAGACAAGTCAAGTCAAGACAAGTCAAGTCAAGTCAAGTCAAGTCAAGTCAAGTCAAGTCAAGTCAAGTCAAGTCAAGTCAAGTCAAGTCAAGTCAAGTCAAGTCAAGTCAAGTCAAGTCAAGTCAAGTCAAGTCAAGTCAAGTCAAGTCAAGTCAAGTCAAGTCAAGTCAAGTCAAGTCAAGTCAAGTCAAGTCAAGTCAAGTCAAGTCAAGTCAAGTCAAGTCAAGTCAAGTCAAGTCAAGTCAAGTCAAGTCAAGTCAAGTCAAGTCAAGTCAAGTCAAGTCAAGTCAAGTCAAGTCAAGTCAAGTCAAGTCAAGTCAAGTCAAGTCAAGTCAAGTCAAGTCAAGTCAAGTCAAGTCAAGTCAAGTCAAGTCAAGTCAAGTCAAGTCAAGTCAAGTCAAGTCAAGTCAAGTCAAGTCAAGTCAAGTCAAGTCAAGTCAAGTCAAGTCAAGTCAAGTCAAGTCAAGTCAAGTCAAGTCAAGTCAAGTCAAGTCAAGTCAAGTCAAGTCAAGTCAAGTCAAGTCAAGTCAAGTCAAGTCAAGTCAAGTCAAGTCAAGTCAAGTCAAGTCAAGTCAAGTCAAGTCAAGTCAAGTCAAGTCAAGTCAAGTCAAGTCAAGTCAAGTCAAGTCAAGTCAAGTCAAGTCAAGTCAAGTCAAGTCAAGTCAAGTCAAGTCAAGTCAAGTCAAGTCAAGTCAAGTCAAGTCAAGTCAAGTCAAGTCAAGTCAAGTCAAGTCAAGTCAAGTCAAGTCAAGTCAAGTCAAGTCAAGTCAAGTCAAGTCAACTCAAGTCAACTCAAGTCAACTCAAGTCAACTCAAGTCAACTCAAGTCAAGTCAAGTCAAGTCAAGTCAAGTCAAGTCAAGTCAAGTCAAGTCAAGTCAAGTCAAGTCAAGTCAAGTCAAGTCAAGTCAAGTCAAGTCAAGTCAAGTCAAGTCAAGTCAAGTCAAGTCAAGTCAAGTCAAGTCAAGTCAAGTCAAGTCAAGTCAAGTCAAGTCAAGTCAAGTCAAGTCAAGTCAAGTCAAGTCAAGTCAAGTCAAGTCAAGTCAAGTCAAGTCAAGTCAAGTCAAGTCAAGTCAAGTCAAGTCAAGGCAAGTCAAGTCAAGTCAAGTCAAGTCAAGTCAAGTCAAGTCAAGTCAAGTCAAGTCAAGTCAAGTCAAGTCAAGTCAAGTCAAGTCAAGTCAAGTCAAGTCAAGTCAAGTCAAGTCAAGTCAAGTCAAGTCAAGTCAAGTCAAGTCAAGTCAAGTCAAGTCAAGTCAAGTCAAGTCAAGTCAAGTCAAGTCAAGTCAAGTCAAGTCAAGTCAAGTCAAGTCAAGTCAAGTCAAGTCAAGTCAAGTCAAGTCAAGTCAAGTCAAGTCAAGTCAAGTCAAGTCAAGTCAAGTCAAGTCAAGTCAAGTCAAGTCAAGTCAAGTCAAGTCAAGTCAAGTCAAGTCAAGTCAAGTCAAGTCAAGTCAAGTCAAGTCAAGTCAAGTCAAGTCAAGTCAAGTCAAGTCAAGTCAAGTCAAGTCAAGTCAAGTCAAGTCAAGTCAAGTCAAGTCAAGTCAAGTCAAGTCAAGTCAAGTCAAGTCAAGTCAAGTCAAGTCAAGTCAAGTCAAGTCAAGTCAAGTCAAGTCAAGTCAAGTCAAGTCAAGTCAAGTCAAGTCAAGTCAAGTCAAGTCAAGTCAAGTCAAGTCAAGTCAAGTCAAGTCAAGTCAAGTCAAGTCAAGTCAAGTCAAGTCAAGTCAAGTCAAGTCAAGTCAAGTCAAGTCAAGTCAAGTCAAGTCAAGTCAAGTCAAGTCAAGTCAAGTCAAGTCAAGTCAAGTCAAGTCAAGTCAAGTCAAGTCAAGTCAAGTCAAGTCAAGTCAAGTCAAGTCAAGTCAAGTCAAGTCAAGTCAAGTCAAGTCAAGTCAAGTCAAGTTAAGGCAAGTCAAGTCAAGTCAAGTCAAGTCAAGTCAAGTCAAGTCAAGTCAAGTCAAGTCAAGTCAAGTCAATTCAAGCTAAGTCAAGTTTAAGTCAAGGCCAACTCCAATACAAGTCAAGTTCAAGTCAAGTCCAAATTATATTAAGTCTGCTTCAAGTCAAGTCAAGTAAAGTTTCGAGACAACATTCACGGAATTTTTAGTCAACTAAAAGCTTTTATTAAAATCATGAATAATTTTGAATAAAATCAATACTAGGATTTACTAAAAATTTAGCAGATTCTATATTTAAGCTTTACACAATTTTTTTAGAAAATTATGTTTTCAAAATTAATTTCCAAAATAATGATTGTGAAAATATTGATTTCAAAAAATTATTTTTTTTACTGATTATAGGCAAGCTTTCAGTTTATTTCTAAACTAAATCAAAAAGCTTTTTAAATAAATTTTCAATTTCTTAATCTCAAGAATTATATAATAAAGTTAAGTTGAAATTTAATTCATTTTGAATGAGTTCTTATTCAAAATATGAAGCTTTACTAAAGCAATTTTTAAAAAAACTAAAAGCTTTTACATAATATGAGATTTATAATTTTTGCATAACTTTTCACAATACACTGCTTTTGAAACAAGGTTAATGCTTTGTATATCTTTCACAAAAACTGCCTTGACAAAATCTGTAGAAAATAAATATCTTGAAATACCTGTACAAATAATAACCCACAAATATTCACTACCTACACATTTCAACTGTCATACTAAGTCTTAAATGGCATAAGACACACATAAACATACAATTTGTATGGGTTTTAATGAATGTTAACCTATGCTTGCAGCAAGCTTAAAGCTGATGCATAAACACATCTAATCGGATTTATATATTTCTCTAAAATGACAGACAGCATTTATTTAATGTACGCATGAACTTATAAGCCATGAAATAAATATATATTTTTATTTTTTGTGTTCCTCAATAGAGCTTTATTGTATAAGCTATCATTTTTTTATTGCTGTTAGCTAAGCAATGAAGATAATCTATGTTGACTCTTGTACTCTAAAATGCATGTATTTATTAGAATAAACAAGTTCTTAGAAAATTTTTTAATAAACTGTAGTTTGTTAATACTTTTATTAGAAGTGAATTTCATTAAATATGACTAATATTAAAAATATAGCTTCATATATCAACATATTATTTATACTTGACACCACACACAGCTTGAGATAACATTGATAACTATGTCTCAGCTAAACAAATGCAGCTGTCAGTTAATTAATATTATCAACTAAAGCTTTTTCGCGAATTTCCTGGTAAGCAGAATGCATGTGTAGGTGTGCGTTTGGGAAAAACTATCTCATGTATTGCTTATCAATTATACACTGGAATGTATTCCTATAGCAGCAGCAGTAAAGTTTTTTAAAAATAATTTTAAAGCTATGAATGTGTTTTTATCAAATATTCTTTTTTTTCCCCCTTACAAAAGTATTGAAAGCTATTCTCTTTAAAACTGCATAACTAGACATGCATACTATTGCCTAACTGATAGATTTAAGGGGACATGATACCTTCAAAAAATGTTTTTTAATGTTTTAGATGCGTATGAGTTGAATAAAAAATAAAATATAATTTTGAAAAATTATATATATATACATATTTTGAAGTAAAAAAATTGCACAAAACAATTTTTTTTTAGATTTTTTTAATTACATATATTGGAATTTTGATTACTGAAATTTTTTTAAAAAAACGTCAAAAATATATTTGCGGGCGTGATGAAATATAAACTACTCGACCGATCATACTGAAATTTTAATATTTTATTTTGCATTTGTTAATGCATAGAATGAACTCGGACAATCATATCGGTAATATAGTTTTTAAGTTTTTGGCTGATTTTGTCCCCAAAAATTGGGCATTTTTGAAAAAATGCCGTCATTTCGTTATTTTTCGACCAACACTTTTTTTAAGACCATTCTACGACGGTCTTTATGCTGATTAAAACTCCGTCTTTTGATTTTTTTTTTATGTTTTTTTGCCACGCCCGCAAAGCTTTTTTTATGTTTTTTCTTAAATATTCCAGTATCCACATATCGCACACTAAATACAAAACAGTCACAACTCTAAATTTTTAAGATTCTAGGTGAAGCAAAAAACAATTTTGTTTTTGAAGATACTGCATACAAAGCAATAAGACAAAACTTTTTTTTTAACTATAGAGAAAGAAGATGTGTACAAAATATATATGATGTGCTACAGTCAAAATATATGATCACTACGAATATTTTTACATTAATAAGTAAAAACTTGTAAATTTTGAGTTGTGACTGTTTTGTATTTAGTGTGCGATATGTGATTAAAAAAATCCAAAAAAAAATTTTTTACCTCAAAATATATGTGTATTATTTCAAAATATCTAATAAACAAGATATCAAATAAAATAAGATATCTTATTTTTTATTCATCTTATACGCATTTAAAAACTATAAAAAATATTTTCGAAGGTGTCATATCTGCTTTTTTTTCTGAAATAAAATATCAACTACATTAGGCAAAACTCCCACTAGCTTTACGACATGGTTTTTTTTTTTTTGCAAATAAGCAATTATTTTGAAGAGAGGAGTCGTTTTTTAATGGATAAAAAAGTATGAATTTTTTTGACCGAGGACATAAGTACTTACTTGCCAAGTTTTATTCAAATCCAGCCAATGGCACCGTACTGCGATTACAGACAGACTTAAAGACAAATATCACTCACAATGTCCACCTCAATAAAGAACAAGTCAAAAGTATTTCATTTGCAGAATCTTTCGGTTACAAATTTATAATGTGTATAGAAATATCGTTTAAAAAGCATTTAATATCCATAACCTTTAATTAATTACGAACTTGGTTTTTTTTTGGTTCTTTAAAAAGCTTTAATTTAATACTATTATTGGCGGGTTAAAAAAGGTAACCTAAATTAATCCCATTAGCAACGGATCACATAAAAGTGCCTTATTTTATGACCTTTATCATTTACAAAATAAATTTTTTTTTTTTGTGCTCAAATATATTATATTCGAGTTCATTATATTGATGAAGCTAAACTAATTAAGCTGCAAGTTGATTTAGCTCATCATCGAAAGCATTTTTAATGAACCTGCTGATAAGGGTTGCTCGTAAACAGCAAAAAAAAAAGTTATAAAAATAATAATAAAAAAAAAGGCAAAAATCTAACAAAATAATAAGCAAATAGAATAGAATTGATTGCTTTATACTCGTATATATTAGCTGAAAAAGAGCAAGCAATTGATTTATCAGTTCATACCATACATAACACTTGATTTTTTTTTTTTGGGTTTTTCGTTTTCACTCACAATTTTTTTTTTGTAACTTTGATTTCAAAGTTGTTGTTGTTGTTGTTGTTGTTGTTGTTGTTGTTGTTGTTGTTGTTGTTGTTGTTGTTGTTGTTGTTGTTTATATTGTAATTGCTATGGTTCATATTGTAGTTGTTGTTGTTTTTGTTTTTGTTGTTGTGGTTGCCATTGTTATTCTTATAAATTGTTTATTGCGTGTCAGTGATTTTGCTGCAAGCTCATTGCGTGATGAGCATTTCCTGTGCTCGTCAAACTTTGATGAGCTTTCATTCATGAGCAGGTGTTATGCTAACATAAATGCTGCTATCACTAAACGTTTGATGTGTTGAAGCAGTGGAGTAGATTTAGGATGATTATGGGGATATAACTACCTGATTGCACATTAATAAAATTAAAAATTGCACTTTTTTAAGTGTTAAGGAAATCAAAATTTATGCAAATTAATTAAAAAGTGCCTGGTAACTTTTACTCTGATAAAGTCAGCATGCCAATAAAAATACGTATTCAGGAAATTATTTGATGAATCGGTAGATTTTTATTAAAGTGAGTTTTTTCATGTGTTCTAGATATCACTTTTCACGTTTTAATTTAATGCTTTTTTAACTTGAAACGCTACATGAATCGAGACAAAAAAAATTATATTAAAACATAAGAAGTCATATGTACACCGAAAAAAAACTTAACGCAAATTAACAATAAACATATGTTAATTTAGTCAAAAGTGCAAGTGTATAGGAAATTATTGAGGCCCTATGCTCCACCTAGGAGCTCGGGGAAATGATGATAATGAATTTATTAGTGCCTCCAAGTTTTTGGATAAGAACATAAAGTTTTATTTGTTGATCTATCGAATTTTATTTGAATGACAAATTGTCAAAATTTTGTACGATTTAACATATATTCGTTCTCTCCAAGTCTTTTTATATAATTTACATAAGTTGCAGTTATTATTAAATCAAATTTTATACATAGTATTTGTGTACTTTAATAAGAATTTTTTCAATTTTACAAACTTCAAATTTAACAATTCAAACAATTTATTTTTGTAGAAATTATGAAAGTTTTCATTTTTACCATGTTAAGCTTGCACAAATACACATCAGTTTTGTGCACTTTAGCAAGAAATTTCTCAATTTTACAAACTTCAACTTTAACAATTCAAACAATTTATTTTTGTAGAAATTATGGAAGTTTTCATTTTTAAGCCATATTAAGCATGCACAAATACACATCAGTCTTGACACTCAGTACAATTTTCTTTCATAAAAACAAACTTAGATGTTTTTACTATGGTTTTTTCGAACACCAAATATCGAATCGAAGAGTGATTTGATTTCACTTTTTCTATAAAAGCAATATCTGATTCGCAAAGGCACGCTGGCAAAAATGCTATTGATGCGATGAATATGTGACCCAAGAAAACTTTTCAAAATAAAAAGACTACTAAAAATTTTAAAAATTTAAGCAACCTGAACGGTTTTCACAAGACCTGTACTTTTCTGTGCGAATAATAACATACTTGTAAACTTCAATTGAGCATGTACGGATCATATTTTTAAAACGAATATCTCAGATAACGATTTCACGTAAATATTTGAAGTTATTTTAAATCAACTTGAAAAAGCTTTGCATAAAAGTAGATTATTCCAGTTTTGCTTGAAAGGGTTTATTTAAGTCTTAAAAATTCCATATTCATGTATAATCCCTTATGTGAAGCTTTATTCAATATCACACTTTAGGAAATATTCAAGAAAAGTTTTATACAAGATTAATTCTAATATATAAAAGCCAAGCACATTGCTCTGCACCCAATATTGCTCAAACTGTAATTATTTTTTACGATCAGCCTGAAAGTATGCACAGAAATTTTTTTATACTTATCAGTGACATGCTTGCTTCATTTCCAGGCTGAAAATTTTCCAGAACAGTTGTAAGAGCACTGTAATAAAGGCAGAAAATAATTACAGTTTAGCGTTTATGCTTGTAGGACGGGCTTTTATACTAGTCCTTTATATAAAACTTTATTCATACTCAAAAAACTGATTGATTTTAATTTAAGAGAAAAAAAATATGTAAAACATTTGTCTGTGTCCGACATTGATCCACGGAATTCTTGATTGATCTGATAACCTGTTTGCTTAGACTACAGGGCTGCTTATATGAAACGATTTCAGTTGAAATAAACAACGTAGAACATTTTTACTGTTTATAATAAACACTGATAATAGATTAATAGGAATATATGAGCTGCTCAGAGCACAAGTGGCGTAAGTCAATTTTTTAAGGAAATTGAGCTAAGTGCATAGAAGTGAAGAGGAATATGTAACCTATTTATGTATCCGGGTTAGAAACTCCTAGCTAACGTAATCTCTGAATAAAATGCAATACTTTGTTATTGCTCTGACAAATTTTATAATTTTTTCAGAGCACAAGTGGCGTAAGTCCACAATTTTACGGACACCTAATTTCTGAAGGAAATTGCCAAAGTATGTGCCTTGCCGGATTGCATGTGCAAATTATGACAATTCTTATTGAAGCAATGATGAAAATAAGATCATTTTTTAATTTTTATATATTAAAATACAACTAGTGTTTGACCAAAACCGAATATTCGGCTGAAACCGAAAGTGATTATAGATATAAATTCAAGTTTATTACAAATACTTTTTTTTTATTAAAAGAAAACAGAAAAGAACATTTCATACAAATAAGAAAAAGTTAAAACAAGTTTCTTTGAATATTAAAGCTTAAATTTCATATAATACATAAGTGATAATTTTATATTACAGAAATGCTTTTTTGAATGGTTTCGGCAAAAAGTTTTGGTTCCGGCCATATAGTCGAATAGTCCAAACTGACAAAAGGCTCTGAAATTGCACCACGGATTCTTTATGAATTTGGCAATGCAAACATCATTACTAGAAGTAGGTTTAGTTAATGAGATCTCAGATGACGACAATGATGAAACTTATATTTATAAGATAACATTAAAAAGATTTTCAATCCATTTTTTTATATTAATAAATATTGCAGTTCCCACTTAACAAATAGAGGCAACTGTGTTTTATTAAAACTTTGAAGCATTTATAAGAATAGTTGCATTATGGCTTGCTCAATTATTCAGAAAATCACAAACTGATGTTCTAACCCAACTTCTGGAATTAAATGCTATAATTCCTCATCAAAAGATTCTCAAAAATATCTTACATTAGATTTTTACAGCGGCAATGAGAAATTTCAAAAAATTGTCAGCTTAGTATGCAAAATTATTCATTATTATTTTGTATTATTAAGTTCATTTTTAACGTTATGAATAGCTTTTTTTATGCTCTTAACCGAGCTTATCAGCAAAACTGAGTTCTAATAAGAATTTCTAATAAGAATTTTCCTAAATATTCCATTTTCTCAAAACTAACAAAAGTGGACTTACGCCACTTGTGCTCTGAGCAGCTCATATATAAAAGCACTTTAAATGTTTTTGCCATTTATTGCTCTCTCTTTTTTGAGTGCATGAAAATAGTAAAGAAATTCAAAGAAAATAGTAATTAAGTTTCAACGTTATTGAAGCAAATTCCAAAAAAGATGAGTGCGCGGTGTGTGCGGTTGCCGATACAAAGGTTCCGAATTCAATACACGCTGGGTGATTATCGTAGACATACAAAAACTTTTAAAATGCACCAAATTTCTGTTCTAAAATTAAATTAAATGTACTTGCAGAAATATACGAAATGATAAATAAAATCTGATTTTATTTAGCAGGTATTAATGAATAAGTTATTAACCTTATATAAAACTTTAATCATGTGCTTATTTAAAACACATACGAAATTTTACATAAGTTCTTGAATTAAAGAAATAATTTCATATACCTTCTCCCTGCATAGAACTTGTATAAAATTTTTTTCAAGGCTTATTCAAGGAAGTTTATATTCGCCTCCCTACATAAGTTCCTTACATAAAGTCTTACTCAAGGCTTATTTAGGTGAAATAGTTACCTAGGTCTATATTTGAACGTATATTATGCCAAATAGTATATTAAAACAATTTGAAGGAACGTGAAGATTTTGTAATAAAATTAAATTCCGTTAATGTTATTTTAATTTTTAAGAAAAAGTGATCTAAACAGGAAAGCAAGCTTGAAATCAAAAAATTATTATTTATAATGTCAACAATATTTGTGCACACTAAAAAATTATTAAGATATAAAGAAACATTTGGGTACAAAGAATTTTTATCACAGACTCTATTAAAGTCAAGAGATTGAGAATGTAGCCAATTCTTTGAAATGGTACCATTAAGATTTTTCTGGGAGTCGCTCCAGTCTATAATTTAAGCATTTAAATTAACCTAAGTACTATACTATCTAATAAATTTATAAATTTTTTGAAATATTCGGAATTTCTATTAATGTGTCAACCATTTGAGATGATGAAACATTAGTTGAAAAATACAAACCATATAGTAATATTTTTTTAAACACAGAATTTATCATTAATGTAATAATAACAAAACAATCTTAATATATAATCTTAAAATGTAAAAGTTAAGCACAATGCTCTGCACCTAATATCGCTCAAACTATGATAATTTTTTGCGATTATTACAGTTTCTTCGCAACATGAACTGTTCCAAAAAAATTTCAGCCTGAAAGTATGCACAGAAAATTAATTTTATATTTATCACCCAGCAAAAAATTTCAATGCGCATTACTTGTATGCACATAAAGAGCGCTTTTTTCTCCTTGCAAGCTGTGATGTTTGTATAGCCTATATTTGTAACACTTTCCGTAACGATAACGTTGCACTGGAAATGAAAAGAAAGTATTAGATATTAATGTAAAAAAAAAAAGTAAATTCAAAAACTTTCAAAATTCATCTAATCATTTCACGTGAATAAAGAAAATTTGATTTGTTTTTATCAAACTTGGGTGTTATTTTTTATTAAGAAACAAATTTTTCAATTGAGATGTGGCAGACTGGTTGGCGTGTTTGCCTTGTAATCGAAATGCCCGGGTTCAAACCTGGCTGGCGGGGATTATATTTTGTTTTTGTTTTGTTTTAAAGTTGCTTATAAGTTATTCTGTTATTATAAACCAAATTTTATACCTACATTGTGGCGGCCATGGCATACTGGTTGGGGTGCGTGCTTTCTAAGCGAAATGCCCGGGTTCAAACCCGTGGCTGGGCTTTTGCTTTTTGTTTTGTTTTAAAAATTTTAAATACTTACGTATTTGATGTATGCTACAAGGAGAACAAAGCGCTCGGCTTTCGCTACGATTTCATATTTTCTACAGCGGGAGAGGAGCGCATACATCTGATGATATGACTATGTTAAAAAAATCGCTATACACAAGGAGAATGAAGCGATCTACTGTTTTTTTGGAGCGCTTCAGATGCGCTAATGGAGCGCTCGCTTTCATGCTGGGTAGATAAAGTGCGCTTCATTCTACTTGCAAGTAGTGCTGTTAGTATAGCGCTGTATTTGCAGCACTTTCCGTAACGATAACGTGGCACTTGGAAAGAAAGTATTAGATATTAATGTCAAAAAAAGAATAAATTTCAAAAACGGTAAAAATTTATCTAATCGTTTCACGTGGATAAACAAAATATGATTTGATTTTATCAGACTTGCAGTTATTTGTTATTAAGAACAAAATTTACCAATTCAGATATGGCAGACTGGTTGACGTGTACACATACTTGTAATCGAAATGCCCGGGTTCAAACCTGACTGGCGGCGATAGTTTTTTGTTATTGTTTTGTTTTAAAAATTTGGTTAAAAGTTACTCTGTTATTATAAATCAAATTTTACACCTTAAAAAGGTGTAAGCGTGGCAGCCATGGCATACTGGTTGGTGTTCTTGTTTTGTAAGCGAGATGCCCGGGTTCAAACCCGTGGCTGGGTGATTGGTTTTTGTTTTGTTTTGGAAATTTTAATTATTTATGTATAACGCTCGGTTCTTGCTTCGTTTTTATATCAAATACAAGGAGAGCAAAGCGCTCGGCTCTCGCCACGATTTCATATTTTCTACAGCTGAAGCAGAGCGCTTTGTTCTCCTTGTATGACATGATGACATGATTATGTTAAAAAATGCGCTATACACAGGGAAAATGAAGAGCTCTACTGTTGGAGCGCTTCAGATATGCTAATGGAGCGCTCGCTCCCCTGCTGGACAGTGACATACTTGCCTTTTATGTATGTTCATACTTTTAGGCTAAACATTTTTCAGAACAGTATGTTGAAAATGGGCTTTTATACTAGTAATAAATATAACGCTTTATATGCTTTTTTCAAAACAATATACTTAGTTATAAGAAAAACCCAAAAAATTTAACAAATAAAAGTGTTATGTTGCTTTGGAGGGAGGAAGGGGGTGACCAGGGGGTTAAGACTTTTTGACGAAATGCAAAACAGGGGAGGGAAGTGAGTCTAAAATTGGCTAAAAACATGTTACGTAATTTATGTACAGCCCCATAGGTAGTAATTGGTAAGTAGAATTAAGATTTTTAATTTTACCTGCTGGAGCTAATATAGATATGACCCTAAAGTAACTAGATAAGTTTTGAAATTTTTGTATTATTTATGGTCTTTTATTATTAAAATTGGTTGATTTTGTAAAATAAAATCTGGTAAAAAGTTGTTTGCATAAGATTTCCCGGAAACCACAAAGCTTGCTTCATGGAAGTTTCTCTCTCTCTCTCTCTCTCTCTCTCTCTCTCTCTCTCTCTCTCTCACACTCTCACTCTCTCTCTCTCTTGCTGCCCTCAGTAATAATTTTTTTCCTTTGAACATGTTTTTTTAGCTGAACAACTACGGTGATTGGCTTTATGTTGTTCTTGATTGCACTTAATTGTTATCAGTACATGTGTACTGAAAAATCCCAGGATCTATGTTATTAAGCATAGAAATTTGAGTTCAAAATTTGAGGACCTTTTCCACCTCACCAGAGGCTTGTAAATTAATATCACATTTAATTTCTTCAGTAGTGGTAGCATGATGAAATCCACTTAGGACTAAATAATATTGTTAGCCCCTTTCTCTGAGTCAGTCCATTATTCCATTAGTAACCGTATGATCTTCAATAAAGAATTTGTGTTTGAATTTATTTGTTTATTATTTCATATTTTTTTTTAAGAAGATCTGGATCTAAGTTGGTCTATGAGTTTTTTAATATCAACATTTTTTTTCTCATTTTTAGGAATTTGGTTCGGACTCCCACCGCTACCCGAATTTTTCACAATGGTAGGTTTCACTGGTGAACTATAATATATATGTTGATTATCAATAGATAAATCTTGTAAGATATAAAATTTATTATACGAAGTTCTGATAATTTGATAACGATACTTATGATAACGATACATTATTAGCTGAATTCGCATTTTTAACAAAATCGGAATTGGAAAGTTTAAGTCGCTTATGAACTGGATGTTGAAATCCAACTGGAGTTTTTGATAGAGTTGAATTTTGTAAATTTTATTTAAAATTGATAAAATGTTCTGCATCAAGAAGCGCATCTAGGTTGATAGAGGGAATAGATAGGATCTGAATCTATTCGGTGCTCAGGAGATGGTTCAACATAAGTTGCACTAGATTCGGAAGTTAACATTTGCAAAGAGGATTCATTGGAGACTTGCAAGCTATTAGCAACAGTAGCAGTCAAGGAAGAAGCAGTCTTTGCATATTCTACAGCTTCATTTGGGTCGCACTTAAAACTGCTACTCATATGATTGAAATAAGTTTGTCCGGAGGTTTTTTGATCTTTTGAAGGATTTTTTTGGTCGAGACAATAGGAAGAACGTTCTTTTTTATCATGTAAAAACTTTCAGAATATTTTTCTTAATAAAGCTCTTATATTTTATTGACTATAATTTGCAATAATAATTCTCACATACATTTCATAAACATTTTATTGAAAAAATGCAGAACGTAAAAAATAATTTTTTTTTTTGCTATTTTATTCGACTGCTCTCAGCATTTTTTCAGCACAACTAGAATCAACGCATACAATTTATCGTACATCTTTTGTGAGTTTTAAATTAGAATATGCTTCAATAAGCAGGAATCCATATTATGCTTCACGTGTTAATCGCCTTAAACGTATACAAAAAGTTTTCATCCTTTATGCTCTACTAACTAACAAATTATAGTGAACCTTCCACCCCCCTTTTCCAAATCGCATCTACGCTACTGTATAGCGTGATGTTTTGTTTGTTGTTATTTTACACGGAGGTGTTGCTTTAACGTGTTGAGCTTCACAAATTTAAGCTGTAGCTATGGTTTTGGTTGGATTTGGAATTAAAACGAAAAGTTATGGAAATATTAAAGCTTAATTTGTCTTACATGAGCTGTAAACATTTTTTACAGCAAAATTAATCAGCATAAAATTAAAAATTTTAAAATATTTAACCCAACATTAATTAATATTAAAAGTATGCAATTAATACTTGCTAAGCTTTTGAAAACATTTTCAAAGCTATCAAAATTTCAAAGCCGCTAAAATTCTGGTCTAGTCTTCATGCTTAAATTATAAACAAAACGCAAAACAAAAACCACAATAACAAAAACCATTCAAGTCACTAATTACTTTTCTTTATAAAATTCATGTGCTACGCCAAACATAAGAAAAAAACACACGCTTTTGTTAAAAGCGTCAATTTTCCGACAGCTTCTTCTTTCTACTCGGATGTTTAATCAAACTGTGCTAACAAGCTGGTTTTTATTTCAATTGGCAACAACAAAAGAGAAAAACCAGCTTTGGTTGCAAGAGAAAAGAATAGCTTAAAATTACTCCGAACGAGCGGATATCAAGTTAAAAAACAAAAAAAAAAAAAAAAGAACAGGCGTTAAACCAAAAAATGTGTGAAGTATTCCTGATTAGCTTCGTGTCACAGAAGACTAATTCTAGACTTAGGCAGAATGAAAAAGAGACACAACATAAATAGCTGCCGCTTATTTTCAGTTAGCTTAGTCATTGTTATATTTAACCGAAGGGTCTTTAACACGGGTTTGTGTTATCGTGTAGCAGCATCTTATTTAAAAAAAAAGTTTGCTTGTTAAGGAAATAAAATTGTGATTGTCTCAAAAAATAGCAAAAAAAAAATAAAGAAAAATGCAATCAAAAAAATTTAGATTTTATCGTCTACCACACAAATGCTTGTTGTTAAATTTTTGATTTTGCAGAGTTTCATCTTTCAGAGTTTCAGAGTATTTTGATTTCACAGAGTTGGCATTTAATATGAGATAACAAGCTGTTAAAGAAGCAAGTCTTATATTTGTCTGTATAAAAAGAAAATTTATTACGCTGCTGTTGCTTGACGACACGAATTTTGGCTTATTTTTTAAGATGCATGGCATATATTTAGAATTTTAAAAACTTTTTTTCTTTTGAATGTAAATGTTTTCATAGTTAGTAGATATTAATGATCTGATAAAAGCTTCACATAATGGTTTTGATATGGAAAAGTTTTTTTTGTTCATATTTTGATTTATTACTTTTTAAACTTTCGCTAAATTTATTCTCTTAAACTGTAAGCAATAAACTTTTGTTAGCATGTTTAATTTTTTGTTTTTTTAGTAAAATAAAACTTTTCTGATTAATGCCCAGTAACTCATGTTAATTGTTGAACATTCCTAAACTCACGTTTTTTGAACAGAATTTGAATTTTAAAATTAACAAAACTTACTTTTGTAACTTATCCTATTTTTATCATCTGTTTACTTAAGCTCAGTTTAAAGTTTAAGCTACGCTATGAACATTAGGTCGAATCAAAAAAAAAAAAAGTTCACCTGCCGGTGTCTGAAATAAAAGCTCAGGTCGCACAGTGGACTTCTTAGTAAACATAGTGTAATTTAATTCAATATATTTTTTTAATTTTTTTGCTCAAATTATTATTAGATATGCAAGAATATAGTCCATTTCAAAAGTGAATCCAATTTTCTATAAGAAAATTTGGCAAATTATAGCTGTAACAGTATAAGAAAAGTCATTAAAAGCAGAACATGAAAAAAATGACTGTGCTCGTAACAAAAATTGGGTATTTTTAAGACTATGTAATTTTTTAAAAACACGTTATAATAAAATACTTTCTTTTGTAAAATAATTTGTTGAAGTGTTCAAAATAGTGATATATAAAAAATAAATCTTTTAAGCTTTTCTAAATACTTTTTTGGAGCTTAACAAATTTGTACCTTTTGGTAAGTACCAAATTTAATTTTTTTCTTTTTCAATTTCAATTTCAATTTTTAATTTCAATTTATTAACTAATAAAGTTCACATGTTAGATAGAGTCTTTTAAATGCAGTAAGAACAACAAAATAAAAACGAGTTATAAGCAACTGATAAATAAATATAGCTTAAAACAAATAGCAATTTAAAATTAACAAACTAAAAAGTAATACAAAATATTATATATTATATCTTATATTATATCTTAAAGGCAGCAAGTTCCAAATTCTGACGGCGCACAGTGAATCGACCCCATACAAACGATGGACAAAAATAGAAGGAGTCGTTGGATTTTTATGAAACTTCGTACCTTAAGTAATTTGGGGTCGCTGAGCTCAAAAATTAAGTCAGATTTATTGTAAACCCAATATTTTTGCCAAAAATCGGGTGTTTAAATTGAATTTCTTATAAGCATATGATTTGAATTTAAAAAAAAAATTTTATAAATTTAAAAATTTTTTTTTTCTTAGAAAATATTAAATTTCCCTAGCTCTTTTATAACAAATTTTAATATTACCACTTTTGTTTTAAGTAATGTATTCAATTGGAAATGGAACTTTCATCACAAGAGCTTTCATCTGAAAAAGATAACATATTTGCGAAATATATTTTATGCTTCTGTCTCTTCATTATCACTTTTAACTAAATATTTAAATATGTATTTATCATGATGTTTTTGAACTTTTGATATTATATTTCTTCTCGATACAATCGCTGGGTTAGATGATAAAAGTAAAAATCGCATAAGATCTTCATTTGTATCCTCACGCCTAGTTTTTCTAGTGTGGGAAAGTCTAGCACGTCTTATAATTTTGTGAGTTGCCTCCAAAGCTTCTTCTGAAAGGAAACCTGCAAAAGATATTTTATATTAATTTTAAATATTTTTGATATTATTTTCCTGCTAAAATAACCTATTGGCAAATCAAAGTGCCTGATGACCTCAGCTCCGTGTATTAACACCTTATGCACTGAACTGGGCATGTAGTACCAACTATAGTTTTTGAGGTACAAGTCTCTCGTTTTCAGCAATAGCAAATCAAATTCTTCAATATTGATAGTCTTACCGCAAGATAATACTTTCAGTTTTAAGGAAAAGTTGTACAGTAAGTCTTTATTCAACTTTGTTATTTTTGCCGCAGTACTGACATCGGAAAAAAACCTTCGAGCAGTGTTTCCATCGTTTGTAGTACCATATCCTTGCTTGACTTGGTCGACAATCAGTCCCATTTCTGCTTTTAATTCTCGTTGAATACGAGATTTGTTCTGTGAAAAGATCTCTTTTTTTCGTTTCGCTCTTGCCATGTTTTGAATGGAAGACGAAATGCAATGTGGATCAAGCATTCAAAAAATCGAATCCAACAATGTAAAATGGATAATCCAAATTTGTAGTGATCTTCGCTGTTCAATCGAGTGGATGTGACAATGTTCATTTCCTTTGGAGTAGCTTTGCAAATAAAACATCTACTCGAACATGAAGTTTCCGTTAAAACGTTAGCTACTGACCCATCAATCATTGTGCAGTGCATAACGTAAGAGACCTCTGTGACTTCATCATTATTTACGAATACATCACATATAAGATTATTTATCTTAATCAGCATGTGATCATTCTACTTAGTTACTATTTGTTTAGTTTCTTTCGTAAAAACAAACTTAATTGATCTGCATGAAAGTGTTGATGAAGGTGTGGCATTCTTCATAGAACCAGATTTGTAGCCTAAATATAAACGATGTTATAAAAAGATGTTCGTATTCAATGATAACAACTTAATTTAGCGGCACAAAAGCTACAACAAACAAAAACTCATCCGTATATTGATCAACAGAAAACTTTTGCTTATAAAGACTGCGGCCTGAGCTCCCATCCATTCTCCATTTGCTTATAAGAGCCAGCTTACCAGATGGTCTTCCATTTTTACAAATGTCTAAAATTCCATTTGTTGTGATGTGCCTGAGTGATTGCAAATCTACTTCTGCTGCAGTTTCTGTTACATTGATTTTTGGTGTCAATGTGCGTCTCAATTTTTTAATACAATAGAGACTTGGAAAACAATTTTCATGCGATAGATTGACAACTTTTCTCAAAACTTTGTACTTTGCTTCGAACAAATCCAAATCAAAATATAGAGAAAGGGCTTCAATAGGCTCGAATATTTTTTTTATTATTTCAGTTTTTTGCGCCCACTTTTATTATCGGCTTTTTCAGCAGCATAAGTGAGTTCTTCTACGCCATGTTCATTTATAAGCTTTTCAACTCTTCGCATTTTTGTTCTTTCTGAAGCGTTTTCGAATTGTATTTGGGGTCTACCACATTTTCCAGAACTAGTGCTTGCTTCCTTTATAAAAATGCAATGATCAACAAAAATATTTTCCATATATAAGATATTACTTACATTATTGGAATTATGTTAATTTAAGAGAGACCACTTTAACCAAGCAGAGCAATTTTTTAATAACCTCTCTTTTTTGTATTGACTTTCACGCCAGTTTTTTTCCATTTGGTTATTAAACTGAACAATTTTTATGCGCAGCTCCTTATCACTAAAATTTGTTTTCTAGAGTTTTGGAACACAAAAAGAATAAATAACTGATGTTCTATGTTTAATATCAGTTGATATCCACAAATTTATTAAATCTTCATAAATATTTACTTTAGACATCTTTTTTTTATAATGTACCAACTTTTGCTATCCACACGATTTGTAAAAAAATATAAACAAAATTAACCCTGTAACGCGTATTTTCTATATTAATTATTAAACACACAGCTGAACTGAATTAAGATAAAATACTTCAAAAAATTAACATTAAAAGATTTTTTATAAAATAAACTAAAATTATTAAACAATAATGAAGTTACTATAAAATTTTTTTTAATCTTAAACAATATTATCATAATCTTTTACATGCTATGTAATAAAGGATTAATTTTGTTTTTCGGTTTCTTTTGTGTAAAAAATGAGTAAACAACATGCAATTAGCGTTTTAGACGTTTAGAAAAAATGACTTTATTCAAAAAGGCGGAAAAAAGCGGAAGAGATATTTATTGTTCTGAGGAGTTGAAAGTCAACACTAATGATATATGGAAAAAAATTTCACAAATTTTTACCATGTATTTTAGTTTTTTCTTCGCAAAATTACCATTTTATAGATTTTTGCATAAAAATCCCTCTTTTTTTAAGTAACACATAATTTTTACATTACAGTAAAAATACACAGTAAAAGTATACAGTATTGCAAAAAATAGAAAAACTTAAAATTAACTTCAGTATAAGCTTTACAAAACTGTTACAGTTTTAATATTATCTTGAAACCGTATTTTTGGCGTTATTTTTCCTCTAACCCTTTCATCATGAAGCGAAAAGACAAACAATCCATAAAAAACTTTAAAGTTTGGATAGCTGTAGCGGCCACAAATTTCAATATTTTTGAAAAATTGTTTTTGATCTATTTTAGTGGATGTTTTATCTGAAAAATGGTACCCATTTTTCCCTATTTGCAATCAAAAATTTTTTTTGATTTTTGTTTATGGGACGATTCACTGTGCGGCGTTAGGAAAAAAGAGTCTGTTCGAGTTTAAAAAATTATATAATGGTATTATCAGGTTCATATTTCTGGTTGATCTACAAAATTGTCGCTTCTCAAAAAGGTTTTCCTTTTTGTGTATAACAATTTATGTAAAAATATGCAGTTCCTAGCATCAAGATAGTTGAAAATATTAATATAGACAATATCTGAGTATGAAATGAGAGGCACTATAAGCTGGAGCACTAGCTTTTTTCTAGTATCGACATGTACAAATGACGCGTTCCACCTCAGGTTCCTAGGAGCATAATAGACCTTATAAGCAACAGAATTAATGTGATCCTCACAAGAAAGTGACGAGTTAATAATGTAGCCTAGATTTTTAACTTTGTCAACAAAGTCCAGCCCAACACCGTTTAAATAAATAGTTGATATATTGGAAACAGAATGTCTAGTTTTGCAAATAGGCAGAACAAATGATTTAAGTGGATTTAGCCTAAGTTTATTTTCGTTTGCCCATTTAGTTATTTCATTTAAATCCTCATTCATCTTAACACATAAATTATCAACAAGACCTATGAGACTGTCTAAATACAGTTGCAGATCGTCAGCATATGCATGCATGCTAACATGTCGACATCTGCTGAAAATATCGTTGATGAACATTGCAAATAATAACGGACCAAGTACTGAGCCTTGAGGCACCCCACAGAAATCCTTAATGTGTTTATAGAGTACCCCTGCCAATTAAGGCGCAATTCCTCTGGGTCCACAGACATTGGAGTTACAGTTCATGAATGAACATATAGTATTGAAAAATGCACATCCAAAAACGATGTGCACCTCAAATACTCTTCACAGACCTGTATTATACAACTGACACTAGAAAAGCAACCACGTACTAGATGTCACATTCATAAACACAAAAGCATTACCCTGTGCCCTATTCTGTAAAAGCAGTATGCAATAAGAATTCCATACTGCCCTTAATAGTACCAGTTTGGCTACCGGTAGATGGCGTACCTTCATTACCATCTACTGGTCAAGACGAGACCCATCCAATCTCTTGCATACTAAGTAGGTATGCCAGCCAGGTCGTACTACTGCGCGACCTCGCCGTTCAATCTAGACCTGTGCAAGCGATGTGCACAAACCACAGCACATTCCACTCAGATTTATTGTAAACCCAATATTTTTGCCAAAAATCGGGTGTTTAAATTGAATTTCTTATAAGCATATGATTTGAATTTAAAAAAAAAATTTTATAAATTTAAAAATTTTTTTTTTCTTAGAAAATATTAAATTTCCCTAGCTCTTTTATAACAAATTTTAATATTACCACTTTTGTTTTAAGTAATGTATTCAATTGGAAATGGAACTTTCATCACAAGAGCTTTCATCTGAAAAAGATAACATATTTGCGAAATATATTTTATGCTTCTGTCTCTTCATTATCACTTTTAACTAAATATTTAAATATGTATTTATCATGATGTTTTTGAACTTTTGATATTATATTTCTTCTCGATACAATCGCTGGGTTAGATGATAAAAGTAAAAATCGCATAAGATCTTCATTTGTATCCTCACGCCTAGTTTTTCTAGTGTGGGAAAGTCTAGCACGTCTTATAATTTTGTGAGTTGCCTCCAAAGCTTCTTCTGAAAGGAAACCTGCAAAAGATATTTTATATTAATTTTAAATATTTTTGATATTATTTTCCTGCTAAAATAACCTATTGGCAAATCAAAGTGCCTGATGACCTCAGCTCCGTGTATTAACACCTTATGCACTGAACTGGGCATGTAGTACCAACTATAGTTTTTGAGGTACAAGTCTCTCGTTTTCAGCAATAGCAAATCAAATTCTTCAATATTGATAGTCTTACCGCAAGATAATACTTTCAGTTTTAAGGAAAAGTTGTACAGTAAGTCTTTATTCAACTTTGTTATTTTTGCCGCAGTACTGACATCGGAAAAAAACCTTCGAGCAGTGTTTCCATCGTTTGTAGTACCATATCCTTGCTTGACTTGGTCGACAATCAGTCCCATTTCTGCTTTTAATTCTCGTTGAATACGAGATTTGTTCTGTGAAAAGATCTCTTTTTTTCGTTTCGCTCTTGCCATGTTTTGAATGGAAGACGAAATGCAATGTGGATCAAGCATTCAAAAAATCGAATCCAACAATGTAAAATGGATAATCCAAATTTGTAGTGATCTTCGCTGTTCAATCGAGTGGATGTGACAATGTTCATTTCCTTTGGAGTAGCTTTGCAAATAAAACATCTACTCGAACATGAAGTTTCCGTTAAAACGTTAGCTACTGACCCATCAATCATTGTGCAGTGCATAACGTAAGAGACCTCTGTGACTTCATCATTATTTACGAATACATCACATATAAGATTATTTATCTTAATCAGCATGTGATCATTCTACTTAGTTACTATTTGTTTAGTTTCTTTCGTAAAAACAAACTTAATTGATCTGCATGAAAGTGTTGATGAAGGTGTGGCATTCTTCATAGAACCAGATTTGTAGCCTAAATATAAACGATGTTATAAAAAGATGTTCGTATTCAATGATAACAACTTAATTTAGCGGCACAAAAGCTACAACAAACAAAAACTCATCCGTATATTGATCAACAGAAAACTTTTGCTTATAAAGACTGCGGCCTGAGCTCCCATCCATTCTCCATTTGCTTATAAGAGCCAGCTTACCAGATGGTCTTCCATTTTTACAAATGTCTAAAATTCCATTTGTTGTGATGTGCCTGAGTGATTGCAAATCTACTTCTGCTGCAGTTTCTGTTACATTGATTTTTGGTGTCAATGTGCGTCTCAATTTTTTAATACAATAGAGACTTGGAAAACAATTTTCATGCGATAGATTGACAACTTTTCTCAAAACTTTGTACTTTGCTTCGAACAAATCCAAATCAAAATATAGAGAAAGGGCTTCAATAGGCTCGAATATTTTTTTTATTATTTCAGTTTTTTGCGCCCACTTTTATTATCGGCTTTTTCAGCAGCATAAGTGAGTTCTTCTACGCCATGTTCATTTATAAGCTTTTCAACTCTTCGCATTTTTGTTCTTTCTGAAGCGTTTTCGAATTGTATTTGGGGTCTACCACATTTTCCAGAACTAGTGCTTGCTTCCTTTATAAAAATGCAATGATCAACAAAAATATTTTCCATATATAAGATATTACTTACATTATTGGAATTATGTTAATTTAAGAGAGACCACTTTAACCAAGCAGAGCAATTTTTTAATAACCTCTCTTTTTTGTATTGACTTTCACGCCAGTTTTTTTCCATTTGGTTATTAAACTGAACAATTTTTATGCGCAGCTCCTTATCACTAAAATTTGTTTTCTAGAGTTTTGGAACACAAAAAGAATAAATAACTGATGTTCTATGTTTAATATCAGTTGATATCCACAAATTTATTAAATCTTCATAAATATTTACTTTAGACATCTTTTTTTTATAATGTACCAACTTTTGCTATCCACACGATTTGTAAAAAAATATAAACAAAATTAACCCTGTAACGCGTATTTTCTATATTAATTATTAAACACACAGCTGAACTGAATTAAGATAAAATACTTCAAAAAATTAACATTAAAAGATTTTTTATAAAATAAACTAAAATTATTAAACAATAATGAAGTTACTATAAAATTTTTTTTAATCTTAAACAATATTATCATAATCTTTTACATGCTATGTAATAAAGGATTAATTTTGTTTTTCGGTTTCTTTTGTGTAAAAAATGAGTAAACAACATGCAATTAGCGTTTTAGACGTTTAGAAAAAATGACTTTATTCAAAAAGGCGGAAAAAAGCGGAAGAGATATTTATTGTTCTGAGGAGTTGAAAGTCAACACTAATGATATATGGAAAAAAATTTCACAAATTTTTACCATGTATTTTAGTTTTTTCTTCGCAAAATTACCATTTTATAGATTTTTGCATAAAAATCCCTCTTTTTTTAAGTAACACATAATTTTTACATTACAGTAAAAATACACAGTAAAAGTATACAGTATTGCAAAAAATAGAAAAACTTAAAATTAACTTCAGTATAAGCTTTACAAAACTGTTACAGTTTTAATATTATCTTGAAACCGTATTTTTGGCGTTATTTTTCCTCTAACCCTTTCATCATGAAGCGAAAAGACAAACAATCCATAAAAAACTTTAAAGTTTGGATAGCTGTAGCGGCCACAAATTTCAATATTTTTGAAAAATTGTTTTTGATCTATTTTAGTGGATGTTTTATCTGAAAAATGGTACCCATTTTTCCCTATTTGCAATCAAAAATTTTTTTTGATTTTTGTTTATGGGACGATTCACTGTGCGGCGTTAGGAAAAAAGAGTCTGTTCGAGTTTAAAAAATTATATAATGGTATTATCAGGTTCATATTTCTGGTTGATCTACAAAATTGTCGCTTCTCAAAAAGGTTTTCCTTTTTGTGTATAACAATTTATGTAAAAATATGCAGTTCCTAGCATCAAGATAGTTGAAAATATTAATATAGACAATATCTGAGTATGAAATGAGAGGCACTATAAGCTGGAGCACTAGCTTTTTTCTAGTATCGACATGTACAAATGACGCGTTCCACCTCAGGTTCCTAGGAGCATAATAGACCTTATAAGCAACAGAATTAATGTGATCCTCACAAGAAAGTGACGAGTTAATAATGTAGCCTAGATTTTTAACTTTGTCAACAAAGTCCAGCCCAACACCGTTTAAATAAATAGTTGATATATTGGAAACAGAATGTCTAGTTTTGCAAATAGGCAGAACAAATGATTTAAGTGGATTTAGCCTAAGTTTATTTTCGTTTGCCCATTTAGTTATTTCATTTAAATCCTCATTCATCTTAACACATAAATTATCAACAAGACCTATGAGACTGTCTAAATACAGTTGCAGATCGTCAGCATATGCATGCATGCTAACATGTCGACATCTGCTGAAAATATCGTTGATGAACATTGCAAATAATAACGGACCAAGTACTGAGCCTTGAGGCACCCCACAGAAATCCTTAATGTGTTTATAGAGTACCCCTGCCAATTAAGGCGCAATTCCTCTGGGTCCACAGACATTGGAGTTACAGTTCATGAATGAACATATAGTATTGAAAAATGCACATCCAAAAACGATGTGCACCTCAAATACTCTTCACAGACCTGTATTATACAACTGACACTAGAAAAGCAACCACGTACTAGATGTCACATTCATAAACACAAAAGCATTACCCTGTGCCCTATTCTGTAAAAGCAGTATGCAATAAGAATTCCATACTGCCCTTAATAGTACCAGTTTGGCTACCGGTAGATGGCGTACCTTCATTACCATCTACTGGTCAAGACGAGACCCATCCAATCTCTTGCATACTAAGTAGGTATGCCAGCCAGGTCGTACTACTGCGCGACCTCGCCGTTCAATCTAGACCTGTGCAAGCGATGTGCACAAACCACAGCACATCCACACTTCCATCTAAGGCATGGTACCCCCACCATACCCTAAACGAAGTGTCACAGGTCTCCACACAATTCCTTGTGCCCTAAGACACCCTTTTTTGTTTTATTGACCATATAGGCCATGTCTCAATGCCGTGGATAGATAAGGTCACCTCATTTATTCGACGGGTTTGACTATCCCCGTGCTAACAAGTTATATGAACCATTGCTATTCCATCGCAGGCTTTTTTCACAATGATATACATAGTGACCTGCTACCAAGATGGGCGCCACCCCGAGCTCTTGGTTGGCTCTAACCTTTTACGGTATGGGACGTATCCCATAACCAACCCTTCTCCTTTATCATGGCTTGGAACAGGCAGGCGCAAACCTGGCGGAGTTAGGCACCCCACAGTATAAATAACAGAAAGCAGACAGACTTTTTCCCACCCTAACTCTTTCAGACCTTCCCACCAAGTAACTATTTAACAGACGGACCGCCATGCTAGAGAATCCAAAGTTAACGGTAAGTTTTGGACACAGTATTGAGTGATCAACAGAATCAAACGCCTTCAAAAAATCTAAGAGACAAAGCAAGTTTATGCGCCCCAAATCATAGGACACTCTGATGTCATCTAAGATCTTTATTACAGCTGTAGATCAACTATGCCCTGGTCGAAAACCAGTCTGATATGGGGACAAAGGTCGAATCTTTTTGTGTTCCGAGATTTGCATGGCCATGAGAGACTCAAAAACTTTTGGCAAGGATGAGAACAGTCTTATAGGACGATAATCAGACGGATCGCAAGCATTTACTTTTTTCGCTATGGGAATAATTGTCGCTGCTTTCCAAACATCAGGGAAGCACGAACTAGTAAAACAGTGATTGAATATATCACAGCACAACATTTTTCCATTCATTATTAGCTCATACGCATGCATAAATTATCGTCACGGATTAAACAGAAAACAATTGAAAACAAAAGTATACATTGCTGCTTTTACTGCCACACTTCCAGGTTAACGCGCTGCTGATACGGATACACCTAAACCTCCGTGTCTGGATACTGTGTCCCTGCAAGCCGAAACCGTGTTCACCAATCCGACCAATTTGATCGATGATGATTGGACACCCGATATTGAAAATAATGCACCACAACCGCTAACACAAATGGAAATGGATTACATTGTGGCTAAGATGGGACTATCACAAAAAAATTCAGAATTTTTGACATCATTTTTGAAGCTTAAAAAACTCACAGAGCAAAATGTCAGCGCAACATCATACCGAAAATGCCAAGCTGAATTTCCGAAATTTTATTCCGTTGACGAAGCAAATACGTTCACTTACTGCCATGATATCCCAGGTTTAGTGAAAAAATTGAGAATGGATTATATCGCTGGCGACTGGCGTTTATTCATCGATGGTTCAGTTTCAAGTTTGAAGGCTGTGCTGTTGCATAAAACAAACCAAAAACCGTCCATTCCATTGGGATACAGCACAACTATGAAGGAAACGTATGAAACATTGGCCGAAATTTTGAATAAAATCAAATACAATGCACACAAATGGAAGATTTGTTGTGATCTGAAGGTTGTCAACATAATACAAGGCATTATATTAAAGGGCGGTTTTCCAAAATACTTCTGCTTCCTTTGTAATTCGGATTCACGATACACAGGGAATCAATATGAATGTAAAGATTGGAAAGCAAGAACTCCAGAGCAGAGAAACAATTAAAATTACGTAATAAACCTTTGATAAAGGATCTAGATGATATTTTGTTGCCATCGCTCCACCATGAAATTAGGAATAGCTGGAAAATTCGTTGAAGTGGTGGTCAACGATATTGAGGACGCCTATGACTGTTTGAAATCCATCTTTCCAAAACTCAGTGAAGCTTAAATTAGAAACGGTACGTATCGTTGCCGGTATTTAAATATTGTCATATATAAAATTGTTCACTTCGATATATTCGCATTACCAATAATTTTTCCGCTTTTTTTTTTTATTTAAAACAGGTATTCTCAATGGACCGGATATACGAAAATTAATGAAAAGCGAATCTTTCACAAATATGCTTTCGAACCATTATAACCACCTATGTGCATGGGACGCACTGAAACAAGTCATCGAAGTTGTTTTAGGAAAGATCCGTATACTGCGAGATGACATACAGACACAAGTGGACAAGTTGCTGTATTATTTTGAAAAAATCAATGCACCCATGACGTTAAAATTACATTTCATGCATTTCCACCTTGATACCTTTATGGCACAATTACCTCAGGAATCAGACGAACAAGGAGAGAGGTTCCACCAGGTGACCATGCCAATGGAAAAGCGATTCAAAGGCAAAAAATTAGATTCATTGCTTGCGGAGGTTTGTTGGTGGAGTTCTAAAATTATGCAGTTTGAAGATGAAAGCACCGAAGATGTTGGTGGGCACACTGAACAAAACATGCCCTTGAATATTATGTCTATCTCGGATGATGATGCAGACTCAGAACATGAATATGAACATCCTACGATGAAAAGCAGATCTTTAGAACCACAAACGTCAACTTCAACGAGGATGGATATTGACAATAATTGTAAATGTTCTAAATTTTGTTTTTATGCATAAATAACATATAACATAAAATGTCATATTTTTTGTAGTATGAATAGCTGTAATATGAATCGCAATTTTTAGTTTCATGCAAAATAAAGTTTATAAAGAAAAAAACATATTTGTGGATTTGTAATTCAGTTATTGAGCAAAAAATGAAGCAAAATGAATGGGCGCATATTTTAAGGGTGGCTATATACCTGATTCAGGTGAGCTTTATAAATTTTTCGAAACGTTCGTAACTCATAAATGTGGGTGGAATTTTTTTTATATCTGAGAATCACATTTATTAGAATTTATTACTTTGGTACCGTAATCATAAAAATCAAAAACCTTTTGCTTATTAATTTTTTTTTAATTCTGAGAATCATAAAAAAGTCATCAATGTTTTTTCCAAAGAATTTTGAGCAAATTTTTGAAATGCATACCTTTACTTAATTGTGAATAAAAGCGAAGCGCGTACATCACTTTTCATGATCTACGTCTCATAGGTTATGTGACCTTACATGAAAGTAATAGGACTTGCCACTTTTTTCAGTATTGGATTTTTTACGAATTTAAAAAAAAATTTTAGTTTTCAGGCAAAAAATATTTTTTTTCTTCATGCATTTATTTATAACTGCGAAACTGTTGCTTATGTAAGGAAATTCGGACTAGTGGTTCTCGAGTTATGTCAAACAAAAGAGCCTAAAACGTGAAAAATTCCACTATACGATACTTACTAACTTGAAATCGATATTAAATTATTATAGCATGTAACTTGACAAAAAGAATGATGCAGAACTCCTTCTTTTCGGGGCCACTTTCACGTGCAGTTCTCAGAATTGAGTCCCAAAATCATGTGTTGTACTGTGTATGGGTTAGCGGGCTGAGGATGTACGGCAAAATAATTTTTGTAAATTTAATTGATAGTCCATCTTCACCCGTTGCGTTGGATTTTATTTTACTAACACACCGACTTTTCGTACTTACTACTGTTACTTTTCGTAGTCAAAATTTTTCTTATATGAAGAAACATAGAGCACTAATTATGTTTTTAATTGATCAATATACTAATAAAAAAAAAAAAAACCAAATGGCCATTTCAGCCCTTGAAAGGACTTTGACCGAGCCTCTTATGATCAATTGTGTTCTGTATGTTGTGAAGTGTTTGAACACAAATGATCGAGAGCTGGACCTACATGTTTTACGCCGACTCCGAACGGCTTATGTTCTCAAGAAGCTATTCATGGCAGTTTTTACTCTGACGTTTGCCATTGTCTGCAGAGAGGTGACGGTCGAACAGAAAAATTAATTCAATTGAAAAAACATTCTATGTCAGATGGGGATTCGAACCTGGATTCTCTAGCGTATGAGCCACACACTCTACCCACTACGCCACGGCCGCCACCTGACTTAACTGTCCGATTCAAAAAATGTTTTCTTCCATCGTAAGAATCGAAGACACGAAAAAAGTTGTTGTAAACAAAACACTGTCACTTTACCAAATGGCAACGATAGACGCTGATATTTGGCAGCTTTGTTATAGACACAAGTGGCAACCTACTAAAAAAAAAATTTCGAATCGGACAGTTAAGTCCGCTTCACAGTGTGAATGAACCTTTCTTTTTCAACAAGGTGGTATTTCTAATTTATATTTCTTTGTATAAAAAATATCTATAGAATATTTTTTTTTTTCTTGATTTTATTAAAAAATGCCACAAATACCCAAACAATGTTCTGTTTTCCTCTTTGAAAATTGAAAAGCTCAGTTGTGCCTTTCCAAAGAAACCAAGAATAGAAAATTGAAACCGATTACATATTTATGCTTTCTATAGCCACTTGATCTTAATTTATGCAAAAAAAAATATTTGTGGGAAATAGGGTTAAGTTTTGTTACTTACATAAAAGGGGCCTAAGTTTAACAGATCATTCAATAAGTCCGTAGGATAAGTAAGAAAAAAACAAAATTTTGATAAAACTCGATTATATTATTCAACATAGTTGCCTTCGAGAGCGATACAATGAGCATAGCGATTTTCCAAATTTTCGAAACCACTTTTATAGTACCATTTCTATTTCTCGTCAAAATAGGCCTCAGTTTCAGCGATTACTTTATCATTGGACTTGCATTTCTTTCCAGCAAGCATTGTCTTGAGATCTGAAAAGAGGAAAAAGTCACTGGGGGCTAAATCGGGAGAATACTATGGGTGGGTAGGCAATTCAAAGCCCAATTCATTCAATTTTGCCATCGTTTTCATCGATTTGTGACACGGTGCATTGTCTTGGTGATACAACTTTCTTTTTTCTTTTGCAAATGTGGCCGTTTCTTGGCGATTTCAGCCTTCAATCGATCCAATAGTGCACAGTAATAGTCGCTTTTGATGGTGGTTCCTTTTTGCAGATAGTCGATGAATATTATAAATTTCGCATCCCAAAATACAGACGCCATCACCTTACAAGCCGACTGTTGGGTCTTTGCTCGCTTTGAATTCGGTTCGTCGACTGCTGTCCACTCAGCCGACTGTCTTTTGGATTCTAGTGTGTAATAGTGAAGCCATGTTTCATCCATTGTCACATATCGACGATCGAATTAGATTTCGTCAGCGCTAAACACTCCTCTGAAGCATCAATTCGTTGTTGTTTTTGGTCGACTGTGAACTCACGCGGCACTCACTTTGCACGGAGCTTTCGCATACCCAAATGTTCGTGTAAAATGATCAAAACACTACCATCTGATATCTTTAGAGTGTCAGCTAGCTCGTGCACCTTCAATTTGCTATCGTTCATAACCAATTTGTGGATATTTTTGATGTTTTGTGGAATAACAGTCTGATTTGGGCGTCCACTGCGCTCTGCATCATTTTTGCTGCTACGACCACGTTTAAATTCAGGAATCCACTTTTCTACCATTTGCCTCGATGGAGCAAAGTCCAGATAATGTTTATCAAGCCATTGTTTGGTTTCTACTGTATTTTTTTTCACCAAAAAGCAATGCTTTATCAAAACTCGAAATTCACTTTTTTCCATTTTTTTTTTTTTTTTTCAATAACAATAGTTGCACACAAAATGCTATAACTCACGAATCAATTCTCAGGATTTTGTCAAATTTTTATATGTATCATTTAAAGGTTGGTACTAAATAAAAATCATATGAAAAAAAAATCTAGTAACGCCATCTATGTGTCAGCCTATGGAGTTTTTGAACGTACTGTTAAGTTTGAGTTGCAGTACCGGGCTTGCGTCATATTTTTGCGTAAGCATCGCTTCCAAAAAATACTAAATTTAGATTTATAAGTAAATAATAGCACTCTTCTTCAAAATTTCTGGTACGTGTTTGCGTATTTTTTTCATGGAAGGAGTTTTTTTGCATGGAACTCTGCTTCGATAGCTCTTGTTACGTAAAGCATTTTGTACATTTTTTGTGTGAATATGTATGTCTGATACTCGATTTTTTTTTTTTTCTTTGCCTATAATTTTATTTTTAAGCCTACAGAGAACGATCAAATTAGGACTAGTACTGAATAAAAATGCGTCAGTGAAAAAATTAACAAATATAATGGTACACTTTTCCAAAGAAACTGCAAAACACAACAAAAAAAAATAGCAACAAAAATTGTCCTTGAGCTATATTTAAACTTTTACAAATGTATTTTTTCGTTTCTAGCAAATTTAAAATTATCTATGCTACAAAGTACAGAATTTTTTTTTTTTGTTGTTGTTGTTACTTATATCTTATATACAGAAAGAAAACTGCGTACTGAAATTTTTGTAACAATGCTTTGTTTTATTGAAAAGTAAGGTTTGTGTGGTGTATGTCAACTTTTGTCCCTTACTGTATAAGACTCGTATAACTTATGCTGTTCATAAAAAAAAAAAATTTTAAAAAAATATTTTTACTATAAACGCTTGTTATTTTACAACGCTTAAAATATCTGACCCAACAAGTCAAGATTTACAGAACCACCCACCCAGGCACAAAGCCTAACCACAATTTTACCGGATTTTTGCACTTACCATTGCATTATTCTGAACAACTTTTGGGGTAATTTATAAATTTTGTTTTTTTTTATTTAAAGATTAAAGTACTATAAAATTATTTTTTCGAAGCTTTTGCACGAACGAATTTAAAAAGTTTTGAAACGAAAAAAGAAAACTTTTTTATTACTTTATATAATCATTATTTAACAGAGGCATTGAGTTTTTTATTGCATATTGATTTAAATAAACGACAAAAGTAAATAAATTTATTTAAAATTTTTAAGCGCCCTTTAAATGTTACTGAAAATAATTCAAACATAAAAAAAAAAACACTTAACTTTTAAAGCACAAACGAACAATTAATTTCATTAAAATTTGGCTTAAAATTTAACTGCAGCCAAGGAAAGCTGCCAATATTTTAACTTCATTCTAAAATTTTCAAACAGCTTCAAACAGTAGTTCTTCATAATTAAGTCAAAATCATTTAAATTAAACTAAATATTCCATTGTCATGCTTAAATATTTATACATTAAATTTACCTGCTAGCTGCCGGTTGTTAAATTGCTTCAGCGAATCTGCAATATTGTCATATTTTACCAACAAACTAACTTTTTTTTTATAGACTGCTTTTATTATTTCCACAACTTTTTTATCTTTTTCCACATAAATGACTGATGCTTTAATAAAAACTTGTTTGCCACATTAAAAATATAGATTCCTTTTTTTTCGTATTTTATTGTATTTTATATTTTATTAAAGCATAAAATTTTTAGCTTTTATAGCGTTGTGACAACAAAATAGCATAAACAATGCTAAAACCACTCAAGCACGTTTTAGCTCTTAAATTCAGGCTTTCAATGGGCTCTCGACAGCGCGCCAAAAAAAAAAAAACAGTGTCACTTAAAAAAAGTTGATTTAAATAAAATGCCTGCGAAATACTTTATTTTTAATTTTTTTTTTTAAATTTTTTTTCATACTTCAAATAATCAACGCGCACAAACACACTTACAACGAAGATCCTTGCAGCTGAAATGCGTTTTGCGTGCGCTACACCTTGACGTATACGTTGCTTGAATTATTTTTTACTTAATTTCGTTGTATTTGTGATCTCTGCTCACTTAACAACAAAAATAGCGGCTACAACAAGACCAGACAAGTCAATGTTGGAAACTATTTTTCCAAAAGCGCGTACAACCTACTCGTACGAATGTTCGTCGTCAACTGACGAACGGTATTTTCAATCGGACGTGCTTCGACAGTCGAAAAAATTGCAGTTACTTTTTATTCTTCTTCGCCTGATGCCTTGACTGACTGCGAGCTTCGTGCTTCGTATGTTGTTACCAAAAAGCCAACAGGTTATACGAATTCATGCTGAGTAGATTGTGTGAGGATAATTAGTGTTAGTGAGTGTGTATGTGTGTTTGTGTGTGTGTGTGTGTGTGTGTGTGTGTGTGTGTGCTAAATTTGAGTGTATTGGTTATGTCTGCTGATTCGTATGTTATTATTACAGAAGCGCGAACTTATAAGCCAAAAGCCGAGGCTACTATCAACAGCTGTTGTTGTTTTTCTTTTCTGTGGTTGTTCTTATAATCAGGTGTTTTTCAAAGTACCCAAAGCTTAAGAGATTTAAGAGTGTGCGTTCTTAAAGAGAGCATGCAAAACATTGTTAGCATAAACATAGAAAAGTATTGCAAGCGAATTGAGTGAAAGCTTTGCAAAATAATGCATGGCGAAGAGAAGCAAGCTGAGAGTTTATTAATCAACTCAAATATGCAATGAAACTTAATAAACTATATCTAAGTAGGTGAAAGCAATGCAGTTAAGAACCATTTTCTCCGGTGTTTCTCAACCAATTTTGATGTTTTTTTTTTTAATGAATCAGAGTAGGAAGAAGCACCGAAGAGTTTTTAAAGAAAAATGTTAGTAGGCGTCCCTCGTGAGTGATATGGCATACAGGGTGTTTTTGTTCAACCGATTTTGATGGGACTTGGATCACAAAATTAGTAAAATTCTGTAAGTTGGCAAGAATTTTTGTATAAAACTTTTTTTAGAAGGATTTGAAATAGTATAATTTTATTTTCAAAGTAATCAAATTTAAAAAACTTTTCTCGTTTTTTTTTTTTTATTTGGCTTAGTATGAAACGTTACGTGGCATGACGTTACGTGACATTTTTTCCATTGTAGTTCATTTGGGTAATTAAGTAATTAATTAGGTAATTAAGTAATTATGTGATTTAGTTATTAAAAAATAAATTTAATATATTCTGCCTCTCCTTGCCTCCACCATTTTTCATTATTTTTAGCCAATGCTTTCCGTTTTTACTAAAACAAAAACTTTACGAAACATTTATAAAACATTAAATCAAAAGAAAAATTACATTTGTGAAACAGTGCAGACAATATGATCATCATGGTAAATGAATTTATATTTAAATTGCTTAAATCAATATAATAAAAATGTTTATCTAAGATAATATTATTAAATAATAAGTTTTTAATAACTTTTTACTTTCGTGTCACGGTGGACATTTCGGCGGAAATGCCCATATAAATATAAAAATAAGGTATTGTGTACAAAAAGTAATGAAATTAATGTTACTTGAAAAGATATACATAATTTGAATAGGAAATACGAGCCCCGGATCCTTTTTTTTTTAGTACAGCCAAATTTTTTATGTTTAAAGATATGTTTATGTTTTTAGTGTCGTTGAAAAGCAAATTGAATAAATTCGAAAATTCATCTTTCATAGAAAATTCGGACTCAAAGTTAATATTTGGTAATTTCAACCGATTGATTTCATCTTCACACGATCACAGCTCAGTGACGGTTAAGTCGGTGGGGTTTGTTGATATACCCATGGAAAAGTGATTTCATTGCCTTTAAAATGAGCTATTAAAAAATTTAAAAAAAAAAAACAACCGACTACAAATCCAATACAAAGTAAAAAATAATTTTAAAAATACTTTTCCTTTTAATTTCTTTGTCATATTTGATAATTTATTTATATATGAAATCTAACTATCTTAATTGTTTTTTTCTTATTTGTTTTATTATCATAAATATATTTATTTCTTGATGAATACAAAAGCTTTTAAGGTATGGGCTAATATAATCAGACTTTTAATCAGAAGCGCCAATTTCAAAGCATCAAATAACGCCCATTTTCTTGACCGTAATTTGTATTAACTGTATCTACCCCTACACTAAATTTCAGTACTTTAGTGTCCATATAATTCGAGATACAGTGTTTTTATAATATAGCCACGCCCATTTGTCGAATAACGCCCACTTTATTGACCATTATTTGTAATAAGAATGCCTACCCCCAAACTAAATTGCAGTATTCTAGTCACAAAATTTACAAGATACACTGTTTTTCTAATATTGCCACGCTCATTTGTTGACTTCCGCCCATTTGCTTGCCCGTAATTTGCAATAACTGTGCCTACCCCTACACTAAATTGTAGTATCCTAGAGTCAATATTATTCGAGATACAGTAGTATCTAGTATTGCGAGATCTATTATTGCCACGCCCAGTCCTTGAATACCGCCCACTTTTTTACGGGCACCTCCATGCTTATGATATCTATCTGTTCCCCAAAAATTATGGCAATAGGATGGCATTAGGAGTTATCGATGTACATACATTTAAAAAAAAAAAAAAAAAAAACAGAGAAACCGACGAACTTGAGAACCTCCTCCTTTTTGAAGTCGGTTAAAAATAAGTTTTATGTAAGTTTGTATTTCTGCTATTAACAATATCGTAAATCAAATTCGTGAAATATTAATTAACCCTGTGGCTCCTAAGAATGTGAAAATAGACCCCCAATCCTATACGATTTTTTACTCAGCTCGACATAACCTTTCAGCTCCGTAAATAGTTGCACTCAATTGCGGGACACCCTGTATAAGTATGCTCGCAAGAGTTGTTCAGTTTTTTTCAGGCTACAATTTTTTTAAGACAGTATAGAAAAAATTTGAATTCCCTTCAAGTTATGTCAAAAAAAGCGAAATAAATCAAAATTTTTTTGAGAAAAATAAATATATTACGAGTATTTTTTGTTTTTGTGCTTGCTTATTATACTGTTAGCTACTACTTTGCCAAAGACAGTGAACCGATATCTACATTTCTTACGGGGCTGTTGATCAAAAACTAATGATAAGATTTTTTGTCAAAATCACTAAGACCCACTATATTAAATGGACTTTAAAATAAATAAAATAATAAGATTTCCAATATAATAATATTTATAAGTAAATTACCAGATTTGACCAAGAAATTAATAGGAAAAGTAATTAATTTCAAACTATTTTTTTACTTGAGTGGTTTTGAGTAGGGATCTTGAAGTCGGTTTTTTTTTTTTGTTAAAAAGTTTTTATATCTTCCTTTTTAGAGAATATGATAAATGTTTGAAAAAGGTATACAAGCTACTTAAAGACAATTAAAGATTGTTGAGGAAAAGTTGTTTAGTATTTCTCAATAGATATTTTCAGCCTGAAGGTAACATCTCCTAACAGAGAAAAGTTTCACGATCTTTTTCGAATCCTCCCAGGTTCGAATCCTCCATCTGACACAGAAAATTTTTCAATTGAATTAGGTTTTCTGTTCGGCCGTCACGTCTCTGCAGACAATGGCAAACCTCAGAGAGTAAAAACTGCCATGAAAAGCTTCTTGAGAACATAAGCCGTTCGGAGTCGGCGTAAAACATGTAGGTCCAGGTCTCGATCATTTGTGTGCAAACATTTCACAGTTATTTTTATTACAGTAGCATTCGATTCTATGAAAGTTACAATGGGTCGATGATAACTAAAATATGTGATAAGCGAAAACACTGCATCTATAGTCCTTCCATACCTGGTTGTTGAGTCCTGCGCATGTTTGTTCGTAATCAACTGAACTTCCGTTTAAAGAAAATTAATAAGTGGTAATTATTGTAATGAAATTAATAGTGATATCTTGGCGGCAAAATTTATATTGAAATCTCCTGCCTAAATTAAGGGAAGCTTATGGAGATCTTCTGTAGTATCATTGAACCAGCTGGACTGTAAATAATTAACCGTCGATGTAGAAATTTTATGATATCCGCAATTTTTTAACTTGGTGACTCTTTCGTCGGTCATAACCATTTGAGTAGCACATAAATCACCAACCGCAGCCTAGTAGATACTCGAAAAAAAATGTGCTGCCAAAATTTCAGCTAAATCAGCCTAGATGTTTTAGAGATATAGCATTTTTATTGATTTGTGGGTGGTAAAAGAGGGTGTGGTGACATTTTTTTTTCCTAAATCTTTCCCTAATTGAAGGAAATCAGCTGCCAAAATTTCAGTTGAATCAGAACGGTAATTTTGGAGATATAGCATTTTTATTAATTTGTGGGCGGTCAAAGGGGGAGTGACCAAATTTTTCCTAAGCTCCATCTTCTCCTGAAAAGAAATGTACTGCCAAAATTTTTGCTGAATCAGCACAGTAGTTTTGGTGATATAGCATTTAAATTGATTTGCGGGCGGTAAAAGGGGTGTGGCCAAAAATTTTATTATAATATTGCATTGTCACCAGACTTTCATATGTATACTAAATTTCAGCTTAATCGGATACAAGCAACTCAACAAACAAAATTATTCATTAATGTTATTGTTTACGAATTGCATTCTCGTACATTTCATTCATTAGCAATTATTAGTAGCGATTAATTTTTAATATCGAGAGCAGGAGAAATTCTTCCTTCGTTAATGAATCGTCAAAACCGAAAAAGCAATTCGTTAATGAGTCTTCAAAAATATAAAAAGCAATTCGGTAACGAGTCGCCAAAACTATAAAAACTTATTCTTTAACGAGTCACCAAAGCTATAAAAAGCAATTCTTTAACGAGTTTCCAAAACTAAAAAAAACCTACTTGGCTATTTTAGATGATGAATATATATTACTTAATTTACTTGATAATAAAAGCCAGCATTCACGAACAACATGGGTTCGAACTCCAACTTGGTCCAAAAAAAAAAATTTTTTTTGTTGTTGTTTTTGTTTTTTGTTTTAGGTTTTTCTTAAAGATTTGGCTTTTACAGCAGTTCGAAATTTTTTTTTTTTATCATTTTTTGACCAACTTTTTTTCGGCTTCGTTATACATTCGTCAAAACTGAAAAATGCCATTCGTTAACGAGTCGCCACACACTATAAAAAGCAATCGTGTGCGAGTCACCAAAACTATAAAAAACAATTCGTTAACAAGTCGCCAAAATTATAAAAAGTAATTTCTTAACGAGAACTTATTCATATGAAAATCTTGAGCAAATTATAAGTCGATATTATTTATATAAAGAATAGGCACGAAATAACATAACAGAAGAAAAAATATTTCAGAAAATTTTTTTCATAAAAAATTTATGAAAATAACAAGACTTTTTTCAAATTAAATTTAAAAAAAAAAAATAAAATTTAAAAAAAAATATTTGCTTTAATGACGTATTAACAATAGAAAGTTAGTAAAAAATACTTTTCTTCAAAAATTTTTTATATTGAAAAGTTGGAAAAAATTGTTTTTTTGTTTCGAAACATCTTAAATGGATTTCAGCAAAGTCATGATTTCAACCGATGCTTTCTTTAAGCATCAAGCCAACCTCTGATGAAGTTGGAATGAAACTATTTGAAAACAGTTAAAAAAACGATTCATATGCGATTCGTTAACGAATCACCCCTCTCCACAATGTTTATTGGGAAGTTGTCGAAAATGGTTTGCGACTTTTGACAGAGATACATAGATACATACATACGAATGAAGCAAGTTATATATAAGCTTCTAAAAACTTTCAATAACTTTATATTAAACCAATTATACGAGAATAATAATGAAACAAGTGATAACGCCCCGAAAATCGGGTGCACTTAACTACTTCGCTTTGAAAATCACATTTTGTCAATCACATTAGAGCGAGTTCGTGTCTTAAATCTATTTGCCATTTTTTTCATCTTTAAACGCTCACGAACACGCACACGAAAGAAACTGATATGCATTATATATATATATAAATTTTATGTTCATATTAAAAACAACAACAACAACACAAGCAGTTACTGAGAAATATTCGTAAAACGATTCGCATGAAGAAACGTGATTTTGCAAACAGCTGAGCGTCGCCTGAAAATTTGACGTCAACTTTTCTTATTCTGCGCAACGCACCAAAAGATGTTTCACATTAAAAATTTCAAATCATTGCCGTTGAACCAAAGATAATGCTGATTTTGATGCATGTTTTTGAGATTTTTATACCCACAGGGGTATATTAACTTTGTCATTCCGTTTGTAACGCCAATAAGGAGTCGTGGCAGGTATAGAAAAGTATATATATTTTCAACATGATCTCCAGAGTCGCTTTCCGTGTGTCCGTCTGTCTGCCCGTTTGTCCGCCTGTCCATCTTTCTGTCTGTCGACACGATTACAGCCGTAATTTTAAAGCTATCGCGATAAAATTCAAAATAGAAGCTTTTTTTAAAAAAATGACGATCAAATTCGAAAATGAGTCAAATGGGATGAAAACCACGCCTACGTCCCATACACAGTGACTTTATTTTTACATTAAAATCTCTAAAAAATCCACAAAAATTAAGGAAATGCCTTCAAGGTTTGCACATAAGCCTTGATCTTTATCGGACGAAAACCACGCCTACCTCCCATACAAAGTGGCCTTTTCATTAATATAAAATTTTTTCAAAATCCACAAGAATTAAGGCAATGTTTTGAAATTTTGCACATGAGCTTTGATGATTAATATAAATCATCTCTATAATATTTGCCAAAATCTCATAAAACCCACGCCTATTTCTCATACAAAAAAGCTTTATTTTAAACTAAAATCACTTAGAAATCCACAAAAAAAAAAGGAAATGTCTTGAAATTTTGCACATGAGCTTTGGTAAATAATATGAACCATATCTACTTCATCAAAATAGGAAAACTTTCGTAACTATATAAAACTGAATATCATCGTGTCTGTTGTGACTAAAGACTTCGAATATACTTAAATTCGGCTGCGGGGGGTATTTTAGCTTCGGTACCCTGCCGAAGCTCCATTCCATACTAGTTTTTTATGTCATTTTCACTAAAATTCAAATAACTTGAAAATTTTAAGAAATATTGGAAAGATTTTTACTGCTTCTGTTTTTTCCTGGACAGAATTGCTAAAAAATATGAACACTTAAACGTAAATATTGGGGTTGGAATTAATTTTAAAGGTTTTTTTTCGGTTTTTGAGCATTTATTTAGAAACAACGGTACAATGTATATTATTCAAAGTATTGTCCATCGTTAGCTACAACATTTTCCCATCTTTCTGGCAGCATATGGATTCCGCGCCGGAAGAACGACTCGTCTTTTGAGGCAGTCCACGAATCGACCCATTTTTTGGTATCCTCGTAAGAAGTGAAGCGCTGCTCAGCCAAGCCATGCGTCATCGATCTGAATAGGTGGTAGTCGGAAAGGGCTATGTCTGGGCTATAAGGCGGGTGGGGTAGCACATCCCAATTCAGCGCCTCCAACGTTTCCTTGACGGTTCTTGCAACATGTGGCCGTGCGTTGTCATGTTGAAAAACCACTTTGTCGTGTCTTTTGCCATATTCCGGCCGTTTAACCTTTAATGCTCGGCTCAATTGCATCAATTGTTGTTGGTAGCGTTCCCCAGTGATGGTTTCGTTAGGTTTTAGCAGCTCATAGTACACGACACCCTTCTGATCCCACCAAATACACAGCATAAGCTTGGCGCCATGAATATTCGGCTTTGCCGTCGATGTTGATGCATGGCCGGGTGGTCCCCACGATATTTTTCGCTTAGGATTATCGTAATGGATCCACTTTTCATCGCCAGTGACAATACGATGCAAAAAACTCTTCCTTTTATGTCGTTGAAGCAGTTGTTCGCACATGCAAAATCGCCGTTCAACGTCTCTCGCCTTCAACTCGTACGGCACCCAATTTCCTTGCTTTTGAATCATTCCCATGGCCTTCAGGCGTTTGCCGACCGTTGATAAGTCGACTCCCAATGATTCTGACAATTCTTGAAGGGTTTGACACGGGTCTTCATCGAGCAAAGCCTCCAATTCCTCATCTTCAAACTTTTTCGGCTGGCCCGGACGCTCTTTGTCTTCCGTATCAAAATCACCACTTTTAAACCGACGGAACCAGTACTCACAAGTAAAAATCGATGGAGCATAGTCCCCGTAAGCCTCAGTAAGCGTGCGTTGTGCTTCAACCGCTTTTTTCTTCAAATGGAAGCACAAAAGTAAACCTTCCCGCAAATTGCGTTTTGTTGGAACGAAAGTCGACATGTTCACAGAGAAAAAAATATATGTTGTTTACACTTCAGTGGAATGACACATACTGAAAAATGAAGCTTAGACAATGTGCTTTGAAATGAATATAGTCACAGGTGTGCCCGATGCGATCTATTGATAGTTACGCCATCTCTTAGAAAACCTTTAAAACTAATTCCAACCCCCAATATTTACAAAATGCTCTATTGCAACAAACATATATTTCTATTTAATGCAAAATACAATGTTTTTTAAATATTTAGTTCTATCAATGGGTTCTATTTAGTTCTATCAATTTATAAACTCTGTCCAGGAGTAAAAAGAACTTACCAAAAACATTCCAACGATATCTTCAAAACGAGAATAGCATAGAAAATATTGAAGCTATTCGAATTTTAGTGAAAATAATATAAAAAAATATCGTTCAACATATCTTTCGAACACACCGAGCCCCTATCTACCACCCTTTTTGGTGTCCCCATGAAAAAAAACACACACAAAATGTCGGCGGTGATAGTTCATATCTCTCCTAAATTGACCCCTAAAGTAATGAAATATATCAGCTGGTTCTATTATTTTTTGCCTTTCAACATTGCCTCTAAGCACACCTTTAGCCTATCTGCCACCCTTCTGGGGATCCCCATGCAAGAAACACCAAAAGAGTCTATTATAGTTCATAACTCTCCCGAACTTAACCCAAGTGGAATCAAATATATGAGCTGGTGCTACTAATTTTTGCCCTTTAACATTTCTTCTGAACACACTTACCCTTATCTGCGACTCTTCCATTCAAAAAACCCAAAAAGTTTCTATATTTTTAGCTTGCCTGGTAGCTGATTCAGAAATGCTGGCATTACCAGTACAAGCATTGACAGTCCTAACATTAACAGTGTTGAAAATAACAGTGGTAACGATATAACATTGCTGACTTAATATTAATACAATCTTATGTAACGATTGTGTGGCCAAAATATCAAGCTTTCCAGAGGAAAAGCTAAAAGCGTTTTTCTAAAACTTTTTCAGAGTCTAATAAACCTGAAGATACAACCAAAACAAATGAGTCGCTCCATAACGACTCCATAAACGGAACTTTTTAAAGCTGAACCAAATAATTTGCCAATACGTTTTGTTTCGTAAGAACCGAACTTTTAGCGTCTCAACTCGTCAGATGTTCATAAGTTTCCATCGTCTCGTCTCGTCTGTTTTGGACGGACCTTCACTATGCTATTCTCGCCCCATTTTACATTTTTGAGCTTTATGCTAAACTCAGTTTAGAAGATCCGCGTTTTTTTCTTCTACACCGAGAAAAAAGCTTATGTTAAATTGAAAAAAAAGACCTAGAATAATTTATAAAATGGCTTTGGCAGTTTTCAGCCAACCAAGTACTTCATCAAAACGCCTAAGTTTTAGATGTTGACTTGCCAATTTTAATTGGATGAGAAATTAACCAAGTATATGGTAACTTTTTATACACTTCTTAAAAAAAATATTAATTTCAAAAATATAACTTTTTTCGGATTTTGTTTTTTTTATTTTTCTGTTTTTTGAAGCTGCCGCTTCACGTTCTGTGATTTGCTTGACTAAAATCGGCAACAACACAAATTTTTCTTTTATCAACACCGTTTTTTTCTTAGAAATTAATGACTTCTCGGCTTTTCTTGATGCTAGACGTATATTATAACAAGAACATTAAATTAAATGAAATATCAAATACAAAAGTTTTACCTTCGCATGCCGTTGAGATTGGAACCCACACCAACCGATACCACTGTGTATGAATTCGTTACTCTACGCATGGAGCCAAACACCTTTGTTACGCGGAGTGATTTATTCAATATTAATAACAACTGAAGCTATGCTACAGCTATCAACAGAATACTGCGACATACTGCATCTGTTAATACAGCATCTGTTAACATCTGTGAATCCAATATTTTTTTTTTGGCAGGGTATCGAAGTATGTGCTCTCAAGGCAATGTATTAAATAATAAATTGCTTAGGTGAATTAACGTAGCTGCAGTTATGTCAGCAAACAGCAGCAAGGCTGCTTGGATTAGTTGATAGAGCAATGGACTGGCAGCAAAAATTCCAGGGTTCGTTTCCGCACGGCTGGCAAAAAATTTTTTTTTTTTTTTTCTTTTTGTTGAGGAAATGAAATAAAATTTACTGGTGTGAATATTTACGTGTGTTTTTTAATTTACTTTATGTTATTTTTGAACTCAAAAGTGGTTTTATTACAGAAAAAAGCCATTAAATTCTCTCAAATCTATCCTTCTCTCGTGTGCCTAATGAAGCAGCTGTGTTTGCTTTTTGCAGAAAATAGTTCAAAACTATGCTTAAGCCATCCATGCTAGTTGTTTTTTAATTTTGTATTTATGGCTTTTGGGCTTAGGTGAATCAAATGTTTTTTTTTAGCAAAGTATCGAAGTATGTGCCTTCAAAGCAATGTATTAAACAATAAATTGCTTAGGTGAATAAGCACAAGTTTATAATTCCCATACAATTCTCTTTGCCCAAGCCGACTTAGGTGATTTACCTATTGTTTTTTTTCTCGGTGTAGAAGATCCGAAAATCAGTTGTTGGAAAATTTTTAATAAAAAAGTAAAATTTAATAGAGTATACATAACATATTGTTTTTCGTTATATTTAATTGAATGCAAAATATCAATACGAATTTAAATCAAATAGATATAAAGTATTGGATAACATTTTAACATCAAGAATATATTGCTCTTTATTTCCTTTATGAATGATTTTGGTTTTTTTCTTTAAAAAACTAAAGAAAGAACTGTTGGAATCAAATTTAAAATTTTTTTGCTAACATTGATTTGTTCCTCGTCTAAAAAATCAGTTTCTTCAATGTATTTGAGAATCTAAAATTTTGAATCAGAGCGGTGCTTTAACATTCAGATGATGTGAAAACCGGCTTAGATCCAATTTCGTTGTCCGCTAAACAAACCGATGAGTAATCTTTTGTTGCTTATGCAGTTCAGTAACTTTGAATAGCTAATAGGCACAATTTCTGCAAAACCAAAGCGGAATAATATGTGTTTTGTTCTTCAAAGCAGTATTTTCCCTTATTGTGCAATAAGTAAAAGTTTTCATATATCAGCAACTTTATATAATATGAAGAAGTATAAAATATTATATTATTACAGGGGTGCTGATCGGACTTTTAGGAACTTTAAGAGACTAAGCTTACTTTTTCAATAATTTAAAATTTAAATGGTTTTATTCTTAAAAAAATTATTTTGGCTTCCACTATGCCTTGGAGGCTATCATTTAAAAATATTTTTTATGCTTGAGAAACAAATTTGCATAGAAAACTAATTTTACAACAGTGAATTCAAAATCATTTATTTCTATAAAAACAAGTTACCCTTAATCTCATATGCACTTTGTTCGCTACAATGTTAAATACTACTCGTATAGACATTATTTTTTTTTTTTTTTGTTACCTTAAATTCTATCTATTTTTATCTATTTTTATGGACATTAAACAACCGTTTCACGCCGAGAAAATAGTAAAGAGCTTTTATTTTTATACCAGTTTCATGCACACATAGTTTGATGATTCATTAAAAACAGCCAATGATACGATGCACTTGAACATTAAACGTGGCTACAAACTAGATATTGAGTGAAGTTTTATTAAAAATGAAGAAATTTATTTCCAATGAAAATGCAGCAAAAATAAGACAAGAACGGAAAAAAATGCAAGGAATATCAGTTTTCACTAAGAAAAAAATGCAATAACTGGCAAGAATAAAATTGGTCAGGTTTCTGCAAGATGAAAAACAAACTGCAATACTGAGAAATATTGAGAAAATCAATGAAATTAAAACATAAGAAAAAGAACAGAAGGAAAAAAATGGTTTCTAAACTTTCAAGCATGAACCTCAAGCATGAAATTTCAGGACAAACAATAGTATTATAGAATTAAAGTGAATTTCAATAGAATTAAAGAAATAGAAGAAAAACAATGTAAACATTTCAAATGATGAAAATCAATTTTCAATAAGCTAAAAATAGAAAGAAGAAAGACTTTTGTAATTAAAATAAATTTAAACACTTTCTATTAAACTGAAAAAATGGACCTAAAGGTATTTGCATAATGTATATACGTACAATTCAGCTTTTAAAAACTATTGAAAAAACGTTTCTCCATTATTTTTATGCCTCAATACTTTAATACTTTTTCTTTTAATTTTTAAAATATGAGTAAAAATATTTTTTAAGAATGTACATTTTTTTCTTTAATTACGATTTAAAAAGCTTTTTTATTACTGCTTTCGTTTTCAATTATAAATATTTTTTAAAAGTGCTGTTTGAGAAGTCTTTTTTATATCCTACTTTATTTTTATATTTTATATTTTTTTTATAAAATTTAAGATCCTTAAATTTAATTCATATCCCTCTGCTTATATAACTTATATAGATATTATCGGCAAAATTTCGTAAGTTTTATGCAGCTTCTTTGGATCCAGTTTTTGACAACTTTTTGAGGAACACAAAAACTAATTGTAAATTCTTATATGAATTGTACATCTTGTATTTTGTATATTGTATACTTTTTGCAAAAGCTTTAAATACTTTAATTTTGGGACAACAAACATTTTGGGAAAACTTTAGAAAAGCTCTGGCACATAATTTAGAAAACTGAAGGGTTGGAAGTCTTTTATAAATGACTTAAAAAACCTTTACAAAAGCTTTAGAAAAGCTTTTACATAAGCTTAAGAAAAGTTTTTACAGAGAATTAAGAAACCCATTATTAAAACTTAAGAAAACTTAAGAAAACAAAATTTAATAAACACTTTTACAAAAGGAAAGCTAACTACATCAGCATTAGAAACTTTAACAAAAGCTTTGGAAAGGCTTTAACATTTGTGCTTAAAACTATATTAAGATATTAAATAAGTTATGATACCATTAAGGTAGCCTAATTTTCTCAGCACAATAGCGCCAAAAATACAATTTCATCAATCTGTAGAGATACAAGCACCGATTTTATTATTTAAATCTTAAAAACACATATCAAAACTGTTGTCAAGCATATAAAATTACTAATGAAAAAACTTATTTTATTCAAATTTAATTTATTGATTGTTTAAAAACCCGTAAGGAAAGGTTCTCTGTAAAAGCTTTGGCACAAGTTTTCTAAAGCCTTTGTTTTAGCTCCTTTAAAGCTTTTCAAAAACTTTTTTAAAAGCTTTTCTAATGATTTTGTACAGTTTTTAAATTTTTTGCAAGATTTTCCAAAGATTTTCAATAGCTTTGTAAAACCTTTTTTAAGATTTTGTACAAAATTTTCCAAAAATTGGCAAAAGCTTTGTGAAAGTTTTTCGGAAGATTTTGTGAGAACTTTTATAAGGCTTTCGTAAAATATTTTTTAAAGTTTTTGTGCTAAAGCTTTCGTAAAATCTTTTCTAAAGCTTTTGTGAAAGCTTTTCTAAATCTTAAGCTTAGGCTTTGTAAAACTTTTTTTAAGATTTTGTACAAGATTTCCAAAAATTGGCAAAAGCTTTAAGAAAGTTTTTGGAAGATTTTGTGAGAACTTTTAAAAAGCATTAAAATCTTTTCTAAAGCTTTTGTAAAAGCTTTGCCAATGCTTAGGCAAATCGTTTGTAAAGCTTTCGCATAATCTTTTCCAATGCGTTTGTCAAAGCTTTTCTAAATCTTTTCTAAAGCTTTTATAAAAGCTTTTCTAAAGCTTTTTCTAATGCTTTTAAAAGCTTTTGTGTACTCTTCTATAAAAGCTTTAGAAAGCTTTTAAATGATTCAAAAGCATGTGTAGAAACTATTTTCCCTTGTAAAAGGTTTTCTAAAATTTAGTAAAAGTTTCTAAGGCTTTTGTAAGAGTTTCTTAATCCTCTGCAAAAACTTTTCTTAGCCTTTTTTTAAAGTTTCCCAAAGCTTCTCGAAAGTGTGTGTATGAGCTTTTCTAAAAAATCTGTAAGCATTTTCTTTGCATTGTTTGGAATCTTTTCTAGATCTTTGGTTTTAGTACTTAAATCTTTTACAAAATCCATCTAATTTTGTGTTTAAAGCTTTTATGAAATGTTTACACGCTTTTAAAAACGTTGCGGCCGTTTTTTTTAAAGTTTTCCAAAATTTTCGTCCCTTAAATGTTGTAAAAGATTTCCGTAAGTTTTGAAGGAGCTATTCTAAATATGTTTTAAAAGATTTCGAAAACTTTAATGAAAGCATTTCAAAGTTTTTTTATTCTCTTTCTTTAAAACCTTTTTTCAAACTTTTGTTAGTAGGTATTCTAAAGATTTTGTAGAAGAGTTTTTTATTTCTCTCTTCTCATTGAAAAATCTTAAATTTGTACAGGAAGATCTACAAAAGCTTTTCTTAAGATTATTCATAAGAACTTTTTCGTGTTTAAAGCTTTTTTAAAAGCTCCTTTACAGCTTTTATAAAATCTTCTTACAAACTTTTTAAGAGCAAGCCCTTACGCTTTGGTAAATTTTTTGTAAAGTTTCTAATGATTATATAGAAGCTTTTCTATTTTGTACAAACCAAAAGAGTTCCTCTAATAAAGTTTTGATTAAGCTTTTAAGAAGGCTTTTCTGAAGCGTATAAGAAAGTTTTTCTGAAGCTTTTAAGAAAGCTTTTGTGAAGCTTTTATAAAATATTTTCTAAAACTTTTGAAAAAGTTTTCCAATCTTTTCACTTATATATCTAAAGAGTGTGTAAGAGCTTTTCTAAAAATTCGTACATTTTTGTTAAGTTTTGTAAGGCCTTTTCTAAATCTTTTTTTAATTTTTTATGAAAAGCTTTCTATAAAGATTTCTAAACTTTTGTAAAAGTAACGCCAGCTTAAATTTAAGCTGTTCACACTTTTACGAAAGCGTATTTAAAGTTACTTAAAAGCTTTTCTCAACTCTATGTCAAACGTTTTTGTAAAATCAGTTCTAAGTTGTTAATTATTTAAAAAAAAAGCTTTCCTGTGGTGTTCAATAGTAGGTATTCTAAGATTTTTTTAATAGCATTTCATATTTTTCTCTTCAACTCAAATATCTTTAATTTTATTTGACGTACGTCAACTTTTTAATACAATTTATTTTTGCTGTTTTTATTATAATTATTTTTATCTATTTTTTGTTATTTTGAAAATAGGGATTGGAAGCTTTTAACAATTTTCTTAAAGAAAGCTTAATGTCATTATTTGTTGTCGCATTATTCTAATACACCTATCGCAACATTTTCTATCCCGCAGCGCAAACAGATATGGAACAATACAAAAATAAAAAAAAAATCTGCTTAAAATATTTTAGTTGCCCTATAAAAATGCTTTCCCCATTTGATTTTGTCCACTTAACAACTACTACAACAACAACAATAACAGCAGCGGCATACCTATAAACTTATCGCTGATTTATTTACTGTTCTCGTCATTATTCGTGGCACAGCTTTTTACAGTACATTTTTACCGAAGTACACTCCAACTCTATTGATTCGCATCAGGTTCTTAAATTCTAATTGTTTGCTAGCGTATTAAAAATGCATGAAGAGCTTAGGATTCTGTTTTAAAAGCAGCGACATAATTTCCTTGAAGTGTTTATTTCAACCTAACTTCTTAGTGGAATCATAATAATACGTTATAATATTCTACACGTGCCTCGGGAGTGCTGGAAATGGAATAGATGATTGTTGGTTGTTTTTTTTTTACATATTTTATATATTGTTACTCAAGTACCGGCAACACTTATGTGGCTGCTCTGCTGTTGCTACTGCTGCATAGAAATCATGTTCGACACCATGTCGAGCATAAATCCTTACGATATGCTACGGATTTGCTTTACAGCTTCGAGGTAACAAAGAGAATCAAACAAAAAAACTCAAAACAACAACAACAAAATAAAAAGCAAAAAGGTTTACCCAACAAAGCAGTAAGAATTTCACGCTCATATCCTTTCTGCTTCAGCCGGATGTGTGCCTCGAGTGGTGCGTGTCCTGTGTGTGGCATTAAAGCGCCGACAATAATTCGGTTCGCTGCGACCGGAAGGTGAGTCGCATGCTTACTCGCTCACTCACTTACTCATTCACTCGACTTTCGTTAATCATGACGTAGCATGAAACAATGAATTTTATTGTGCGCGCTCTGAAGGAGGCAGTATCATGATATCGTTGAAAAATGCACGTTTTTCTAGAGTGTAGCAGTTTGAGAAATATCTTGGATTTCCATTTAGTACTAACTAGCGCTGGGGTAACTTTTTTTTAAATTTTTAGCGGTGTAGTTATTTGTAAGATTATAAAAACATTTGTTGGCCACAGATTTTCGTTTTTTTAATAAAATATATAAATCATCTACCCTAAAACAAAATATAAGGGTAATTCTTACTTGAAGCTAAAATATTGTCGAAAACAGGAAGTTCATATTTCAAGGATATTTTTCTCTTCAGCAACGAGAATAAACAAAAAAATTCAGACTCCTGAAACTAATGTCTAATAAATAATTTAAAATGATTTATTTAATTTTTATTTTTTTTTGTGCTTAGAAGACCTTAAAATGTTATGGATAGAATTTTCCTTATATCTGTGTATCATAAAGATAGCTGTTTTCATAAAGAATAAAAACTTGAACAAAGCATTGAAGGATTTAGACGTGCTTACGTATATAAAATCGATATAGGTGGCATTTTTGCAAAAGTTGAAGATAGAGTGTTAGAAAAACTGTAACGATTTCAAACCCAAAATTTCCATCTGATACTATTTTATATGCTTCGGATTAAGGCCCACCCTTTTTTTTTTTTTTTGTCAGTGAAACATTAAAAAAAGTCCATTTATGGAAAGGATTACATTTCGGATGCAACTAAGATGAAATTTGGCACAACAGCAGTATATTAGGTCAGTTCCTATCATCTTCCACGAAATGGGCGTAACCGGAAATAATCTACAATTTTTAAATCAATAAAGGTCATTTATGCAAAAGTGGAAAGGAGAGCGTTACAAAAACTGTGTAGATTTCAAACACGAAATTCCAAATGATACTCTTGACCAATTTGGACAAATTTAGGCTCATTGGAAATCACCTGAAATATAATTTACTCTTATATTGTATGCACTTTCTTATGCTCAGAAAATTTCAAAAAATCTGTTAATAGGAAGCATTACATTTCGCGAACTCATGTGCCATGCTAAAAATTTGGCATGGAAGTAGATTAAGTGAGTTCCTATCATTTTGAACGAAATAAACGTAACCGAAGTTATCGAAAGTAACAGGACTTAAAACAAAAAAACGATTCAATCATATAGCAATGGAATTTGGCATGGGAGATATGCTTTAATATGCATCTTATTTACAATAGGAAGATGGAACTTAAATTGCAACACTCAATTCACGTAACCAGCAACTGCCTGAAGTAACCGAAAACTAAATTTAAAAACACATCAATAATCACGGGATCAACTTGATGCAACATGTGTGGACGGGAGACCCATTGAGTGACCGTGAGTCATCGCAAGTGATCTTCATCACCATGAGTTGCCTTGAATGTAAGTGAGTGAATGTGAGTCGCTGCGAGTGATAGTAAGTAGCAAAAAGTAACCTTGAGTCGTCACCGTGTCAGTAGCCGTGAGTGATCACGATCCACCGTGAGTGACCATGACTGACCGGTAGCGACCGTGAGTGACCGTAAATGGCTGTGAGTGACCGTGAGAGACTGTGGGTAAACATGAATGACCGGGAATGAACGTGAATGTCTGGGAGTGACTATGAGTGGCCTTGAGTCACCGTGAATAACTGTGAGTCGCCGTGAGTGAACCTGAGTAATCTTGAGTGACTGTGATTCACCGTGAGTGACTGTGAGTCGCCGTGAGGGACTGTGAGTCACCGTGAGTGAACGCGAGTGACCATGAGTGGCCGTGAGTGACCGTGAGAGACCGTGGGTGAACGTGAAGTTTAGAGTGACTATGAGTAGCCGTGAGTGACTGTGAGGCGCCGTGAGGAGTTTTTTGCAAACGTTTCAACAGTTACGAGATATGGAAAAAGTTGCGGAAAACAGGTTATTTAGTTGCAGGAAAAGAATTTCGTTTGTTATAAGCGCGTGCAATTTCAGTATCTATTTCTATTTCAATTCAATTCAATTCAATTTCTAATAAAACCAAACAAAAAAAAGAAAAATAAATTTGTGTCAGCTGGGGACTCGAACCCAGGCTGTTTCGCAAACAAATCAAGCACATTAACCACTATGCCACGGCCACCACAAAAATCTGGTGGAAAGTTTTCGTTTTTGTCAGGCTTCTGTCCATGACAAATTTTTAACTTTTGGCATAAAAAAAAAAAAATTGTGTAGCTGTACTTCAATACAATTGAACTCCAAGCAGCAGCACTAGGCGAATATTAGCCGACTGAAAATTCAATTGACTGTGGTGCAACACGTTAAGCAGACCGCGCAGTAAACCAGACATCGACGAGTCCGGGTTCGAATTCCAATGATTGAAGTAAGATAAATATCAATTATTTCAAATCATATTGAATTTATGTGTTAGAAGAAATGTTTGTAATAAAATAAAAATTTGAATATTAAAATTCAATAAAAAGGCTATTTTTAGTACAGCGAATAGCGTTGCTATTTTTTTTTTTATTTTTTCGATATTTTTCGCTATTTTTTTCGTCAGTTACAACTGAATATTCGTTTGCAACTACTACAGCTCGCAAACGTAGTATAATTGGCTAATTTTTCAGTTGCGCTAAACGAAAAATTTTTCTGCGTGTAGTCCAATATTATAAGGCTTCATCCACTAGAGCGATAACAATACGTACCACCGTCACACCGCCACACCTCTTCAATTCGACATTTGTTATGTTATATTTCATGTCATATTTCACGTCACATGTCATATTATTATTCAAGTCCTATTGTATTTTAAGCAAACTACAAGAATTCATCAAACTTACGTTTGTTTTTGGCCAAACTTATAATTCGGCAGACACGAACGTTTGAACGGTCTGACAATGTGGAGGTGCTTTTCAACCTTATGTTTTCACTTCAGCTTACTGTCCCGTGATGGTAACCCTTTTTTTTTAAATGAATCATATATTATGAATATAATAACTATATATTGTTAATTATTTCTTTCCTTTTCACCGCTACCAGCATCTGTTGAAAGAAGTTTGAAAGTTTTTTAAAATATTATACTGTGTAACTTGCCACTTTATACACCAGAATTTTCTTAGATACTTATTATTAAATTAAACTATAATTCATTTCTATTATTATTAAACTAATTCTGTTTTGCTCCCACCGCAGCTTCCATGAACCATTGCCATTACTTCAACATTGAGCAATAAATTTAAACTCAAGTGCCTGAGTTTTTTTGTCATCAGAAATTTTGTCATTTAAAACTTTTTTACTTAACCTAGAATAGCCAGACTGTCCTTAAGAAGTTGTGCTTATACAATGCTCAAGAGATTTTTTGCTAGCTTTGCTGCACTTCAACTATTCAACGCGTTCATAACTTTTGGCAACAATTTTAAGTTGAGGGCGACAACTAAGCATGAAGTCAGGAGGGCTTTAAAATGATTGAGTGGCTTTAGATTTTTTTATTATATATTCAGAGTTGAAACTTTTGATATTATTCAATACTTAAAGCAGTTAAAAAATTGCTGAAAAGCTTTTAGTGCAGAACAATAAAATTACGAGTATTAATAATTTTTATGCTCAAACATATATTTTTATAGGTTGTTTATATTTGGAAATATATCATTTATAACTTAAAAAGTACCCACCTTTTAAATATTTTCGCTTAGCATTGCACAATAATAATAACAATATCAATTTAATTTAGTCCAAACAAAACGAACCGCTTAGATAATATTTATATAGTGCATGGTTTCCATAGATAAAACATTTAACGTGTCCAAAAGTGAGTGAAAGATGATGTCAAAATTAACATAAATATTTTTGCTTGAACATAAAATCATGCCTCAACACCCCCCAAATATTATAATTTAATATAATTGAGTGCGTGTCAGAATAATTAAAGCCAGCTGATTAAATGGAGCAGCAGAGATTATTAAAGCAGCTTAACTGATTTTAAAAAAAAAATCATAAATGTAGATAGCAGCATAGATTAAACAAGCAACATTTCAATTAAAAATTGAATCCATTTCTTGCCCTCATATTGCACTTCATTCCTAATCCCTGCCCTCTAATTGCCAATTGAAATATATCCCAAGCCACAAAAAAATTAACAAAATTCTTGAACTTTTATTGAAGTTGTTAACAAATAATTGAATTTATGCAAAAAGTTTTCGGAAAGCTAAGCGTTAACTGCCTGATTGATGCTTCAAAAACTTTAACTCCAATAATTGATGCTCTTTTTTTTATTGTCCTCTTCTTCAGGCATTTTTTTTCATATTTGCCACATTTGTTAGTTTGTTTGTAAAGCTGTAGTAAATATAAGCTACAGTGGCGTAGGGAACTTTTTGCAATAGGTGAATATGACATTTTTTTCCGTGCAAAACATAGATAAAAAAAAGTTTTGTGATAATTGTAATAAAAAAGGACGGAATTGTATGTAAAAAGAGTTTATAAATCTAATTTAAATTTTATTTTTATATATAAATAATTTTCATTTACTTAATCAAAAAATCAAGCATGCGAGTTTTCTAATGCTAATTTATTGATGACTTCTTCACCTGATATTACTATAGATATGAAGAACAAATAAGAACCAATATGGATTGTTCGTAATAAAGAGCTGCATGAATACATTTGTTTTGCCTGTAGCAAAGTGTACGCATTCGTACTGTACCACATTTTACAGCATCTTTCAAACTTTTGTACAGTATTTTCAAATCAAACACAGGCTGAAGCGAGTACTGTACAACATTTGGTTGGATCTTAACAGAGTGTGTACATAATTTGTTTGCAGCATACATAGCTAACTGTAGCAGTTTCTCTTTAAAATACACCAAAAACATACGAGTATACAAATTATAACAAGTAGGTGAATAACAATTTACTATACAACATATCGTTGCTCTCATTTTAAGCAATTCTCCCTTTAACTGCTTTATTCTCACAGGTGCAGATCTAATGAATTGACAAAGTGTAAGCATTTAAGTGAGCAGTTGATTTTTGTGAAGTGTTTGTATTAATAAAACTGTGTAGTTTAAAAGCATTTGTAATAATGGATGTGAATGAAGTAAAATAAATTTATAATAATTATAATTGTCATCAATTACACTATGACGCAAAAGAAACTTTTGGCAAAATAACAGGATTCCACGGAAAAGGTTTGATACTATGATCAAGGGTGAGTAAAATATTAGCTGGGTTTTGCGAGTTTGGCGCCCATTTCTTTTTTATGGTCCATTTAATATTGTGGATCTTAGAGATTTTGACAAAAAATGGTATCATCAGTTTTTGTTCAACAGCTCCGTCAAAAATAGAGATATTGGTTTAATGTTTTTGGCAAAACTATAGCTAACAATATAAAAATTAAGCAAAGAAACAGACTCGTAAAATAATGTTTTGCAATATTTTTTTAATTAAATGCCAAAAACGTTTTAATTTTTTTTTTTTTTTTTGCATAACTTGCAGGGAATCGAAATTTTTCCTATAATATCTTCTACAAAATTTGAAAAAAAAACTGAACAACTCGGTTTATACTTATGTGATCTAAACGTGTCTACATTTATAACAGTGGTTTTATCAAAGGCTGAGGTAAGCTCAGCCACTCCAGGATCTACCAAAGGATCCACAAACCTTTGGTTAAATAAGAAGACGCAGTTTATAATTTAAGTCTTAGTTTTTATTGACAATATCAATCGCTTATTATAATACTTCTGCAGCGCAAGGTGGTCGGGCAGTCAGTAGCAGTTGTGTTCGGGTATCCGTAAAAGGGTTAAGAGTGTCAGCTGGTGCTGGTCGGAATATTTTCGGGTTTTCTTCACTCTCAGGTATTACTAATTCCAGTATCAGGTAGTCGGTTTCAGGTAATCGGTTTCGGGTAATCGGTTTCAGGTATTCATCTACTGGTGTTCCTAATACCTAGGCGGAAGGCTCATTAGTATATATAAAATCAATAATAAAACGGTGGTAATAAATACTGCGGCCCAATGATCAGGATCTGATCCGCACCTGCAGTCCGTCAGACAAAACCTAAGTAAAAGACTGCGGCTCAATGATCAGAATCTGATCCGCACCTGCAGCCAGATAGTTTTAACCTAACTAAAAGACTGTGGTTCAACGATCAGAATCTGATCCGCACCTGCAGTCATATAGAAGACGAGCATAATGCTGCGGCTCAATGATCAGAGTCTGATCCACAACAGCAGCCAGCCAGACATAGCCTAATACCCTATAGTGGCCCAACGATCTGAATTTGATCAATGCCACAGCCAGCTAGCTAAAATATGTGCACAATACTGCGGCCCAATGATCAGAATCTGATCCGCACCTGCAGTCAGCCAGAAAATCCCTAAATAAAAGACTGCGGTCCAATGATCAGAATCTGATCCGCACCTGCAGCCATCCAGAAAATCCCTAGATAAAAGACTGCGGCACAATGATCAGAATCTGATCCGCACCTGCAGATAGCTAGATAAAAGACTGCGGCACAATGATCAGAATCTGATCCGCACCTGCAGTCAATATGCATTTCCACTGACTAATTGTCAATGCAGCCAAAATTACTTTGATGCTGTGATGTGTGCTGTGGTTGAGGCTCATTGACCAGGAACTGGTCCGCACCTCATACCACGTGCAATGCACACATGGTGAGCACTTACCTACGCGGAAGGCTGATGCAAGTGACCAACAGGCAGTCATTTATTCATCGGGGTGATAAAACCTTTTGTGAATCATACGATCATAAATAATGATTTTTGCCTGCCAAGCGATTTGCCAAGCGACTCTAACATAGTTGTTTGTGTGTCTGCCTATCTTATACACATGTTTGTGTGTCGCCCAATTTAATACACAGGTTTGTGTGTCGGCCTATCTGGTACACAGGTTTGTGTGTCGGTCTAGCTGGTACACAGGTTTGTGTGTCGGTCTGTATGTGCAACTGCATGTATACTACAGGGTACTTTAATAAATTTATAATACTTATAACTACTCGTATACAATTTATTATTAACATTCATTGATAAATAATATTAATAAATACATATTTTATTATTAACAACCATTGATAAATAATATTAATACCTATACATATTATTATTAACAACCATTGGAGAAAATGTGTGAATTTTGCCTGTTCTCAATTCTATTATATCTCTGTTAGCGTAGGCAGAGTTTGTTTTACTTTTACTTTAAGATGAGTTATACAAGTTATTACTCTTCTACGCTATGGTGGGCGTGGCCTACCAGCTAGTGCGCCCGACATGCACGCAAAATGCCCAGGTTCGAATCCGTACGACGCAAAATATATTATGTATATAATGATTATTATTTATATATTTTTTTTTTTATTTATTTTTTTTTCGCAACATGCCCAGGTTCGAATCCGGACGGCGGCAATACATTATATGTATATTTATTTTTTTTTTTTTTTTCCAACTTTTTATGAATATACATATAAATTTTCTCCAATGGAAAGAGGAAAATTGTAACGCCACGTTACACATTACTTAAAAATATCTAAAAATATCTTCGAAAAAATTGTAACTAAAACAACAATGAATAACTCTTTTATGTCTGTATGTTCATACTTATATAATCTGAACAGGTCAACAGTACTTAAAAAGCTCAAAAAGATACTTTTGTAAGTGAAAAATTGCTTTTTTTAGGGCTGTTTTCGCAATTTTTCAACGGTAAATCCTCAACTCAGCAAATGTTCAACCCAATATCTTCATACAAATTTTAGGCGGAAGAATAGTTAACAACTCTTGTGAACAAAGTTATATAAATTTAACTTAAATAAATTATTTTACGCGTATGTTTTGTGTTTGTGTTTGCTTATTAAACTGTTAGCTCTAATTTTGCCAAAGGCAGTAAGCCGATATCTCTATTTTTGAACTGAACTAAAAAATTCAAGACATTCCTTGGGGTTTTACTCACCGTTGATCATAGTATCCTACCTATACTGTGGAATCCCCTTATTTTGTTCACTGTTGCACAGTGTTCTAAAACAAAATAGATTGGACCAGAATGCATATAAAGTGATGCTATTTTTATACCCCACGCAGCCTGCGTACATGATAACATCCGTAGTTTTAGAGCTATAATTATTTGGTATGTCAGCTTTTCTTTTCAAATGTGAGATCAAGTTTGAAAATTAGCAAACAATAACCACATCTGTCTCCTTATCCGTGGGTCTGCTGGTCGACACGATTAAAGCCTTAGTTTTACAATTAGCGTAAAGATATTTGATGAAAAGCTTTTCTCTTAAATATAAATATCAAGTTAAAAAAAGTATATATAAATAATAACTATAATGATTTTTTTTACTGTACTATTTATTGTCGAGGCCTTTTTCGATATTGGCATTTTATGTCAGGTAAAAAGCTTTCACTTTGTTTTAAGAATTACTATTAATTAATTAATTAGATTTAGGAAGTAAAAGTAAAGAAATTTAATTGCATTTCAAGGAGCGAACATCGTAATGCTGTAGGTAAATATAGTGAAATATTCAGAAATGTACTGCATTTTACTCGGCGAAAGTTGGTATCATAATATATACCTATGTAAGCTTAGATGAAAGAGCCTGTGAACTTGAAGAGTTGATATTATTATGTATGTATGTATGTTTAGATGAAAGTGTCTGTGGAGTTTCCGTATTCAGAAAAGCTGGTTTGATATTCTGGTCTATATGAACTGTAGCGGCAGTGCTTTTTTTTTTGTCCAACGAATTGGTAAAAATAAAAAAGTTAAGTGGCAACTCGATGATAAAAAATTACAGGATTTTTAAATTCTAACAACGGATCTAGTTTCAGTCACCCATTTTTACCTAATGTTTGCCCCAGCACTGGATTCGTAAAAGTAAAAAAATGTAGGTGGCATTCCTATGGTAAGGGAACTACATATTTTTTAAATTCAACAACTGGCACCACCTTCTACCTTTATATGTATGCATTTTCCACATTATTTTAATTTATATTATTTACATAAATTAATTAAATTAATTAATAGATAATGCATAAACGTTTTATTCAATATACGCATCCATTTTTGACTTGTATAATTGTAAGAACATGCAAACAAGCGCACATCAGCATGTTGTCAACAGCGCATAACCTTCTGCTTATAGTACATGAGGTGTTTCTGTTATATCCTGTACTTGGTATACGATTGGTGTTCTTGGTATACGAGCACAAGTATTCGAGCGAATTTTATATTGAAAACACATTTGTTTTGAGTACAGTACTCGAATGTTTTGCTTTTGTTTTGTAGTGTATTCAATTGTAGTTGGTTGTTGACTATGATAGAATGTAAGTATACGTGTTTCAAGCAAATGTTTTGTAGAGGCGTACGGATGTATTCGAGCAGATGTCTAGTTCGTAAGGGGGGATTTGGCCGATGAAAAAATACATTGTATTTCTTTTTTTTTTTTTTTTTGTGCTTAGAACTATGGTGTTGTAAATATAGTGTTTACACCTTACTAGTTTGCAAGTTTTGTTTTTTAAGGTAAAGATGTTTGTTTTTTGTTTTTTAATTACAAAATTTTTTACTCTTTTCTTTTCGATATAATCTTAAATTCTGTTAAGTTTAAAAACGGTCCATTCTTTTTTATTTAAATCCGATTTTGTTATATTTTTTTTATGCAAACCGAAAAACATTCATTAATATACAGGGTGTCCCAGACTTAGAGTACTATAATGTGGGGGCTGATTCCTCGTGATGAGACGAGCAAAAAATCGTATAGGTGGGGGTGGTCGCAAATGTCCCCCTAGGGGGCTAGGAGGGAAAAACAAAAAAATAGGTGTCGTAACGTTTTAATCCATAGCTAACATATCTCTGCAACGATTAAAAAAAAAACATAACTTTTTGAAAAGAAAATTAAATTTGCTTTAAATTATTTTTGAAAAGTTTTTCCATAAAGTCATAAACAAAAAATGTATAAGCACCTGAAGTCAAAAAAATTGGTTTTTTCTTTAAAAATTCAACTTTCAAGGCAATTTGCTCAGAAAAAACCAAATGTTTTATTATTTTTTATGACGCAGTTTTTTTCCTTGGTCAATTCTCTAAAAATCCATCATACATACATTTATATCTAAAAATTAACCTTCTAATTAATTTACTGTTATGGGTTACTTCAATATAAACACATACATTTATATATATATATATCATTTAAAACATATTGTATAAGTTTTAGAATCATTTTTCGAGAAAATTATAAATAATTTACAAAATGTAAATTTTTATTTATTTATTTATAATATATAATAATTTAAAAATTTTTGGTATCGTGACTTTACAATACCTGTAGTTCGACTAGAATTCGCACAGAACCAATTTATTACAAACAAGTTTGAGAGTAAAATCACCAAAACCAAGATATGCCTCTTTTTGAAATTTTTTTCCCAACTGAATTTATAAAAAGAATTCAATATGATATATTTATTTAAATTTGTTGTTTGAATTACAAAATTGAATTGCATTAATTTAAGAAAAGAAATTCTAAATCTAAAACTTTGTTTATTTTATTCAAAAGAGCAAGCACCCGTAAGTCTGCAACTGAGTAACGGGACAATCGGATGATCAAACGATGCAAAATTAAAGCGAAAATACGCAACAACAAATTACACAGACTCACGTAGACCAAGGTTGATTTATAAGGTTGTCGCAGGGCTAATCGCACTCTCTTCTCAGTACCCATAATTGTCAAAACCAGCCAATTTTGCGAATGACTACGAAAGAAAAACGGATGATAATAGAGAGCACTTGCAGATTTTCTATGAGATGTCATCTTCGATTTGACAATTATGGGCACTCGCTCTCTCCCTTGCGACAACCTTATAAATCAACCTTGACGTAGACCAAGCGTTGGTTGTCATAACAACCACAAAGTAAGCAACGAGAGTATAAAAGGCAAAGCAAGAAGGAAATCGAGAGAGTTGGTGATCGTCAGAGCTAAAGTCAATATCGAAAGTGCGCCGCTACTAAAAAGGCGAAAAGTAGCAGAGACGTCAACAGGACACCGACTCAAAAGCTTTCAGGATAGGAACGTCAGAAAATCACAGCAAGAAATAACGTCTGGAGAACCTAAATTTGGAAGGAAATATAATGGTAAGGCAACAAGTAGGAACAGTACTCAATGTAGAACATTTCTCCAGAGTAGTTTCACTTGTTTGTCAGTAATCGAGCTTACACTGTGCTGACAAATAGAATCCTTGATTTTCCACAGACACACAAGATCCTCTAGTTTCTTTGTTATTTTATTCTTAGTTTCGCTTGTTTGTCAGTATTCGAGTTTGAATTGTGCTGATAAAGAAGAATACTTGGCCTTTCACAGAAACACAAGATCATTTGGTTATCCTGTTTTTTTTATTCTTAGTTTCGCTTGTTTGTCAGTATTCGAGTTGCACCTATGCTGGCAAAGAAGAATCTTTTGCTTTTTACTGACCATGTCTTTCCCTTTGGTTATATCATATCGATTAGTATCAGTAGCCATATCGGTAGTATCAATATTTGCTTCAGTATAACTACGATAAAATTAAAAAAATATTGTTAATAACGTTGATGAAAGAAAATAAAGGAAACAACTTGAAACCAAAGTCAGTGTCTCAAAATCACTAAATAATTGTACGCTCCCTGTTCACTCCCTGATCTATCCAAGCTAAAATCCTGAGAAACAGGAAGTCGTTAAAATTTAATGTTAGAAATCTCGACAAGACATTTGAAACCCAAAAAAAAAAAAAAGCTCGGGCAGCTCAAAAGCCTGGGTATTTGGTCATTACCTCAGTAATTTTATAATCAACGCTCGAGTTACCAGGGTAGTTTCAAGCTTATGCGCAGATAGGGAGTAAGTGTGTTCAGAAGAAATCTTAAGAGGGTGGAGGGGGCAGGGAGAATTCATAGAATCAGAATATATATTTGATCTCTTTTAAGGTCAATTCGGGAGAGTTATAAGCTATAATTCACAATTCTCTTAGCATGGGTCCAAGATAAGTTCGAAAATCGAGAGATCTTATTAATAAATATAGTACAGAAACAATTAATTTTTGTATAAAGCTGAAACAAATATTTTTTGCTGATGTTATGTCATATTTTACGTCATATGAAGTCAAAAATTCAATTTTAATAACAATTAATTTTAAAGCAAAAACAACTTTGACGTCAGTTCTTCAGAAACTGATGGGTGCTACGATTGCTCATACTCGAACAGGAGCGCTGCCGTGTGACCACTTCAAACGAGTGCTTGGCGATGTTTAGCTGCAATCCGATGGAGTTTTTGGACCGTTCCGTAACCATTTACGAAGTATAGATACATAACATTACACAATAGCCCAAGAAATTGTCAAAGCAGTAAAGAAGGCCAAGGTAGGTCTGTCGATCAACACGGTCAAGGCGCTAGTTTTTTTGGGATACACGAGAAGTTATTCACATTGACAACCTTGAAAAGGGTAAAACGATCACAGACGAATATTATTCACAGCTAATAAAGGGTGGTTAAATTTTATGGACCGATGTTGAATGTGAACCACACCTAAACGTCAAGTTTTTTTCTGCATTTCATTTGACATTTCTCAATTTCAGACTAACTCAATTTGAACCATGGAAAGATACACAATCGAGCAACGCGTTAAAGTTATTCAGGCTTATTATGAATATTGGGCGTTCAAATCAAAATGCATATTGTGCACTTTGTGATTTTTTCGGTCAATTTAATCGTCCAAATGTGCGTACAATCGGAAAAATCGTGCAAAAATTTGAGCAAACCAGGTCTGTAGGAGATGTGAAAACACCAGCGCATGCTCGTACAGCTCGTACTGCAGAAAATATTGCTGCTGTTCGCGATAGTGTGGCTAAAGAGCCCTCCACCTCAACTCGTCATCGTGCCCAACAATTGCACCTCTCACGCTCGTCGTTGATGAACATTATGCATAAAGACTTGAATTTACACGCTTACAAGGTGCAATTGACTCAAGAACTAAAGCCTCTTGAACATTTGAAGCATCGTCAATGGTCAGAATGGTGGCAAGAAATGGCAACAGTGGATGATCAATTTTCGACAAAAATCATCTTCAGTGATGAGGCACATTTTCACCTCAGTGGATTCGTCAATAAGCAGAATTGGCGCATTTAGGCGAATGATAATGCAAGAGTGATTGTCGAAAAACCAATGAACAACCCAAAAAGAGTGACTGTTTGGTGCGGTTTATGGGCTGGCGGCATCATCAGGCCGTATATTTTCCAAAATGAGGCCGGTCAGGCAGTTACTGTGAATGGTGTTCGCTATCGTGAGATGATAACAAACTTTTTATGGTTGGACTTCTTTCTTTAGGGTTATTTGAAAGAAAAGGTGTACGTCGATAAGCTAAAGGGTGAGATAATTCGGCACATTAACGGCATAGAACCTCACTTATGCCTCAGCGTCATCGAAAATGTGGACCATCGGATGGAGGTGTGCCGCCGAGGTCGCGGCTGCCATTTGGCCGATATTTTGTTCCATATATAATTGAACCATACCAATATTATCATAATAAAAAGATATGCCAATAATTTCCTAAATAATTTGTGTTTTATTCAAAATAAACATCGGCCCTTAAAATTTAACCACCTTTTAGATAGACTAACAGCCGTGGCGTAGTGGGTAGAGTGTGTGTCTCATACGCCAGAGAACCCAGGTTCGAATCCTCCATCTGAAACAGAAAATTTTTTCAATTGAATTCATTTTTCTGTTCGGCCGACACCTCTCTGCAGACAATGACAAACTTCAGAGAGTAAAAATTGTCATGAAAAACTTCTTGAGAACATAAGCCGCTCTGAGTCGGCGCATGTAGGTACAGTTCTCGATCATTTGTGTTCAAACATTTCACAACACACACAACACAATTGAACATAAGAGGCTCGGTCAAAGTCCTTTCAAGAGCTGAAATGGACATTTCGTTTTTTTTTTTTTTAGTAGATAGACTTGACATTGATTTGAAGCAAAAACGACCGCATTTGAAGAAGAGTAGAATGCTCATCTAACATGATAACAAACCGGCGTTTGGCAAAAATCCATAAATTAGGCTATGAACTGCTACACTATTCACCATATTCTCAAGAGATACGTTCAGGATGGTTCAGGGTGGTAAACAGAGCTGGATTGAAAAGTATTCCTTACAATTAAATATTCCAATTTTTTTCCAATTCCATTCCTAAGGAATTGAAACATTTAATTACCAATTAAAATTCCTCTAATGGCATTAACCAATTTTATCCTATGCCATTCCTGATTAACTGCGACGACCAATTACCAATTAACTAATTCCAAGAAATTGGAACTGAATTGTAATGAATGCTTTTCGATCTAGCTCTGTTTGTCACCCATCTTGTAAGATTTAGTCTGCTTAAACTCATTTTATTTAAAGTTCCTTCTTAATTAAAAGCAAATTTTTCTAGAAAAGCCATTCTTTTTGATGTACCATTTATCAGTTTAAAAAAAATTCAATCGAAGGGGGAATGTATTCCTTAAATCCCCCTAATCTACGCCATACATAAGCAATACCTAGCTCATTCGATTTCAATTTGCTTGCTTGTGTAAATTGTGATGATTCTCTTCTAACATTAACTTTCTTGCTTGACTTTGATTTGATTGGGATCAACTTTAACTTTACGCAGACCTGTGAAAAGTTCTCATCTGGAGTTGTTCTAAGTAATTTTCTTTTTTTTTTTTTTTTTTTTTTTGTTCTGATGCTGCAAATTGTCATTTAAGCGAAATAAACGCCACCCTGCTAAGACTTAGTTCAGGTTTTAACCTCAGGTTGCTACGCAAACTTTTATTTCTTACATAAAATTTATTTTTGCCTTTTTTATGGTACAACTTGGCAACTAAATAAATGGCTCTCAAAAAAATAAAAAAATAGCCATTTTCTTTATGTCTACTTGTTTTGAGCTGCATGTCCTTTGCGCTACTTTCTGGTTCATTTCCCACACGCTAGCTCTGTTAGTTCGCCCAAAGTGCTGCAAATGCATTTCATTTATTTTTAGTGCTTTTAACTGTTTCTTCATCCTTTCATGCTGTATATATAGCTATATTTTCGCATGTCCTGTATTCATTTCATACTCTATAGCTTTGGATATTAAAACAAAACAAAAATTTTTAGTTTTTATACCGAAAGCTTTTATCTATTTTCGAGCTGAGTTCTGTGGCTGTATATGTGGTCATCTATATGAAGGATTTGAATGTGATTTTTTCTTTTTTTTTTGTATTTTTGGGTTCTTCGATTTTATTTCAGCTGCAAATTCGTACGTTTTGTTGATTTACCAGTTGAAACAACGTTGATGCATGAGTTTAAAGCTCGAAGGCGGTTTTAGGTTGAATAAACTTTTCATTATGGACTTTGAAGCACATTTTTCATGTGATATTGTTGAGATATTGCAACAAGAGCTTAAATAAATGATAATTTTATTTTATTTAGACTGATCTATTGTGAAATTTTGTGCTCAAAAAATTTACTAACTTATTCACTTTCCTACATAAGCGTTTTATTCATTTTTTTCATTTTTATTCATGGAATATAGCTACGCAATTTTGAGTCCCAATTCAAAGAAATATGTGCTGCATACAATGTGCTCTATGATGTGCTGCGTTGGAAAAAAAGAAAAATGTTCTTAGGGATTAGTTTTATGAAGTGAACTTTAATTTAGTTCGGCCCATTTTTAGAAATCTAGAAATTGTGCTGTAATTGTTTATTGTGTTCAAAGTACGACATATTGAAGTGTATTTTTGCAAAAAGATTACTATTATGTATATTTCTGAAGGACGTTCAATCTATTTTGTAATTTTACATCGGTTCGATCAAAATGTTTGCACCAAAAAATTTGCTGATCGTTTTACACAGCTCCGAATTTCCCAGTTGTTGGCACCAACATTTAACCGGTTGTGGGCACCTAATTTTTTTTTTTACTGTAAGCGTGTGTTTATTATAAGTAAATTCTTTGCGGAACTTCCACGAATTCTTTTTTGTGTTATTTTAGCCATGTTAACTACAAAACTTAATTACATCGACGCCATTAAGCTGTGCAAAATCAATAATGAGCCCGCAAAACCGACTGCCGTAGTCTATGACGTTTCTTGGATTAGCTAGCAGTGCTACTTCAAGAAAGTCAGTGAGCAGTTGGGCGGCGTTTAGAACGTCGAATATGGTGTTTTGTTGAGTTTTACTCGTAGATGTACCCAACGTGTGCCATCCAATCAGGGGCCGAATCGCAGCTTTCGTGAACGTACAACTCGTCACGTTGAAGACGATTCTGTTACGAGTTGAGGCCTTCAAAGACCTCTGCCCACTTACGGCACGTAACGAACCACAAAATATAACTACCCTGTGTTCTTATGTATGAATGCACACTAACCGGGGACGAAACGGCAACGACCAACGAAAAAGCCGGTGACTATAAAACCAAAGAATTCTGACCGTCTTGTCGTTTCGTTACGTGCTGTAAGTGGGCAGAGGTCTTTGAAGGCCTCAACTCGTTACAGAATCGTTACTATTTAAATTACTATTTACTATTTAAATTATTTTGAGTCACTATTTTCAAACCCTAAAGTTGCATGCACTTTAAGGATATTAAACTTTGGTTGAGAAACTGCAGAATAAGAATAAACAAACTGAAAAGTACGTATGTTGCATTTACTTTGCGAACTAAAACATGTCCTATCGTTATACTGAATCAAATCAAATTCCTTAAGCTAATAACGTTACATATTTTCGTAGAGCGTAAGCCCTAAAGTTAAACTTTCTACTTAACTGTAGTTCAAGACTTCATTTGGAACTTAAGGTACTGTTGTACAATTCTAAAGGGTGTCCCAAAAGTCGTGGCGTAGTGGGTAGAGTGTGTGACTCTTACGCTAGAGAACCTAGGTTCGAATACTCCATCTAACACAGAAATTTTTTTCAATTGAATTAATTTTTCTGTTCGGCCGTCACCTCTCTGCATACAATGGCAAGCCTCAGAGAGTAAAAACTGCCATGAAAAGCTTCTTGAGAACATAAGCCGTTCGGAGTCAGCGAAAAGCATGTAGGTCCAGTTCTCGATCATTTGTGTGCAAAGATTTCACATCACACACAACACAATTGATCATAAGAAGTTCGGTCAAAGTCCTCTTTCAAGGGCTAAGATGTCCATTTTCGTTTCGTTTTGTTCGTCCCAAAAGTCAGTGGCACTTACATTTTTTAATAAAACGTATTATTTTTCGTAACCTTGGTTCGAATCCCACCTGACACAGAAAGTTTTTTCAATTGAATTAATTTTTCTATTCGGCCGTCACCTCTCTGCAGACAATGGCAAACCTAAGAGAGTAAAAATTGCCATGAAAAGCTTCTTGAGAACATAAGCCGTTCGGACTTGGCGTAAAACATATAGGCCCAGTTCTCGATCATTTGTGTTCAAACATTTCACTACTCACACAACACAATTGATCATAAGAAGCTCGGTCAAAGTCCTTTCAAGGGCTGAAATGGCCATTTCTTTTTTTTTTATTATTTTTTTTAAATGTCTGTGAATTAACTAAGAAACACGGATATGCTTAACTACAGCCGCGGAGGGTATTTTAACTTTGACGTCTAAGAAGCATTCCTTATAAGTTTTGTGTTTAGCTAAAGTGGATATAGTTGAGACTATAAAAATTAAATTTTTTTTCACATGTAAGCATGTTAGATGATTTCCAAGCTAAGCTTGAGTGAAAAAAAAATATTTAAGCATGGGACATTGGCCTAGTCATGAATGGGACACGTTTCAAAATTGTTTTTTTCATGTGAACGTTATGTCTATCTTACAATAACATAGTTTGTGCATATTTTTTATAGGTTCATGTAAATAAGTGACATTTTAGTCTATAATTTTTTTTTAAATATACACAACTGCTTTTAATTTGTCATACACGGCTCAATGTTTTTGTCTTTTCAATGGCAATTGTATTTTAATGTCCTCCCCCTCCCCCTCCCCCCTCCTCAATAACATAAGGTTAAGGATATCAATTTTCAATGATTTTTTCAGATATACTGTTACAAAGCGCAAACAAAATATGTCCAAGCATAGAATCCAAAATTATGTAACTGCATTTGAAGCAATATAAACGGCTTTAATCATTTTTTAAGTAATTTATATAAGAATCACTCACAAAAACATTAATTTATGACGGGATTCCAAAATCGAGCTTTATTGTTAATAATACGTTCTGTTTTAAACAGTATTTTTTCACTTTTGACAACATTGTTGTTCGTGTTTCGGACATTGATGTTGAATTTAATGATTCACATGAATAAACAAACATTTATTTTGTGAAAAATTTCTTAAAATTAAATAAATATTAATAAAATATCAGTAAATAGCATTTCATTAACATTTTTGAGTTCTTTGGAAGAATTTTTAATGTGTCCCACTCATGACAGCATTAATATCCTTCCCTCCCCCTATTTTTATTCTCCACCCAATCAGTATTTTTTTCTGTCGTAGCTTACGCCCGTAGCTTTTCAACGGTATACCACCTTGTTCCAAAAGAAAGGTTCATTCACACTGTGAACCGGGCTAAACTGTCCGATTAGAAAATTTATATTTTTATTATACGCATTATATTTTTATTCTTCAAGGAAGTCTGATCTGCGCATTATGTTTTTTTCGTCTTTAAGTTAGTTCATTTATGCTCCTGCTGTTGTTATAAAAATACTTCCCGCTTCCTGGTTTTTACTCGTTCAACCAAAGCTTCAAACCGACTACTATTATTATTAAACCAAACATTCAATAAGTGTAAATATTAAGCAAAAACCATTCAGGCAAATAATACCTACTTTGACTTTTCTGCCATCTATACCGTAAATAAGACAAAATAATAAAAAACCAAAAATAATTGAAGGGAATTACTTCCAATTTAATGGGGGGTGCCCATGATTTATGAGATATAATAAAAGTGAACATAAACATGAGTGTATCTTTATTTTGTTTTTGTTATATTATTTTTTTTTCCAGATAATCATGCCTTCTTGCCAATGGGTGTTCCGTTCTGCTTGTTGGCTTACAATCTGCATAATAAATCTCAAGAGTTGCATCAGTGCTGAAGTGCGTTATACTGTCTTGAAAATGTGTGCATAAATCTTTGCTAGAAAATAACTGCAAGATACAAAAACATAACAAATGATTTTGTACAGTTTTTATAACATTTGTTGCCATTAAACTGTCTCCCACATAAATAAAGACAGCACACATACACATGCACACTGCTTATATATGCGCTACATATTCATGTTTATCTTAAAAATGTCCTTTTCTTGTTTGGCCAAAACCTATGTGACATGCGGCAGATAAAATAGCCAAGAGCTTTAAGTGGTTGGTTCCGTACATTGGTCTGCTAGATTGCCTGTCTATGTTGAAGTTATTTGCTCATTTGTTGATGATATTTTGAATGGGTTGAAAGCATACGTCTGCGGGCGTGTTGGTTCAATGGACTATAAAAGAAAAAGGAAACGAAGTGTGTCAAACGGTCATGGTATTTAATTTTTTTTTTTTATATATATATATAAGTATATTTACAGAATGTGTAGCAGTAGAATTTGTAGAGCTGGGAGAATGACTTTTAAAATGTTGAGGAAAGATTAAATTCACTGAGAAAATTTCTTCGAGAAAATGTTCTAAAAAAATTTGTTTGTTCAATTTCAATTCAATTTTAATTCAATTTCAATTCAATTTCAATTCAATTTCAATTCAATTTCAGTTCAATTTCAATTCAATTTCAATTCAATTTCAATTCCATTTCAATTCAATTTCAATTCAATTTCAATTCAATTTCAATTCAATTTCAATTCAATTTCAATTCAATTTCAATTCAATTTCAATTCAATTTCAATTCAATTTCAATTCAATTTCAATTCAATTTCAATTCAATTTCAATTCAATTTCAATTCAATTTCAATTCAATTTCAATTCAATTTCAATTCAATTTCAATTCCATTTCAATTCAATTTCAATTCAATTTCAATTCAATTTCAATTAAATTTCAATTCAATTTCAATTCAATTTCAATTAAATTTTAATTCAATTTTTGTGCAATTTCAATTCAATTTCGATTCAATTTCAATTCAATTTCAATTCAATTTCGATTCAATTTCAATTCAATTTCAATTCAATTTCAATTCAATTTCAATTCAATTTCAATTCAATTTCAATTCAATTTCAATTCAATTTCAATTCAATTTCAATTCAATTTCAATTCAATTTCAATTCAATTTCAATTCAATTTCAATTCAATTTCAATTCAATCCAATTTCAATTCAATTTTAATTTAATTTTAATTCAATTTTAATTCAATTGCAATTCAATTTCAATTCAGTTTTCCAAATTGAACCAAATTGGGCCCGAAAAAAACAAAAATGAAGAAAGTCCCCAAAAAATGTAAAAAATTTATAAATGTATAAAGGGCAAGGCGACTGCGGTCTTCATGTCATTTTTGGGCACATAGTCTGTGGCATAATTTTCCAAAATGAAATAGGGAGCCAAAAAATCAAAATCTCACAAATTAAATTAGACACCGAACAGTTCACATCCGAAGCTGTCAGGATATATAAATATTTTCCTTGTACCACATGAACACATCTATAGGAATTGTGAACTCATTTAAACTCAATAAATTCCGATTGAAAATTTTGAAAAACCATTTCGTACAATGGAAATACCATATTTTTCAAGTTATTGATGTAATAAATGAATTGTTTAAGATATGTTTTAAAAAAAAAAGAATAAAATTGTAACAATTTTGAAATGCTATTTAATTTTTTCCAGTAATTGGGGTCTAGTATCAGTATAATATGAACCATTTTTATTATATTTGGCAAAATCGGATCAAAACCACGCCTACCTCCCATACAAAGTGACGTCATCAAAATAGGAAAACTTTCGTTAATATATAAAACTCAAAAAAAATTGAATTGAAATTGAATTGAAATTCAATTTCAATTCAATTTCAATTCAATTTCAATTCAATTTCAATTCAATTTCAATTCAATTTCAATTCAATTTCAATTCAATTTCAATTCAATTTCAATTCAATCCAATTTCAATTCAATTTTAATTTAATTTTAATTCAATTTTAATTCAATTGCAATTCAATTTCAATTCAATTTTCCAAATTGAACCAAATTGGGCCCGAAAAAAACAAAAATGAAGAAAGTCCCCAAAAAATGTAAAAAATTTATAAATGTATAAAGGGCAAGGCGACTGCGGTCTTCATGTCATTTTTGGGCACATAGTCTGTGGCATAATTTTCCAAAATGAAATAGGGAGCCAAAAAATCAAAATCTCACAAATTAAATTAGACACCGAACAGTTCACATCCGAAGCTGTCAGGATATATAAATATTTTCCTTGTACCACATGAACACATCTATAGGAATTGTGAACTCATTTAAACTCAATAAATTCCGATTGAAAATTTTGAAAAACCATTTCGTACAATGGAAATACCATATTTTTCAAGTTATTGATGTAATAAATGAATTGTTTAAGATATGTTTTAAAAAAAAAAGAATAAAATTGTAACAATTTTGAAATGCTATTTAATTTTTTCCAGTAATTGGGGTCTAGTATCAGAAAAATTAGGCTATTTTTCAGAATGAAATTTAAAAAAAAAATTGTTTTTCCTTATCTTTGAGGGTGAATTTTTGTGCTTCTTTCTATTATATTTTATTTGCTTGTTTTTCAATTTAATGTAAGTGTTATTTCAACTCTACTCATAACATTTCAATTTACCGTTCATTCTGATGCTCCTAAAAGTAAGTTACAATCATTGATCTTTTATATTTCGCTTCTATTTTATCATCCTCAATAAACATGACATGTTTGGAAATAAATTTAAGTAGTCATTATTACACCCACAACCAATAAACACCACAAATGAGTTTATTGCTTTCCGGACACGACGGGGATCCAGTGTAATAAAACATTTTTGCACAAGCTAAGGGAAAAAAAAGCAAAATGTCTGCGGCAAGCTGCAAAAATTACATGTTCTGAAAACTTTCTGAGTGACTTCAAAAACTTTTTTAATATCATCAGCTCTGGCGAAAAAAAAGCTCAATGCTGTCAAAGCAATGCCTACAGGCCTTAAACTAGGCAACATTTTTTTTTTGTTTTGCTTAGGAAATCTGTTAAATAAAATATTAAAGCCAAATATTGGAGTCGGCGAAGGTTGCCGCAGAGACTCCAAACACTTCCCAACCCAAAGCGTTCAAATTCTACGAAAATCTCCTTTAAATCCAATTTATTTTGGATTTTTTAGGCACATATTTTAAGCGGTTTTAAAGAAAAAAATTATTTGGTTTATATAACATTTCACACCAAAAGGTTATCTCAACTCTTTTGCTCAAACTCTTTTGGAATCCTAAACAAACTTATAACCTCAATTTAAATATAGATGACTTATTTAAATGTCAGCAGTTTTGGTTGAAAATTGAATTTCATTAATATTAGGCTTTTGTATCCTCCCCATAACAACAGAATAACAGCAAAAAAGAAACACACCCCATCTTCCCAACATTGCTCTGTCACTCAAATAAAAAACAACACCTTAGAAACAAATAAAGACTGCTGATCATCAGCTGATTGAAGTACGCGGCACTTCTTCTTCTTCTTCCCACTCCTCACTTAATTAGACGTGACAACGCACTTCCGGTTGAATTGTATTTGCAAAAGCAGATAATGGCCAAATGATGGCGACAGCTGTAGCTCTGCGCTAGCTGCCGTTACACCATGGCACGGCACGTAATGTAAACACAAGGTAACAGCCACTGGCGATGGACTGACTGTGTGTTGAATCTGGCTTAGAGGGCGTTTCGTGCACGTTCGTTCATCTGCTTGTCGATGATTAGCAGGAGTGAGACTGAATATTTGTTTTGGTGCGTGATTTGAAATTTTAAACATCAAATAGAAAATTAACTGTGATGCGGTGCTGTGACTTAGAAACATACGATAGAGAGGGCGGGAGAATGAGCACAAAATGATAACTATAAAAGAGTAAATAAAAAAAGAAAAAACAAAGTGAATATCGATTAAATAGTACTTATAGAGAAGAGCAAATAAGCTTGAAAGGATGTTGATAGTCAAAGCACTCAATTAACTAAGCTAATAAAAACTATTGCATGCTACTGCAGATGGAGGTACTCGTAAATGTTAAATATAAAGGAAAAAAATTATCTTGTCCAAATACCATATGTTATGATATTTAATATTATAATTGAAATCGAATTCAAGATTTTGAAATAGAGTTATTTAGATCCATTACAACTATTTTTAGTAATATTTAAAAAACAAATAGTTGCTTGGATGATATACGAGTATAGATGTACATATAATAGTTCTAAAATTCAAAACCATTTTTAAAAATTTTAAATTTTTGAAGTTGTTGTAAATATTATTTGCGTTTAGGCCTAGAAATTTAATTTCAGTAACGACTCGTCACGGCCAAGGCCGTAGATAGCGAAATATCGCTCGCAGAACTAACAAATTTTTTCCAAAATTAGATAACAGTATAATTAATATAAAAATGAAAAGTTTAAGGGTGGTGCAAGAGCTTTTTAACTAAATTTTTTTTTTTATTTATTTTTGTGATCATTCAACAAAAATGATATATATTAAATTGATCATAAAATCATCAAAAAAATGTTGTCTATGTTCGGGAAAGCCTATTTATCTATAGTTTGTATATAGAAGATAAACGTATCATCGAAATTATTTTAAAAACAATAAAACAATTTTTTGCTAATTTTTAAAATTACCCAATTTTACCCCTTAAAACAATTTTAGAAAAAATATAGTTCCAAACCTCCTCCCCCCCCCCCCCCCCTTAAAATTTTCATTTTTGTTTTAATTTTACCAGTTGCCACAATAAATATAAAACAACACAAAGAGATCGGCCACGCCATCCCACACAAAATCTATTCTGTTCTATATATATATAAAATTGTAAAAAAAAATATCTGTACATCAAATATTTTTTCGAAATTCTTTTTGCATTGGACATTTTAAGTGTCGAGGAGTCCGAAAATCGCTCCAAAAAAATTGTTGTCTGTCTGTCTGTTAGAGCATCACGCGAAAACCACTGAATGGATTTAAATGAAACTTGGCATCTAGGTTCCTTATACCCCCGGTCATAACATAGGCTACTTTTTATCTAATAAAAAAGGTTGGACCCTGTAGGGAGCGCTGCGATCGGGTTCCAGGCATTCTTTTTTTTTAGCTTATCTCCGAAACCGTTCATCCGATTTGCATGAAAATTTGTAAGTAGAGTTTTTCGGATACGGTGAGTTTTATAACTTATATACTCTGTTCTATCTCGAACACCAGAGGGCGCTGTAGTACAAATATTTTAAAAAAGTCGAAAAAACTCCTAAGCCGCTTATCCGATTTGCATGAAAGTTGGTATAAAGAGGTTTTCGGAAGCGGTGAGTTTTTATGGTTTATATACTTTGTTCTATCTTGAACACCAGAGGGCGCTGCAGTATAAATATTTTAAAAAACGTCAAAAAACTCCTAAGTCGCTTATCCGATTTGCTTGAAAGTTGGTATATAGAGATTTTTAGAAACGGTGAGTTTTCATGACTTAAAAATAGGTTTTATCTTGAACACCAGAGGAAGCTGTAGTACTAATATTTCAAAAACGTCGAAAGAGTCAAAAACCGTTCATCCGATTTGCATGAAAATTTTACTAAAGAATTTTCGTGTAGGGCACCTGTTTTGGCGTTATCTTGTTGCTCTGTTTCGAAAACTAGAGGGCGCTGTTGTACAATTTGTACGTGTGAATGTTATTAAACTGTTCCTACACGGCTGCACCGATTTTGATAAATTTTTTTGTGTGTGCTTAAGTGGATCCCTGGCTGGTTCAGATTCGCAATTGAACCCGGTAGGTGGTGCTGCCATCGGGTTTCACGAATTTTGTTATTATAGCTTGTCTCCGAATCCATTCATCCGATTTACATGAAAATTTGTATTTAAGGGTTTTCGGGTACGGTAGTTTTTATGACTTACCTATTTTGTTCTATATTGAACACCAGAGGGCACTGCAGTACAAATGTTTTAAAAATCTCGAAAAACTCCTAGCTGTACATCCGATTTGCGTGAAAATTTTTACAAAGGTTTTTTCGGAAGCGGTTGGTATCTTGGACTTTTTTTCTGCGCTATCTTAAGCACCATATGGTGCTGTATTACAAATCACTTAAGAAATCGTGAAACACTCAAAAACTGCTCATCCGATTTAGATAAAAATTTGTGTATCGTATATATAGGATTTGATATCGAGTATGGAAAGGGCTTTGGCATTATTTTTTTATTTTATGCCGAAAACCAGAGGGCACTGTTGTACAAATACAGCAATAAACTCAAAACAACTCATCCGATAAATATGATTTTTATAAGTGGTTTAATATCTGGAACCCCAGATGGCGCTGTACTACAGAATACAGTAAAGCGTAGCAAAGCGCGAAGGGTGCTAAATATCTTCTTTTCTTCTTTATGTGTATTTATATTCCACTTTCTTTTTTTGCAAATCAGGACAGCTGATGCCGAAGTCTGTGGTATTTGGGTACGCATCAACACATGTGCAAGTCAGTTGAGTCATAAGTTGGCATTGTTTTGACATTACAATTTCTATTTTCAATGCTTATTTAATTTTTTGTCCAGTTGCCAAGTTGTCCATTTATTGTTGCGAATTGCCAATAATTCGGTTTTGCTCTGATTTTTTTCAAAAATATGCAATCTATCGAATATAAAACTTGAAAATATATTTTTACACGCGATCGGCGGCACGCACACACAAATCACGATTTCCCTAACTTTCTCTCATAATTTTCAGATGTTGAAGCTACATTTTGCTCACTTCGCCTTTGAAAGATGCACACAAAATTCTTTCTAAAAAGTTTGTGAAAAGTTTTTTCAAATCGACGAATGAAATCGAACATTATTTATATCAACTCCTGAGTGAGGCCGGGTATTCAGCTAGTATGTAATAATATTGTTAATCTTTCGGCAGCATTGGTTAGCGTCTTTACTGATAAGAGAAAACGTTCGTGGTGGAGCCGTGGACCACTAGGTTCTGCTAGTTTATTATAAATTGAAATAGAAAATTTTGATTGATTTTTGCTTAAGTTTTGCCGAATCTCTATGCAAATTTAGCAAACAGTTTTTTCGTGTAATGGTAATTTTTTGAAGTATTCAGTATATGAGCCAAAAAAATAATTTAATTTTTTACTTAAAAGAACAATATATTAAATATATAAACCGCAATATATTAACACACAATATATTAAAACCGCAACAGTTTTAACCAACACATGTTACTTTATTTAATTGTCGATAAATTAATTACAATTTAATTGCTTTCTATAGGCATTACTTCAAAAATACGAATAAAAAACTGCAGCAGTAAAACATGGCAACGTGAATGTTGCTGATGGTTTCTTCATTAAATATCGATTTTAAACGATTTAGAACGTAAAATATATGCTAAATGTTAAATGTATGAGGTAAAATGATTTTCAACAAAAACCTTAAACATAGTAATCAATCTTGAAACACGTGGCATCATGATAAAAAAATCAAAACAATGTTTACACAATGTTGATGCTGTTGACTATTTTTTTTATTATTTTCCAAGAATTATCAATTGTTTTTCTTTTCTTGTGAATTTATTTTGCCTTAAAAAAAATGAACATGCGGAACATAAGCAAAACTTTCTTTAATTTGCATGCATAATAAAAACGTCATAGATGGTAATCACTCTTGAAACACGTGGCATAATGATAAGAAAATCAAAACAAATGTTTTTCTAGAAAATAGGAAGCCATAAATTTGACTATTTTTTTATTATTACCCAAGAAACATCAATTATTTTTTCGTCGTAAATTTATTTTGACCTTCAAAAACAAATTTACATGCAGAACATAAGCAAAACTTTCTTTAATTTGCATGCACAATAAATACCTCATCATCTATTTATATAAATGTAAAAATTTTAAATAACTTATTTTACCTATAAATAGCTGAATCCATATAAAATCTGAATAATTTTCTATATGCGTAAGCAAGAAATTCAACGGAAATTTGGCTTATTTTTGTTTTAATAACAGTGTACGACAATTTTCAACTTTTACCAAAAGTACAGACTTCGATCAATGAATTCGTGTTGAGAAAATAAAAAAAAACTAGTAAGGATGGCAGAGTACCGAAGCTAAAATACCCCCCGCTGCCATATTGGAGTATATTCGAAGTCTTTAGCTACAACATGCACGATGACTTTCAGTTTTATATGTTAACGAAAGTTTTCCTATTTTGATGACGTCACTTTGTATGGGAGATAGGCGTGGTTTTGATTCGATTTTGCCAAATATCATAAAGATGGTTCATATTATATATCAAAGCTTATGTGAAAAATTCCAAGACATTTCTTTATTTTTTGTGGATTTTTAAGAGATTTTACGTTTTAAATACAGCCATTTTGTATGGGAAGTGGGCGTGGTTTTCATCCGATTTTGCCATATATAATACAGATATATATAATACAGATGGTTTATATTAAATATCAAAGCTTATGTGCAAAATTTTAAAACATATCTTTAATTTTTGCAGATTTTTAAGACATTTTACGGTTACTATAAAGTCACTTTGTATTGGAGGTAGGCGTGGTTTTCATCCGATTTTTCCAAATTTCATAGTCAGGATTAAGATAGAACTCAAATTAAGATTAAGATGCTCAGAATTAAGAGCAAAGCTTACGTACTAAATTTCAAGGCATTTCTTTAATTTTTATGGATTTTAAAGACATTTTACGGTTAGTATAAAGTCACTTTGTATTGGAGGTAGGCGTGGTTTTCATCCGATTTGTCCCATTTTCGAACTGATCTTCCTTTTTCAAAAATAAACTTATATTTTGAATTTCATCGCGATAGCTTTAAAATTGCGGCTGTGATCGTGTCGGCAGACGGACAGACGGACGGACACACGGAAATCGACTCAGGAGATGATGTTGATCAAAAATATATACATTTTTCTATACCTGCAACGCCTCCTTCTTGGCGTTACAAACGGAATGACAAAGTTAATATACCCCTTACGCAGTACGCGTTGGGGTATAAAGATTGCACGTGTAGTGGAGATCTAATATGAGATTTATATCTATATTTAACAATTTATCACTATAAAAAATAAGCTCACTTTGAAATATATGCCTTTTTCAAAATTTTTGTGTTCACAGGCCTATATTAAAATTTAATAAGAATATATGTATAAATTATGTTAACTCTCTAGCACCTTTTTTTTTTTTTTTTTTTCTGTTTTAAAAAAAAAATTTAAAAAAGTCGTAGAGAATTAATGTTCCTTGGAAAATTTTACTATTTCACTTTTTCTTGTCTTCTCTACTGCAATGCGTTGATTGTTCGAAATTTCCATTTATTTTTTTTTTTTTTTTTTTTTTTGTTGAACTGTGTAATGCAATGGACAAATTTTTTTATTTCATTTGAAATTTTTAAAACACCCTCAGCGATGACTTTTTATATCAACAAAATAATTAAGTTTTAGCGCAGTATGTGATTTTTTTGTTTATATTTTTTTTTTTTTTTTTTTTTTTGTAACTTAAATAGACAAACTTTGGGCAATTTTTCAAAAAGGAAAAAGCTTTAAGGGAGTATTCCTGGTGGGAAGGCCAGCAGAAGTATTGTCAGCGTGCCTGTCCTTTCTATGGAGTTCAAAACTAGTATCAAACAATTCTAAGTCAGTAATGCTTCCATTCAGCCAAGTTTCAGTTAACACGATAATATCCTCAGAGAAGTTCTGAGTTGGCAAAAATATGTTTCGCGTCTTTGAACGTAATCCCCTTACATTTTGATAGTAAAGGGATAGTCTATTTAGTTTTTTTGGGCCTGAAAGGCTGGTTGAGTCGTCTTTCGAGACCTATTCTCAGACTTAAACTCAGCAACGAGAACATTATCGGCCCACAAATTAGAGTTAATGACAGTTGCAAACTCATCATCAGCAACTGAGAGATTAAAGGAGGCGTGGGAAGGTTTATTACCAATTTTTTTGCATGAACAGAATGCGTTTCGATTTAATAGATTATTTTTTTTTTTTGACAAACGTCAATACATTTTCAATTGTTGTGTCGGGCTGAAGACGTGAAATAAAAATATTTTTTCTTCTCGACACTGCCCTTAAATAGAATTGATTAGTGGGCTCAGTTGAAATTACAATCGGCGTGCGAGTATTTGGCAATTGAGGTATAGTAGAGGGTAGTGTAGAAATAACAGAATTATTTTCTTCGGTTGGCATAGCAGAGGGCTGTTATGTGACTTATTTCCTAACTCTCAAGAAAATAAAAGACAGATAGAAATATTCTTTAATATTTATTTGCAATTTGTATTTGCTTCAACTCCATCTTAATGGTTAAATTAAATTCTAACTTAATTTATGTAATTAAATAAGAACTTGAATTATAATAAAAATGTTGCTGGTTTCCATATGCACTGCACAGCCTATGTATACGGTGAGAGCTTACGAAGCACTTACGAAATGACATGATTCGCCTTATTATAAGTGTTTAACTTTGGTTCAACCGTCAACTTGAATACTCATTTTACTTTTCATTTTTGCCTTAAAGGTATTTATCCAGTTCTTTGAGTAATTACTCAAAAAAAGACTTACTTATATTTCTTGAGTGTGAAAAAGTAGTAGGCAAGTAATTTTGACGGCGAGAGTCTTGACAGTTCCAGTATTGTTGATATTTTATCTATATATCTTAGCGCTGGCTTGTTTTCATCACACATTTTAATCAATTGCTGTTATTATTGAATTAATTCATTAATTGAATTATGACTGACAGCGGTAGCTTTCCTTCATTGCCATCCATGCCGACCTACATTCACTTTCTGTGTTGAAACAAAATTAGTTTAAGTGGTCTTTTAGGAGGTTATGTTTATTTACCTGATTTGTACAAAATACCAGCTATGAATCGCCAAGTCTAGTCAACCGAATTTTTGTTGCTGTGGTGGGTGATGGTAATGTACCAGTTGGCTGGTCACTCCTTTACCTCCCTTGCTAGCCGGTGTTTTTAATCCTCCCAAAATTTGGCAAACCGTTTTCCGTACAGCTTTTGATCGCTGTACGCTGTACGCTATATTCTCTGAAGACAACTTCTCCCCAACCTTTACTGCCTCTTCTGCACCTACCGTCGAAATGTTTTGATACCTAATTTTGATACCTAATATATTATTTTAGTAATTTTTAACCAATTAATAAATAAAATTAAGCAAGTTACTTACCTTTGAATGTTGTTTGTCAAAATTTTACTTGCAATAATATTGAAACTGCATATATTTTTTGACATTTACAGTGTTGCCGATGTCACTCTTGAATTAAAAAAGTAGTAAAATCTAAGCACTTTTTCTTACGGACAGTATACTCTTCCAAGTAATTTTGACAAAAGGAAATTACTTTTTTGATTGCTTTTCAGTTTTTTATATGAAAATATGCTTTATTTAAGAACTGAAAACAGGCCTTAATAAATAAAAATCAAAACTTACCAGTTATTTAGTGCTCTAAAAAATATCGGTCAGATTTTGCTTTTTATATTTGCCTTAAAAATAAAAAGCAGAAATAATAATTATTGTTTGCTCAAAATTTTTAAAGTCAAAATATAATTAATATTTTTTTGCTTTTTATTATAAATAGAAAGTTTTTTATTATAAATACTTGGTTGGGTTTTTGGTTTATAGATGATATATAAATAAATAAAAAAAAAATTTTTAAATAGTGGAAAAAAAACCCGACCACTATTATTTTGTATGAAAAAAGGGGAAATTTTTCACCAACACCTGGCAGCACTGTTCTGATGCAAGCCACACAAGAATTTTCGTGCTCATTTCTATTGTTGCTATTTATAAGGCTAGTTACACACAAACTGGAGCCGATTGTCGTCACAAACTTAAACGAATTTTTACCATAATTTGTGTACAAATAGCTGAAATTCTTATGCAGCTAGCTTTATCCTAAAAACTTTTTATACACTGCAAAAAAATATCTTGCTGTACAACGAATCTTTGCTTTAATTTGCCAAAAATGTTATTTTTCAAACTTATTTTTTAAAATTTTTAGTTTCGATGCTAAGTTTTTTATTTAACTCAGTTCAACTTTAATAAAAATGCTTTTTTAAAAATCCAAAAAATTATTTTATTACCATGCTTAAAATGTTAGTCAAAGTTACTAGAGGACAAAATTAAAAATGTTTATGGATTTCTTTCCTTTTTGTTGTTGTTTTGATATTTTTGGTGTTATCACAATACCGCTTAACGCATTTATGCAAATTGTTTATGATATTTTCATAAGTTGTTCGCAGTTTTCTTTTTTTTTAATATTGTAAAAGTTTTTTGCTTTGCTTGATTTTGTTTATTTTTATATTGTAAAAGTTTGTTGCGGTGCTTGACTTTGTTTTAGGGTAACACCTACTTATTTGATAATGTTATCACTAACGCGATTTTTGTTTCTTTTTAGCCGTTGCCAATCTACGTTTAAATTGCGCTTTATTATGTTAAATATTTATTAACAATTTGCATAGCAGAGCTTTGGTCAAAAATTGGTTTCGTGTTTTCATTTTTATTTTTTTTTTTTTTTTATTCTGATGAAAATGGCAGTGTGACAGGGCACAGTGTAATGCGACCATTTAGCAAGTGGACATAAATAACAGTTGGGCTAAAAAGTTCGTAGATTTGCATAGTAAAACACATTTTTAAAGCGAAATGCGTAGGGTGTATTTTAACTTTGTCTCCCCGTTTGTAACGCCAATAAGGGCGCGTGGCAGGTAAAGATAAGTATATATATTTTTGAATAGCGTCACCACCTGAGTTGATTTTCGTGTGTCCGTCTGTATGTCCGTCTGTCTGTCTGTGGACACGATTACAGCCGTAAATTTAGAGCTATCGCGATGAAATTCAAAATATAAGCTTCTTCTTAAAAAATAAGATCTCAAGTTCGAATATGAGCAAAATCGGATGAAAACCACGCCTACCTCCCAAACAGAGTGACTTTTTTTTAACCGTGAAATCTCTTTAAAATCCACAAAAATTAAAGAAACGCTTTGAAATTTTGCACGTAAGCTTTGATTTTCAATATAAAACCTGACTATGAATTTTGGAAAAATCGGATGAAATCCACGCCTACCGTTCATACAATTCTCTTTAAAATCTGCAAAAACTAAAGAACTGTCTTGAAAATTTGCACAAAAGCTTCAAATATACCAAGCAAATATACCCTGCTCTCTGCTGTAGCAGTCACTGCAAGCGAATAAATGTTAACAACAGGTCGTGTAGCAACAGGTCGTGTAGCGCAAGCGAATAACTTTTTATTTGTTCTCTTTTCATACACTCTTGCACTGAGGTGAGCTTGGGATCTACGCCATGATACAATAATAAGGAAGGGTAAGGAGATTCACCACACCGCCCCCATTCAATAGTGGAATGAAAATTCCTCCTCCCACATCGTTTATTCAACCCGTGCAAGTATTCTTCGGTATAATGTGGAGTCCTTAGACTAAAAAAGTGGGTGTGGCGTTTTACTTTTAATCGAAATTCTGTTACACCATTTGTCTCACTTCAGCCAAATTTCGCACACATAATCGTTGGTAATTTAAGCAGTCTTAAGTTTATATAATTGGGTGGTACTATAAAGGGGGCGTGGCACTTTATTTTCAAACTAGCTCCATCTACACCGTTTGTCCGATTTCAACTAAATTTCGTACATATATTCTTTAGTATATGAGAAGTTTTAATCCTACAAAAGTGTGTGGGATTGGACAAGGGGCGTGTCAATTTAATTCCAATCGAACTCCCTCTACACCGTTTGTCTGACTTAACCCAAATTTTGCAGATATATTATTTGCAAATATATGCCGTGGCATAGTGGGTAGAGTGTGTTGCTCATACGCCAGAGAACCCAGGTTCGGATCACCCATCTGACACAGAAAGTTTTTCAATTGAATTAATTTTTCAAAAACTCGGAGAGTAAAAACTGCCATAAAAAGCTTCTTGCCGTTCGGAGTCGGTATAAAACATGTTGGTCCAGTTCTCGATCATTTGTGTTCAAACATTTTACAACACACACAACACAATTGATCATTAGAAGCTCGATCAAAGTCCTTTCAAAGGCTGAAATGGCCATTTCGTTTTTTTTTTTTATAGGGATCAGTCCATAGTTTATAAAAGTGGGTGGTACTAGACAGTGGGCATGGCACTTTATTTTTAATGTATATCCATCTACACCGCACAGTGGGCCAGACGGAATCAAAAAGCGCGCATAGCTTGTGTATGTAAAGTTTTATATAAAATCTAGTCGTTTATATCCTGAAATTAGTATTTTTAGGTTTTAGGAGTTCATTTACGCGTGCGAAGATGCGAACAAAAATTGCACTAGTCAACCAATTTAGCAAAAATTTCTTATCCAGAGACCTGAAATACTTTTCTACAAAAACTTTTTACGCTGATTCTACGTCTATACTCAGTTTTTTCCTAATAGGTCGAATATTTGAGATACAGGGTGATTTGCATTTTTTAGACTTTGATCCAGTTTTTCGACTAAAAAATGCAATTATTTATTTAAGCCAAGAGAACTGTAAAAATTCAAAAGTCAAACCTGCCGTCCTTCGCCTTTTTTGAAACTCATTCAAATCTCCGAAAGGTTTACTGACTTTTAATTTTAATGTTGATGCAACTTCCTTCTAACGATGAGAAGATTGAGAAGATCTTACAAATTCTCTTTCAGTCAATCTGAATGTCGAGTCAGAAAGTAGGTGTGATTTCGACTGCACTGAGCCCAATATTCATTTAGCTTGCTCACAAAACACTATTTTCGCATGCACTATTTTCTGTAAGGAGAGCACCTTTTTCAGTTGCATACCACTCAATTTCTGCAACTTTAGAGCATAATCTTTCAGGTATCTTGCAAAAAATTATCATAGAATAATAAACTGGTAAGATGCAAAAAAAGTTGTCCGTTTTTTTAGTCTCTTGTCATATAACTGAGTGTTTTTCTAAAAAATTAATATTTTAATTACCTGATTCAGACAAATTTGGATTATTTGTTGTAGAGCTAATTTTTATTCCGTCAAAATGATTTCGAAAAGTTCTTGATTAGTAGAACTAGAGTTTGCCAGTGGTCGAAATTCAACCTTTTCGCGCAAATTGAAAATAGAAATAGAGTAGGGGAGTGTCTCCGGTTGTGGGCACACTTGCGTTTTTAGCTTATAACTTTTTTTCAAGTCAATATTATGCAGTAGATTGTACAACAGTGGGAAGCTAGGGACATCAGCTAACTTTTTCCTGAAGTAACTATATAGATTCAATCGATCAGGAAAATTTTATCATCAATTTTGTGTAGGGGTCATTTTTAGCCAAACAAATTTGTGTACCCGGTTGTGGACACCCTTGAAAAATCGCTTAAAATCTTTAAAATATGAAATAAAATGCATATATAAGCTAAAAAATAAAGCATAGGTAGGTGTTTATTTATTTAGAAAGAATGGGCTTCAGTGGCAAAGTGGATAAAAATGGTCTTCAATGGCAAAATTATTCATCCGAATCGGAAATGCAATGCTTGCACATGAAATAGCTGGCTGTCATGCCAGCGCACGTCAAATGCACGGGACGATCACAAACATTGCAAAGGATGGAACTTGCGGCGGTCAATTTTTTTTTTGCAAGAGCGCCAAGCAAATCAAACAAAATCGCTTAAAGTCATCTTCCGAAGACATCGTCATCTTCTAGGGTGTCTTTTTTTGGGGGAACACTAAAGCTCGCTTGGCTTTGCGCTCAGCTACCTTATCCGTTTTCTTACGCAAAACTACAACGCTTTCCGGAGAAGTAAGCACACTGGTTTTCATTGGTTTGCGACCGCGATCTGAGCGCTTCTTTGGCAAAGTTCCTTCTACAGGCCCGATTTCATCTAAGCCAAACGGCAACAATAACGAACGAATTTCAACAAAACGCTATCTCCAAAGGAAGAAAGGCCATCAAAATTTGCTCCTTCAAATACCAGATTAAACTGGTTCGAAGAAGACTATATGTCTTGGCAGTCGATTTGATGGACTGCTTGTCCTTTAAACAGCGCTTAATGGCATCGGCCATCGCATTCAAATTGATTCCCGTTGAATCGGTCGATTTTTTCGGTGTCGACATGGCTAAAAATATACAAAAAGTCATAAAAACACTGTTAAAATTTGTTACGTTAACATAAACAACAATATTTGACAGTTTTCTGGCCAAACACACGCTTTAAATGCAAAAAACAAGGGTCTGCACAACCGGGTACATGATGATGACCACAACTGGAAATGGTAGCCATTTTTGTTTTGTTCAGCAAATTAACACAACACAAACATTTCACTAGAGCTTGATATCACATCACAACTTACACTAAATATACTGCATCACAAAGTGTAAGACTCACCTCTTTCCTATGTTTTGCTTCGATTTATCGCATTTGGGAAATTAAAAATATTAGAAGCGCTTCAAAGTTTACACGATTTTTTTCTTTTTTTTTTTTCGCTCGCAACAAGAAAACATATGCGTGTTTACGCTTTGGTATTTGCTCAGCTTATGTGTGATGTCAAACTAAAAGTTCTTTCTCTTCTTCTTGTGCGCATATTCTTCGTGCTTATAAATCCACACTGCGTGAAATACACACAAAAATTTTTACATGTTCAAAGCGGGTGATTTTCTTTAAAAACTATTTGGTGCACTCCTTCTCCCTGCTTTGATTAATTTAAAAAAAAATCATCACAATCGGTTCAGAAACACAGGAGAAAATGGTATTGAACTGTTTTGCCTTCGCCTATTTATATATGCTGAAATTGAAAATCTTATAGAAGTTTCAACAGCCGCCAAGGATGCAGTAGCAGGTATAATCATTCCAAATTTGCAGAGTATATTCTATGGGAGAAGAGCTATAATTTGCGCGTTCGAAAAACTTGGGACTATGCGGAACTCAATTAAAGTTCGTGAATAACCGCTATGTATTTAATATGGGATTAAAAAAAATTTTAAATTTGCATTTTTATCTGCTTTGCTAAAGTGTATCGATAATAAAAAAATGTTTTAAGGCTTCAAGGTAGGTTAGTCGTATATCTAGGTAACCCAAAATGCTAAGAAATGTGCAAAAAACGAGCTTAAATTTGTTGGCTATGCGCGCATTATGCTTGGTTCTGACCCATTGTTCACCGTTCCTCCGATTTCAAACAAATTTCGCACATATATTCTTTAGTATAATGAGAAGTTTTAAGCCTAAAAAAATAGGTGGGATTGGATAAGGGGTGTGTCAATTTAATTCTAATCGAACTCCCTCTACACCATTTTTCCAATTTTAACCAAATTTTCCAAATTTAATCTTTACCATAAGGAGCAGTCCGTAGTTTATAAAAGTGGGTGGAATACGGCAGGGGGCGTGGCATTTTGATTTTAGCCCATTAAGGACTAATGGGTATTTAAATACCCAAGAAAGTTTTGATACTTCAAAAATTCTAGCGCAGGTTAGATAGGAGATATTGAGATTATTTTTTTTATTATAAAGAGAAAAATTGGGTCTTAGCACAAAAAAATGCAACAATATAATTTCCCGCAGTTTACCTTTAGTTTGACAGGTGAAACATCATAGGTGAAAATCTGAGTTTTTTTGTGTCGAAAATTGCTCAGGAAAAGTGCTGCCAAAAATAGGAAAATGGAAAAAACGGAAAATGTGCACCTTTTCCAGATGGCCTAAGGTGTCTTCTATGGAATTAAAAAATCGCTTTCGATATTCCTGGAAATTTCACCTGTAACCTTACCCATGTCATATTTCAGGTGTGTGTTCAGGTAATATATATTCTATGGAATAATGAGCAGTGATTAGTCTAAGAAATGGGCGGAATTAGACAGGGGCGTGCCACTTTCATTTTAATCGAACTCCTTCAATAACCTTTGTCTTCCTTCCTTTGGACTTCTTCCAAATTTTTCACACATATTGCTTGGATTAAAGGGCAGTCAGTAGTCTAGAAATTTGGGCGGAATTCGAAATTGGAAAATCTGTTACACCGTTGGTATGAATTTGCACATAGCCAACCAAATTTTGCACATATATTCTTAAGCATAATGAGCAATCTACAAATTACTCTATGTGGCAGTTAGGGTTAAATTAAACTATGCGTATGACACAAATATGTTTGCAGGGTATTTGTAAACATTTTATAGACGGCTAAAGACTTTGAATATACTTCAATAAAGCAGCGGTGGGGTATTTTAGCTTCGGTACCCTGCCGAAACTCCATTCCTTACTAGTTTTTTTATAAATATGCGAACAACGACAAATGATGGCGTTGTTTCTGTCTGACATTTAATAAGCTTTGTGCTGTAAAATGTGCTTTAAAATGTTCTTGAAAATGTGCTTCATTCTGCATATTTCAGAAACTATGTAATTAAAATACTACAATTACCTGAAAACAAATATTTTCCTTATTAGTTGTGGTTTTTAATTAACATAATTTCTTTGAAATAATTTTAATAACAACTGCTTTCTTCGATATTAAATTTCTAACATTACCGTAGACACAAAATTTGAAAACGAGTGTCATATATAAATGAAAATCTTATATTTCTTGCATATACAACATCATTAAACAGAATTCCTGCCAAGTTTATAAACTGAGAACGCATTGAATAATTTATGATATCTAGAAAATTCTTCAGATTTATTATGTAATAAATAATTTTACTTAGATATTTTGTGAAGGTCGTTTGCAGGTAAAGCAAATTCATTCGAAAGGTATTGCAGCAGCAAAGCAAGAAAAAAAAAAAATAACGAACCAATAAAATTTCAAAATATTTAAAGCGTCTGAAAGATATGTAAAATTATGAGCAAAACTTGAACAATTATACAGAAAATTAACTTGATGGTAATATTTTGCTTCAATTTACAGTGTCTGAAAGTAATAACGGAATAAACATAAAAAATTAATTTAAATCAAAAATTTAAGTTATAAGCAAAATCGTGGAAATTGCTGATAAACTTTAGCCACGTGGAAATGGAAGACCTCCGAAAATAATTCACACCAAACAAAGTGTCGTATACGAGGTCTGTTCAAAAAGTATCTCAAATTATGAATTTCCGCGGGTTTTACGATTTTTTTTTTTTGCGTTTTGTTGCTACTCATGTCTCTACTTATGCCGACAAGTTCGGCCATTTTGAGTGTGTGAAAAAATGAATTAAAGAATCTGTATCAAATTATTTGTGAAGCAGGTTATACGCAAAATGATGAATCAATTTATGTCTACGTTTACTCCGATGGACAATATTCATCCATACTGTGCTGTCTTCAGCTCATATTGTGCGTACAGAAGAAGCCATCACCGCTGTAGAGATGAGTGCGACCGTGGACACAAATTTATCGATTCGGCACCGTTCTCAACAACTCGGACTCTGCCCATCCACAACATGGAATATTTCCAGAAAAGACCTTAGCCTACTACACCCGTATTAAATCCAACTGGTGCAGGAATTGAAGCCATCAGACCATCGTTTGCGTCGCACTTTCGGTAAATGGGCTGAAAATCAATAAAAGTTGAACCGCATTTTTAACGTGAAATCATCTCCAGTCATAAGGCATATTTTTTGCTTAACGGGTACATAAATAAGCAAAATTGTTGTATTTGGAGTGAGAGCAATACTGAAGAGACCCGTATAGGCTCCCTTACAACCAAAATAAGTTACTGTCTGGTGTGGTTTTATGCATGCCGAAGTGGCGATATGAAATAATAACCCAATGAAGTATAGCCCCAGAAAAAAACAGTAAAAAGAGGCCCCAAACGAATTATACAGAAAGCATCAACAAAACAATTTGGGGTGTTATTTCCTCTTTCTGAGTCATATTTAATTTTTTTGTGGGATATTTTTCCATAAAAAAATTAGATCCCAAAAAGTCAGAAATTAAAAGTGAACTGAGGCTCCAAAAAACTTATATCTGGAGTTGTTAGGGGAATATATTTTATTTATTTATTTTTATTATTTTCATATTTAAATTCACTTATGGTATACAAATTTTCACAAATGTAAGTAAATAAAGGGTGGTTAAATTTTAAGGGCCGATGTTGAATGTAAACCACACCTAAACGACAAGTTTTTTTCTGTATTTCATTTGACATTTCTCAATTTCAGACTAACTCAATTTGAACCATGGAAAGATACACAATCGAGCAAAGCGTCAAAGTTATTCAGGCTTATTATGAAAATGGGCGTTCAAATCAAAATGCATGTCATGCACTGATATGGGATTTTTTCAGTCAATTAAATCGTCCAAATGTGCGTACAATCGGAAAAATCGTGCAAAAATTTGAGCAAACCGGTTCTGTAGGAGATGTGAAAACATCAGTGCATGCTCGTACAACTCGTACTGCAGAAATTATTGCTGCTGTTCGCGATAGTGTGGCTGAAGACCCGTCAGGCAGTTACTGTGAATGGTGTTCGCTATCGTGAGATGATAACGAACTATTTATGGCCCGAATTGGAAGATATGGATGTAGACGATATGTGGTTTACACAGGACGGTACCACTTGCCACACAGCTAACGAAACAATGGCTCTTTTGCGTGAAAAATTTAATGGCCGTGTTATCTCACGTGGTGGCGATGTCAATTGGCCGCCAAGATCATGTGATTTGACACGGTTGGACTTCTTTCTTTGGGGTTATTTGAAAGAAAAGGTGTACGTCGATAAGCCACCAACAATTCAAGAGCAAAATGATGAGATAAATCGGCACATTAACGGCATAGAACCTCACTTATGCCTCAGCGTCATCGAAAATTTGGACCATCGGATGGAGGTGTGCCGCCGAGGTCGCGGCCGCCATTTGGCCGATATTTGCTTCCATACTTAATTGAACTATACCAATATTATCATAATATAAAGAAATGACAATAATTTCTTAAATAATTTGTGTTTCATTCAAAATCAACACCGGCCTTTAAAATTTAGCCACCCTTTATAATGGACGAGAATAGCAAAAGGTATTTTTTACAAAAATTATTTGAGTAGTGGTTAAATGCCACTTCAAAAATATATACCTAAAAGACACCTTATGTATTATGTTTTGGGTGTACAATGTAAGGTGATATTCAATGTATAAAGTTTAAATGCAACAATATATTTTCAAAAGGTAAAAAACAATAAAGTAATATTATATGCAAAAAAAAGTTAAAATTGTATTAAAAAAAAGGATAAGAAGTATAAACCTATGAAAATGAAAAGGTAATTATTAATAGTACACAGCAGGTTAAAACTCAGTTTAAACTTTATATCACATTTTGGAACAATGACTCAATTTCATCAAAGTTTAATCTTAGAAGAAAAACTCTAATTGATTTAATAGTTTCCGATACATTATTAAATAATCTGCATGACAATATTGAGAAGCAGCTTCCGACAGTATGTAGTTCGGTAAGAAGAAACATAAAAAACTATGCTTTGATTCGCTCTAAGATTGTAGTTCTCTGAAATCCTGCTGCAAATTCTAGTATAAATGCTTTTGAAGGAAAATATTCAGGTATCGAAAAATATCCATTGAATGGTGCAAACGGTTTCTTTGACAAATCATTCTAATAGCGCATTTTCATAAAGTTACTAGCCGTCTTTTATTATTTTTATATACTCCTCCCCAACAAGAAATTTCATATGAATTTTTAAGTGGAAAGTTCCGTAAAAGAACTTCTTCAGAGTCTCCGTTGAACAGAACGTTCGTATAGAGTATAAATTCTGTACAACCGATAGAGAATATGATTTTAAGCTTTGAATGTTCTCAGACCAACTCATGTTGTGTTCAATTATTATACCCAAATACCCAATTGTACTGGTTTAATTAAGCAACATTTATCATCACAAGTCGCATTACTATTAAAGCATTTCCCATTTGTAACTAGTATGCATTAATTTATAAAATTTAACCTTTTACAATTTGTAGTCCAATATCTAAATGTACTTTAGAAGGCAGACTTGGAAAAAGTATATTAGTTTTGTTACTAACAACCATATTGTTAACCGCAAACCAGTTTCGCAATAAATCAATATCGTTATTTATATCACAAACTAAGTTTAATGAACTATCGGCTGCATACGCAATACCCAAATCATCTGCGAATACAGTTATTTTTGCAGCCATTTTTTGTTCAAATATGGAGTCTATCTAAATTAAAAATAGGATCGTACCAAGAACAGATCCTTGGGGAACTCCAACATTGATGCTTTTGGAGTTATTAAAATGCTCAACCACTTTCACTTTATGCGTGCGATCTTTCCGATAACTCTGAAACCAACGATACATAATCCCCTAAAAATACAGCATTATATAATTTGTTTAAGGCGAGATTGTAGTAGAAACGTAACGTATTTTCAGAATTTTTTTTGAGCGAACGTAAATCTTTTTTGAAAAAATCTTTTGTGCCATTTATTATTGTATATTTCAAGAACATTTTACAATTTTTTTCGATGAAAAATAGTTCAAAATGGCGGCTGAAGGTCTCACTGATAAAAGCAGTGCGCGGCAACAGCCGATGAGCGTTGTACACTCTACAGACCTGCCAAGTGATCTGAAACGAAAAAAACAAAAATATTATTAACCTAGGTGGAATTTGAGGCGCCTTATACATTTCCGATTTTAATACAAAACTTTAAAAAAAAAAATGGTGGCTCTTTGAAAAACACCCTGTTTCTCCTCCTTTTTCTTTTGCTTTAACGTTAAAAAAATAATTATAGTACATATTTTTGGAAAAAACGCTTGCTGAAAGCCCCTTAATTTGAATAAGCTTTAATTTAAGCCGCCATACATCGAAATCGGTCCAGTCGTTGAAACGGAATCTTGTACAACGCGGAAAAAGGTGTTTCAAGAAAAACGCGGTTAAAGTTTGACAAAGAAAAAATCATAAGTAATGTTTGCTTTTTGACACTTACACCTAATCAGCTATTCCAGCACAATACAGGGTCCCTTCCTCATCCTCAAAGAGCATGTTTTGCTGCACCAGGGCGCCAAGTTTTTCAGTTCTGGCTTTTTTTGCAAACTTCGAGAGTTTCTCCTCCGCTGACTTCACACGCCGGTCGTCAGTCTTCGCAGCTAAGTTTACGCAATTTGTCCCGATGACGATTCCTAATGTCTGCATAGTTTTTAATATGGACGAATAGCCTTCATTAAAGATGCCGAAAGATATATATGCTGCTATTCTGCTGCTAGTTTGTTCGCCACAATGAAGGTGTTTCGGGACCAGTTTCCACAGACAAGAGTTCAAAGATTCATTGTTTTTTTGCGTATTTCTACTTGTGCATCTTTGCAGTAAATTATCACTTGAAAGAGCTTTATATACGGGTCGAACTGCTTCTTGAACCGATTTTTGAAGTATAGGTTCATGGTGAAAATCGGTGAGTTCATTCTTGGCCTCTGCAACACGCCACTTACACCAACTGTTTTCACCTGGTGGGCAGTTTTCATGTTTCGGCTCTTCTACCGTGGAACATTTGTGATCGAACGTTGCCCACATAGATTTTTTTCATCTCTTCGGACGAATCAGGGTGTCGTCTAATGGCAAGTCCATAGTAAAAGTCTTTTATTAATTTGTCTGTCAATTTTCCTGCGTCTTTACCTCCAATTCCTTTATGTTGTTTCTTGACTGCGCGCAATCTTATGCCCATTCGCTTCTGGAAGTGACATATACATTCCTTCTACTGAACAATAAGGTCGTCGTAAGGATCACAGTTGAAGAGAGCTTGGAAAGTTTTTGTGTCACTGTCGCCGATATATGTAGAATATTTTACGCCGTGCGATTCTGATCGACAAAACATTTCCTTCGTACAATCTACCTCCATCTTACCTCCATCTTCCAGCTTGATTTATGCTGCAATGTTGTTCATGAGTTTCATAACACATATTTTACTCATGAGTTCCTTTTTTGCTGGCCCAGTTGCTACATCTTTGGCAGAATGACGACTTTACAACAAAATCCAACACTTTGTGCGTATATTTCCCGATCAGCGTTGCAATTCCAAATAACGACAAAAAGCCGCGCTTTTATAGGAACCGTCGCCCGACAGGCTCAAATGTGTTTCTTCATTTCCCGCCTCCACGTTCTTCTGTCTTTCATCAGTAATTGCTTTACGTTGTATAACTTCGAATGTATTCTTTGATGCCTGGAGCAGATTAGTAATAAATGCATAGTACGTTCCATTTGCAAAGCCTGCAGACAGTTCCATTAGAGAACAAAAAGTATTGATCGATCTTAATCCAAGTCCCAGAATCCGCATGACAAACATCAAACGACGATTTATTTCGTATGCATCATTTACTTAGGGGCTCGAAGAAACACGTTGCTGTTTTTGCACTCACACTTGATAACTAAATTACAACCAGGTCCACGGATATTCGAACAAGAAAACGTTACATGACTGTTACAGTTGAGATAAAAATTGGAAAACAGTCAGAAAATTTATAATCACGTTATTATGGCCACCATCGATTTCGACGTCATTCGTTTGCTCTGAAGTACTAGTATACTCAGTTTCACCTTCTATTTTATCGGGGAATTTCTTCTTTCAAGACCGAGCTGGCTGATCATTTCCCACTGATTTTCGCGTGTTTGGCATTTTTGGAACACTTCTTACTTGCCACACGTTCGAAATACAACTGAAATACGTAACGGCAAATAGAAGTGTATAACAACGCTTATCCGACCGAGGGTTCACAGGTATACGAGCACACAATAAAGAATAATGTACAGAAATTCGTTGAGACAGTCAAAAACTTACTACCTGTACTAGATGCACTGCTGGTAGTCAAAAATGCCCGTCCCTCGAAGCCGTTCCGAGTGCGCATTTATACCTGTTTTTCGGCCGACGCACTCTCTCGTCTAATACGCTATGACTCGTAAAATAAATTAGATAGGGAAATATCCTTTTGACTAAATATTTTCAAGATTATGAGGATGGAAATAATAAAAAAAATAAAACAAAAATTTTCCGTCGATTTCTACTAGAACCTCCCCTTAATAGTATTTTATGGTTGACCATATCGAATGCCTTAGTAATGTCAACAAATAAGCCAGCACAAAATTTTTTACTATCAAGTTCTTTATTAATTGTTTTAGAAAATATAAGTAAGGCACCTCGGCGGACAACCACTGTCTAAAACCAAATTGCATTGAGCTCAAAAAGCTTGTTTTATTAAAAAAAGACTTAAAATACATCTTTTGACTGTTTTTTCAAATAGTTTAGATATTTTTCCGACAGGAGCGATATAAGGCGATAATTACTTCTTTCTTTTTTTTTATTCGCCTTTTTTGAACAATGGCATGACAATTGCACATTTTAGGCCCTTAGGGAAAGTTCCACTTGAGATGCTTTGATTGAAAATATGCACTAGAATATCAACAACGTTATAAGAAATACTCTTCAGTAACTGGTTACCCATACCATCGCATCCACATGATTTGGATCCATTTAGAGATTTATAATTTTCAAAAGTTCTAAAGCTGACTAAAATAAATTCTAAAACGACTCAAAATAAAAACTGTTTTTGTATATTGCACCCACCTATGTTACTTCATTAGTGGGTACTACTAATTTTGGGGTCTTATTTCATAAAATTTGGTTATTTTTCCCAATGAAATTATATCCCAAATTTTGGTGAGGGCCTTTTTTTATTTATTTTTGTGGCCATTTTCTTTTTTTTTTTTGTAGTTTAGTGCTGCCATGGGGAACCCCCAGAAAGGTGACAGATTGGAGGCAGGTATATTCGTAAGAAATTTTTGGGTGAATAAATAAAAGTAGCAGCTGATCATTATTTGCGATATTTCTCCATATATCTTGTGTTTCTGTAGGGAAACCCCCAGGAGGTAGGCAGGTAAGAGATCATATATACATATATAATTTATTTAATTTGTAATTCCCAACTCATAAATCTGAAATAACAACTCATTGTTCAGTGATTTTAGTCATTATCTATAATGCATCTTTAGTTTATCGCTCATGATTAATGTCTTTCATGAAGCTTTTTAAAGCATTTAAATAAATTAAGCTGGCGGCCGTGGCGCAGTGGGTAGAGCGTGTGGCCTATACGCCAGAAATCCCTGGTTCAATTCCAGCCTGGCACAGAAAATTTGTTCAATTGATTTAATTTTTTTTTCGGCCGTAGTCTCTCTGCAGACAATGGCAAGCATCAGAGAGTAAAAACTGTCATGAAAAGCTTCTTGAGAGCATAAGCCCTTCGGAGTCGGCATAAAACATGTAGGTCCAGTACTCGATCATTTGTGTTCAAACATTTCAAAACACGCACAACACAAAAGAAGCTCGATCAAAGTTCTTTCAAGGGCTGAAATTCTCGTCTGAATACGAATTTTTATTTCAAATTCAGATATGAAATCTGGCCTGAAATAAAAGAGCACTGAATTTTGTTTTATTTCAGGTTAGAATACAGGTCTGTAAAAAAGAAGCCTAAATTATATTTTGATTTCAGCCTTGAAATCTGAACTTAATAATGGAGGCATGTTTAGAAATTCAGTTCTGAATTCCAGTCTGACTATTAGAGGTCTGAGCGAGTTTTCTGCTGGGATTAAATATAAATATAAATTTGGTCATATTAATCAATTTAACCTTAATTTAATCATATGTTGTCGTTCAGAATAACATTTTATGACAGACTAGATATGAAAACATTTTCCTTTTATATACAACGCCATTAATTTAATTATACTGCAACATCATAATAATTAATACGCACTTTCATCACAAGTGGAGACAATATAATTATTTTATTTTTTGCCTATTTTAGACCAAGATAAGAAAATTATTTCCACCCGAAAAATAACAAACACAACAGCAATAAATTTGTTGTTAATACAAAAAAAAAAACATACATAATACAATTAAAACAACAATTACAAGACAATTACGTACACTCACTTGCACACATAAAGACACACAACGTACACAAATACAAAACACATTTACTACAGCTAGTTGACACGTACACATGTGTGTGTCTTTATGTGTGTTCATACATTTCTTTTTATATCGCTATAAATAATGTCAAATAAAGGAATGAACGTTCACAGTATTAATTAAGTGCACAGCTAAGATAGAAGAAAAGATCAAAATTGGAGTGCCTAAAAGTATACATAAATAATGACAAAGCACACATTTGTATACCTGTAAATGATGTTGCTGTCAAGGAAACATATCTTCGTAAAATTTTATAAGAATAAACGTTATAGGTGGTATTCGGGATACGTTTTTTTATGGTGTTTTTATATAAAAAAATTTGAAATTTATCCATAAATAGAGTAGATGTTGTTAAGTTAAGAAAACTTTAAAATTTCAGCTTGTAATTCTTTTTATACGTAGAATTATGTCTTACAGCGTGATTTAGCATGGGTGTCTTTAACGCTAATTTTTGTCAAGCACATGCAACGTTTTTGTTCACTTTTTGGGATATATCTACAGCCTTTAATATTAATCGCAGAAAGATAAAATATGTGCCAAAATATCAGTTATATGGCGGATGAAATGAATATTTAACTTTTGATTTTATTTCTTAATTAATAAAGTCACAAAATAGCAAAATCTTAGAAGAAAACTTCACCTTTTTTGCACGAGAAAAATCATGCATAAAATGCTTATGTTGTTGGTATTCCTGCTAGTTTGTTTCTTGCCAAAATCACCAACGCAACATAGCACAGTGTGACGCACCCATATAGCGAGTGGACAAAATTAGAAGTTCCTCTAGAATTATGAAATTTTTCAAGAAAAGTTTTTGGATAAGAGAAATAATCTAACAAAATGTGGTTCAAATAGAATAAATAACACGCCAACCTTCCATATAACCGAAATCGGTAATCTGTTATATTTCATCAACAAAGCATTCCAGATCAATAAAATTAGATACACATAACTTTTTTGCACCGAAAAAAATGAGGTGTAAAAATAGACCAAATCAGCTCACTTACACGGCTAAACTCACATGTTGCACCAAAAAAATAATCTCAGATTAATAAAATTTAATTAATTTAATTTAATTTACAATTACTACTTTGTAGCGGAGAAAATTTGGTGTAAAAATTAACTTCATCGCCCCACTTACACGCCCACTTCCCATATAAACATTCGTTAGTGTGCTTTACCCATCTTAACATTCTATTCCTTGTTGCAATAATAAAAATGTGCACAAAATTTTATTGTTTTGGGATCAATTTCGCTTATAAGGGAGGTGGTCATGTTAGCGGGATGTTTTGATTAACTTTCACACCAAATTTTCTACGGTACAAAACTGTTATGTGTACCAAAATTTATTGATAAAATTAATTGATTTTAATGGAAAATAACGTGGGATACAATTCAATGTTCATAAACTTTATATTTTTTATAATATTTTATAAGATATTATTCATACTACATAAATATATACAATACTGTGAAGACCAAATTTTTATACCTAAAAATTTACCTCACATAATATATATTCAATCTACATTGTTTATCTATTTACTATTATTGGTTATTTTCATATAAACCGATCTATATATATATATTTATATTTGTTACTAAATTACAAAATTGAATTGCATTAAGTTAAGAAGATTTTTTATTTTACAAGAGCAAGCACCCTGTAAGTCTGCAATCGACTAACGGGACAATCGGATTATCGAACGATGCTTAATAAAAGCGTAAACACGCAACAACAAATTATACAGAGTCACGTAGGCCATGCGTTGGTTGCCATAACAACCACCAAGTACACAATAAAGGTATAAAAGGCAAAGCAAGCAAGAATTCGGGGTTAGTAGTTGGAGTCAGTCAATCAGGTTGGAGTTAGTCAGGTGACCATCAGTGCTGAGTGCATCGTGTATAAAGTCAACAGGACACCAACGCAAGAACCCAGGACAGGAACGTCAACAGCGCTGCCAACAAGGAACTCCTAGCAGAGACGACGGCAGATACAAAGCAGAGACACCAGCAACGACGTCAGCAGAGACACCAGCAACAACACTAGCAGAGACGCCCGCAGAGACGCTTACAGTGGCAAGGAAACGCATTCGCTTGTCTGTCAGTATTCAAGTTTGCACTGTGCTGACAAAGAAGCATCATTGGTCTTAAGTTACCCTATAAGCAAACAGTAAACCACCCGTCACTGTGTAACAACTCAAACCGTGAGACACACAATCCGCAGGAAATCATTAATCACAAAGCAGGAACTCAGGATCCGGTAGTATTGATATTTGTTTCAGTATATTTAAGATAAAATTAGATTTTATTGTTTATAACGTTTATGAAATAAAATAAGGAAAACAAATTCAAACCAAAGTCAGTGCCTCAAAAATCAATAAATAATTGCACGACCCCTGGACACACGCTGATCTATCTCAGCTATAAATCCTGGGAAACAGGAAGTCGTTATAATACAATGTTGCCTCTCTTACAAATTATTTATTTTAGCTTCAGAAAATAAAAAAAAAAATTATATGTTATTAAATTATGCTAAATTTAGGGACCTTAATGTTTGTAATTAGCTTTTATATTTGCATAATTGTGGTTTTTGTGATTTAATAAACACAAATACTAAAAAAATTATTCGCTCTCAAGTTCATCGGATGAACTGCTGGAAACTATATTTGTAAAATCAAAATTTGAGAAGATATCTGTGGCATTATCTTCAGTGTGAGGTTCTATAATATATTCCATTACATCATTATCACTATGATGCTTTCTAGCATAAATTCTTCGCTTAGATGAAATCGATGGTTCTGATTATAGGTCGTTATATGTCTTTTCTCTTGATATTTTCCGGGCGTGATTCAGTCCACACTTCCGAAACTTTTAATGAGTGTCTTCCAAGGCATCTTCCGAGAGGAAGCCGATTGGTGAAGTAAAGTTTTTAATTGATTTATGAGTATGAACTAAAATTTTGTGAAGTGTCTTGGGCATGTAATACCAAGAGTAGTTTTCAGCGTGGCAGGTATAGGTTAGGTTGAAGCGGCTGCCTCCTTTGAGACATACTTAGGCCAATGAGGCCCATTGCGATACCATTGGGATAATTTCCCCCTCTATTTAAACCCGTTTATTTTAGCTGTTGACAAAGCTAAGGATTAGGTAGACCGAAGACTCAGAGATATCATAGAGATCTTTATAGAACCATTTGCCTAAGTGAAGGTGGCAATTTTTAGCTAGCGCTGGGCAAGTGCAGAGAAGATGTTTTGTAGATTCCTCCTCCTCTTCATCTCTGCAGCTCCTGCAGAAGTCGTTGTGCAGGATGCTTAATCTTCGTGCATGATTACCTATTAGGCAGTGTCCTGTTAGGATACCTATCATAGTACTGAGTTGTTCCCTTCTCAGGGATATCAGTTCTTTTGAGCGTTTTAGGGTGATTATTGGCCAAACCTTACGCGCTGTATGGCATGTGCTTCCTGTTAAACATCTAATGTTGGCTTCATTTAGGGATAGCTTATTTGTGAGTAGTTTACATGTGGTGAGGGATGTACCAATACTTTATTTCTCTATCGAGAGTTGTTTGGTTGTTCCAGAGCGAGCGCGTTCATCTGCTTTGCAGTTTCCTAGAAAGTCTCCATTGAAGTCTGCGGCATTGAATTACTGTTTTGGATGTTGTTTCAACAGATTCTAGGGCTTTCAAGGCAGCCTGACTATTAGATAGCATGTAGATATCCATGGAGGATATTGCATTCATCTGAATCCAAGTTACTGCTTCATGTATTGCGACTACTTCCACTTGGAAAACACTGGAAACACCTTCGAGGAGCCTGAAGGTCAGATTAATGTTCAATGTTTCAGAGTAGACTCCTCCTCCAACCTTGACATCTAATTTTGATCCATTTGTATAGATTCTGATGACATTATTTGGTGGAAGGTTTCCCACTGCCCACTCTTCGCGGGAGGGAATGGATACATCAAATTTCCTGTCAAAGAAAAGTTTTTGTGTGATGTAGTCTACGGATTTGACTAACGGAGGAAGGAACTTCCTTATGCTAGAGTGTCCTAATGTGCCCTCCCTTCATTGAGAGGTGACCTATAGACGAATGGCTATATTGGTAGCCATCTGTTTTACTAGGATATCAAGTGGTACAAGGTGTAGCGTAGTATCTAATGCATCTGTAGGAGTGGTTCTTAATGCTCCACTAATACATAGCTCATATAAAAAGCTAACCTAACTTCAATACATTTGGTATTTTATTAAGATTACATATCTAAAACATACTCGTATGTCAAAATATCTAAAAAAAACTAGAGCATATTAACTTTAGATGATCATTTAACTTCTGACAAATTTTGACAGATACTTTTTCGGTTGGAAAGTTAACACAGTAAAAGCAATGCATTAAAAATATTTTTATTAAAAATTACATCAAATATTGGAAAATTATAAAGTTGCAAGGTGTACTACAAACGAAACTGGTTTTGTTTACACAATTTATTTCTTTTTTTCTCTTCTATACTATAACTTTTAAACCAACTCCTATACTATAACTTTTAAACCAACTCCTATTGTAGGCTTTGAGCCCACGTCATCATTGGAATGAAAGTAGTAAACGTTACATGTACGCCATAATCAAATAAAAAATGTTTTACAAAAATTGTTTTAAAAAGCTTTGTTAACCGGAAAAAAAACTCTGAATCATAAGAATTTTGAATCTTAACAATCTGAAAATTAAAACGGAAAGTATTGAAATATGCTGTAGCATGGGCTAAAATGTATTAGATATTGTATTAAAGCTAATATCATAGCTTTTCTTATTTAAAATCTATTACAATTGTACTAGTTTTTGAAAGCGAGTTTATTACTTTTTAGTTATTTTGTATTAACCCTGTAGGAAAATCAACTAATTTAAAAGTAGTTGATAAAGTAGTTTTTTGTCAACCACAACTAGTTGAAATTCTGACTTTTTTCCATAGAACGAACTAACATATTTTGTATGGTGATGTCCGCTAAATAAGTCAATTGACTTTCGTCTGCATATATTTTCAACTACTTGTTAAATTAGTTATATTTAAATTATTTTTTTAATTACTTTAAAATATCCAATTGAAAACTATTACTGATGGCCTAAAGTTAATAATATTTGATGAAATAACATTCTTAAATTCATATAAACTTGTAATCTAATAAAAATTTGCAATTAAAACATGTCAAAATCAGAGTAGTTGCCGCCTTAATATAATTCAAAGTAGTTTTTCAATCACTTGTTTTTAAGTAGTATTTCAGTTACTTCATATATAACGCAATAAAAACTATTTAGAATTGAAGTGGATGCCGCCTTAATATAATTCAAAGTAGTTCAGAAACTGGTTTATTTTAAATTAGTTTTTTAATTAGGTGTTTTTAAAAACAAGTTAGTTTGTTCCTATAGGGAAATTTTATTCCAACTTTATTAAATTTAAGTACAGCTTTGACTAAAAAAATTTGTAGTATTTTGAAAAGCATAAATTATATTAAAACAATGGTTCAAAAAATACATTACTCCAACCATTGGTTTAAAAATTACTTCAAAATTTTTAACCGTGTGGATATTAAATTTCATTTAACATTTCATTTAAGCGTCTGACATAAGTATTTTCGCAGATTATACATAAACACTTCATAAACGGCTAAAAATTTGGAATATAGATAAATATGGCCGCGAGTGGGGGGAGGGGTATTTTAGCTTCACAATATACAATATACACAATATACAATATACAATTATTTTTTTAAGCTAACGACTCAATACTATATTAATTATTTTTCCCAACAGCAAATTCAAAAATGAATCGTTAGCGAAATTCGGTAACGAAGAAAATGTTCAAGAATGCGTGTTCGTTCTGAATTCGAAACGAATTCATTTGGCTTATTAGGAAATAATAAAAAAATTACTAGCACTTTAATCTTTTAACACATTAATGTCTAACGTGTGTGTGTGTGTGTGTATGTGTGTATTAGTGTGCCACCATAAACTCACCACAAGTTGCCATTAATGTACAAATGGCAGCTTTTTCAATTACCAACACTCGCTTGAGACTGCTTCAACGATGTGAGTGCGTTTGTGTCCAGCCTCACGCATACACGCGTCACATAAAACGAGTTACGTGTGCTGCATGCTAACGGTAATACTTTAACGTATTCTAGTTGTTGTTTTTGTTGCTGCAACCTAGTATTATAGCGAAATCATTGGCATTTGTTGCTGTTTAATAATATTACGTTTGCTATTATGTATTTAATGGTTTTTGCTTTTACTCTCAGTGTAATCAGATCATATGCATGCACATGTGTTTATATTTTGCATGTGTGTGCGTCCACGTGTGTAACACATTTAAGTGTGCTTCTTGCCATTGAAGAAGGTAAGTAGTGTCAGCTAGCTGTGAGCTATTATGTCATTATAACAAGAATCTATTTTACTGCATTTGTTAGCTTTTCGCCCATGTTATCCTTAGTCAAGATATAAAAACAGTTACGAGCAAGACTTATTAGTAGTGTTTTTCTTATGTTGCTATGAACTTTTGACCTTTGCTCTATGCATACGGAATGCTTAATATATGGAAGTAGTTTATTAAAATAGCGGATATCTAAAAAAACTAAATATTTTCGTCGTTTCAAAAATATTTTACTTGACTCAAAGGTGTTTCTATGAAAGCTCTTACTAGAGTTTTCATTATATTTGTGAACGAAGGAAATGGGAGCTAAACAATCTATTATTGGGTTGGATTGAATAAAATTGCCCATTCCTTACGAATTACTAATATGTAACGCCATATTAGTAGAAGAGCTAGGAAACAATTTGACTAACCTATTAGGCATAAAGCTGAATTTTTGTATATGCATAATTTAGTGTTCATACAATCAGAAAATCATAACATGGTAGGGACGGCACGCGCGCACAGTGCATATTTTTCGATTTTAGGATGACATTTCGACTTTTTTCAAAAACTATAAAAGCTAGAGTAATGAAATTTTGCACCTATGGTTCTTGTAAAAAATCTTCTTGACAAAACATAAGAACTTTAGACCAAGTGCAACGCCTACCTCCTATACGAAGTGACTTTTTTTCGATAGTCGAAGTGACTTTTTTCAAAAATCTCCCTATTTTGCTCATATGTGAACTTAAAAAATAAAATAATTTTTGTTTAACAACAATAAAACACCATGCCAAAAATAATTAAAATCAAAGAACTTCTGAATTTTTCTTCCACACAACAAGTCAATATAAAGATAACATTTCACATGTTCACTAAGTTACGAGTACTTGTGTGCATGCATGCAAGCTAAAAAAAAAGATTAAAAAAGATTTTAATATTGCGTTATTTTCTGTTTATTCTGAATCAGGACTATAACTCAGACATGGAGATTTGAAGTGACCCACAATACTTGGAGTTATATTTGACTTCTCATCTTTAGGTAGTTAGATGAGGTTCCAAGATCATTTAGAGGTTAAAATTGCCATTTTTTTTAACTGGACCCGGGACAATTTCTCAAGCGACCTAGGTCATCTGAGACCCATCACGTCAGGAAAACGAGATTTCAAGGTCAGTTAGAGGTTAAAATGACAAATTTTTTGGAACTGGACCCTGGACAATTTCTGAATCGACCTGTTGAGTTGGAGGGTAACTGTTTAGGCCTTGAAAACCTTCCAAACATTGGGATGGAGTCTTAAATCTCGACCGGGACTATCATAGAACCACCCCAGTGGATAAAATGTTGCCATGATCGTTATATCTCGTGGGTTTTGATCTCTTCGCTGTGTGATATTGACAGTGAACTCAGCACTGCTATTAAACTGAACTCTGCACTCTGAACATGTATGGGATTTAGAAATTCCGATTGTAAGAATAAAATTTCTCAGATCCAGTCTCAGATGTTAGTCTCTTGAGCAATTGTCCTGGGTTCAGTTCCAAAAAATGGTAATTTTAACCTCTAAATGACCTTGAAATCTCGTTTTTCTGACATGATTGGGCTCAGATGGCCCTGGAATCGGATTCAGGACGTAAAAATACCTCGGGATACCATGGTCTGGTCTAATAGTCCAAACTTTTTTTTGTTTTGTAAGCCTGTGTAATTTATTAATGGATCGGATGTAAATAGTAATCTGTGAATAAAGTCAACATTTGTATTTGTCCCTGATGTCTTTCTTGTAAAAAATTCTCTGAAACGTCTATTGTCTTTATTTCTGGCTTCTTAAGCCTCTTTGGAGAGCTGACACTTTATGTATAGTCAACATACATGAAGACATTATTTTTTCACCATGTCAGAGAACCTGCAAATTATAAATTAAATCATTATCAAAGTAATGAAGAACCCATAATCTTTACCTTATCATTCCCTGTGAATTTGCATGTAATACCACGCCTAGTGAGCTAAGTAGACATTTCTAGTTTCCAAACACCCTTAAGGGGGTCTTCTCATTGAGCAACTTTTTTTTCAACTTTTTTTTTTGCATTTATTTATAGCTTGGGTAGTTGTGAATATGCCCCTAAAAGGATTTTTAGAAATTCGAAATACTTTAGAAGATACAGCCTTTTTGTGAAGCAAGGTCTGATGGACAAGAAGGTGATGGAGGTAATAAAACCAGCTTACGAAGCGCTGTCGGCAGATAATTTGCTTGAAAGATGCCTTGAATCTGAAACTCAGAATTCCAATGAGTCCTACAATTCTGTTCTTTGGTCACTTTCGCCCAAACACATCAACTCAGGCGCACGCACCATCGAAGTGGCCAATTTCATTGCAACTGTAACGTGAGCCTGGGTGCTGAAATGTTCTACTGCATCAAAGGACCAATCAAGCTCAGGCCGCCGCGACGAGACACAACTGCCACAATAATCGGATCTTAACGTTCTGAAAAATAAGAGAAGTATTAGAAGTGTGGATGAAAGATGTACGTACCATTTAGCGCCGAGTGTCTTTCCTTGTTAGTCCTTTGTTTTTGTTTGGTTTATTTTGTTATTATTAATTGTTTTAAAATTTTTTTTTACTAAACTTGTTGCATCACTTGCGTTAAATTAATAAAGTTCAAGTGCAATGACAGATGGAAAGTTTCCAATCTTATTGCAGCTGTTATGGGAAAGCGTGAGAATGAGAGACCGTGTTTGGAATGAGTGGATGGCTCGTTCACAATGAATGTTGTGTAGTGGAAAGTTGAGTTTTTGTCGTACGAAATAGCATAGAGTCCAACCACCTTTGTGATTTGTGTGTAAATATCGTTTTTTTTTCTTATTTTGAGTGTTTTAATCGTGTATCTTTTTGTATAAGAGGTTGTTGTCCGGGATAATGGGAGATTTATGTTAATTCCGAAATATGATTAACTCAATTCCGTTGAGCAAGAAGAAAAGCAGTTTATTCAGCTTAACTTTACTATGTGTTAGTTAGTAAACGAACTAAAAATTTGGCTAGTTTGCGACTTAGAGGGAAATTAAAAACTGTTCGTTAGAACATAAAAGAAAAAGTGCTTGGTGCTTTAAGAAGTGTTTTTCCCTTTCAATATCGAAGTGGTTTCCATAAAGAAAAAAAAAAAGTATAATATAATTTTTTTATGTGAAATTTTTAATAGAGAATGCAGATAGCCAGCTTTGGATGTCAAATCGAAAGTATATTGATGATTAAAGTGGCTGATTAAAGCAAACCCGTTAGTACAAAACTCCCGGTCCACCATATATATACCTGTATATATATATATACGAATATTGGTATATATATCTATATGTGGAGACTAGTTGAATCTTAGGTCCTTGCAGGCGGGAGTGCACTTAATTTTAAGGCCTAAGATTTTTTTTTAGTTAAAATTAAACAAAAAAAAAAAAAAAAAAATAATGAATTTAAAGTTTTGCTAACGTGTATATAGAATTAACTGTTCAGTCGAGAAGTGTAGCTCTGCCAACCAAAGTGCACTCAACTAGTTAGTGAGCATCGCCTAGTGATTGAACAGCTGTTTGCCATTGGAAAGAGCCGCAGAGATAGGCTGGGGTCAATGACCGAGAGAGGGCAACAGCAAAATATGCAGAAAACGAAATTTCAACGAACAGCTGATCGAGTGCTTATACATAAGCCAACGTCTGAAAGGTTCATCGACCTCCTCGTACACATGTACATAGAGTGAAAATATCTTCTTGGAGCGAAGGATACAGGGTATCAAAAGAGCAGGAATTTTAATTTGGTTTTTTCTTGCTAGTAATAATTCTGTTTTTTTTTAATTTTTTCTACATAATTTAAGTAATTTTTTTATTTGTTAAGTAAATTTCTTTAATTTTACTTTATTAGTTTATTTAGTTGATTTCATTTTTTTTTTTTTTTTATAAAAATTCCATTTATATAGATAGAAATTATAGGTTTAACGAAATAGTCGTTTTTTTTTAAGCTTTAAAACAAAAAAAAAAAAAAACAAAAAGGATTTTTTCCAAAAAAAAAAAAAACGTCCATAACGTACCACTTTATCAAGCGGATGCTGGCGCCACCATCGACACATCTTGGAAAGCGGTGAGTTTACGTTCTTTTGTTTTTTTTACATATTATACATATTTTATTATCCACTATTTAAATTTTTACCTATCTATTTTTTTAAAACAAAACAAAAAAAAAAAAGGCAGTTTGAATTACATTTTTTTTTTTAATGGTGAATTAAAACCTTAGTTTGAGTGAACATAACTCGTATGTATTAATTTTTTTATTGTTATTGTTTTATTATTTAGTTGTTATGATCAAAAATCAGAAAAGAAAAAAAAAATGAATTGAAATAATTGATTATATAAACTTGGTGATAAATTATGAACAAGATTTTGTTTTGTTATTTCCATTCAAAAGGAGTTTAGCCGACATGAAGTGCTAAACCTTTGGCCGGCTGGTGTGGATTATGTGTGGTCCTAGGCAAGTATAAGCTGCTGTGTGGTCATGACAGGGTTTGGGGTACTGACGGACAAACTGGAATAGACGTTTGACGGAGTCAGCGATAGGGAACTACATAAAATAATTATTGGAGTCCGTATGTAGTTCACGGCTGCTAATCAGTAGGTGCAGATCAAGGGTGGGATGACTCCAGCTGACTGACGGAGACTTAGGGTTGTATTTGGTTAACTCTTTCGGGTATTTCCTATCGCTAATTTTTTTATTTTTAAATCAGTCTGAATCCTTTCTATCGTATCTATTTTCACTATTTTTCCTTCTTTTCACAAAATTTTTGACACGAATTTTTTTATGTGTTTGAGCTAGAGGTGTGCACCTAATGGCAAGAACCGCCCCAAAAGCCGTCGAGCAGCCTGGAATGCTACCGTGTCATCCGCCGGAAGTGCTGCACACCCTCCCAACTCGGCTCATTACATTGGCGCCCAACGTAAATCTTTCTTTCTTTTATATTTTAAATTTATATTGTTTCTTAATTTGAAAATACTTAGTTTTTGCTTGCGTTCAAGTTATCACTTTGGTTTTTTTCTTCTATTCTTTCCTTTTTCTAAGCTTTCTATTTCGGACTGGTTTGTTTCAGTATCCCTATGCACTATTTCGAGTTATGCGTGACGAGTTTGGATAACTTGGTGACAGTCGCATAGTGGTACTTGAGTATATGTTTTGCTGACCATATCTGTGGAGGTTCTTCTTGCTTAGTGTCAGTGTTATAACGTTCAAGACTGGTACTCTACGGATATGAGATGCATTTGGGGGAATTAATGCATGTTTGCTCTGCGTGGTGTTTGTAGTAATCGCTACAGTGTTCTGGCATGTTGGGACGCTTTAGGCAGGTTCTGAAACATCAGCAAGGGGGATGAAAGAGCGGAATACTCTGCAGACGCGCTCGTAGTCAAAGACGTGAGCATGTAGTGTTGGGTAATATCTAGTTTTTTTTCATACTTGTTTTTAAATTTTTTTCTTTGGGGATTTTTGAGGACAGTGACAGAGATTTACACAGCAACTATACGACGCCGACAGGTTTAACGTTCTACAATAAGTTCACACCAGCCACACCATTATAACACAATACTAATTTTTTATTTTTGTTTTTTTAATTTTTTTATTATCAATCTATACTTTTGATTTTTTTTACTCATTTTTTTCTGCATTTGGTATCCTCTTATTTTTATAGTTTAATTTATATAAAATTTGATAACTTTTATTAGTTTCAAGTATTTAAAATTTTCTTAATTTTCATATTTATTAATTTTTAATTTTTCCCTTATTTAAATTTTTTCCGAATTTTATTGCTCGGTAATTTTAGTTTTTTATCGTATTTTGCATATTTTTTTTATACTCCCTTGATTTTTTATTTACCTTTGTATTTGGTTATAGTTAGGTGCATATGAATTGCTGAATTTTTTTGAATTGCTTGAATTATTTTCATTTTTTTTTTGTTCTTTTAACATTCTTCTTAGTTTATAGGTTTCAACTTTTAATTTGAAATATTTTTTTTGTTTTAGTTAAACATATACACATTTAGTTAAAACATATTTAGTTTTTTGATGATAGTTTTGGTTAATTGTCGGGTTGAATTTGAATTAAGGTGAGATAGCTTGGTTACCGTGGATTTTTTATTTGTAGCAATTTTAATTTATCTCTTTCTTTTTATTATTTATTTTTCTTTCATCTAATAATAGATTTAAATTTTTTTGAGTATATCCATCACAATTTCGTGGCGATTATATAAGTTTTAGTTTATTAATTTTTGGATTTGCCTTTTTGAATTTTTAACTTATACTAGTTGAACGGTAGGAACAGCAAAGTGTAGGGTTTTGTTAAGTAGATTAGAAAAGCCAGGACTTTGAGTTCATATTTCGTTGTTTGTGCAGTGCATGGAGGAAGCACAAGAGACCTCCGAGTCGAATCGTGTCGAACGGTTATTGTTAGAAGGCAGGCAGTTGCTTGCAAGCGGGAGACGTATAACACGCAGTGTAACTCGTGCGTTAGACGCTCAGTCCATTAGCTCTAATCCTAGGTCCGCTGTTGATACTGGTTTTGTTGACGCTCAGGATAGCAGGGGGGTAGTGTTAGGAAGTGTGAGAGTCGCAAACGACATTTTTGGGAAAAGCGTGGAAGATACCCTAAGTTTTTCAAGAAAACTTGAGCGGGTGTTCGAAATGTCGGAGGAAGAAGGCGCGAGAGGAGGGTCAGGAGGAGTTGAGGGGGAAGAAGCTGGGATTTTTAAGAGAGGTGAGCTGGCTGAAGGTTCCACCTCTGTTACCAGTCATCAGCTGAACCAAATGATGGCGATGCTGATGCAGCAAAACCAATTAATGGCGAGCTGCATGGAAGAGGTGCGTAGTGTTCGAGGTGAAGTTGTGGCGTTAAATAGTCGCATTTCAGAAATCGAAGGGTCAGTGCATTCAAATGTAGTGCTCCATCCACCGGCTAACACCTCAACACCCACCGCAACGAAGGCTGCTAGAAGTAACAGCTTAGATATAGGTGATAAAGAGGCTGCTGAAGCTAGGGTCAGCAGCAGAAATAGAGAAGATCTACAGAGATCAGATCACACGGTTAAGACATATAGCCTGCGAGAGGTAGAGAAGCGAAAGAACGTGGATCTGGATAGGTGGCATGTTAAGTTTGGAGGGTCTGCCAAGGACATGACAGTGGAGAGTTTTGTTTTCCGAATCGAGAGAATGCGAGAGCAGTATGACATCTCTTATAACCAATTGTTTTCGGACTTCCACTGTCTTGTGACTGGCAGCGCCTCCAAATGGTACTGGCAAGTCTTAGAAGATCATGCCGACGATGATCTCTTCGATTACTTTGCTCTCAAAAAGGAGCTTTTGAACCATTTCAAGTCCGCAGAGTCGGACTATGAAATAATAAAAGAAATAATGGATAGGAAGCAGCAGGGAGGAGAAAGTTTTGAGGATTTTTACTCAGAGATCCACAATATGACTTTCCGGCTCAGAAAAAAGATCCCTGAACAAGAATTGGTAGAGATGATTAAGGGAAATCTGAAAAACAGCTTGGCTACGTTAACGTTTGCCTCCCAATTTAGTACACTAGCTGATTTGAAACGCGAATGCCAGAAAGCCGAAAAATTAGTGCGAGAAGGCCGAACTAGGGCTAGACAAGTAAACGAAGTAGAAGCCAGAAAATGCGAAAATTTGGAAGAAGAGGTAGACCGGGTAGGAATTGAGATCGATGCGATAGGACAGGGATGTATGAGGATCACTGGAGGGGGTGTCAATCGAACTGGAAAACCCTTAGGGCTACCTCCAACAAATTTTAATAACGGTAAGCCAGGGCGAAACATGACAGTAGCACCGTCATTGACAACACCATGTTCACCGCCCTTTGCAACGCAAAATCCGACGCAACCTCTTAATGTATCTAGTCCTGTCTTTTGTCCTTCGCCTTTTCATTTAAATCTATGTTTCAGTTGTGGAATGCCAGGCGATTTCTTTAAGAAAAATCCTCAAGAAACTCTTAAAGAAATTCATTGTAGGTCTGCGTTTCATGACATGTTGTGTTTTGTTTGTGGTCGTAGTGATTCATATTGTCAGTATAAGTCTAGTGGTCCGTTAAACTCTCAACTGGCAGAGAAAACCGGGAACTCTGTCCAGACAGGCAAATACCCGGAGGCTCTGGGTCAATAAAAGTTTTAAGTAGCTCTACGTCTGAACAGCTACCAAAAGAAGTTAATAAACCGAAACCTCCGGTAAAGAGTCTGCATCAGAGACTCATAGAATATGAAGAAGCGAGAGCCAGGATTTTTAATGAAGAAGTGTCTCTAGCAAAAAAGAACAAAAATTACAAAAAGATTTTACTAATGAGAGAGAAGAGGAGACAAATGAAGAGGTTTAAGAGAAAAATTGTGTCTACTATAGTGACGCTGAAAGGTGATAATAGGTTTTTTGCACGCACTAAGGTTGATGGTGAGGAGATAGTCGCACTGTTAGATTCAGGTGCTTGCGCTAATTGCATAGGACGAAATGCCTTAGAATTTTTGAAGAGTAGGCAATGCAAAATTATAAAAATGAAAGACCAAAAAGTGCGAACTGCAGATGGGGGTGAAACACCTGTGGAAGGGGTGATTTCTTTACCTGTGTTGTGGGAAGGTGAAGTTAAAGACATGGAGTTTCTTATTGTGCCAGCCTTGCAACAACAATTTTATTTTGGAATTGATTTCTGGCAAACTTTTGGAATGACGGTTGTCAGCAAAGGTGTTTCTGAGACGCAAGTTGCCAGCACAGACCAATTAGTAATGTCTGAATTGATGCAATCTGCAACAGACTTGACATTCGACACAACTCAGCATGTGTTGACCAAGGAAGATAAATTAAAACTAGAGAAAGTTAAAGCTAAATTTCCGTCCTTTGAAGTTCTTGGCTTAGGAAAAACAGACTTAGAGCAGCATGAGGTGGTAGATGAGAATATGCCAGTAAAACAGAGGTTTTATCCTGTTTCACCTGCGATTCAGAAACTCCTGTATTCAGAGTTAGATCGAATGTTGAGCATGGGAGTTATTGAAGTCAGCAACAGCAGCTGGAATTCACCGGTATCACTGGTGAGAAAAGAAACCAAAAATAGGTTATGCCTAGATGCGAGGAAAGTCAACGAGCGTACCATCAAAGATGCATACCCTCTGCCTCACATCGATGGTATCCTTAGCCGGTTACAAGATACTCGGTATATTTCCGCAATCGACCTCAAGGATGCTTTTTGGCAGATTCCACTTGAAGAGAAGTCAAGGGGCAAAACAGCATTCACAGTACCCGGCAGGCCCCTTTACCAGTTTACGGTAATGCCGTTCGGTCTGTGTAATGCTGCCCAGCGAATGTGTAGGCTGATGGACAAAGTCATTCCCTCCACTTTGCGAGAAAATGTCTTTGTGTACCTTGACGATCTTCTTGTGTGCTCAGCCAACCTGGAGTCCCATTTAGTACTCCTTGAGGAAGTTGCGAAATGTTTGAGAGATGCCAAGCTTACCATCAATGTTGATAAGAGCAAGTTCTGCTATCGCGAAGTACGATACTTAGGGTATGTTGTCGGAGATGGTTGCATTCGGACTGACTTGAAAAAAGTAGCCGCAATGGAAGAATTTCCAGAGCCAAAGTCACCTAGGCAGCTAAGGCGATTTTTAGGCATGACAGGGTGGTACCGTAGGTTTATCAAAGATTACGCGACGATCGCCGGACCCCTTCATGACTGTCTTACCAAAGAAAAGATTAAAAGGTTTACAATGTCAGAAGAAGCTAAGATAGCCTTTGCGAATCTCAAACAAAGTTTGATTACAGCACCGCTGCTTACAAATCCCGACTTCTGCAAACACTTTTATATACAATGCGACGCTTCGACGCATGGAGTTGGTGGCGTGCTCTTCCAGATGGATGATGAGGGTAACGAACGTCCGATAGCCTACATGTCTGCAAAACTGAATAAAGCCCAGAGAAATTACAGTGTAACTGAGCTAGAGTGTTACGCAGCAATACTAAGCGTAAAAAGATTTCGTCCTTACGTTGAAGGTTTACCTTTCACCATCATTACGGATCACGCGAGCTTGAAGTGGCTTATGGGCCAGAAAGACTTATCTGGAAGATTAGCCAGATGGAGTTTAAAGCTTCAGGCTTATAATTTCAACATCGAACATCGTAAAGGTGCTCAAAATGTGGTACCGGACGCGTTATCCCGCATGTATATGGAAGAGCTCGGCCCACTAGGTAGAATGCTAGATGTTGATCTTACGTCACCTTATTTTTCGACACAAGAGTACGAAGAGTTAAAAAGACAGGTAGATGAGAGCAAAGATCGAATACCAGACATTTGTGTGTCTGATGGTTTCGTGTATAAACGAACTGAACTCAGCACAGGTGATGCAGTTCAAGAAGATCGCGCTTGGAAGCTATGGGTTCCGTCTGAATTGCGTAACGACTTGTTGAAAGCTGCACATTTTTCACCATCGGCTGGTCATGGTGGCATACATAAAACGCTAGCTAAAGTTCGTGAGAGGTATTTTTGGCCAGGTATGGTGACCGAAGTGCAACAAGTAGTTAATAATTGTGACATATGCAAAGCCACCAAGAACTCGAATAGGACTCGTCGTCCGCCGATGGGCGATCAGCACATTACCGAGCGTCCATTTCAACGGTTGTATATTGATTTTATGGGGCCATATCCTCGCTCGAAGGAAGGCAACTGTTTTTTGTTTGTATGTTTAGATCACTTTTCTAAATTTGTTTGGTTAAAACCTATGCGTAAAGCAACCTCTGTAGATGTCGTGAAGTATCTAGAACGTGACGTGTTTCATGTCTTTGGTGTCCCTGAGTTTGTCCATTCGGACAATGGCAAACAATTTGTGTCTGAATTGTTCAAATCTTTTATGTTGGAATATGGGGTTAAACATGTAAAGACCGCGTTTTATTCGCCACAGGCAAACGCGTCAGAGCGCGTAAATAAGTCGGTGCTGCAAATGATTCGAGCGTTTGTTGGTGAAAACCAGAAGAACTGGGACGTTCACATAAGTGACGCAGCATTTGCAATTCGAAGCGTTGTGCATAGTTCAATAAGCGTAGAACCATACTACGCAGCGTTTGGTAGCCATATGATGCAGCACGGAACTTCGTATGAAGTTTTGCGGCGTCTACATTCCATTAAAGATGTAGACATTGTAGTTAAAAATTTAGCCGACAAACAATCACTTTTAAGAGACAAAATTTTTAACCAACTTAGATTGGCTCATGACAAAAACGCCAAAGTTTATAACACGCGAAGCAAATACGTTAGGTTTAATATCGGACAAGTTGTATACCGCCGAAACTTCAAACAAAGCAGTAAAGCTGATGCTTATAATGCTAAATTAGCACCGCCTTTTGTAAAGGGCATCGTGCTTAAGACTGTTGGCAACTCATTGTATGAGGTTGGTAATATGTCTGGCAAGAAGTTAGGGGTATACCACGCTAAAGACATGTTTGTAGCATAGGATATGGGGAGTGCAATATTAGCTTAGGAATTTCCGTTTGTTTGTTTTGTGCTTTTAACTTTCTTGTGTTTTTGCTACATGTGACCTAAGTACCGAGCCGGACTTAAAGAGATCTGTTTGTTGATTCGTATGCTTTTAGGTTTAGATAAATGTTTTTTTTTTTTTGTTTGTGTGTTATATGCGCCATCTAATGGTTAGAAATTTATGTTCAGTGTAGTTTTGAGAGCTAGGAGTTTTGTGTGTTAGGAGCTTGGTGTGACTGTATGTTATGCAGATTGTGTAACTGATATCATGACAGAGCCCGGCTAGCAATTTAAGTTTTGAGCATGAGTTGGTGGGTCGAAGCCACACGTTTAGAGATAAGTGGAGTCCCAGGCCACGTTTAAAGATTTTTCCTACGGACACGCTCCATGTTGCGAGCAACATCGACGGATCCGAGCCTGTAACGTGAGCCTGGGTGCTGAAATGTTCTACTGCATCAAAGGACCAATCAAGCTCAGGCCGCCGCGACGAGACACAACTGCCACAATAATCGGATCTTAACGTTCTGAAAAATAAGAGAAGTATTAGAAGTGTGGCTGAAAGATGTACGTACCATTTAGCGCCGAGTGTCTTTCCTTGTTAGTCCTTTGTTTTTGTTTGGTTTATTTTGTTATTATTAATTGTTTTAAAATTTTTTTTTACTAAACTTGTTGCATCACTTGCGTTAAATTAATAAAGTTCAAGTGCAATGACAGATGGAAAGTTTCCAATCTTATTGCAGCTGTTATGGGAAAGCGTGAGAATGAGAGACCGTGTTTGGAATGAGTGGATGGCTCGTTCACAATGAATGTTGTGTAGTGGAAAGTTGAGTTTTTGTCGTACGAAATAGCATAGAGTCCAACCACCTTTGTGATTTGTGTGTAAATATCGTTTTTTTTTCTTATTTTGAGTGTTTTAATCGTGTATCTTTTTGTATAAGAGGTTGTTGTCCGGGATAATGGGAGATTTATGTTAATTCCGAAATATGATTAACTCAATTCCGTTGAGCAAGAAGAAAAGCAGTTTATTCAGCTTAACTTTACTATGTGTTAGTTAGTAAACGAACTAAAAATTTGGCTAGTTTGCGACTTAGAGGGAAATTAAAAACTGTTCGTTAGAACATAAAAGAAAAAGTGCTTGGTGCTTTAAGAAGTGTTTTTCCCTTTCAATATCGAAGTGGTTTCCATAAAGAAAAAAAAAAAGTATAATATAATTTTTTTATGTGAAATTTTTAATAGAGAATGCAGATAGCCAGCTTTGGATGTCAAATCGAAAGTATATTGATGATTAAAGTGGCTGATTAAAGCAAACCCGTTAGTACAAAACTCCCGGTCCACCATATATATACCTGTATATATATATATACGAATATTGGTATATATATCTATATGTGGAGACTAGTTGAATCTTAGGTCCTTGCAGGCGGGAGTGCACTTAATTTTAAGGCCTAAGATTTTTTTTTAGTTAAAATTAAACAAAAAAAAAAAAAAAAAAATAATGAATTTAAAGTTTTGCTAACGTGTATATAGAATTAACTGTTCAGTCGAGAAGTGTAGCTCTGCCAACCAAAGTGCACTCAACTAGTTAGTGAGCATCGCCTAGTGATTGAACAGCTGTTTGCCATTGGAAAGAGCCGCAGAGATAGGCTGGGGTCAATGACCGAGAGAGGGCAACAGCAAAATATGCAGAAAACGAAATTTCAACGAACAGCTGATCGAGTGCTTATACATAAGCCAACGTCTGAAAGGTTCATCGACCTCCTCGTACACATGTACATAGAGTGAAAATATCTTCTTGGAGCGAAGGATACAGGGTATCAAAAGAGCAGGAATTTTAATTTGGTTTTTTCTTGCTAGTAATAATTCTGTTTTTTTTTAATTTTTTCTACATAATTTAAGTAATTTTTTTATTTGTTAAGTAAATTTCTTTAATTTTACTTTATTAGTTTATTTAGTTGATTTCATTTTTTTTTTTTTTTATAAAAATTCCATTTATATAGATAGAAATTATAGGTTTAACGAAATAGTCGTTTTTTTTTAAGCTTTAAAACAAAAAAAAAAAAAAACAAAAAGGATTTTTTCCAAAAAAAAAAAAAACGTCCATAACGTACCACTTTATCAAGCGGATGCTGGCGCCACCATCGACACATCTTGGAAAGCGGTGAGTTTACGTTCTTTTGTTTTTTTTACATATTATACATATTTTATTATCCACTATTTAAATTTTTACCTATCTATTTTTTTAAAACAAAACAAAAAAAAAAAAGGCAGTTTGAATTACATTTTTTTTTTTAATGGTGAATTAAAACCTTAGTTTGAGTGAACATAACTCGTATGTATTAATTTTTTTATTGTTATTGTTTTATTATTTAGTTGTTATGATCAAAAATCAGAAAAGAAAAAAAAAATGAATTGAAATAATTGATTATATAAACTTGGTGATAAATTATGAACAAGATTTTGTTTTGTTATTTCCATTCAAAAGGAGTTTAGCCGACATGAAGTGCTAAACCTTTGGCCGGCTGGTGTGGATTATGTGTGGTCCTAGGCAAGTATAAGCTGCTGTGTGGTCATGACAGGGTTTGGGGTACTGACGGACAAACTGGAATAGACGTTTGACGGAGTCAGCGATAGGGAACTACATAAAATAATTATTGGAGTCCGTATGTAGTTCACGGCTGCTAATCAGTAGGTGCAGATCAAGGGTGGGATGACTCCAGCTGACTGACGGAGACTTAGGGTTGTATTTGGTTAACTCTTTCGGGTATTTCCTATCGCTAATTTTTTTATTTTTAAATCAGTCTGAATCCTTTCTATCGTATCTATTTTCACTATTTTTCCTTCTTTTCACAAAATTTTTGACACGAATTTTTTTATGTGTTTGAGCTAGAGGTGTGCACCTAATGGCAAGAACCGCCCCAAAAGCCGTCGAGCAGCCTGGAATGCTACCGTGTCATCTGCCGGAAGTGCTGCACACCCTCCCAACTCGGCTCATTACACAACGTGCCTCTTCAACGACGGTTTTATACCCATACTTAAAATTATGGGTTTGATGGGTATTGCGATTGGCAAAAACGCATACGAATACGCACTATCTCGCAATGAAGACAGATTGAACCGATCAGAGACTCGAGCTGCGGCATCATCAAAAGCTGGCAGAACGGCTCGCAGAGCAGAGAGGGCAGCAGAAAGCAGTTTCTACGAAAAAGAGGAAGGTGGCCTGTATGGAGCTGGCATCGCCGACTAATATTTGTAAGTAAAAATTGTCAGCTCTTTAAAACTGCATTTAAACATTTTTGATTTTTTTTTTTCCCCAAAAAAATTACTTCAAACTTTAAACGCGTTTATCTCGAACCCACGTTTTTCGAACTGGCGGCCATGATATCTCCAGTTCAACTGAACCGATTTTCATGAAACAAAATGGAATCGACGCAGAATTGTCACCATTCTTGGGTGAACCTCGACCATAATTTTAAAAAATTTTTTACTATGTTTTTTTTACACTAAACTACAAAAAAAAAACCCGAAATTGAAATTTTTTTTTTGAATGGCCGCCATTTTGTCAAAAAAAATCACAAAATTAAGCTTGAGGTTCACCCGAAAATTACATCAATACTGATTATAACCCCGTTTTTTTTTCATTTCAGACGCTCCGGAGACCCGGAATCGTGGCCGCCGTGACGACACCTTTTTTTTTCACCACCAACTTTGAAGTCTCATTACTTTTTGAACAGCCCACGTATCGAGGCAAAAAAAAATTTTTTATTTACTTTGAACCTTTTGTAATACAATAAATAAAAAAAGTTTTCAATTATTCTTTGCGTTTTCAAATAAGAATTTTTTCAAAAAGGGTCCAAAAAACGGGTTTTGAATGAGAAGACCGCCTTAAACTTTAGTTTCCAGTATACGCCTTCAATAGTCACGCGATATATCTTACAATCGATATTTCCAAAACTTTTGCTGTTTAAGTAAACATCTAAAATTAAATCATACGTTCAAAATTTCAAGCCAAAACTAGTAAGAACTAAAAAAACTAGTATATTGAAGTATATTCGAAGTCTTTAGCCACGACAGACACGATGAATTGAGTTTTATATATTTACGAAATTTTTTCTATTTTGATGACTTCACTTTGTATGGGAGGTAGGCGTGTTTTTCTTCCGATTTATATATAAATCCAAATATCATAAAGATGGTTTATGTTAAATATCAAAGCTTATATGCAAAATTTCAAGACATTTCTTTAATTTGAGCAGATTTTTAAGAGATTTTATTTTTAAAATAAAGCCATTTTGTATGGGAGGTAGGCGTGGTTTTCGTCCGATTTTTTTATTAAAAAACAAAGCTTACGTGCCAAATTTCAAGGCATTTCTTTAATTTTTGTGGATTTTAAAGACATTTACGGATAAAATAAAGACTTTGCATGGGAGGTGGGCGTGACTTTTATCTGATTTTGCCCATTTTCAAACTTGATTTTCCTTTTTTAAAATTAAAGCTTATATTTTGAAGTTTATGGTGATAGCTTCAAAATTACGGCTGTAATCGTGTCGACAGATGGACAGACGGACGGACACACGGAAATCGACTCAGTTAGTTATGCTGATTAAAAATTTATATATTTTTCTATACCTGCCACACCTCCTTCTTGACGTTACAAGCGGAATGACAAAGTTAATATACCCCTTACTCAGTACGCGTTGGGGTATTAAAATAACTTTTTGTGTAATGTAAAGCAATTTTACCGATTTTATATGGTCACATTGTATGGGAGGCAGGCGTGGCTTTCATTCAAATAGGCTGTCTAACGACCTCGACCTTTATTTTTATGATAAAGTTTTATATTTTGAATTTCATTAAGATCACTCCAATATTAGAGCTATAATCGGCATAACAGACGGAAAGATGGCAATACGCGGGGGAAAACAAAAATATATGTTACTTATTTTAAGTACTTTATTAATTAACCAAAAACACGATATCTTTCATACACATCTTTTAGATCAATAACAGAAGTTTTCTTGAAAATTAGTGCGTTTTTGTGGAAAATTTGTTTTTTAAGAGTTTTTTGTTGTGCGCAACTTTGCGCACACCTTTTGAGAAGTTAACATCAAAAACGCTGCAATTGTTAACAAGTGACTCATGCGGCTTAAAGGAGCAGTAGCCATATAATTTGTTCTACTGAATGGTAAATAAATTAAATTGTTAGCGTTTCTACTGCTTCTACGGCTAGTGTTCAAATTTATATGAGAAAGAAGTTCTGGAGAATCGAATACACCTGTAATGAGCTGGTGTAAGTATACGATATATGCCGATTTCCTTCGATCACCTAAAGACTGCATTTTTAATAGTTTTAAACGATCCTCATAAGGAGGAAGGTCCACTGAATATGTCAGTTCCACTTAAGCCCCTTAGAGCAAACTGAACAAAAGGTTTTTGGATTCTTTCTATTCGATCATCACTCACATTGTAACTTGGGGACCAAACTTGACTTGCATACTCTAAGTGAGGACGTACGATTGCATAATACAACGTTGTAGTTGTAATCATGCTATTAAATTCTTTGGCCCAGCGTTTTATAAATCCAAGCATTGAAGATGCTTTTTTACAAATATAATCAATGTGAATGTTAACCGATAGCTTAGAATCCATGCATATACCTAGGTCTTTGACGGTATCTACACGACTCAAGGCAGTATCTTTGACCTTATAATCAAAAATAAAATTATTCTTTTTACGCGAAATGGTTATAGTTTGGCATTTGTCTGGGTTTAGAAACATATTATTTTTAGAACACCAAACTTCAAAGGATTTCAGATCAGACTGGAGCAGATCTGAATTGTCTTTAGAATCAGCCGTTCTGTATATTTTCATATCATCGGCATAGATAAGCAGATGAGAGTGTTCCATGATGTGAGTTACATCATTGATTGCACAAATAAACAATAGTGGTCCAAGGAACACCTGATTCAGCAACAAATTCAGAAGACAATACGCCTCGGAATTGTATTTGATAAGATCGCTCCACCGAATACAATTTAATCCAGTTCACAAAATATTGCGGAAATCCCATTTACTTGAGTTTAAATAAAATTAGGTTATGTGGTAACTTATCAAAAGCTTTACTAAAGTCAGTGTAAACGCAGTCGACCTGGTTACCAGAGTCAATCGAATTTAAGCAGAATGTTGTAAAATCGAGAAGATTAGACACAGTGGATCTGCCATTAACAAAACCATGCTGACGAGTTGTTATAACTCCACTTATTCACCGTGAATTCACAGTGAATTTTTACACGATCGTACACGACCCTCTCAAAAAGTTTAGGAATCGATGAGAGCTTAGCGATAGGCCTATAGTTACTGACATGCAACCTTTTTTATAAATAGGACTTATAAATGACTTTTTCCAAAAAATTGGAAAGTAACTTTCGTTAATTGATTTATGGAATAATAAAGAAAGTGTTTGACTTAAAACGGAACCGCATTGTATTAACACTGCGGCAGGAATTTCATCAGGCCCATCGCCAAAATCCTCATCGATCGATCCAATATACTTTTAAATATCCTCAGAAGTGAAGGATATAGATTCAAAAGTCTCTGTGGATACGGAATTCATATTCAAAGTACTCTCTGTCAGGATTATGACGGGATCATAGTAAATCCATCAAGGGTTTTGAATGACGAAGGAAGTCCATCGAATTTCTTCTTTGTGTTTATGAATTTCCAAAATTTTCTTGGATCAGACAATATTCTCAGCTTATCATGATTTTAATATTCGTGATATAATATAGATGCGCGATTTTCAAACTCCAGAAATAAACACTTGCAAAAAAAAAACGCAAAACTTACAATAAGCTCCGTTTCTCAATTTGGAGTAAGCTAACTAATGCCAACGGTTCAACCAAGACTGCATAAATCGTAGAGTACGCGAACCACTGACAGGAAAATTAAAAGTGGGGGGGGGGGGGGGAATAAAATTTTTTAAAAACTTGAAATGAAATGAAATTGCAAATATCGTTGCTTGCACCTTTATGTACTGCCTAAGTCGAAGGCAGTTCCGATGTATCAAATGAAATTTCTGTTTCTGGAACAACTTCTACAATCATACACACAAAACGCACAAACTTAGAATTATTACCCTAAAAAGTGAAAAATTCTTAATACCATTACTTATACGACCGCTTTTAACATTATTGTCAATACTACCACCTCCCGCAACTTCCGGTTCCAAAGGCAGTTCCGGACACTTTTCAGGTTCAGAGGATTCTTGAACGCTTTCTACAATGCAAACGAAATACAATATTAGATTATTATAATTTAGCTAAAATTGTAACCATTAAATAATTAAATTATAGAATAGACACCACACACATTGAGCACTACACCATTCTGGCTGCGCTGCCCTCGTTTGGTACATCGGCAAATTAGTTCTAATGTCGCTTCAACTTCGACGGTGTCATCTTCTTTTTATAATTACTCATATTTAATTTTATAACATTGGATCAATTTATTAAAGAATATCAAGAAGTCGCCATTTTAAAAACGGAAATTGATAAAAGAAAAAAAATCCCAAAAAAACAACTGCAGCTGTTTCTAACTAATTAATTGCAGCTGGAATCGTTTTAGTACTTTAGCACAATAAATCAATAAAATAACACTTAACACAAATGGATTAAATTTTAGAAAACCACAATTAAACCAATTGTAAAAGGTAAATTTTTTTCCTAACTTTCATTTAATACTTTCCAACGCAATAGATTCTTAAATCGCTGGTGATGAACAAGGCTTAATTGAATGTATCGAACTTTATTCGATATGTTAAGAGTGTTGCTGTTGCTGTTTATACTGTTACTGAAGAGAGACGTAGGCGCATTAAGTATGCGCATATAAAAAAATGTGAAATAAATGTATATATTTTATTTTTTTATACTTTCTGGACCCTAAGGGGGGAGGGGGAAGGGGGAAAAGGGAAGGGGTTTAAGCACCCAAAACCCCTCTCTTGTCTACGGGCCTGGCACAAATGCCTGTCAGGTCAGGGTTTAAATACACTAAAAAAGCAGTAAATTAAATTTTGCAAGAAATGGAAGCAATTTTTATTAATTAATGAAAAATGTGATTTTGAATTTTTGTTTTTTTTTTAACTAAAGAAAAAAAATTGTATAGTTTTTACAGAAAGTTTTCAAAACTTAAGAACTTTTTTTAAAAACAAAAAGTATTGAAAAAAATTATTCCTTTTTTGTGTTCAAAACTTAGTAGCTTGCAACTTTAAGAATTTTTTTTTTATAGAAAGCAGTAATTTGCAGCTATACATTTTTTTTTCTAGAGCACATTTCAACTCTTTGTTTAAAAATAAATTTTTTTTACTTCTGTCTCATCAACTTTTTTGTTGACAACCTCTTAAAAATTTGAATTTTGCGAAATTTTATGAATTAAGCTAAATTTTGGGTCGAATATCTTTGGTGGACAAGGGTTAAAAAAATTGAAATTCATTGACTATAAAGTACATTATAGCATTATAATGCAGTTAAATTTTTGGTTTGATATTTGCTTCGTTTCGAAGATAAAGCCCTTTAAACTTTTTTAGTTTAAATAGTAAGATAAAACGAAGGATAACTCTTTCTAACAGGTGTTACTATGGGCTCAGTAGGCGATTGAGAAGCAAGGCCCTCTCTCGACGAACAAAAGTCGTGCTCTATGAGTCACTTATGATACCCGTCCTGTTATATGCAACACAAACCTGGACGCTGAGCAGCTCTGATGAAAAGACCTTTGGAATTTTCGAGAGAAAGATCCTTCATAAGATCTACGGAATAGTCTGCGTCAATGGCGGGTATCAAATACTATGGAATAATAAGCTGTATAAGCTCTATATATGTATGCTGTATGCTGAGCTGATGGAAAATATTCGATTCGGTACCCAGCGGCGGTCAACGCAGAAGGAAACGACCGCATCACCGTTGGAATTACCAAGTGGAGGACAACCTGACGAAACTTAGAGCTTCTAACTGGCGACAGCATGCGTACAACACAAATGGTTGGCGGAAATTCTCGAACCAGACCACAACCGAGTTAAGGTTGTAAGCGCCACCTAAGTAAGTAAGTAGTAAATACAAAAGTATTCTGAAGGTTTAGTTAATTCATCAGGAAGCCTGAAATCGGGTAGCTTTGCCTAAGCCTAAGACAAAACCGCATTACTCATCTCACAGTTTAGATGCGCAGAGATGGTGCAAAAGATAATTACAAAAATTGCAGTTTTTTATGAAGATGTCCGAATACCTTTTTTTGAGTAAATAGATTAAATTGGTGTGCTCATTGCTTTTGACAAGCAATTTCTTGAGGATAAAAAGTAGACTTATTGCTCTGTCATCTCACAAAAATCTTTATTAAAATTTTTTAAGCGCAAAATTCCATCGATGAAGAAATATAAATTTTCAAACTTACCCAACTCAAAGCTTGACATATTGAAGTGTACAGCTCATTGCTAGAAATCAAAATTTAGCTTAAATTTTAGTTTTATTTTATTAACTGCAATTTTATTGTTGTTTTTTTTTTAACAACACAGTTTCAATTAAAGTGTACATTAAACTCATACTTCTGAAAATTGTGGCATGTAGCTGCCAATAATAGTGGGCGTCAGTTCGGTGTCCTTCACATATTAACATGTCGCAGTTAAGGCTTTTGCCATCATGCTGCAATATATTAAATTCCATATTCTGCACGGCTCACTTCTTCTTCACATTACTTTTTTTTTGCATTATATTTCCTTTTATTATACTTTTTCTTGCTATTTATGCTAATTCGCTGCAATCAGCAAACATTTATTTTCTAATATATTTTTAAGAAATAACAATAAAAACCACACAACACACCCACACACAACACACACACACACTGACATAAGTACAGACGCAAGCCAACAGATACACTTGTCCCTCATATTAAAAATAATCTTCATTACTGTCGTTTACGTCTTTTTTTCCCCCCGTTGTTGTTGTTATAATAATCATAATAAAATGTCCTCGCTGCCAAAGAGAAGTAAGCACGTTTTATTTTTTTTTCAAAAGCATACACAAACAAACATACACACTCACACTGCCTGACTGACTAAAACTTTGCAAAAAAGGCAGCAAATTTTTTGGCGCAAGTGCTTTATTACATTTTTTAATAGCTACTCGCACGTTTTTCTCATTATGTGCAGATTATTGTTCGTTTTATTTTCCCACTCATCTTAATAATGTTGACGTCCTTGTTGTTATTTTAAGAAATGTCAATAAAAAAAAAAAAAACAATCTTATATCTTACAATCTGAAATGTTTTAGTATGTGTTACCACAAGAAAATCCATCAGAAAATCACCAAAAAAAAAAACGAACTGAATTTGTTTTATTTGCCTCTTCAGTCCAAACCAAAGGCAGTTAAATTTTTATAGATCTCAATTTTTAGTGCTTTTATCATATAATTAAGCTACTACAGATAATCAATACAACTTAAAAAAATATGATATCGGTTCTTTTGGTGTCAACTATATATTAGAATTTTGTGGTCAGTTGGGCAATATTAATAATTGTCATGATGTGACTTTATTTTTGTCATGATGTGATCATCAAAATTAAAGAAATGTTTTGAAACCTAACATAACATAACATAACATAACATAACATAACATAACATAACATAACATAACATAACACAACATAACATAACATAACATAACATAACATAACATAACATAACATAACATAACATGACGTAACATAACATAACATAACATAACATAACATAACATAACATAACATAACATAGCATAATAATAATGAACATAAAACTTCACTTTGCTATTTAGCAAAATTTGACGAAAACCACCATAAAATTTCTTAAAAATCCACAAAAATCAAAGAAATGTTTTGAAATTTTACTCATAAGCTTTGATACTCAATATGAAACCTCACTTGGCAAATTTAAATTTGGCAAGTCTAATGAAAACTTCCCCTACCTTCCATGCGAAAGGACATCATCAAAATAGAAAAACCTTTGTAAATATAAAAAACTGAATATCATCGCATCTGTATGTACCCAAATTCCACCTACATCGTTTGTCCGTCCTTTACCAATTTTTGCACATATATTCTTTGGTATGATGTGGAGTCCTTAGACTAGAAAAGTGGGCGTGGCATTTTATTTGTAATCCAACTTGTTCTTCACCGAACTTCAAGCAAATTTTGCACATATAATCCTTGGTATTTTGAGCAGTCTTAAGTTTATAAATTTGGGTATTACTGGACAGGGGGGTGGCACTTTATTTTTAATCTAGCTTCATATACACTGTTTGTCCGGCTTCAACCAAATTTCGTACATATGTATAATGAGTCATTTTTAGCCTACAAAAGTCTGTGGCATTAGATAATGGGGAGTGTCAATTTAATTCTAGTCGAACCTTCCTCTACACTGTTTGCGCGATTTCAACAAAATTTACACAAATATTCATTGGCATAAGAAGCAGTTCGCAATTAATAAAAGTGGGCAGAGTTTGGCATGGGTCATGACACTTTAACTTAAACCAAACTTCTTCTACAGCGTTTGTCCAAATACAACCAAATTTTCAACACATATTCATTGGAATAATAATAAGCAGTAATTAGTTTAAAAAATTGGGCGGAATTAGACAGAGGACGTCAAAGTTTAGCTTTAATCCAGCTCTTTTTACACCATTTTTCTGATTTCAACCAAATGAATAGTGAGATGGGGTAATGCGTAACATGGGGTGTTGTGTAACACGTCGAATTTTCGTATAAAATTTTAACATATGAGTGAATGAACAACTGTTATATGTTTCTTTTGATAGCATCTAGATTTTCATAAGTGTTGAAAGTAGGCAGAAATGCATTTCATTAGAGTTCTTAAAAAGCATGAATAATTTTTTATGAAATATTTTTTTAAATTTACAAAAAAAAACGTTTCGGATAAAATGTGCTTCAGATTTTAAAAGTGAGTAGATGTAAAACGTTTTATTATTAAATACCTTTAAATACAACAAAAGATTTAACATTTTTTCACGTTGTAGTATAATTCAATCAGTGAGAAAAAATTGGGGTGATGTGTAACACTCACGGTGGGATGATGTGCAACATACCTAACATTCTACAATTGCCATTAAAGAGGCAACAACGTCAAACTTTGAAATGCAATCACATCAACGGCATTAAAAGAGATCGGCCCAGTTCATACTTAATGATACCAATCTCGCTGTCAATCTTGCTGAGTAAAATTCAGTACATTTATGTGTATTTTATTTTCAAATTGCAGTGTTTTTCAGTATATCTGTGGTCACAAGGCATAACAACTAAACTCAACCTATTGTAAATAACGATAAAGTTTGGAACCTTGCCATGCATGATTCTCTGAAGTTAGTGAAAAGATTCAACACAATGAAAAAGAATATATTGTTCATTGCAATTCAAATTAGTTTTTATTGATCCAAAAAACTACATCTATATTTAATCTAAGTCCGAGTAAGCGTGCTGCACAGACATCGCACTATCATCAGAATTTTTGAAAAAGCTGGGGCAATTCCTGCTTCCAACTTTTATTAGCTTTTGCAAACACTCGCTTGGCCGGCGCCGACGAGGCAGGAAAACACAGAATGAATCCGATCATCATTGCAACTGCTTCGAAGGGAATATTTTTTGCATGAATGTGCTGAATAATCTCGACCCAGCGCTTATCTGTCGACCTATTATTGGAACGCCAGTCCTTTAATTTGTTAGCCGAGCAGTAATTCTTTGCATAGCCAAATTGCTGAAACACTTCCGAATAGTTTGCAGACATATCCAATAGGTTGGGCTGATGCTAAGTATATAGAATTTTTTTTTCGAAACACAATACGAACTAAAAGTTCCGTGTTATGGCGTAGTTTCAAAACACGCTAACAATCTTTTAATTCAATATAACTTTTGGCCCTCTACCAGAGCTTTTATGATTGAAACTTCTCTTATTTGTCTCTCATCATAAAAATTATCTTTGCTTCAAATAAAACACAATAACCAAAATAGTTTATAAAAATAAGCCACGATATGAAAAAAATCAGTGAGTAGAGTGCTTGGCCCAAACACCAGAGAGCCCTGGTTCAATTCTCACGTGGCACAGAAAGTTTTTTCAATTGAATCAATTTTTCTGTTCGACCGTCACCTCTCTGCAGACAATGGTAAACCACAGAGAGTAAAAAACTACCATGAAAAGCTTCTTGTGAACATAAGCCTAATAACAGTTCTCGATCATTTGTGATCAAAAATTCAAAACACGCACAGCACAATTGATCTTAAGAAGCTTAGTCAAAGTTCTTTCCAGGGCTGAAACTGGCCATATCCTTTTTTTGTATGAAAAGAAATCACTCATAAGCCTCGAAAACAAAACATTTCGAATTCTACAAAAACTCAAACTTGTGACAAATTAGTCACAAATATGGGAGAAATTTTCTTTACAACAGTCAGAAAAGCTCTTGTAGACGCCCAAAAGTTATACTCATTTCAAAAATGGTAAGCGTATTTTAAATCAGCGCAAGAATACGCACCATTTGATACCTATTGCGTATTAAAATTAAAAAAAAGAAATATCAGCCTAGCCTAATATCCAATCAACCTTTTTGGCCAACAATATAAGCAGAATTTCTAAAACTAGACCAGTCGTGAGAATGTTGAAAATTTAAATTCCATTACAAAATCCAGTACATGACTTAATCCAGTACTTAGACGTCGAATCCAGTACAGTACTGCAAAATCCACTACGGTTGGTATCATTATTCACACTATTCACCCCAGACCAAAATCCAATCAGAGAAAAGCCGTGTTCTAACAAAGACACAAAAACGTTATCAGTTGCAGGAGGTGGCTGTAAAAAAAGCTACGAAAAAGAAAACCCAACAAACGACAAGGAAAACACAAAACCGGTGCTCTTCGTCGTCATCCGAAGAAGATTGAGATTTTTGCATGGCTCGTTGCGATTTTGTGCCAAAACATTTGAATCACAAAAATTTACTTGAATGCTACAAATACAAGCGCCATTTGATTTTTTTTTTTTTTTTGAGCTCTTTTATTTGTGAGAATTGTCACTCCGATATGAATATTTCCAAAGAATAATCATTTTTGTATTTAAAAAATGTATTTTTTTTTTGCTTGCAATTAATAAAGCAATTCATATATTCTGTTGAAGTTAACGATCAGTTTATTTTAATTCCAACGTATGTGCGAGTGTGTGTTCATTGAGAATCAGATAGATTGACGAGATATTGCTATTATTTCATTAAGTTCTTATCATAATACTTTTATTAAACATAAAAAGTCAAAATAAGCATAAAAAAATTAAAGTTCCTGATCTATAAACCAACATTTAGTTGTTGTTACACATCACCCCACCGATTTGAAAAAGACCAAAAAATAAGCCATATGTGAAATTTTTGTTCTACTTCGTATATTTCTCAAAATATTCAACAGCCATGAAAACATTCACTTCGAATTGTTTCTTCTCCTAGGAATAGGCCTTTAAACCAATCCAAAATTCAATTTCTTCACACTTTTATTGGAGCAAATAAAAACGTGTTACACATCACCCCAATTCAGCCTACTTACTTATATACTTAGGTGGCCATCACAACCCGTATTTAGGTTTCAGCCTACATCATCAGTCAGATACACCAATCACGGTAAGGGCTTTACTGGTCCATCCATCGGAGGCATGGTCTATGTAGTCGTCGCCGACCAACTACCCTCGCATCTCACATTTTTCCCTGGAGTCTCGTCGTCCATACGATGGGCATGACTCAACCAGCGTAGTTATACGCAGTACTACGTTAATGTTTTCGTAGAGCTCATACAGCTCATGGTTCATTCGGTTGCGATAGTCATTGCCGACTCGAACAAGACCGAAGATTTTGCGAAGAACGTTCTCTCGAACACCCCCCGAGCAGCTGCGCCAGCTTGCAAAACTAACCATGCTTCAGCGCCATAAAGAAGCACAGGTAGAACGAGCTTCTTGTCGATCGAGAGAGGGCTCTGGAACTTAGTTGCTTACTGAGCCCATAGTAGCACCTATAAGCAACTGTTGTTCTTCGCCTTATCTCCTCGCTGACGTCATTGTTGTTTATGGCGGTTCATAGGACCTTGGAGCCTAGATGCTGCGCTACCCTGTTTGTAGACAGCATTTACTTTGTTTTGCCCTCGTTTATCGTCAATCCCACTTTGGCTGATTCCTTTTTTATAGTGGTGAAAGGAGCAGGTAACATCTCTCTTAGTACTGCCAACAATATCAATATTATTAGCGTACGCAAGGAGCTGTACACCTTTGTAGAAATGGTGACATTACGATGCACACCGGCCTTTCTTGTGATACCCTCAATGATTTGGCTAAAACACTGTCTAGCGCAAAATTTTAGTTAAAATTGAAAAATGTCAAACTTTCTAACTATTAAATCGAATGTAAAAAGATTAAACGGTAACATTTATTTATTCCGAATAATGAGGGAAAATGTGGATAAAAATAATTAACCAGAATATTGCCACAATAATGCAAACAAAACATGTAAACGCATACAAAATATGTTATTACTTAGCATACTTTTAAGCGCTAAAGCTAAACTTTTTCACTCAACAAAAGCTGTAACATCAAAGCCAGCTCCTTAACTCAGTTATTCAAATTTTTTAGTCCAAAAAAATTTCTTTCTTGCAACAGAATATAATTAGCATGTAGATGAATATCTACATCTACATGCTTACTTTTGTTCTTTTTTTTTTTTTTTTTTTTTGGCATATAAACCAATTTATTTTCAATTGTAATTAAAAAAACTCAACACCAAACAACAAAAAAGTGAACAAAATGTTATGCAAATATATCAAGCAAAATAAAGGCACGCTGCTTTAATTTTTTTTTGTATTTAAACGTTCTCTCGCTTTAATGAGGCGATTACGATGTAAATTAGTGGCATGTGTTAGAGAGAGCAGGTACAATTAATGTGGCAATTTAATTAACATTTGATGATTTTCGCTTTGTAAAGTTTAGAGTAAAGCTTAAGATAAATGACAGTGCAAAAGCTATACTAGCTACTACATAAAGCACTACAAAGAAAATTGTTTATTAAACAAATATTTCTACAGAATGCTGTTACACAGAAAGCTATTAAAGCTTTGAGGTGATAAAGCAGTGTAAGCTTAAAAAAAACTTTTAGTCTAAAGCAGCTGTTTTAGAGCTTTTAAAAAGCCTTCAGTGACTTTTTTTTTTTATTGGTACAGTTAAACAATTTTTATAATATTTTCTTTATTTCAAATCCTCAAAAGCTCAGAAAAATATTTAAGAATTTTAAAGCATCTGGCTCCTCGCTACGGCGATTTTTAGCACAACAAGAAGAAAAGCTTTAGCAGACTCTGACACCAATCTTATAGCATTGTTTACGATATGCTCTTTTTGGAATATCGATATGCTACGATATGCTATACGATATGTAATTTTATTGCAGATTAAAGCATTTTTTACAGATTGCTCCCACCCAATAAACATTTCGGCGAGGGGTGATTCGTTATCGAATCGCTTGTGAATCTTGTTTTTTAAGTTTTCCAATAGTTTCACACCGACTTCATCAGAGGTTGGCTTGATGCTTAAAGAAGGCACCGATTGAAATCATGACTTTGCTAAACTCCATTTAAGATGTTTTGAAACAAAAAAACAATTTTTTCCGTCTTTCTTAAAATTAAATAAATTTTCATAAAATTTTAAAATTTTTTTTTAGAAAAGTATTTTTTACTAACTTTCTGTTGTTAATACGTCATTTAAGCGTATATTTTTTTTTAATTTTATGTTTTTTTTATGTGAATTTTATGTAAAAAAAAAAAAATCCTAAATATAAATTTTCATAAATTTTTATATCAGAAAAAATTTTTTTAAATATTTTTTCTGCTGTTATGTTATTTTGCGCCTATTCTTTATATAAATAATTACCACTTATAATTTGTTCAAGATTTTCGTATAAAGAAGTTCTCGTTAACAAATTGCTGTTTGTTGTTTTGGCGACTCGTTAACGAATTGCTTTTAAAGTTTTGGTGACTCGTTAACGAATTACTTTTTATAGTTTTGGCGACTCGTTAACAAATTGCTTTTTTCGGTTTTGACGATTCAATAACGAAGGGGGAATTTCTCCCGCTTGCGATATTTTAAATGAATCGCTACTAATAATTGCTAATGAATGAAATGTACAAGAATGCGATTCGTAAACGAACACATGAGTATATATTTTTGTTTGGTGGGCACCCTATAGGAACAAACTAACTTGTTTTTAAAAACAACTAATTAAAAAACTAATTTAAAATAAACCAGTATATGAACTACTTTGAATTATATTAAGGCGGCAACTACTCTGATTTTGACATGTTTTAGTTGCAAATTTTTATTAGATTAAAAGTTTATATATATTTAACAATGTTATTTCATCAAATATTATTAACTTTAGGCCATCAGTAATAGTTTTCAATTGGTTATTTTAAAGCCATTAAAAAATAATTTAAATATAACTAATTTAACAAGTAGTTGAAAATATATGCAGACGAAAGTCAATTGACTTATTTAGCGGACATCACCATACAAAATATGTTAGTTCGTTCTATGGAAAAAAGTCAGAATTTCAACTAGTTGTGGTTGACAAAAAACTACTTTATCAACTACTTTTAAATTAGTTGATTTTCCTACAGGGAAAGTGTGTGGCGCAGCATGTAGTGGTGATCACTTCATGCTTTCCAATAACACGTAGGCGTTGTACAATGGGAAAAAAATAGTAAAAACCCTCGCAAAACAAAAAGTTGTGGGAATAGTTGTGGGGAATGATTTTTTTTTTTTGCATTTTTTAATATACACATATTAATGCTTCTAAAAACATATTTTAGCAAACTATAGTCTCAAAGCTTTTCGACTCATAACCCTCGAAAGAAGGCCTTTTTTCAAATACTTTGTTTTGCGTAAATTGTTTTATTATATAGCTATATTAAAGTGTAAATATTTCCCTTATTTTACAACGGATTACAACCGTTTTTGGCATAGATAACAAATAAAGATTTTAAATTGATGGTACGTAAAAAGAAATAAGTCTTTGCAGTTATGTGTTCTTCATAAATTTAAATAAACTGTAACTTTTTCAAATCAATCCCAATAAATGACATTCTCTAGTTTTGACAAGTTGAATCTGTTATTAACAAAGCGCTTTCAAAAGGTTTTGCATGAATTTGCAAGAAATTGAGTTAAAATTGATTTAAAACAATGCTTTTTATAGTAAAAAACTCTTTTGTGTGTTTTCTTACAAAAAGTGTATTATCATAAAAAGCACTCTCGATGTTGTATCGCTGCTGTCTCAATAGCGACTAAGCGCGAGATAGTATTAATACGTATGAAACGAGAGAGCTCTTAAGAGCCCAGGGTGGAAGGCACTGGTTTAAAGTGGCCTTTTTGTAGAATTTCGGAACACAAAAAAGCACAGGAGCTGAAAATAATGATTATTTTAGAATTTTTATATTAAGGTTTAATACGTGTAAATTTTTCCAAAAAAAATACATCTGCACTGAATCTAACGCCGTTTATTTTTTCCATTTCAGATGATCCGAAGTCGAGTTATCTGGGACGCAAGCAGCATACCATTTTTTTTTTTCTATGCCCAACTTTGAAGGCCGACAACTTTTTGAACAGCCCTCCTACAAGGAAAAACATTTTTTATTTAATTTAATATGTACTTAATACAATAAAAACCTGAATTTAAATAACTCTTTCCGTTTTCAAATGAAAAGTTTTTCAAAAAGGGTCCAAAAACAGCCTTCCAACCAGGAATACCTCCTTAAAGCTTTTGTTTTTCGAAGTTTTGCATGATTTCTTAAAATTATGTGTTGATAAACTTACTATTATTTAATCTAAAATACCAGGTATCGTTTTAAAAACATGGATGTATATTCAAGAAACTATAAAGAACACATTAAGTAAAAAAAAAATCATCAGTTTCATCAATGTGGTTTCGAGATATACGCGTTTAAGTTTGAAGTTATTTTTTTGCATCAAAAAAAGAATTTAAAAGAAAAGAAGTTTTAGAAATTCGACAATTCTGCGTCGATTGTACTTGGTTTCATCAAAATCGGTTCAGTGGAACCGATGAAAAGTGACTTCGAAGTTCAAAAACGTGATTTTGAAAAAACTCAAAGGCAATTTTTGGCAATAAAACATTTTTTTTTTTTGTGAAATATTTACATATTAGAACCCTGCATGAATATATTCATCAAGTGAATATACCCTGATTCTCTGCTGTAGCAGTCACTGCAAGCAAAGCTGCAAGCGAACAAATGTAAACAACAGATCGTGTAGCAACAGGTCGTGTAGCGCAAGAGAATAACTTTTTTTGTTCTCTGTTCTCTTTTCATACACTCTTCCACTGAGGTGAGCTTGCGATCTACGCGTTGTTTCAGTTATTTCTCTGAGTACTTAATAAACTTCACGAATACTCAGGAATTTGCTGAAGTGACTTGAACAAGATATGGATATATATAAGAAAAGCCAACCGGGTACGTTGGTTTTTCCCCGCAATAAGCTTTATGTTATTTTTTATGCATAGTCAGTTTGATGTTGGTTAGAGGTGCAATCAAACGCCTTTTTTTAAGATAAAAATACATTTACATTAATTAAAAATGGATATTGATGCATCATTCACACTAAATGGATATTGATATAGTGAGTAACATTAAAAACTTTTTAAGGTGTTTTAAAATTTTAAATTCTTGATTATTTAAAAAACTTTAGTCTTTAAATGAACCAACTGGAAGTGACATTGAATTAGGCAACAATTTAGTGGCTGCAAAATTGTCAAATATTGCAAGAAAATTTTAATATAAAGAAATAAGTTAACGTCTAACTTGTGTATAGTTTATAACGACCGTAGCTGGACTCCTAGAGGGGTCAAATATATGAGTTGGTCCTATTATTTTGTGACCTTCAACATTTCTTCCGAACACACCTACCCTCTTCTGCCACCCTTCTTTGGGTCCCCATACGAAAAACCAAAACCTGTCGCAAATAGTTTATTTCGACCGTAGCTGGACTCTTAGAGGGGTCAAATATATAAGCTAGTCCTATTATTTTTTGCTCCTCAACATTTCTCCCGAACACACCTACCCCCTATCAACCACCGTTCTTTGGGTCCCAACACAAAAAACATTCTTTTCGTTCTAGGACAAACGAATAAAAAAATATTCGCTAAATATTCGGGTATGAACACTGACCTGCCGTTGACCTGCCACTAACACCTGCCGTTGTTAGTAAAGCATCGTGCTATTATTCTCTTCGTTTCTTATATCTGAATAAAAAAAAGAGAGTGTAAGATCAGGTATGAGCAAAGCAGAAAAGGGATAGAGGAAATTTTCTATTCTATAGCAAGAGAATATCTTCAGGGAGGCGTAAGAGCATACTCATGCAGGGCTCTGTTACATATATCAATCTGCAATGCCAGCCCCATAAAGAACTCTTTTTCAAAAAATGAGGACTCAGTTGCTCTTTGTGCTCTTCTGGCAGTTATACCTTGTTTTGATGCGGCCAGAGCTCTGGCTTCGGACCTTTTGAAACATTCTTCGTTCCGAGACATGGCGAAATCATATGTGACGTTGCCAATCGGGATGTCCGTTAGGTTCATTATTTGAAGTATTGGCAAAAAACCTTCGTTAAATATGACAATTACAATATAATTGGCAATCTCAATAGTGCATGCAAACAAAAATTTTTATCAAAACTGTACTTTTCAAAACTGTTTTTACCTAGTTATTACCTACTAAGGAACGCGTTGAACGAAATTCGTTGGTTGCTTCAAACCGTTGCATTCAAAAAATAGCCAAATTAAGCAAATCGCATTTTGGCGAAAACACTGCTGGACAAAAAAGACCACATCTTCTTAGGTATTTCGAATTTCAAAAAAAAAATATTTTCAAATGTCCAAGCTATAAAAATATGCAAAAAAATCGAAAAAAAATGTTTGCCAACCAAGAATACTCCCTTAAACGCGATTTCCTCGATACTAGTTTTTTTTAAACGGTTCGATAGATAACTCGAAATCTTTTGGCTCAATTTCAATCAATTTTGGTGCATTTTGTTTGTAATTTTGTCTTTTAAGCATCCTCCCTTAATTCAAGTACCTACTATTTTTTTGTGTTTTATTTTTTCTAGTCTAATGACTCGCCACTCAATGGTAGAGATTTCGTTTTTGGCAGTGCTCGGCTCTCAGCCATGCGACAACATTCATTTATACCATGGTAGAATAAAAGAAGGTAGATGCATTTCGTATTGCATTTTTTTTTTCTCATAGCCAAAATTGTCAAAATTAATTCAAATCACTACTTTTTTGTTAAAATTTCTTTCTCATCGCTTTAGAATTTTCTATGAGCTGTTAAATTCGTTTTGACAGGTACTGCAGTCTGCCTCTCCGAAATGCATCTACCTTCTTTTATTCTACCATGATTTATTATACCATGTTTTTCGCTATGCTCAGCAAAATGCCAACAATGAAGAACACCAACAAAATACACACAGCAGCAATCTATTACTTACTTACTTAGTTGGTCGTAACAACCCGTGTCCGGGCTTCAACCGACCTCATCAGCTCTCGCCAGGCGCCTCTGCTTTACGCGCGCCTTCTCCAATCGGATACACCAAGTGCGGTTAGGGCTTCCTCAGCCTGGTCCATCCATCGGAGGCATGGTCTCCCTCGTCGTCGTTGACCAGCGACCCTCGCCTCGAGCACCTTTTTCGCTGGAGCTTCGTCGTTCATACGATGGGCATGACCCAGCCAGCGTAGTCGCTGCACAGTTATACGCCGAACTACGTCAATGTCATCGAAGAGCTCATACAGCTCGTGGTTCATTCGGATGCGATAGTCATCGCCGACTCGAACAGGACCGAAGATTTTGCGAAGAACTTTTCTCTCGAACACCCCCAGAGCGGCTGCGTCAGTTTGCGAAACTACCCATGCCTCAGCGCCATAAAGCAGCACAGGTAGAACGAGCGTCTTGTAGAGTGTTAGTTTTGTCGATCGAGAGAGGGCTCTGGAACTAAGTTGCTTACTGAGCCCGTAGTAGCACCTATTAGCAATTATTGTTCTTCGCTTTATCTCCAGGCTGATTTTGTTTTTGGTATTAATGGCGGTGCCAAGGTAAACGAACTCCTTGACTACTTCAAAGTTATAGCTGCCGGATGAAACGTGGGAGTCTAAACGCCGTGCTCCCTTGTTTGTAGACAGCATATATTTTGTTTTGCCCTCATTTATCGTCAAACCCACTTTGGCTGATTCCTTTTCGATAGCGGCGAAAACAGCGGTAACATCTCTCTTGGTTCTGCCGACAATATCAATATCATCAGCGTACGCAAGGAGCTGGACGCCTTTGTAGAAAATGGTGTCATTACGATGCACACCGGCCTTTCGTACGATCCCCTCCATGATGATGTTAAAGAGATCGCAAGACAGTGGATCGCCTTGCCTGAAACCTCTTTCGGTATTGAAGATTTCGGAGAGGTCATTTCCTACCTTGACGGAGCTGCGTGTGTTGCTCAACGTCATTCTGCAAAGTCTGATCAACTTTGCAGGTATACCGAACTCAGACATTGTTGCGTATAGGCAATCCCTTCTCGGGCTATCGAACGCAGCTTTAAAATCGACAAAGAGATGGTGTGTGTCAATTTGATTTTCGTGGGTTTTCTCCAGGATTTGTCGTAGCGTGAAAATCTGGTCTATGGTGGACTTACCAGGTCGAAAGCCACACTGATAAGGTCCAATTTTTGTAATCGGCTTTCATATTTCACACAGTACGCTTGAGAGAACCTTATATGTGATGGAAATAAGACTGATACCTCTATAACTTGCGCAGATTGTTGGGTCTCCTTTCTTAAGTATAGGGCACAGTACGCTGAGGTTCCAATCGTCGGGCATGCTTTCTTCTAGTCATATTTTGCTGATGAGCTGATGCATGCGCCTTATCAATTCATCGCCGCCGATTTTAAACAATTCAGCTGACAGGCCGTCAGCAATCTATACTATTATATAAAATTGAAGCGCAAATTTTCATAAATTTTTAAAATTGCTGGGCCAATTTTTATGAAGTATGTTTTAAAATATCTTATTTTTGCTACAGCACAGTTAGAGGTATTTAATATTAAATTAAATATATTAAATTAAAATTCAAAGTTTTTTATGAAATGATCCCAAAGCCACGCATTGCTTGATTGTTTTCTTTTCATGCGTTGTGTTGAAAGAGTTTCAATAAACTTCATGTCGCTCTCTTATCTTCTAAATATTTTTATGCTCAGCAAGCAAATTTTGTTGTTGGATATTTTGTATTTGGATATGTGCGCATTCGCATCGTAGCCGTTGCGTATAGCTTGTATTAAAGTAACCTTTTATTATAACTGATAATAATATAAATGCTTGGTTTTTTGTTAGTTTTATTTCATTGAAATCTGTTGAAAATTATAAAGTAACTTTGTATAAGAGGTAGACAAGGTATTCGTCCAATTTTTCTAAATTTCATAGTCAAGATTTTTATTGAAGATCAAAGCTTACGCGCAAAATTTCAAGGCATTACTTTAATTTTTGTGGTTTTTTAAGAGTTTTTACTGTTAAAATGTTAAAAGTCACTCTGTATGGGAGGTAGGTGTGGTTTTCATCCAATTTTGCTCATTTTCGAACTTGACCTTCACTTTTTGAAAGCTTATATTTGGAATTTCATCGCAATAGTTTTAAAACTACGGCTGTAATTGTGTCGACAGACTGACAGACAGACGGATACACGGATATCGACTCAGTTGGTGATGCTGATCAAAAATACATATATAGTTTTCTATACCTGCCACACCTCCTTATTGGCATTACAAACGAAGGGCAAAGTTAATATAGACCTTACGCAGTACGCGTTGGGGTATAAAATAATTTGGGGTACACAAATTTTGGCATTCAAAAACATGATTTTTGAAGAGGTTCAGGTTCATGAAGAGGTTCAGGAGAACTAAAACAGTTTCACTGAGATTTCCCCAATAAAAAAAAAAAAAACAAATTCAAAATTATGCAGAAATAGTTTTTGAGAGTCCCTCTAACTTTTGACTCAATGTCCGGCGAAAGCAAAATTTCAATCAGACTTAACATTCAGCGTTCTCAAATTATTCTAGTAAGTTGCATTTCTAGGCTAACATTTTACTGCACTGTGCAAAATAAGAAAAAGAATTGTTGTGGTATTTTTTTCATTATAATATTTAAAGTTCTTTTTATTATATTTATATATATATATATATATATCATAAATTTATATATTTATTGCAATTAATAAGTCTCATAATATATAATTTTTCATTTTGTATATTTTATAGATATAGCGAATCAATATAAAAAATTCATAAAATTTTACTTTTTTATAGGAAGTAGGCTACTCTCTAGGAAGTAAGAGTTCTGAGCAAAAATAGGTTTTTTCATCATTTATATTTTTTATTTTTCGTAAATTTATAAATATAAAAAAAAGAAACGAATTTGTATGCTTCATGATACCAAAAAAAAAAATTTGGCTCATTAAATAACAAAAATCAAGTTCTTAATTATTTAACTAAATGATTTGTAGCTGCAAATAACTGCCTAATCTATATCTATAAAATATACTTATATCAACTTTTCATACGATTTTTGCTTAATTTTTTTCTGAATTCATGCATCACACAGAGTTTATTTTTTATTTGAATATATTTCTTGCTTATACCTTCTATTTATAAGATTTTCCTTACACACTCATTTCTACTTTTATAAGCTTACATTTTTTTGCCAGAATTTGCTTTTATTGCATGTCTGTTTTATTAGCGTTTTTACAACTTTGCTAAAAGAAAACTGCGCTAATATTTCTGTCTCTGGCATAGTTATGAGTATTTGTTTTATTCATTTTTTTTTTTTTTTGTAAAATTTCTGCTAATAATTTCAATTTTCATTTTTCAAATTAAAATTTAACTTTTTGCCAAAACTGCTGTAATGATGAACTTTCTTCGTTTTTTTTTTTTTTTTTTGAATTTAAGTCAAACGTTGCATAATTTTAAAATTATAGATGATAGTTTGCTTGATTTTAAAGCTGTTTAATATTTGGAATTTGCCATTTTTTTACATTATTTTTCTTTTTATATACATTTACAAAAATGTGTATCCGATTATACATATATATATTATTATATAAATTTGTGTGTATATATATATATGTAGTAATACACATAGAAAGCTTTAATATATTTATATATAAATTATTGATTTTCAGTTATATACAAACTTCCTATAATTATTATTATTATAGTTATAGTTATTATTAAACATAATATTTGCCCTATAATGCATGCTATAAATTTCGTTAATTTCGACATTATTGCTTAATGATAAAAGAGAAAAAAGCTTTGCAAAAATAAACAATTGAAAATATATATATTGAAATTGTAGACTATGTTATGTAGAAAATATAGACTAGAAAAATGATTTTATTTTTAATTTATAAAATAAAAAATATAATGTTAATTTTAATAAAATAAAAAATATTTAAATAAGTAATGATTTCAAAACAGAACCAAAATAAATTTTTTTTTAGAAATCTTAACTAAACCTTATAAGAAATTTCATGAATTTGTTTTCTCAAAAAAAAAAAACTTAAGAATTATTCCGAAAATGTAAAAATTAATAAGAAAAGGCATATAAAAATTACAATATATATATTTCACTCTATGCTTGCTATGAAAAATAACTACCACTAACATTAAAACGTTTTGGAATATAAACATACAAAATGGAAAAACAAAAGCTTTTAAACTTCATTTATGAGCTAAAAACATTTCATGTGTTTATAAATTTTGCAATGCAGCTGGAGCAATTTATCGATAAAACAAGGTTTCTCTTAAAGCTAAAATTTTCTCAGCAGCGATAAATATTTAAAAATTTATTTATTAAAATCAAATATTAGACAAATTTTTAATAGTTGTCAAATATTGTCATTTATAAACAGATCAATATTTATCTTTAACGATTTAGATGGGAAACCAAAGCCTTTTGTGGTTTCTTTATTGTCCAAATATATAAATTTGTATGAACACGTCAAATGCGAACTATTTACACACAGCTAGGTCGTTCGGTTATGTGGGTCATGCGCCGATCTTACTTTATATCGACGTTGCAACAACTTTACGAGATGAGCTGTCAAAATGCACTACCATCGAATTATGTATTCACAATATTGCGTTAGTAGGTCGTGCGTCTGCCACTGCGATGATGCCCATGAAACCAGCCACGCAAGAAATCCCCAAAAAGCTTTTTCTGCCCGCAGTTCGCAATCTCAGTATTTCTAATAAATTACTTTAATATCGCGCTTAAGGCGTCTAATAAAAATACACATTGCAAAGCAATCAAATCAAAGCGAAGTCCCGAAGTAACTTTATATAAATTATAAGTTCCAACAATAATAAACGAAATCCCACGAAAATCTTTCTTTACCAGTGAGACTATAAAATATCTACATACTGAGTTCTTTTAACGAAAATGCAACTCAAATTTCAAATTTTGTGTGAAATCTTTAAATCATTTTTAATTGCAATGACTTCAACACAAGAACTCCTTACATCATTTTGAGTTATTGAATGTATTCAAAAAAATTTAAGTCATTGCTGACTTACTTAAATTTTATATCGCAGTCATGAATGAAAAATTAAATTTATTGCGTTCATTATTCTTTTTTTTTTTAAAGATTACAAACACTGCGAAAATTTTGAAGTCTTTGAAGTCAACTTGAAGTCACTAAAGTTATTTGATTACAATATTTCAAAATAAATTAAATCATGATCAAGAAAAATTATTAAAGCCACGATATATATATTCACTATAAGCGATATATATTAGCTAAAGGGTGGTTAAATTTTAAGGGCCGATGTTGATTTTGAATAAAACACAAATTATTTAGGAAATTATTGCCATTTCTTTTTATTATGATAATATTGGTATGGTTCAATTATGTATGGAACAAAATATCGGCCAAATGGCCGCCGCGACCTCGGCGGCACACTTCCATCCGATGGTCCAAATTTTCGATGACGTTGAGGCATAAATGAGGTTCTATGCCGTTAATGTGCCGAATTATCTCATCCTTTATCTATTGCATAGTTGCTGGCTTATCGACGTAATCCTTTTCTTTCAAATAACCCAAAAAAAAGAAGTCCAACGGTGTCAAATTACATGATCTTGGCGGCCAATTGACATCGCCACCACGTGAGATAACATGGCCATTAAATTTGTCACGCAAAAGAGCCATTTTTTAGCTGTTAGCTGTGTGGCAAGTGGCACCGTCCTGTTGAAACCACATATCGTACACATTCATATCTTCCAATTCGGGCCATAAAAAGTTCGTTATCATCTCACGATAGCGACCACCATTCACAGTAACTGCCTGACCGGCCTCATTTTGGAAAATATACGGCCCGATGATGCCACCAGCCCATAAACCGCACCAAACAGTCAGTTTGGTGGATGCATTGGTTTTTCGACAATCACTCTTGGATTATCATTCGCCCAAATGCGGCAATTCTGTTTATTGACGAATCCATTGAGGTGAAAATGTGCCTCATCACTGAAGATGATTTTCTTCGAAAATTGATTGCAAGAAATTGCATTTCTTGCCACCATTCTGACCATTGACGACGCTTGAAATGGTCAAGAGGCTTTAGTTTTTGAGTCAATTGCACCTAGGAAGCGTGTAAATGCAAGTCTTTATACATAATGTTCATCAACGACGAGCGTGAGAGGTGAATTTGTTGGGCACGACGACGTGTTGAGGTGGACGGCTCTTCAGCCACACTATAGCGAACAGCAGCAATATTTTCTGCAGTACGAGCTGTTCGAGCATGCACTGCTGTTTTCACACCTCCTACAGACCCGGTTTGCTCAAATTTTTGCACGATTTTTCCGATTGTTCGCACATTTGGACGATTAAATTGACCAAAAAAATCACGAAGTGCACGATATGCATTTTGATTTGAACGTACATTTTCAAAATAAGCCTGAATTACTTTAACGCGTTGCTCGATTGTGTATCTTTCCATGGTTCAAATTGAGTTAGTCTGAAATTGAGAATGTCAAATGAAATGCAGAAAAAAACTTGACGTTTAGGTGTGGTTCACGTTCAACATCGGCCCTTAAAATTTAACCACCCTTTAGATATATTAGCTATTAGATGCATTATTAGCTTAGTCTACCATCAACAATTTCAAAAGCTTATATGTTACAAAAAACAATTCAATTCAAAAACAGAAAGAAATTAGCGAAAAATGCTAAAAACATTATTCTTTTTGAAAAATTAAACGCCTTCTATGGTTTAATATCAACGAATTGTTGGTGCCAAAGAATATAATCGTGAAAAGAAGTAAACAAAGAGCACAACAACAAGTCCTTGCAGAATTAATGTAGTCAATTTTTTGAACCTTTGCTTTGTGCTAAGAAGTAGAAAAACATTGCTTTTTAAATTGGAAAGCACACAACTGCAATTCCGCTTTGGTTTTAGCAGAAGGTGTGCTTATAAGATTTTCTAAGTTAATGGACTGCATGAGCCACAGAAGATTACTGATCAGTTGGTGTAGCGACCAACGAAACAGCTGTCTAATCTGCTGGTGGTTGTTCTGTAAAGAACATTGTTGTTGTGGCAACCTGATGCTTCATGGAATTACTTGGCATAAAGCTCACATATGTAATTCTTAAAAATTAATTTTTTTAAGAATTGCTACATACAAAATATTATTCTTTTTGTTTTTCGTTTTTTTTTTTTTAATGAAAAACCAATGTTTATAATTATGTTTTTTTTTAATTTGAGTAAAAATATAAATAGTTTTATGCAACTTGAATTTTGAAAATCTTTTTTATTTTTTCAAAATGACTTAAAAAATTTTTGAATGAAATCAAATGACTTCAAATTATTTCAATATTTTATTGATTTAAAACAAGTTTTCAACTGACTTCAAATGATTTTTTGACTTCAAATTGATTTCAATTGAATGCAATCAATGACTTCAAGGACCACAACTTCAATCATAGTGATTAAATCAAAAGACTTCAGCGAAAATGTTTAACGAATTGATTTCGAAGTCATGACTTCAAAATTATTGCTGATTTCAAAACTTGAAGTCGCTAAATCAAAAAATGACTGAATGACTTAAATAATTTTTTTGGCATTCAATGCCAGTTTTTGATTGCATGAATGCATTCATTTACAACTCTGCTTTTGGATGAGTCAATGATATTTACTTTCAATCGAACCACCGGAAAAACATATTGTGAGCTGATTTGTTTTCCAGTTATCTCAAGAGCATATACAATTAAATTTTCCAATATAAATAATTAAGGTTCGTTAAGTACAACTTGCAAGTTTCATGCTTGGAATTCTTAAGATTGCTAAAATAAAGCCCAAAATTATTTGAAAAATGTGCTAAGAAAGATAAATGCAGCTTCAAAACGAAAGCTAGTTCCTTTTTCTTTAAATGCGGTTTTGTTAAACGTCGGAAATGATTCAGCCTTACTAAAAAACTGATATTAAATTTTAGCGTCAGCTTTTTAAATTAGATGCAGCTGTAGCCTCTGTTAAGCTTATGCTAAACAATCTTTTTAAAGCTAATTGGAGCCAGCACTAAATTAGTTTTTGGTAGGGCTGATTGATTTTAATGTTTGATATCTGATCGCACATTGCTTCGTTATTTTAAACTATATTAAAATTACAAAAAATGTCAAATAAACAAATGAAAATGATTGTATATCATTCCGAAATTTCGATTCAGATTCCGGAATCCATTTCGAAATTTCACTTAAAGTAGTTGGTCACATTATGTATACACGAAAATTAAAATATAGTGTACACCAATATGTATAAAATATCGTTATAATATATGAACTGTATTAAAATTTCAAACAAAATTTATTAATAATTTTTATAATCTATTGAAAAGTATTAAATTCAATATTTTTTTTATCAAAAATGATCGTAATGCTTCGCTTGTATTAAAATTAATTTCTGTACTTCAAGCCGTGTTACGGAATATGGTAACTATGGTTACTTTGTTCCAAAATGGAACATGGTTATGGAACAATGGTTAATAGCTTCATTTTGTATTCCTATCCAATCAATCGTTTCGTTCAAAACAGTGTTCGTTCGTTTTGTTGTAATTTGTAATTCGAACAGAATCAAACAACGATAACAGCTGATCAGCCAGCGAACGATGCCATAGTACCAATAGTTGCCAATATTTGCAATATGTGTTTCTAATGATCACTGAAATAACGAATTCGAACGTCAAAACTAATCGAACACTTTTATGCTATCGTTGTGGTTGCAGTCATTAATAGAATGGTTAAAGAATGGAAAATTCTGAACCTAAAGGTAAATATATTATGAAATATATAAATATATACAGTGTCTGAAGGCTGTGAAGCACTTAAAATACATAAAATAAAAATAAAAACTGCAATAGTAGCATGCATTTTATTTTGATATGTCAAAAGCAATCACTCAATCACTAAAAACAATAATAATGAAAAAACAAATCCGCAAACCACTTAATTGCTCAAAGTATATTTATTGAATACACAAACCGAACAAAAGCACTGCCAACATATAAGAAACAAAGCAATATATTTAAAAAATCTTTGAAGTAAGTTGGCAAAATAAAGAAAACTTCCCTAATGTTTGATATGGCAGCGTCACATTTGACAAATGCTTGTGTATAACAGTTTGAGTGTATATATCAATCAAAAGCTTGTCGAATGAGCTAACGATGAGCTTCGTTCGAAATACATATTTGAGTTTGAATTTAACATCGTTTGCATCATGATACAAGAATACAGGTGGAAGTGACAGTTCCTTGGCATACCAGAAGTTGTCAAAAAAAATGCCAAGAGAGAGAGCGTTCATTATAAGCTGTGTTTAATTCACATTGGCCGCATTCAGCGGAAAATTTGCTAAGTAGCTGTTGCGTGACTTTTGGGCTGAATGGTATTTAGCATAAAGCAGGGTTGGTATTATTGACGATTTATTGTCGTTTCGACTTTTTTTTGGCTGCAATTATGACCTTACGTTTTTCATTCAATTTTTTGTCAAAAATTACGTTTTTTTGTGAAATCGCTTTTCCTTTATTATTTAAAATTTGAGATTTAAGTTCAGATTCAAATTTGATTTGTGTGCTTAGAGCAGCTATATTTCGCTGTTGAGGTAAAATTTAAGTTAGAGCAATTATCAAATGCGATAAGTCCAATGGAGCAACTGACATTTAAAAATACTTGCAGATTTGCTCAAACTATTTCCTAATCGGGTTTTAGAAAACAAAGTCTTGATTCTGAAGTTTTAAATTTAGAGTTTGCTTATCTTTTCAGTAATTCAGAAGAATAAGTAGAAATTGAATAATACTGGAAAACAGTTTATTCAATCAGAAGAGGAGACTTGTCTTTGGCATTTTCTTTGATGCGAAAATTAATTGTAAAAATTTTGACCTAGCCTAGTTCGTCAGCAAACGTTTGTCGCATTTTTTCACAAATAAACTTAAATAAAACAAAAATCAGAGGCATTTTGAGCACACAAACATTGATTTAAGAGTGAAGAATTCGTCTTGTTATAATTTGGACATAAGGAAAGAATTAACAAACAAATACAATATAATACAAATTTAATTGAATCTTATATTTTTTAACCTTATTAATATATCTATTTTATTGGATATTAATTACATGAATAAACTTTTAAAGGTCCTATTTAATTTTTCATTAAAACCTATATGTAAAGGGTGATTTTTTAAGAGCTTGATAACTTTTTTTTTAAAAAAAACGCATAAAATTTGCAAAATCTCATCGGTTCTTTATTTGAAACGTTATATTGGTCCATGACATTTACTTTTTGAAGATAATTTCATTTAAATGTTGACCGCGGCTGCGTCTTAGGTGGTCCATTCGGAAAGTCCAATTTTGGGCAACTTTTTCGAGCATTTCATTTCTGGTTGAATGGCTACGTAAATAAGCAAAATTGCCGCATTTGGAGTGAAGAGCAACCAGAAGCCGTTCAAGAACTGGCCATGCATCCCGAAAAATGCACTGTTTGGTGTGGTTTGTACGCTGGTGGAATCATTGGACCGTATTTTTTCAAAGATGCTGTTGGACGCAACGTTACGGTGAATGGCGATCGCTATCGTTCGATGCTAACAAACTTTTTGTTGCCAAAAATGGAAGAACTGAACTTGGTTGACATGTGGTTTCAACAAGATGGCGCTACATGCCACACAGCTCGCGATTCTATGGCCATTTTGAGGGAAAACTTCGGAGAACAATTAATCTCAAGAAATGGACCGGTAAGTTGGCCACCAAGATCATGCGATTTGACGCCTTTAGACTATTTTTTGTGGGGCTACGTCAAGTCTAAAGTCTACAGAAATAAGCCAGCAACTATTCCAGCTTTGGAAGACAACATTTCCGAAGAAATTCGGGCTATTCCGGCCGAAATGCTCGAAAAAGTTGCCCAAAATTGGACTTTCCGAATGGACCACCTAAGACGCAGCCGCGGTCAACATTTAAATGAAATTATCTTCAAAAAGTAAATGTCATGGACCAATCTAACGTTTCAAATAAAGAACCGATGAGATTTTGCAAATTTTATGCGTTTTTTTTAAAAAAAAAGTTATCAAGCTCTTAAAAAATCACCCTTTATAAATATGCTTATGAATAAACAAAAATTTATTGTAAAACTACGAAATTTACAGTACGAAAATCACTTTTTTTCATATCAAGCCTGTTCGAGAGAGTGATTTTATGCTTGTTCTTCTATCTCTTTTGAGCTAGAAAAATACGGAAAAATACACGTTCTAGCAGCTTGTAAGTTACTACAATCAAGTACCTATCCTAGCGTCCAGACGTGCAAGTGCAAGTTCGAATAACTCAATACATCCAAACATTTTTACTAACACACTCACATTTTCGGACTTGCAGCGCTACTTGCACGGAAATTTCGTAAGCAGTGAATTTTTTCATTTGCTGCAAGTAAATGTCAGAAAAGGGTATAAAAGTGACGTTTTTATAGTTCTATGTGGATTTTTCCAGGATTTCCGGGATTTCCTCAAGTATATAGAAGAAGCAACATTAGTTACATGTTTTCCTCGTTTTCTAACTTCTTAATTTCAAGCAATACTGCAATTTCAGGGAGAACCTTCGCATTCGACAACATTTTTAAAAGAACTTCCACTTGCACATGTGGACGCTGAAGCAACTTGCAGCTAATTTCGAACTTCTTCGAAGACAATATATGTTCTCCACTTGCAAGTGATTACTGGAACATGTGGACACAGGGTACACAGGCCTATTTACGTTTTCGCTATCGTTTATGTTTCAGAGTTTGCAAAGAAGAAACACTTGCTTATAAAATATTTCCTATTTTATTTTAATATTAATAGTGAGTATTGCAATAATAGTGAGTGATTATTGGTTTAAGTTAAGTAATTTGTTAATTCCATGATATTTAGCAACAAGTATAATTATATCATGGCAAAGAAGAGAGCGAGCACAATCGGCCATTGTCTTTTTTCAGAGTTTGCAACTAACCAAACATTTTCTTATTCACGTACAAATATTTACCATGTTTTGCTTTATTGTAAATATAATACAATGTCAGATATAATAAACTATTATAAATTAATTAGTGAAAACTCAAAAATTGTTGAAAATGTAGAAGTGCAGCAATAGAACAACCTTAGCAGCTGCATTTGCATAAAAACGAAATTAAATATATTTTCATTAACGAATTTCGTGTTATATTAATGGTAACCGCTCAGGGAACATATTGTGTGAGTGCTTTATGCTACATATACCATTCAGCCCGAAAGTTGTTCAACAGCTACGTAGCAAATTTTCCGCTGAATGCAGCCAATGGGTGTATGTTTATTTGCTTCACTCTTAGCTGTGTTGCATGAACAGCTGTTTTTGACAACTAATGGTATGCCTTTAGAAGAGAAAATTAACACTTATCAATGCTACCTGGGTTCTTATATCATGGTTTGCATAACCATCGTTCGTTGAATGCTTCGTAAGGAATATAAAATGAGGCTATAAATTTGATTGTGTTGTTAGTTCAAAAAATAAAAATAAAAAAAATTAGTTTATAAATGACTCAAAACTAGTGAATTTGATTTGGTATTAAAAATTAAAGAAAACTATGTTGAGAACTTTAAGTTTTCAATTAAAGGTCGTGGATTATTTTCACTTATATACACACAAAATAAAATATTGTATTTCAATTTTTGCTATACAAGCAGTTTGTTTATGAATTATTTGTATGCATTTTTATCGATAACTTTTTTATTTTTGTCTTAGCATAACGCTGATATCTTGAAAATTAATTTAAATTGATAAACTTCACAATGTTTTAATAAAAAATTTTTACATATATATGAAGCTGATTGAATTAATTATTGCATGATTTATGCATAATTTTTGATTTTAACATCAATTTTTAGAAACGCTAAGTTTATCGATCAATTGCTCAATACTTGAATATAAAAAAAATAACTAAAATTTTTAAATGTATGTTTTTTACGCAATATGCGTTCGGATATTTTTTTTTAACTTAAAATTTTATATAAAAAAAAAAAAATTACTACTTAAACAGCAACAAAATATTTATATCACCTGCAGTTGCCGAGTATTTGTTTATTATTTAAAAGTTAAATATTTTTTTTTTCTAAATTTTCTATAATTTACAGACATATATTGCAAAATAACAAAAAACAGCTGATTAATAATTGCTATAATTTTAGTTTTAAAGTTTTGCTATAAATATATAAACATTTTTACTAAAGTTAATGCGCGCCACAAACAAACAGACGATTTACTACTAGTTTACTCTCAATGCTTTATATATAATCTTTTAATGCATTTATACTATAACAATTCTATACTTTTAGTAATATTAAAACAACTATATTGTTTTTTAGCTAGCTTTGTGGTAATTCGTTTTTTGTGGAAATTTTTTTTTTTCTTAATTTGTTGTAGAGTGTAGAATTTAATTATTTGTCTCATAACGGGCCATGTCGAGTAGATGTTCATAAAGTAAATCATCGTGTGGCGTTAGACCAATCATGATCCAGCCAAAAATGGCGCCAAGACTACGTGCCACCGATAGACTATTCCAGATGCTTAACACTTGATTGCCGAGCTGTGGGTATGTAAAAAAAAATACATAAAAATAAGTTTGAAAATTAAAACCAAAGCTATTTTGGCCTAACGCATTATTGAGTATTTGGAAAAAATTTATATATTTTTGTTTTTTTAATTTTAGAAGCAATTTTTTACTTATTTTTTGAGTTAAATAATTTCAGCCCAGTTCAATGCTTACCATTTCCTGATGTGTTAACGTTACATTAGCCGCTTTATCAAAATAAAGCTTATCATCGATCGAATTAGAACAAATGGAAAGAATTATTGTCGCTATATAAATCATTGCTATGATGATCCAACGGAATGAAACCAGCTCCGTAGCATTTGTAAGATCCAAATGACAAATATCCATGCTGCAAAAAAAAAAAAAAGCAAAAAAAAGGTATGTCATGAAATAATAGGCTTTGAATAAGGTGTTAAAATTTATTAAAAAAATAAACAAAAACTTAACTTCCTTTTTATTCACTTCAAAGACAACATATTTGAATGAAACTTATATCCATTTAAAAGCTCTGGTTCATATCAGGTGCATAATATAATTTTTACACAAATTTTTTTTGTCCTTAAGATAGGTAGAAAATTCGAAATCAAAAACACCTTTTTTCCCCCATGTTAAATAAACTACAATAACAACAAAATACAAAGTCACACACTTCTGTTGCCGTGAAAAGTGTTGCTGTGAGAGAGAAGAATGCGAGAGTGAAAAAAAGACAAAAGCTTCACGAGAGCTGTGTAGTTGTTATGGCTTTTTCTTTCCTATATTCTTGGAAACACTCGATCAGCGAACAAAATAAAGGGTGTCTCAATAAAAGTGCAAAGTTTTATTGCAGTGTAAAGTAGACATGTTTCGATTGAGTACACAGTGCGACAATTTTGAAATTTATTTTTGTATCAGAAAAACCGCTGTGTGTTTCTAGTAGAGGGGCACTCCCAGAACACGCCCTTATACTCTGTTTTTTCGTAGAGGGTCTCAATTTTTCTTAATTGGTGGATTTATTTTGCATATTGTGGGGGTATTTCGAATTTTTATTAGAATTTAAAATGAGAAATAAAAACATAAAAAAGCTTCTAAAGAATTAATTTATCGAATAAAAATTTATGGAGATATTCTCAATCTCATATTAATTTATTTATAAACCGTTCTCATATTTAGTTTTTTTTTTCTTTTGCAAATTTTTTTTATTAGAAAGAAATTAAAGAAATTTGCTAGGGAAAACGATGGAAGGAAAAAACTTACTAAATAGAAAAATTTGTAGGACAAACAAAACATAAATATGAAGAGAGTGGTGGATCAGGAGATATTGGGTATACCTGCATTTTTTCTCCTAAATTTTTATTAGGCAAATTAATTCTATAGAAGCTTCTTTATATTTTTCTTTCTCATTTTAATATTAAATAAGAACTAGAAAGAGCCTAAAATTCCTCTACCTCTACCTATGCCTAGACCCTCTACGATAAAAACGGAGTATGAGAGTATGAGAAACGAGAAAAAAAAATATATAGCTACACAATTCTTTTTAATATCGTTATTGTGGCACACAAGAGGAAGAGTAAAACACAACAGTGACTCAAACACTTCAACAGAGATACACAGAAAAAATGACATGTTTTAAAATTGATCACAATGTTATCATTTTCAAATTGCATTATTTTCATATAAAGTTTTTGAATTTTTTCAATATTCACATATAAATTGATAACATCATGCTGTTATTTTGACGAAACTTGTTATAAACTATTTTTTTGTGATCACAAATTGTTACTAAATTGAAAACTTTGTGATCAAAAAATAGCTCAAAACAAATTTTGTCAAAATAACAACATAATATTTTCAATTTATATGTGAATATTTAAAAAATTAAAAAATTCTATATGATAAAATTAAAGTTGAAAATTATAACATGATGAATTGTGATCAATTTTAAAACATGTAATTTTTTCGGTGTATGTGACATTATTGTTGTTTATGGGCGTAGCCAGGACTTTGTTCAAGAGGAATGTAGGGCAAAAATTAATTTTTTCATGTAACTGATAAACATATACAAAATGTGTCAGCCGCAAATTTGTAATAAGAAATAAATTTAGCTTAAGTAAATATTAATAAATTCTAGGCTTTTTAATTATAACAAAAAATGTTTTGAATTTCTTAATTTAATACTAAAATTTATATTTTACTAATATTCAGGGGGGCCAACTGCCCTCCCTTACCCTCGCTACGCCAATTTTGTTGGTGTTAATGCTTTTTCTTTAATTCTCTCCTCAAACACACAGACAGCGTAAACAGTTCAGTCTGTGTCACTGGCCCGTAAATGCCAAAAATACTCATAAAAACGTATAGAATTACCACAACCACCCGCCATTGACCGCTTGACTACAAAATACTGTTTATCATTTGCTTCATATAGCACTTAAAATATTATTAAGCCAAAGTATTTGCTTATAATTGTTGTTTATTTTGACCAAAACTTTTCAACAAAGAATGCATGCAAAAACAACGCTGTCAGACGGTGTTGGTTTTACTTCACGCTGACGCTGCGGCAGAGAGCGCAACTTGCCGATGACGACGTTCATTCTGTTCATGCTATGAGTTGGTGCGTTCAGCAAAATAACAAAAGCAAAGTCCATTCTGATATGGTCGAATTTCCAAATGTTTCGAATTTCGAATTGTCGAATTTCCAAAAAATGTATTGTAGTAACCGTTTTGAACCATTTGAAATTCAAAAAATATCAATTGGAATTCAGAAAATATCAGTTCAAGATTAGAAAAGAATAAAATGAAATTCAGAAATTTCACCTGAAATTCAGAAAAAGTCAATTGAAATTCAGAAAAAATCAACTGATATTCAGAATTTCATTTCAAATTCAGAATATATCAAATGAAACTCATTAATTGAATTTTGAAATTTGATATTTAAATGAGATCATTTGAAATTCAGAAAATATATAAAATAAAATTCAGAACTCCATTTGAAATTCAGAAAGATGAATAGAAAGTCAGAAAAGATCAAATGAAATTAAAAAATAAATCATTTAAAATTAAGAATATATATATAACTGAATATATATATATATAAAAAAAAAAAAAACGAAATGGCCATTTCAGCCCTTGAAAGGTCTTTGACCGAGCTTCTTATGATCAATTGTGTTGTGTGTGATGTGAAATGTTTGCACACAAATGATCGAGAACTGGACCTACATGTTTTACGCCGACTCCGAACGGCTTATGTTCTCAAGAAGCTTTTCATGGCAGTTATTACTCTTTGAGGTTTGCCATTGTCTGCAGAGAGGTGACGGCCGAACAGAAAAATTAATTCAATTAAAAAAATTTTCTGTGTCAGATGGAGGATTCGAACCTGGGTTCTCTGGCGTAAGAGTCACACACTCTACCCACTACGCCACGGCCACCACATATATATATATATAACTGATATTCAAAAATTCAAATTGGCCTTAAAACTTAATGATTAATGACCCAAAATCATAACCATACTATTGCCATACAATACCTAAACCTATGGCAATATATAGCCATAAATTAAAAGTATGATTTTAATTTTATAAATTAAGAATTATTTTTATTAATATTAATTATTTTATGTCAAAGTAAGTTTCATCTTTATAATTAAAAAAGGAGGCAATGTTAAAAATGCAGCCAATGCTAAAAATGCAGTCTAAGTGACTAAAGGAAATCTGCAGATATCGTCAATTTACACAAACTCGTAGTAGGTGTATTCGATTCTATAGAACTTCTTACTCAAATTAATTTGAACACTAACCGTAGAAGCAGTAGAAACGCTTAATCCTGGGTTAATGCTGAGGAAATACGTAAAAGCTGTAGTAACTGAACTCTATTGTTATTGTTCTGTTATGAATTTCCGAAGTAGCTACACTCGGCACATTAGACGCATTCCACCTTTTAAACTCTTTTTATCAATTTATGCATTATTAATTGTATAAACTTTTATACACAGGGGGCGAACCTTCACATGGCAACGTGTCTGACCGCCTCAACCTGGCGAGGCCAGCATTATCCATGTCGAAATCGTCTCAAGTCGACTCAAACCTCCAAGTGGTGTTCCCTGGGCAACGGCAAACTGGCATCCGTCAGTTTGACGGCTAATTTGAGCGGCGGGTCGATCCATAGACCTTAAACATGGAATGTGCGCAGGGTTTGGGTCCCGCCACATTACTACTGCCCAATGAAAACTAAACCAGCCTCGGATAAGAACCCCAATTACGTTGACGACCACCGCAAACGAAAAACGGACAATGATTTACGGATATGCACCTGGAATGTCCGGACCCTTTATAGGGAAGGTGCCATTATCCAACTGGCGGAAGCCCTCAAAACAATACAATCTGACATCACCGCCATCCAGGAAATGCGATGGAAAAGGCAAGGCTGCTCTAAACAAGCTCTAAACAACTGCGATATCTACTACAGCTGCCATGCGGAGAAGCGCGAATTCGGATGTGGATTCGTCGTTAGCCGGAAACTACGCCACCTTGTTTCCCGGTTCACACCTGTGAACGAAAGATTGGCCACGATCCGCATCAAGGCAAAATTTTTCTACATAAGCCTTATTTGCGCGCACGCCCCGACGGAGGAAAAGGACGAAGCCGTCAAGGACGCTTTCTACGCTAGTCTTGAGGACGTATATGACCACCTTCCGGTCCATGACGTGAAAATAGTCCTCGGCGATTTTAATGCGAAAGTCGGAAGGGAAGGCATCTTTGGCCCCACTGTCGGTCAGTTCAGTCTTCACGAGACCTCCACAAACAACGGTCTAAGACTGATCGACTTCGCCGCGGCACGAAACATGGTAGTTAGTAGCACCAGATTTAAGCACCTCGACATCCACAAGGCCACCTGGCTGTCCCCGGATCAAAAAACGCGAAACCAAATTGATCATGTTGTAATCGACGGAAGGCATGCCTCTAGTGTTCTAGATGTGCGTACATTTCGGGGGGTCAACATTGACTCCGACCATTATCTTGTTGCAGCCAAGATCCGCATGCGATTATGCAATGCCAAGAACATACGCACAGGAATGCAACGAAAGCTAGATGTCGCTAAGCTGCAATTACAACGGACTGCCGAAGCCTACTCCGCTCAACTCTCGGTTAAGCTCAACCAACCAACCTCTGGACTCGACGACGCCGGCGGACTTTGGGCGCATATATCCCACTCCATGCGCGCTGCCGCTGAAGAAGTCATTGGTTTCCGGCGCCCGCAACCTCGGAACCAATGGTATGATCAGGAGTGTCGCATTGCGACTGCAGTAAAAAACGCCGCTTATAGAAAAACGCTGCAGTCAGCTGCAACGCGAGCCGTGCGAGAAAACTACCGCGAAAAGAGGAAGGAAGAGAGGCGCCTTATCAGACGCAAGAAAAGAGAGCAGGAAAAGCGTGAGCGTGAGGAACTAGAGGTATACCAGGGCAAGAAGGATGCACGAAAATTCTATCAACAGGTTAAGCGTCTAACCCAAGGTTTCAAGCCCGGAGCATCCACTTGTAGAGACGAAAATGGAGATCTGAATACGGATACACAGTGTGTGCTTAGATTGTGGAGACAGCACTTCTCCAATTTACTTAATGGCGACGATTCCACCAATGCCGCCCATCGAGAGCACAGTGCAGTGCCACCAATCGACGATGACGGAGTGGAAGTATCACCACCTAGCCATGAAGAGGTTCGAGTTGCTATCCAACGACTCAAAAACAATAAAGCAGCGGGTGCTGACGGCCTGTCAGCTGAATTGTTTAAAACCGGCGGCGATGAATTGATAAGGCGCATGCATCAGCTCATCAGCAAAATATGGCTAGCAGAAAGCATGCCCGACGATTGGAACCTCAGTGTACTGTGCCCTATACTTAAGAAAGGAGACCCTACAATCTGCGCAAGTTATAGAGGTATCAGTCTTATTTCCATCGCATATAAGGTTCTCTCAAGCGTACTGTGTGAAAGATTAAAGCCAATTACAAAAACACTGATTGGACCTTATCAGTGTGGCTTTCGACCTGGTAAGTCCACCATAGACCAGATTTTCACGCTACGACAAATCCTGGAGAAAACCCACGAAAATCAAATTGACACACACCATCTCTTTGTCGACTTTAAAGCTGCGTTCGATAGCCCGAGAAGGGATTGCCTATACGCAACAATGTCTGAGTTCGGTATACCTGCAAAGTTGATTAGGCTTTGCAGAATGACGTTGAGCAACACACGCAGCTCCGTCAAGGTAGGAAATGACCTCTCCGAAACCTTCAATACCGAAAGAGGTTTCAGGCAAGGCGATCCACTGTCTTGCGATCTCTTCAACATCATCATGGAGGCGATCGTACGAAAGGCCGGTGTGCATCGTAATGGCACCATTTTCTATAAAGGTGTCCAGCTCCTTGCTTACGCTGATGATATTGATATTGTTGGCAGAACCAAGAGAGATGTTACCGCTGCTTTCGCCGCTATCGAAAAGGAATCAGCCAAAGTGGGTTTGACGATAAATGAGGGTAAAACAAAGTATATGCTGTCTACAAACAAGGGAGCTCGGCGTTTAGACTCCCACGTTTCATCCGGCAGCTATAACTTTGAAGTAGTCAAGGAGTTTGTATACCTTGGCACCGCCATTAATACTAACAACGAAATCAGCCTGGAGATAAAGCGAAGAACAATAATTGCTAATAGGTGCTACTACGGGCTCAGTAAGCAACTAAGTTCCAGAGCCCTCTCTCGATCGACAAAACTAACACTCTACAAGACGCTCGTTCTACCTGTGCTGCTTTATGGCGCTGAGGCATGGGTAGTTTCGCAAACTGACGCAGCCGCTCTGGGGGTGTTTGAGAGAAAAGTTCTTCGCAAAATCTTCGGTCCTGTTCGAGTCGGCGATGACTATCGCATCCGAATGAACCACGAGCTGTATGAGCTCTACGGAGACATTGACGTAGTTCGGCGTTTAACTGTGCAGCGACTACGCTGGCTGGGTCATGTCCATCGTATGGACGACGAAGCTCCAGCGAAAAAGGTGCTCGAAGCGAGGGTCGCTGGTCAACGACGACGAGGGAGACCATGCCTCCGATGGATGGACCAGGCTGAGGAAGCCCTAACCGCACTTGGTGTATCCGATTGGAGAAGGCGCGCGCAAAGCAGAGGCGCCTGGCGAGAGCTGATGAGGTCGGTCGAAATCCGGACACGGGTTGTCACGGCCACCTAAGTAAAGTAAGTAAGTAATTGTATAAACTGGTATTTATTAATGTTTATAAATAATATATTTATAACACAATTACTTTGGTTGGGCAATCGGTAATTGGCTCGGTAATCGGTTGGTAATCGCTTCGGTAATTGATAATCGGTCGGTTATCGCTTCGGTTATCCGTAATCGGTGGGTAATAGCTCCAGTAATCGGTTGGTTATCGCTTCGGTAATGGGTAGTCGGTTGGTAATCGCTTTGGTAACCAGTTGGCAACCACTTCGGTAGTTGGTAATCGGTTGGTAATCGATCCGGTAAACGGTAATGGGTTGGTAATCGCTTCTGTTATCAGTAATCGGTTGATAATCGCTTCGGTAATCGGTTGGTAAAGGCTTCGGTAATTGGTTGGTAATCACATCGGTAATGGGTAATTGGTACGGAAATCGGTTGATAATCCCTTTGGTAATCGGTAATTGGTTGATAATAGCTTCGGTAATCAGAAATCAGTTGGTAATCGCTTTGGTAACCAGTTGGTAATCGCATCGGTAAACGGTAATCGATTGGTAATTGCTTTGGTAATCGGTTGGTACCCGCTTCGGTAATCAGTAATTGGTTGGTAATCTTTTCAAATGGAATTATGAATTTCATTCGCTGTTTTCTGAATTTCAATTAAAATTTTCTAAATTTCATATAGAGTTCTGAATTTCAATTTATCTTTTCAAAAATTCAATTGATATATTCTGTACTTCAAATTGAACTTCTGGGTTTCAATTGATCTTTTCTGAAATTTTATTGATCCTTCCAATAAAAATTGATCAATTGATATTTGATCTTTTTTGAATTTAAAATTCTGAATTACTATTGATCTTTTCTGAATTTCAAATGATAATCGAAGTTTCAATTGTTTATTTCTGAACTTCAATTGATCTTTTCTAAATTTCATTATGCTCGTTTGCTCATTTTACAAACAACCAATGATGAAGCAGCATTGTTTCGGATGAAACGTAATTGATGGGTTGTACAGTGAAATTATTTTTTGAGCAAATATGGGAAATAATGCAACCAGCAAAAAATACTTCATCCCTCCAACGCTTTTGATGGCATGCAATGTTTATTGTGCTATATGTCGTTGAAAATAAAAATGGAACAAACTATGAAATGGCATTTCCTATGTTTTCATAAGGAATTTGAGTATATTATGGGCTTACAAAAGAAAAATCTTTTTGTAGAGAAAAAAAAATGTTTTGAATGGCTGGTTTCTTAACAGAAAAAAAAAATAGAAACGCAGCCGAGAATTCGAAGAATTCGATTGAATTTTTGAAAAGATAAATTGAAATTCAGAACTCCATATGAAATTTAGAAAGTTTTATTGGAAATTCAGAAAACAGCGAATGAAATTCATAATTCCATTTGAAAAGATTACCAACCAATTACTGATTACTATAGTAAATCTGGGGAGACTCTTTTCAGATGGTATACTAATAAAACGACTTTTTATCAAAGTTTTGCGAAGACTCATTAGTGAATCAAGTGCAATTATGGAGTCTATCGCCTTGTTATCCCGAACCATAGGTCGCCGTACTGAAGAAATGGGCTTATTTCTTGGCTCGAATATTAAAAAAAAAGGTAGACGAATGCCAGTTTTTTCGATATGCTTAGACGATAGCACTGCTATAAATGACCGATTTGAAGTACACAATTTTGTTTCAATGCAGCTACTCTTTTATCAGCAATACAGTCTCACTTTTAATTTTGACGATCACTGGTATAAATTAAGTAGAGATGTATTAATATATGAGCCCATCAATAATAAAAACAAAAATTATTAAAAAAAATTGTATTTTTAATGCTCATAAAACTGTATAAAATTATTAAAAAACATTTTATTTATAATCCTTATAAAACTGTATGCAGCATTTATCACCATTCAAGCATTTTGACTAACCTTGAATGATTTATTAGAGACTATTTTTTAACTTTCTTTAATTACAATGCTACCCTGTATTTTAATCTCTTTTGCAGTAACGCCCACCAAAGCGTCAAAAAAGTAAAAAAACAAAAAATAAAAATTTTTATTCATGCTCTGCTTAAATATTTTGCAAAACTATGTTCAAGAAATAAAACTTTTCTAAAGGTCAAAATTATAATGCAAAAATTCTTGCACATAGCAACTGCAAAACTACAATAACAACAACTACAACATCAGTTGGCGCAGCAGCCATTTCTATAGACAACAAATACAACAATAACAACAACACCAGCATACCATATATAATGACATTTAAATGTCAGCAAAAAAGGCACCAGAAAACAACAACAACAGGAACAGAAAAAGAAGAAGCAGCACAACAAAAAAGCAAGTCGAAATCAAAGAGAATAGCCGCAGCAGCAACAACGCACCAAAAAGCACAACTGACAATAATATTCAAATGTCAAAAGTTAAACAGTTTTTCATATTCATCAACTATAACAAAATAAAACAATTAAAATTGAACAACCAACAAATTTCATCAGTATTTTGCTTCGTTAGAAGACATGACAGGAAGTTATGCAGCTATAATGAAAACTTTATCTTTGGCAAAATTTATAGTTTTGGACTCTTTGTTGTTGGATAAACTAAGGGACAGTGCTAATAAAGATTATAAAACAACAATTGAAATAAGCCGCATTTAAGGCATTAAATTTTATATTAATTGAACGAATTCAGTATTTGTAGTAGCAATTATAGCTAAGATTTCAATATTTTTTTACTATAGTTTTTTAAAATATAGAATTAAGAGAATTTATTTATATCCAAAAAAATTTTAAATTGCATCAAAATCATTCAAAGTCATTATTAAAAACAGTTGATCAAAAATTATTAAAATTTAGCAGCCAAGTCATAGATCGAAAGTAAATGAACCCCATACATTAGGCCGGGTCGATTTGTGGGGAGGCAAAAAAATCGCCCATTGCTCTGTGAAAATCGTATTCTAGGGATCAAAATAAGAAACTTTGCCGAAGGAACCATACCTCTAAAACGAATTCTGATGTCCCCCAATTTGGGTCGAACTTTTGGGTAGGGGCAACATACTACGTAAGAGATATATTAACTTTGTTGCTTAAAAAAATATAGAGGGACTTCGGGTATTATGGTATAGGTGTATAATATGGTATGGCCTAATATCATGATACAATAATTACAGGTAGTATAAATAGAACTAACCGAGTTATCAAAAGTAGGGAATTTTTTGTCAAAATGAGGTGATAACAAACAACGGTGTTGCTTTACTTAACATATAAAGGGATTTTTCCAAGCAGGGGTAAAATTATTTTTTTAAAACTACACAATTTATTTTATATTAATTTATTTAAATGTTGCATGGTTTTTAACCGACTTCAAAAAGGAGGAGGTCCTCAAGTTCGTCGGTTTCTCTGTTTCTTTTTGTTTTTTTTTAAATGTATGTACAATGATAACTCCGAAGCCATATGCCTAATTGTCATAATTTTTGGTCAACAGATAGATATCATAAACATGGAGGTGCCCATCTAAAAAAGTGGGTGGTACTCGGGCGTGGCAATACTAAAAAAACACTGTATATCGAATAATATTGACACTAGGGTACTGCAATTTAGTGTAGGAGTAGATGCAGTTGTTACAAATATGGTCACGAAAATGGGCGTTATTCGACAAATGGGCGTGGCAATATTAGAAAAAGAGTGTATCTCGAATAATATTAACACTAGGGTACTGAAATTTACTATAGGGGTAGGCATTATTATTTCAAATTACGATCAAGAAAGTGGGCGTTATTCGACAAATGGGCGTGGAAATATTAGAAAAACAATGTATCTCGAATAATATTGATACTAGGGTAATTCAGTTTAGTATAGGGGTAGGCATTATTATTACAAATAACGATCAAGAAAGTGGGTGGTATTCGACAAATGGGCGTGGAAATATTAGAAAAGCAATGTATCTCGAATAATATTGATACTAGGGTAATACAGTTTAGTATAGGGATAGGCATTATTATTACAAATTACGATCAAGAAAGTGGGTGGTATTCGACAAATGGGCGTGGCAATATTAGAAAAAGTGTATCTCGAATAATGTTGATACTATGATACTGCAATTTAGTATAGGGGTAGGCATTATTATTACAAATGATGGTCAAGAAAGTGGGTGGTATTTGACAATTGGGCGGGGCAATATTAAAAAAACAATTTATCTTGAATAATATTGATACTACGGTACTACTATTTAGTATAGGGGTAGGCATTATTAGTACAAATTACGGTCAAGAAAGTGGGTGGTATTCGACTACTGGGCGTGGCAATATTAGAAAAACAGTGTATCTCGAATAATATTGACATTAGGGCACTGAAATTTGTTGTAGTAAAGGAGTAGCCAGAATTATTTAAAATTACGGTCAATAAAGTAGACGTTATTCGATAAATGGGCGTCGCAATACTAGCTGAACACTATTTTAGTTAATATTGACGCTGGGGTACTGAAATAAAGTACAGGGGAAGGCACAATTATTGGGGATAACGCTTAAGTGGGCGCTTATGCAACATAGGGGCGTGGCAATATTAGAAAAACACTATATCTAGAATAATATTGACACTAGGGTAATAAAACTCGTAACAAGAATGGGTATAATATTTTCAAAACACGTGACATCTAATTTAAGTTTAAGAGACAGACATTTGAAATAACCAGCAAACTTTCAGAATTTAATAAAACAAATTTTTTGTTTGAACAATTGTCTTTATGTAGTTTATACACTTTTTTCATAAATTTATCATATTCTCTAAAAAGGAAGAAATAAAAACTTTTACAAAAAAAAACCGACTACAAAAACACTACAATGTAAAAAATAATTTTAAAATCACTTTCCCTTTTAATTTCTTGGTCATATTTGATCATTTATTTAAACATAGTATTACATGGGAAAACTTATATTATTTTTTTCTAATATGTTGCATTATCATAAATATATTAATTTATTTATGAATACAAAAGCTTTGAAGTTGGCGCATCTGATTAAGAGTCTGATTATATTAGCGTCGACCTTAAAAGCTTTTGTATTCATAAAGAAGTTAATATATTTATGATAATGCAACATATTAGAAAAAAATAAAGTTTTCCAATGTAATAATATGTTTAAATAAATTAACTTTTGTTCGTCGAGAGAGGCCTTCTCATTTGCCTACTGAACCCATAGTAACTCATGTTATCCTTCATTTTGCCTCAATACTCATATCGTTGATGGAGCTAATACTAAATCCTAGATAAACAAAGTTCTTCCCAACCTCAAAAGGAGTGTTGGTAACAGTGCCGTGGGTTTCAAGACGCTGAGACTGTTTGTTTGTTGACACTATGTATTCCGTCTTATCTGCGTTCACTGCAAGACCCATACGACTCAACTCTTTTCTAATTTTTAGAATGCTGCACTGACTTCGTGTGTATGATATCGATATCATCAGCTTACGCTAACAGCATAGCACTCTTAAAAATATGGTGCCACTTTGCCTCAGATCAGCAACTTGAATGATCTTCTCCATTATTAGATAAGAAAAGTTGCACGATAAGGATATTTAGGAGGCGTAACCCACTGTAGTTGGCAAAACTAGAAAGTTGGCCTTTCTTGTGGATTGGGCAGAGGCTGAGGTTCCAATCGTTTGGAATGCATTCTTCCGATCATATTCTGCATAGAAGCTGGTGCATTCATTAAAACAAAGCTTCGCTTTCGTTCTTAAACAGCTCAGCAGGTAAACCATCGGCTCCCACGGTTTTGATGTTCTAAGCCGTGGTATGGCTATCCAGACTTCATTATAGTCGGGCAGCGGAACTTCAATGCTGTCGTCCATAATCGGGGTTTCCGTTTTCCTGATTGCAGGAAGAGGCCCCGGTTCTAAAATCATCGGCCAGGCGTCTTATTTTTCGAGAAATTATCGGGCCTCGTTCCTGTCGCCATACATCTTAATCTTCTCACAATCGCGCTTTTCTGCCTCTTTTTTCCGCCTGAAAAGACGTCTCTCGTCCCTCCTCTTCTCTCTGTATCGCTCCTTAGCAGCACGCGTTACAACCGACTGTAGGGTGGCTTTGTAGGCGGCGTTTTTCTCTGCAGTGGCACTGGTTAAGACAAGGGCAGTGGTAGCCAATAACCTCTTCAACAGTCGCATGTATAGAGTGGGAGATGTGTGCCCACTGCACGCATATATCGTCGATCGGAGGACTGCTTTCTTGAAGCAGGATGAGTGAGAGACGAATGGCAAAGGCTTGGACCTTCAGGTTTGACCTTCGGATGCAGGGTTTCGCGCGTTCTTTGCTGCGCACAGACATGTACGGATCTTAGCGGCCACAAGATAATGATCCGAGTCTATGTTAGCACCACGGGTCGTGCGTACATCTAATACACTGGAAGAGTGTCTTACGTCAATCAAAACGTGATCAATTAAAATAGTTGCTCGTTTTTCATAAAGTGACTTTATGAATATTGAGATGCTTGAATCTAGTGCTACTTACGACTATTTTTCGTGCTGCGGAGAAGTCAATCAGCCTCATTCCGTTATCGGATGTGTTGTCGTAGAGGTTAAACTTTCCGACTGTTGGACCAAAGATGTTTACCTTGCCCACCTTATGTAGCGTTGAAGTCACCAAGCACAATTTTTATGCCGTGACGGGGGCAGCACTTGTAAGCGTCTTCAAGGCCCTCGTAGAAAGTTTCTTTGATCTCATTGTCCTTGTGCTCCGTCGGAGCATGCGCACATATTAGGCTTATATGAACAAATTTAGTCTTGATGCGGATTATGGCAAGTCGTTCGATCATAGGTGTGAATCGCCGAACGTAATGCTATTATACCTTGCCAACTACAAATTCGCAACCAAACTCGTTCTATTCCGCATGGTTGCTGTAGTAGATATTACAGGATGCTTGCCGAGAACAACCCTGCCCCTTCCATCGCATTTTTTTTTATTGCAGTGATATCAGTTTTGTATCTTTCCAAGATATCAGAGGCACCTTTTCAATAAAGTGTTCGAACATTCCAGGTGCATATCCGTAAATCATTATCAGTTTTTCGTTTGCAGTAGACGTCATCAGATTTGGGAATCATTTTTCTCATTATTCTTGTTTGTTTCATTGAAATGAATTTTTTCCTTGGTGGGCTTCAAGCCCAACGCACAACCTGTTTAACCCTATGTGGCCCGCCGCTCATATTAGCCGTCAAACTGACGAATGCCAGTTTGCCGTTGCCCAGGGAACACCACGAGGAGGTTTGAATCGACTTGAGATGATTTCGACATGGTTAATGCTGGCCTCGCCAGGTTGAGGCGGTCAGACACGTTGCCACGTGAAGGTTCGTCCCATGTTCCCCGAGATTTTTTTTTTATTTTGTTGAAGAATTTTGTTGCCATTAGTTCAAGCATAAAATTTTTCACAACTCACAGGATAAAAATACCTTTACCACGTAGCCGCCATGGCGCAGTGGGTAGAGTGTGTGACCCATACGTCAGAGAACCCTGGCTCAATTGCCACCTGATACAGATAGTTATTGCATTTAAATTAATTTTTCTGTTCGGCTGTCACGCTGACAATGGCAAACCTTAGAGAGTAAAAACTGCCATGAAGAGCTTATTCAGAACATAAGCCGTTCGAAGTCGGCATAAAACTTGTAGGTTCAGTTCTCAATCATTTGTGTTCAAACATTTTGACAACATGCTCAAGACAATTGATCATAAGAAGCTCGATCAAAGTCCTTTCAAGGGACAAAATGTTAATTTTATATATATATATATATATATATATATCTATATATATATAATTATATATATAAATTATAATTATATGATCAGTCGTAATTTTAAAGCTGCCGTGATGAAATTTGAAATATAAGCTTCTATTTAAAAAAAAAAATATGAGCTTAATCGGATCAATAGAAGAATTAATAACAAATATTACATCAGATTTAGAAAAAATAAACCAATGGTTTGAAAAAAATTTATTGAAAATTAATCTAACAAAGACTAATTTCATAATATTTAATAACAATAGATCGTTACCAGATTTAAATGAATTACCAGGGATTCCCTTCAAGAATGTCTTAATATCGAGAGTGACAACAATGAAATATTTAGGGTTATGGTTCGACACCAACCTGAATTGGAATGAACATTTAAATAAATTGAAAGTAAAACTAATACCTCTCAATTTTGCAGTTTATAGAAATAGAAATAATATTCCAAAAAAGCAGCTGTGGATGATTTATGATTCATACTTTCTGTCACAAATAAACTATTTAAACACAATATGGAATAGATGTACTGAGAAGAAAATAAATGAGGTACAAATAATTCAAAATAAAATCGTAAAGAATATATTATTGCTTCCACGAAGAACACCCACTAGGAATTTATATGAAACAAGATTTGATATTAAAAAACTCTGTCTTCTGCACACTTTGATAACTGTTTTTAAAATTAAAAATAATATGATTAAACATAATGTAGGGCTAAATTTCACAGAAAACTCATCATATACCTTTCGAAACATAATAAATATTAGAACCGTGTTTTTTAGAACTGACAGAAGTACGAGATCGATACGCAGTTATGGCATAAGAATATATAATATGTTGCCCGAAAATTTGAAAACTTGCAATAATTTTCTACTATTCAAAAGATCAGTAAAATCTCTCTTAATGCAAAATTATAATTTTGAATTGCAACAATGAACATTTATACACTTTGTAATGCTGAGATAAATAAGAAAAAAAAACTAAATTCATAAGTATTTACATAATTCGCTCAAGCAATTGATAGCATATAATAATAATTGAATAATCTTTAGCTATTTTCTCCCACAAAATGCCATTTTTTTTTGAGAAATAGTTGTATATGTAATTTAATATATACATACGTTATCAATAAAGAAAAAAAAAAAAAAAAAAAAAAAAAAAAAAAAAAAAAAAAAACTACGCCTGCCGCCCATACCATATAACTTTATTTTAACCGTAAAGTTTCTTAAAATTCCACAAAACTATAAGAAATGTCTTGAAATTTTTCACATAAGCTTTGATATTTAATATGAAAATCACGCCTATCTTTCGTACAAAGTGATGCAACCCAAACTGTAAAATCTTTTCAAAATTCACAAAATTGAATTTATTGAGTTGAAATGTAGCGTGTAAGCTTCGCTTTCCAATATGAACCCTGACTATGAAATTTGACAAAAAATAATGAAAACCACGCCTATCTCCCATACAAAATGACCTCCCATCGATCTGAAAAATGTTCAGAGTTCTTGGATATAATTGATATAATCAGAATTTTAAAAATATGAGAAAAAACTGTCCACAATTTCAAATGGATTAGCTTTCTTATATTTTAGATTTTTTTTTAAAGACTCGTTAAAAATATATGGCAGTATGAATCCCCAAAGGATATTATGCAATCTATTTCAATTACTTCAAAATTCAAAAACATTGAAACCTATTTTATACTAATTTTAATGATTTCTAATTTTAATGATGATGGAGTGGTTCAGATATCTTTACAAAAAAATGGCTTTTTGCTTTTAACTTTAAGTTAAAATTATATTCTTATATAATAATTATATATGTGTCCTTTTTTTATTCATTTAGGTTAATAATAAATTTATGATCAACTATTTTTATGCGGCCATAAAACACATTACTTCACGGATATTATATTACAATCAGTTGCCTTATAACCAATGACTTTAGTTTATGATTGCAATCTGTAAATCAGTTTTTATTGCAATAACTTCAACACAAGTTATTCTGAAATCATTTTTGAGTTATTAAATGCATTGAAAAATTGAAGTCATTGTCGATTTCATTAAAATTGATGACTGCAAAACTTAATTGAATTGCATTTCCTAATTCTTTTGAAAAGATTGCAAGCGCTTTAAGACTTTGAAGTCAATTTCAAGTCCTTGAAATGAAATGATTGAAGTTTTTCAAGAGAAATTAAATCATGGCCTAGGGAAATCATTTAAGCGCCGTCTATTGTAGACAAATTCAAAAGTTGGTATTTAACAAACCAATGCCAAATTTTGCTTGATTAAGCAAAAAATTATCATGCATAACAAATTAGTTCAAAAATATTGAATGTCATCAAAAGACTTCAAGTGATTTCATAATTTTAGTGATTCAACTGACTTGTAATGATTTCATTGAATTCATTACAATAGAATGCAATTAATGACTCCATCAAACTCGACTTCATTTAAAATGCATAAGTCAAAAGACTTCGGGGGAATGTTCGAACAATTGATTTTAAAGTCAAGACTTCAAAATGATTGCTGCTTTCAAAACCTGAAATCATGAAACGAAAAAAAAATTATTGAATGACTTAAATTATTTCTCTACCATTCACTGCCAGTTTTTTGTTGCATTAATGCAATTTTTAACACAACTTTGTATATTTTCTTTGCAAATATTTAAATTTTATCCGTTTTGAAACAAAAACACTCTATATATGCTTTATTTCGATGATTTATACACAGTAAATTAATATTTTAAAGTTCTATTTTTGAACTTTTGCTTATTATTTCTTATTTTAAAAGCAAAAATATCCACAATATTTGCAAAATACCTTTCGATATGTTTCATAGGAATAGAACGAAAAGAGCAACTACCCACGAGCGCATTCTTACCCTACGAGTGCGCCTCCATAATGAGTGTCCCCCGACACCAAGGTGTTCAATAATTTCCATTAAACATTAGAGCGCATAAAGGTCAACGAGTTTTGAAAGCCATTTTCAACACACTTAAGCGTACGTTGTATTTTTTTTTTTTCTTTTTTTTTACTCTTATTCTATTTAAGTGTTTTTTTTTTTCTTTTTATTATAGCTAACCTCACTCACTTACGGTGCTCTAATTAAAGGCCAGCCATATTCAAAGAACATGCATTGGCTGCACGAACCAAAGCTTAACGCATCACATAAACGAACAAACCAGCGAATGAACGAGAGTACAGTGAGTAGGTGTTAGCAGCAAAGGCTATTAAATGACCCTCGCTTTTAGTTCGAAAAGGAAGTCAGAGAAAAGGTCAAATTTAGCAAATGGGCAGCAGACATGCTAGAAATAGAAAGCTTTTTAAATATTTATTATTGATTTTTTTTTATTTTAATTTTATGCTTGGCAATGTAAATTTCAAAAATGTGACAGGCTTCAATGATGACGGCGGATATTATTAATGCTCAATTGGCTCTTCTCCATGTTGAAGGTGCTTCATTTAACTAAGCGACCCAGCAGGAAATTTATTATATGTTATAATTAGCTATAACTGCTCGAACTTAATACTTCGATTTTAATAAACTTTTCGCAAAACGGAACATTGGGCGCATCTTTCTTTTATACATACCATGAAAATCAAACTAGTAACTTTGGCGGAATTCGGAAAAAAGTATGCTTGCAAATCTAAAATTTATGAGTAAATGTTCAGAAAATCGTGACTTGAAAATATTTTCAAGTTCAATATTTTACTTCGATAAACTGAGCATTTGAACACATTAAGAGATAAATTTAGTAAAAATTCGACGAAAAATTAACGCTGTGCTCCAAAAAATTAAATTTTTTGTGAGCCGATCGAGAAATCTTTTAAATTAACTTAAGGTCCCTTATCAGGAATCTTCCAGCCAAATGTTTCCATCACCTCAGTATTTTGAGAAAATCGGGATTAAAAGTCAAATAATTTCCTCAGCGGAAATCTGTCTGAAGGGTAGAAACAACAAGTGGTACTGATTTTTTGTGCAAGATAATAATGTTTGTTATAAAAAGACAAAAAAAAAAACTCCGCACGGAGCTAAATTCGCCCCTAGCAGGAGTGCAAAGGCCTCGCCGGCCACAGGCTAGTCTAAAAATTATGCCAAATCTTCTTACCAAAGAAGAGTTCCTTACGTGTTCGGCGCCCAAGAGCGCACTTCGCCTTAGCAAATCACAAACTTAGAGAAAAACCACACAGTTGGACATGCATCTATTCAAAATAGGGTGGCTTAGATGGTACCACATGTTGTCACGCATGGTAGGACAAGCCTGGTATTTGACAGTTTGAGCAGTTTGAAACAGCAAGCTGATAAAATGTTATCTTCCAATCAAAATTTTTTGGCTTCAAGGCCATTATACCAGGCTAGACAATACGAATGTAGAAACCTATGGCAATCTCCAATTCTATACTGATGATTCCAAAATTTTGTTAATGGAAAACTTTATTAGATCGGGTGTATGCTGCGAAATAAAAGGTGGTTAAATTTTAAGGGCCGATGTTGATTTTGAATAAAACACAAATTATTTAGGAAGTTATTGTCATTTCTTTTTATCATGATAAAATTGGTATGGTTCAATTATGTATGGAACAAAATATCGGCCAAATGGCCTCCGCGACCTCGGCGATTTCTCTTTAACCAGCGTACAGTCAGAAAGGTGCTTTTCTACAGTAGGTTATATATATAGCAAGCTCTAATAAAGTCTTACTGACGAAACATTAGATACTTTTAAGATATTGTTTTAAAAATTAGTCCTAAGCATGCTTTAAAATGTACTGCGCATACATTAAAATTAACAGATATTAGTGAATTAGTATAACACTGTTCTTTTTTTGTTTAATACTTGAGCTAAAAGTTATGCGCAACGTTTGAAAAATAAGACTTAATTAAAAACATTTCTTGTGAAAATACCATAATACATAGAGAATTACATTTTTTATACTGTTATTATTTATGTAAAAAAAAATCAAGTCTCTATGTATAACAGTCTTTTCACAACCAATGTTTAAAATTGGCTCCTGTTTTTCAAACGTTAATTTAGTGCGTAAGTTTAAGCTCAAGTATTAAACAAAAAAGTGGCATTACGCCTTAAAAATTCGTTTTTCTAATAAAAATCAAACTGGTCTCAACCAAAATATGTATCAAAATGTTCTTTAGAAGTAAGTTATGTAAGTTTTATAAAAAAGACAGATTTTTTATAATGCTTTTCTGTGGGTTTCTGTGCCCCAAATGCGACAATTTTGCTTGTTTACATACAAGCCAATATCAAAATGAGCTTCATCTGAAAAGATGATTTTTTTGGCAAAATTGGCATCTTCTGTAAGTCGATCGCAGGCAATATTTCCCAGCGTTGTTCAAGCGTATACACAACCATATTCGTTCAGCGGAAGGATAAAACTAATTATCTGTCAAATCAGACATGTGCTAAGTGTTACCATTCACGAAATAAGCACTAGTTGAAAAAAAAAAGTTAGATGGCGGACCCTTTATAAGTATATGCAATATACCCTAAGCATCACTATCTAACTGAGTTCCCGGACATATCAAAGGGAACGAGGTGACTGATGAACGAGTGAGGTGTGGAGTAACCGCAGGTACAAACAGAGCTGATATTGATGTGTACATTTCTATGAGTGTCGTCAAAAGAAGTATAGACCTCAAAGCCAGAGATAATGCATACACGAACTGGGCTTCCAAAGGTGAATGCAGCATATCTCGAAGGTTCTGGCCGGAGCTAAGTGAAAACAGAACACAAGGTCTTCTGCTTTTTAACAAACAGGATTTCCAGATTCTTGTTGGAGTTCTAACCAATAACCCCCCAATGGGGTAAGTGCCAATAGGATAGGCATTACAACGCCTGATTTCTACCGGAGTTTCAAGGACCCGGAAGAAGTAGGAATACTAACTTACAATATAACAATAACAACTTCTACTTGGGGAATATACTATTCAAAGGTTTGGAAGAGCCAGTGAACACACCATTGCTAGACATCTGGTCCAGATGATCTGGAGGCTGACTAAAGGCACAGGATGGCTTAAGTAGTAAATCGGAATAATGCACACAGGGTCACTTTGTATGGCGGATGCGTCAAAATTCGATTACTTCATTAATATAAGATCTATGAGTATTAAATATGATATGCAGATTAGTTTTAGAATTGGTAACAAACTTATTTGAAATGTGCTTCATTGGGCGCTTCCACACCCACTTTCTGCATAATAAATATTTACGTGGACGTTCTTCATTTTCAAAAACTGGTGTGCAGGGTATTTTTTAGTTAAGCAACAGCCACACGAAATGTGGGCAGATTTTAACAATCTAAAAAATTTAAAAAATATCTAATATGCGAATATAAAAAAAAAAAGATTTCAATCAAAGCCGTTGAAGAGAATAAGAGAATAAACAGGGTTCAAACACATTTTTACACATTTTTGTTTTTTGACTTCCCATCTTATTTACCTAGTATTTTATACTTTTATAGTATTTTATACTTATTTCAACTAGGTTTCCTCTACACATTGTTATTCTCGACTTTTTTATTACCTAATTTTGCCAAAATGGATAAAAATTTTTTTATACTAGCTTTTTTTATACTTCACAACTTTTCCTATTGGGTTGTTTTGCCAATTGTTCTGCTCTCATTGCCTCTGAGTGAATTTAACTGAATATTTTGAAACACATTCTTCTTAATGTTAGTCATTTCATTAAAAAACAAGGTCAAGCCAAGCAAAATTCGCTTTCAAAACTAAAATTAGAACAAAACAACAAAGCTGAGCAGTTATTTTTGGCTATTTTTCTCTTGCTATTAATTTATTTTTACTAACTAATACAGGTAAATATTAACTGCGAAGTTGTTATCAAGGGCGTAGGCAGGGGCTAAGGGGACAACTTCCTCCCTAAATCTGAGATTTTTTTATTTAATTGATGGCTTTGTAAGCAGTTTCTGTATGTGATACTTTTTTAATGTGTGGTTTTACCTTTTTCTTTGAAACTAGAACTGGAAGAGTCAAAAGCAAATCAGTATTTTTAAAGCGATATTGAATAATTTTTTTTTTTTCAGGCCGACTAGTATGTGCGCCGACTAGTATTTTCTGGAAATTTATAGTGTTCAAACAGAAAGTTATAAACTTAGATATTTACTTGGAGTAGATATAATAAACATTTTTATTAAATTTCTGTTACACAAAATTGAAAATAACCTTTTTGAAGTGAAGCTATTATTATGAAGCTATATTATACCGTTTGTATTGGAAGTTTGAGTATCGGTAGTAACCGAATAAATCTGGTAATTGCTAATATTGTACTGCTTCAAAATATTTTCCACTTTCGTTTTTAAGGCACTTGATCGGATCACACAAAAAATTTCAAATTTAAGGTTGTCAGTGGTACAAACTTTTCATTAGAAACTACGGCCAGAGTGACATTTCAAGTTCATGAAAGCTGCCATATTGTTTGCAGTTGGAGCAAACAATTCAAAAAACTGAATACCGCCAGATTCGATGTTTTAATTAATCCAACTGTCATGAATCATTACGCTCAAGAAATGACTTTTATTTCTGATAAAAAAAAATAAAACTATTTTTCAATGTTTGGAAGTGTTTTTGTTGAGTTTTTCTTAGTCTGAATTTTTGCAAATTTTTGTTGATTTTCGGAACGAAGTTCTTTAACGAGGCTTGCGGGTTTAGTGATTTGGTAGAAATCGTCACATAACTAAAATATGTCAACAACGAAGAAACACCAACAAAATACACACACACACAGCAGCAGTCTAAGCTATTTTATGAAATTGAAGTGTAAATTTTTGTAAAACTCCGAAATATTGGGCCGATTTTAATGAATTAGTTTAAGATATCATGTTTGTGCTACAGCACAGTAAAGATGAATTTTCGTTTTAAAATTTTAATAATAAATATATTTAATTAAAATGTAAAGTTTTTTACGAAACCATCCCCAATGCCACGCATTGCTTGATCGTTTTTTTCATGCTTGCGTTCATGTTTGTGTTGCGAGAGTTACATAAACGCCATCTTCACTTCTCTTTTTATGCTCAGCCACGTAAAAGTTTCGTTAAAATCATTTGTTACTTTTATTTGTGTTTTTGTTTGAAACCATGCGTAAATTAATTATTGGTTTATTGCAATTAAGTTTTTTTGCAATGGAAACCGCAACAAATGTGTGTAATACAGATTTAGGAAATTAAATTAATAAGTGGATAATAATAATAAAACAGTATAACTTGATACAACTATTTACTGTTTACATTCATTTAGTGTTCTTGTTATTTATTTACTATTTACAATTATTAACATTATAGAGAGAGAATAGAGAAATCACATGCCCAGCGTCTAAAAGAGGACGAAAGCGAAAATAAATTGAAACACATCAGAGTGCTTGTATAAAGTTTTCAATAAATAAATATCTTTTTCTAAAATTTTAATGAAATTTTTTGATTTGATTCGTTCATTCGTTCAAATAAACAAAAAAAAACAACTTTTATCTCGAATTACATTCAGGTTGAATAAAAAGCGAAAGGAAATTCGTTCCTGACCGGGGTCCCACGACCGCAGTACTTTAGTTTTTTTAAAGAAAATTTTCAATCGATACCATATTTTAAAATGAATTTAACCTGAATTCAATAAATGTAATTTTGTTTGATCTCAACGCTTGCGTTTTTTTGATAAACATAAGTTGAAAATCTTTTTCCCATTTGGCTCGATTATATATAAAAACATCAGGTAATAACCATGCATTCATTTTCATAAACACCATGCGTTCATTTTGAACTATCATTGAGTAAAATTCATGAATGAAAGATATGGTAGAAAAACATTTTATAAGGTCTTAGAGCGCCCGCCTAATTTTAATCCTGCTTACGTCCTTGATTGTTGTTATGGCTGTTATTTTTAATGTGACAAAAAAAAAAGACAAAAGAATCGTTTCAAGTTACAGCTCATTCTCTCTTTCACTCTCCTTCATTGTTTTAAGCGCTGTCAATTTCAGCTAATTTTTTTCAAGAATCTAATTTTAGTTTATTAAATAGGTCGAGCGCTGTCAAAATGTCACTGAAAATGTCATTCAAATTTATTCGAAATAGCTCAAATTTCAACCTAGTTGCTTACTTCATTAGTAATAATTAAATAAATTACTAATTACATTTATTAATTTTAAGACTTTGTATAATACAGATATGATAAGAAGCAACTTTGATCTAAATTGAAATGAATGAAAATTTAAGGAAATTAAGTCGCCCACTTATAGTCAGCAAAGTATAAAAGAATTATGATAGATATACTTTAAGGAGCTGTAAAAATATTAATAGCAAAAATATCTTATAAAATAACTTAAAAAACAAATAGTGAAAAGAGAATGAGAAAGAAACTTAAGAGAAACTCCATTTGCTCAGTTTTACACCCAGCGCTCACATTTAGATAGAAGCATGATACAATAATAAGGTAGGACCGCTTCGCTGAGTGCTCTCACGCGTTAACGAAGAGTGGATAATGAGAAGGAACATATATGTCAAAACGACGAATTTCGCAGAAATTGCAAATGACGAAAATATTTTATGTTTCCAAGTTGCAAACAGTGCGGTCGCGGGTGTTAAGTTTGTGCTAATGTGAGTGAAAATATTATAAAAAAAAGTGTAATAAAAACTACAAAACTGCAAAAAAAAAACCTGTAACAGTTTTAACCTAAAAACAACTGCTAAACGTGAGCACAAACAAAAGAAATTCGCGATGAACAGCTGATTTTGACACCAATCTCGCTTTATTCTGCTTTCAACTCCATTTCTCTCCGAGTCGACCCTACCTTATAATTCTGCCATGGATAGAAGAAGTGTTGCACTGAACAAATGAGAAAATATTATCATTTTTTTTTTTTTTCTTTGTATGTTACACATCAAGGTTGATTAATAAGGTTGTCACTTCAGAGAAAAGCACTCTTATTCCGCCTTTGCTCGAACTGTCAAGTAGCTGTTAGCTAAAAATTGTACAGATGCAGGTTTTTTTCCTGATCTCCTTTCATCCATTCTGACAGTTCGACCGAGCATCCCTCAAGTGACTGAACCTATATTAATCAACCTGTTACACATGAACTTTGCTCGCTTTTTACTTTTAATCATGGCAGAATTATAAGGTAGGGCCGACTCGGAGAAGAATGGAGTAAACAGCAGAGAAAATGCCGGTTAGTTGTCAAAATCAGCTGTTAATCTCGAGTTTCTTTGTGTTCACGTATCGCTGTTGATTTTAGGTTAGAACTGCTACAAGTTTTCTTGCATTTTTGAGACTTCTTCCACATTTTATAGTTTTAATTTCATTGTCTTTTTAATATTGTCACTCAAATTATCACAAATTTAACACACGCACAGTTTACAACTTGGAAACGTTATATATTTACTTCGTTTTCAATTTCTACGAAATTCGTTGTTAAGACAACTAGCCGGCATTCTCATTATTCACTATTCGTTGACTCGTGAGGGCACTAAGCGACTCGGCCCTACCTTTTAATTCTGCCATGCTTTTAATCATGGTTGAATAATGAGGTTGCCGCAAGGGAGATCCATAATTGTCAAATCGAAGTTGACAGCTCATGCAAAATCTGCAAATGCTCTCTTTTTTTCATCTGTTCTTCTTTCGTATTTATTCGCAAAATTTACTGATTTTGACAATTATTGGTACAGAGAATAGAGTACGATCAACCCTGCGACAACCTTATTATTCCACCATGCTTTTAATATTAGTTCTAGAAAAGTGTTTAGAGCTAGAGCATGGCTTATTAATTGAAATTATGAGGGAAAATTAGTACTAAATTAAAAACTAACATCGTGGTATTGAATGAAGGCAGGAATTCTAGGAAGAATAATGGTCCAAAAATTAAATATAAGCCAATACACTGTAGTTAATGTCCAGAAACGACGAGATTTATACGTGCGCCAAGTATTGGAGGATGGCCTATACTACTGTCAGATTCAAATGCACGTAAAATGGCGAGAGAAATGTGAAAAAACAGATCGATGACTCCAAAGAAGGCTGCAGAAATCTTAAAATAGACAGTTAGTTAGTGGACCACACGTAGAGCCTTGTATAGAATCGGCTTCGAAGCAGCTGTCACAAAAAGAAACCGGCTTTATCGACCAATTATATGAAATCACGTCTAACCTTCTACAGAAATTACAAAAATTGCACCGTTTAAGACTGAAAGCCAGTGATTTGGTCGGATGAAGTGAAGATTAACCGTTTTCATTCCGATTAAATAAGTCATTACTGGTATTGCACAGAGGGTTGAAATCGAAAAAAGTGGAGATAAATTGAAAAATAAAAATAAGTGTTTTTTGAAAAATACTAACTACTCCATTAAAGAGCACTAAATTCTACATCACAACGGAAAATTTCAATATCATATGTTGTTAAGATTTTCTGCTGCATAGCCCAAGAGTTGAGATATTTTTTGGTTTTTTCGCGAACAGTTGAAAAAAATTTAAATTCAGCATAATTTTAAGCTTAAAATTTTTTTCATACGCCAAAAGTGATCTTTTTATTATGGAAATTTCAACTTCAGGTATTTAAGCGTTATTTAAAAACAAAGAAGTTAACAATTGTGCAGAAATATTTTAAAAAAATATTTAAACATGCCAAAACTTACGATATTTTTGAAATATATGTGGAGTTTTAAATAGGAGTTCAGTAACATCATGTTGAAATGAAAAGTTTGTATTAAACTAGAACATGTGAGCTTCCATATTCAGCAATAAAAAGTTGCGCATTTTTGCGCCAAGCACATTTATTAAATAAATTGTCAAAATAGTCACGTAGGTTTTACTATTTAGATGACGTCATTTTGTTTGGAAGGTGGAATCTTCATTAGATTGTATCAAATTTCTAACTCAGAGTACATACTAAAAATTTCAACATGAAATGTATGTATTAGAAATTTCGTAAACATAATTTCATTATATTATATTATATTATATTTTTGTAAAATTTAAGGAGATTTTACCGTTTTTATAAAATCACTTTGTATGGGAGGCACGTGTAGTTTTCTTTCGATTTTATTCGTTTTTTTCCGATTCAATTTTATACTGAGAGTGCACATTAAATATCAAAGCGCATTTCCAAAATTCCAAGTCCATATATTAAATTTTGTTGAATTTACAGAGATTTTATATTTTTGATGACGTCACTTTGTATGGAAGGTAGGCGTGATTGTCATCTGATTTGTTTTTTTTATACTTAGAATAGATATGAAATATTTTAGCTCTTATTTCAAGTCCATAGCTTTGTCGATGTTATGTTTTGTTGAATTTATGGAGATTTTAGCGTTTTAATAAAATCACTTTGTAGGTAAGGTAGGTGTGGTTTTCATCCGATTTAGCTCATTTTCGAACTTGTTCTTTAGTTTTTATATTCAAGCTTAAATATTAAATTTTATGATGATAGCTTCAAAATATGACTCTAATCATGTTGACAGACGGACAAACGGACAGACGGAAGGACGGACAGATTATTTTTTCTTATTTGGACCCATTCTAACTAAAAAAAACGTCGGAGGGAATGTCTTTTAGATGAATTTATCTTCATTTTTGGCGATTTTAACCCTGTGTGCGTCAACCTAAGGAAAGGTTTAACATATTGGGCGTCTGGTTAAAATTAATACCTGAATATTTTGCAGACATTTTGTCAGATTTCGTAGATTTGAGCACCTTCCCCGAAGAGGCAGTAATTTTCTAACAAGACAGGGATACAAAATACACAGCGAAAATAGTCAGGATATGGCATTTCCAGCAAAATTTGCAGGTACTGATGTGGCCTACACAATCTCCCGATCTCAATCCCATTTATAATTTTTAGGCGATAATGAAAGGGCGGCAAGGAAAATATCAAAAAACTCCTGAGGATCCCGTATTAATATTTTTACGGAGTCTTATAGATTCCTAAACATTAAATGAGTTTTATAGGGTACATTGCATATATTGTATAACATAGAAAATGGACTTAATTTTTTCCTTATTTCCCATATTTTACAATATATGTCAAATATTGCCACTTACCGATCGAACACGGATACCAAGCAAATTATTGCCAAGCAATAAAAAGTATTTGCATAGATCGCCGCAAATGATGCATAGTCCGCTATAACCACCAATGATTGTGCGCCATGCAGTATTAGATCAGTACCGACTGCGCCATTATTGCCTGCATCATAACCAGCATTAGGTTCACTGGTTGTATATTGTTCTTGTTGTTGTTGTTGTGTCATCGAAGCCTCGCCCGCAAGGCTTATGTCATTGATGATCTTGGACCATTCCATGGGATGACTAGTGATCACAAAGAGCAAATGCGCTAGCGCAAGTCCAGCCAGCAGACCGTGACAGATGTTCGATAACAGCAGCCAGATACGTTGAACAACGCAGGCCAAATGAAGATTCGAGGTTATTTCGGAGCTAAAATTAGAAGAAGAAGAAAAAACAAAACCAAAGTTAAAAGAAGAAGTGTTTATTATTATGTATTCATAAAAAAAAACACAAGAAACACATTTTTTTATTATTACCGCTTGCTTATTTCATTCTCTGAGACAAAAAATCCCTGACAAAAAATGTTTCTTTTTTTTTTTTGCTGCCTTAGCTAGTATTGCTAGTATTGCCAGATATTCCGTATAGGTATTTCACTATATTTGAAATATCCCGTAATTAGAAAAAACAAAAATTAACTTCACATTTATTTATCCAAGTACTGATGCTTTTGAAAAAGTCTTGAAAATATTTGTGTAGTAAAAAATGTCTTAAAAAAGAAATTCCTCGAACTTGGTTTCCATGATTAAAATGTCAGTTTCAAATAAAAAATTCTTACACAATTTAAACATGCAAATGCCAAAATTCTTTTTTGCAATAATAGCAATTTTGTTTTTTTATTTTTATAAAAAAAAAATACCAGTGTTCAACTACTCATACAATTTATAAAATAATAAATAAAATAATATTTATTAAATAATCTATATTAACCCATTTTCGGCCGCTGGTCGATTTTTCGACCAAGAAATTTCACCTTATTTCAAAAAATTCTATCTTATCTTCTGTGCAAGTTATCGCGATGGGATAACTTCATGGGATAACTTCGAATCAAATAAAGCTTGATTCAGTAGCTTTCAAAGTATTTATAAGTCGCCAAGATTGGCTAGTTCGCACCTGGTGCATAACATAATTTATATGAACACCTTTTTTGGACATTTTTTAATAAAATTATGATTAATATTGAAATTAATAAAATTGAATATCGAATGATTAGGAATTCATGCAAAAGGTTAAAAATTTACAAAACATTCATCGCCTGGTTATTTACTGTATATTGATCATATACCAGGTAACCACAAAAGTGAGTGGTCGAAAAATCGACCATTGGCCGAAAACGATATATTATATGTGTCATTTCAGTTGTCATCGCACATTGAGCGTTTTGTGACATTTCATATGTGCAGCTGCAGTTTGTTTTTTTATATCAATGCAGAAACAAGCGGTTACGAACAACGATATTCAATTTGGATATTTTTGTCGATAACTTTACATTTGTTGAAGTTATTTGTACTTTAATGCAGCTGTAAGTGATATTTGTGCATTTCGTCAAATTTTGGTGCACTTTTGATATTACTATATTGTGCTATATTGATATTTCAGAGCAAAATGAGCCGCTCACAATATTTGAGCATGAAGGATATCCAAAACATTTTGGAAGAGTGTAGCGAAGATGATGAAGATCCTTATGCATCAAGTGCGCGAAATGTGATTTATGTTCCACCTGAAAAAGTGGATGATATCAGCGACGAAGAATTGATAGACGAAAATATCATAACAAACGACGAGCAAATCAATCTTTATCACGATATCGCCGGAACGGTTGAAATTGAATTCGAGTCGCAAACTAATGATGCTGTTCCGCTAGTTGATACACCAGCAAAATTTAAGCGCATTCACGCTGAAGGCGAACCATCAACATCGACAGATTTATCTGCAAGAGATATTGGCAATGCGAGCCTGGGTAGTGAATTGTATACACCTTTGTGTGATTTTGGTGCGCCGAAATGGATAAAGCCGAAAAAAATTAAGTACACACGAAATGCGGAAGACGTACCATTAGACGAGACCATTAAGGCTATGATGGAAGAAGTAGGCGGAAAATGCCCGCATGAGCTATTCAAGATGTTTTTAGACGAAGAAATAATTCAATAAATCGTCAATTTAACTAACATTTACGCAAGACAAAATAATGTGCGAGATGATGTGGTAAATTGTTTCGAAATAAAGCGGTTTTTTGACTTTTTACTTTTATCTGGGTATCATTTGTTGCCAGACATTGATTGGTATTGGTCAGTTCCAGCAGATCTTGGAATTCCGATTGTAAAACAAGCTATTAGCCGAGGCAAATTCAAAACGGTCCAACGATTTCTTCATCTATGCAACAACGATGAGCTTGATACAATCGATCGCTTCAGCAAAGTACGCCCTTTACTTAGCATCTTGAATAAACATTTTTTGCAGTTGGAATATTCACCACGCATCTTTCGATTAATGAACAAATACTGATACCGTACTTCGGCAGACATTCATGTAAAATGTATATTCGTGGCAAACCAATACGTTTTGGTTTCAAGTATTGGTGTTTGTGTTCCAGCGATGGTTATCTCTATTCGGCAATTCCATATAGTGGAGCGTTAGTCGCACACGACAACACAATTGGACTTGGTGCACAAATAGTGTTGGAGCTACTTCGTAATGTAGAATGATAGGATAGGATGTAATTTTTTTTACGTCCTATTATTTGCTGTGTCTGCTGAACAAGCGGCGATTTTTTTGCTTGTGGCACGATTCGTAAAAATCGTTGAGCGGTGTCATAATGAAAAACCGCAAAGAACTGAAAAGCGGCGACTTCGATTATCGATTCAATAAAACGAGCAAAATATTATTAGTTCGATGGGCCGACAATGCAGACGTGACCATGGCCACAAGCTACGAAAATTTGGAGCCCATGAAAAGCGCCCGCCGATACGATCGTAAGACTAAAAAAACTGACAGTGCCACAACCACATTTGATCAACACCTACAATTGGTACATGGATGGCGTTGATTTGCTTGATAATACTGTGGCAATTTATCGAGTTGGCATTCATGGGAAAGGGGTGGTGGCCTCTCTTCAGTCATAGTCTTAGCAGAGCAAACGCTTGGAAGTTGGCCTGCTTTGTTGCCAAAGAAAACAATTCCACACCTCTAACGCAAATCGTTTTCCGCAGTGAAATTACTCGCTATTTGTTCACCGTATCCGAGGAAGGCGACGCTCAGACCAATGAGTCGATAGAAGACGAACACGAACGTCCAATTGGCTTGCCACAAATTGCTGTTCGCAACCATTTGATTATTCGTTCACCTGGCGGAAAACATCGTTGATGCAAGCAATGCAGTAAGCACACCATCAACATTTGTCAGCGCTGCAATGTTCTCTTGCATTCCAAATGCTTCACATTATACTGCCCACATAAGTAATTGTAGTTATTCAAAGTGTATTTGTAAAAGCAATTATTAAAACAACAAATAAAGTGTATTTTCATTGCAAAAAATTCAATAATTTTGATATTTTTATACCGCTTCCGGCCAACGGTCGAAAATTCGACCACCCTGGCCCCGCCAGCCGGAAAATAGCGAAATTTTTTTTGGAAGCAATAAAATATTCTTAATGTTTCTAATGACATATGTTTTAACGATTTCAATTTTCTCGAAAAAAAAATGGCCTTGGCCGAAAATGGGTTAATAAAAATCATTTTCTGATTGTTTATTTGTTTGTTTGTTTGACTTTTATAAACAAATCTAAACGGCTGAACGGATTTCGCTCAAACTTAAATCGTGTATTACTTACGTCTTAGATTAGGTTTTTGCATACTTAGTTTTAACCACGCCCCATTTAACCGCCCACAAATCAATAAAAATGCAATGTTTTAGACTGTTTCTATTGTTTGAGATTAAAATTTTATTATTTAGTTTGTATGGTTACTTTTGACAATTGTATCAAAACTGGGTTTCCACGCCCTCTTTTACCGCCCACAAATCAATGAAAATGATATAGTATTTCAGACAATTTTGGTCGTATAAGACTGAAATTTGGTAATTATGTTGGTACGCTCACCGTCGGCAACTGAACTCAAAATGGGCGTGGTAGCACTATAATTATGACCACTTTTAAGAAATCATTAAGACTCCAAAAATTCTGGGCCGATTGAGCTGAAATTTTTGCAGTACATTGTTTTCGAGCACGAGATAGTTAACGGGAAAAATGTTTGCCACACCTTCTTTCACCGCCCACAAAAAAAAAGTATTGTAAGCTTTGTAAGCTTTGCAAGACCATAATTAAAAATACGATGCGAGTATTTTTTCAGAAATGAAGTTACATACAATTTGAAATTAGTTTTTACGTAGTTTAAATAATAAAACCTTTTAATATATATATAGAATACCGCGAGTAAAACAGCTGACAGAAGATGGAAAAGAAAAAAAATTGCTGCGTATCACGATGAAGATCTTTCAAACCGTCAAATTTCAAAGCTATTAAAGACAATTTCAACAAAAAAATTGTCAAGTAGACAATTTCAAAAAAATGGGCGACCATTATGGAAAGACCGGCAGTAGTAAGAAGCAGAGAAAAAAGGGATATTCGAAAGACTTATTAAAAATATTGGCACTTATTTATTTTTTTTTTTTTTGTAAATTTTTGTGAAAAACTAAATAAATCCTTGAAAATTGCATTTATTACGCCAAAACTAACACTCGATCAAATAATAATGTGAGCGTTGTTTGTAGCAAATTTTATTAGCTCTAAGTTGATATCTTACTTGTTTGAGTAATATTGTGGGTTCTAGAGATATATGCAATTAAGTGGAACCAACTTTTTTTATTGTAGAAAAAACTAAAGTGGGCAATTTCCCGAAAGCGGAGTAACAGAACAAAAAGAATAATATTTTCGAAACTAGCCACCAATTTTACAAGAGAAATGGATAGTGTCATTTATTGTATATATTGACTGTAAGCCAGTGTATTCATTCCTTATTAACTTCATGCCTATACGTCTAGAAAAGGTTCTTAATAATAATGAAGGTTATCATACATCGAACTAAATGAAATACATATTTTGTTAGTTATGTAATTATGTTGCGAAACACTATGGCCCTTAGTAATAAAGAAATTCTAAGTAGAATCTTGCTTAAACTCGACTTTAGCTTTCAATCAATGATAGGCTAAAAGTTGAGCTTAAAATAGATTAGACTTAGAATTTCATTACTACTAAGAGTAAATATCTTTAGATATTTTTTGCAACTTTTATAAATTATTTTTTGTTCTGTTTCCTTAAAAATTAAGCATGAACTTTTTTCAATATTGTTATATTTGTGTTTAAATAAATGAGTAAATAAAATCTAAAAAAAATTATTAAAAAACATCGTTTGCTTAAGAATACAAAAAAAAACCCTATTTGCCTGTATAATTATTTGGCTAGGTGTATTAAAGTACTGAACCTTGGCAAATCTTTTTTTTTAGAAAATATTACTTTTTTATAGATCCTTTAACTTTTTCCAATTGTAGCGTAAATGTTTTCGAAATCCTGTCGTTTTGGTAAAAATTTTGATTTTGTTCCATTTTGAAAATCTGGCAATACTAGCCTAAACACACGCCATTTTGCATGTTATTTATAGTTTTAATAATTATCCCATAAAACATTTGCTTACAGCTAAAAATAGCAGCCCCGAAATAAATTCTGCCTCCGTTGTGACAAATCGGTAAACATAATGAAGGATTTGTGTTTGACTGACAGGAAGTTAATGAATGAGGCACGTGACAGCACGCAAGTTGACATAATTTGTGTATTATTAAATGTCGTATTTGGTCGAAATTATATATAAATAAATTAAGACAGTTGTTTTTCCATTATTATTTTGCTATTTCTTTATAACTAATTCATGTGAACAGACAAGTTCAAGAAAGTTCACGTTGCTGCTATTCAACGAAATGAATGTGCCTCGAGGCACAGAGGTCATACCTCCTGACTCAAACGGCAATAATTACACTGTACAACACAAAAAAAAACCTGTGAGGTTTCTTGACTTTTTTTTAATGTTTTCGAGGTCGTTGAAAGCGAATATGAATTCAGTTTTTCGTGTCACGTAAGGATATCCCCGGAGGTAGGTCCAGGGTAAGCCCTAAGCCCCTACAATTAATGAAATCAATATTTCTCCTTTTGGGGAGGGCAGGAGAGGGTTGAAATGTATGACCAACCTCCATTATTAACTAAAGGAAATATTTTTTCCTAAGGGCCTATCCCTTTTGACCGCTCCTGAGGGAGGCTTCCATACAATGCACCCTAACCCCTACAGTTAATGAAATCGATATTTACCTCTTTTGGATAGAGGCAAGAGAGGGTTAATATGCAAGACTGACATCCTTTTCTTTTACTACTTTTTAACCCTCTTCTCCTCTTCCGAAGAGGGTAAATATCGATCGGGTGCATTGTATGGGAGCCTCCCTCAAGAGGGGACAAAAGGGATAGGTCCAAAGGAAAAATATTTCTTTTGGAAAAATAAGGGAGGTTGGTCACACATTTTAACCCTCTCCTGCCCTCCCCAAAAGGGAAAATATTGATTTCATTATTTGAAGGGGCTTAGGGCTTACCCTGAACCCGCCTCCAGGGAGAACCTTACGTGATCTAAAAAAACTGAATTCATATTCGTTTTCAGCGACCTCGAAAACATAAAAAAAAACCATGAAACCCCTTTGTTCTTGAAAATTGTTGTACAGTGTTATCATAGTATTTCCATATATTACAATATTTTTTTTTTAATATGTAGGTATAAGCAAGGCGATTACCATCAATAATCACTATTTTGAAAACAGTTTTTGATAAGAAACGGTTTTAGTTATAATGTTCAAAATTTTCCAAATTGAGCATAACACAGTGTGACATTCCACAATATGCATTCCACAATAATACGTAATACGTCGTTAGAAAGGTAAAAGTAACACCTAACGGTGTATTACATTGCAATCTTGTATAAAAATGTAGGGAGGGAGCTACATGTGAAAACATGTCGATTCTTCAGTTTTTTGAGACTGCACCGTACTTTGAACGAAAATTAATAAGTCAAATTTGTATAAAACTGTTTACTTTTGGTATACAGTTTGAAAACTTTTGATTTTAATTTAATTTTACGCCTTCTGCACTTTTGTTTATTGAAATCGAGTAATATTTGATTGAGTTGTTCAACTTTTTAGGAATAAAGCCATTGGCGATATTTTAGATTCATGATGTGTATTAACCTCCGCGTAAGTTCCATTTGGCAGTTTTGTTTGAATTTGTAACTTACAATAAAATATACATTCTGTAAATAGAATACCGAACACGAGTGGAATGAGATCGGTTTCACAAACAAAATCGCTACTATAGAAAAGCGCTTTGATGGTAAAAATAAAATCAAAATGATGAAAAAATTCTGCTGGTCACTTAAACGAGAAACCGATGATGATCAGTTAAAAAGACAAGATTGAGTAAACATTTTTGAGTAGAATTTCTAACTTAAAGTTCAACAAATCCTCGCCTGAGAAATAAAGTGTAATATGTGGCTTTCGATAGTGTTGAGTAAATTGAATTTAAGTTTGAGGGCTAATAACTTTGTTTATATTCAGGATGTGGGTTTTGACTGTATAATAACTAAAAGATCGTATCTCATTTCAATAAGGACTTAATGTGATATATTTACTTATCTGAAAACATACGACATAAATTTTTTGAAAACCTTTGGAGAAACTATTACATACGACATTTAATTTCTGAATTTGAAAAAAAGTTGCCACATACAACAAAATAGTGCCTAGTGAATCTCGGTAATGACTTAAGATATCAAAAAACTGACGAAGCCAAACGGAAGAGACACCCTCAATACATAAGGAACCTATTCTAACTCAAAACCGATAAAATGCCACACACGAAACTTAATTTCTCAGACGCCAAAATGCCTTTAAACTGTTACAAAACATATTAAAAAAAATATAAATAAATTGAAGTAGCTTGATTTGTTTTATTTAATTTTGCAGTACTTAGAGACATTCTCATTCTAAAAAAACAAAATTCTTAAAAAATTTGCTATAAAGTGCTCAACAGTATTATATATTATAGTATATACTACCAGTACCCATTGGTACCAGGTTTCACCACGGACGTTCCAGAAACCATACTCTTTTATTTGTGGGCGGTTAAAGGTGACGTTGTGAAAACTAAGTATGAAAACCCTAATCTAGGACGCAAGTAATACACATCGGCTTGGGTATGTCACTCGAGCCACACCACACCTGAAGGACAATATGTTGAGCTTTTTGCTGAATCAAACCAATTGATTCAACTAGTGAAGGAACCAACATTTTTCCCACGAAATGATATGCAAAGCCATAATATCTTTGACCTTTTTCTGACTTCTCATCATGAACAATATGATCTGAGTGTCAATGCACCTCTTGGTAATTCGGACCATTGTACCATCTCCGCTGTTTTTTCATATTCTGACCTTCGCACCTTTACGCCTAAAGCCCCGAAAAGGACTGCATGGTTTTATGAAAGAGCAAATTGGAATGCGTTAAATAATTTTTATCGCAACTTCAATTGGAAATTAAGTTTCGCTGATAGAAATGTGAATGCCGCGGCTATCATGGTACAAGAAATTATCTTAAAATTTGCAGATATGCGGTCTTTTATCTACAATAAGAAGAAAAGCATTAAATCAAAAGACCACTCATGGTTTAATGAGACTTGCAGGATTGCAGTCAGGTCCAAAGAGGAAGCCTATCAGAATTGGCGATCTGATAAGAATGCTGATACTAATAGACTTCGCATCGAGGCTAGGAATCGCTGTAACGCAATTTTAAAACGCGAAAAGTTTCTTCACGAAACTCACATTAGAGAACAGGTTCTTCTCTGACCTAAAGGGAGCAAAAACTTTTGGTAATTTGTTAAAAGAGTTAAAAATCAAAGGTCTTCGTCGATTCCAACTCTTTTAAAAGATGACCAAATCTTCACTGACTCGGTTGATAAAGCGAACCTGTTGGCTGGATTGTTTGCACACAATTCCACAATCTCGGATAGCAGTCATCTGCTGCCCTTTGTCGGGACTAGTTCTCTTCAATGAAGGAGATATATTTTCGAACGAGAGCAGTCAAAAGAGTCCTTGCAAATGTTAACATAAATAAAGCCTCTGGTCCTGATGGCATACCACCAATTGTGCTTAAAACGTGTGCTTCTACACTGGCTCGGCCTTTGCGCAACCTTTTCAACATCTCATACAGGACAGGAGTATTTCCATCTTGTTGGAAGGTCGCAAATGTCCAGCCGATACCTAAAAAGGGCGATACCACGAATTCTGCAAACTACCGACCCATTGCGATATGCTCTACGCTTTCCAAAGTTATGGAGAGCGTAATAAACTTCCACCTAATGAACTATCTGGAGCACAACGAATTGCTAAGTGACCGTCAATATGGTTTTCGTAGGGCTCGGTCTACTGGTGACTTTATGGCATTCCTTACAGAAAAATGGAACCAATGCGTTCACCTGTTCGGTGAGAGCAGGGTTGTTACTCTAGATATTTCAAAGGCGTTTGACCGAGTGTGGCATAAGGCACTCGTCTCTAAGCTAATTGCATACGGTGTCGGTGGTATCTTTGCTCGGTGGATCACGTGCTTTCTTAAGGACAGAACTATCCGTGTCGTAATCGACGGCATTTCGTCCAGTGAGCACGCCATCAACGCAGGAGTACCGCAGGGTTCAGTTCTATAGCCAACTTTGTTTTTGGTTTTTATCAACGACCTTCTGTCGTTGACTCACAACCCAATTCATTCGTTTGCGGACGACAGCAGCATTTGTCATTCATATTTTTTCAAAAAACGTCCGAGTTCTTTGGAGATTGAGAGTAAGAGACAAAATATGAATGACACACTTCTTAATGACTTAAAAAAAATCTCCGAGTGGGGTTTTGCTAATAGAGTAGAGTTTAATGCAAACAAAACCAAGTGTTGCCTGTTAACCCACAAGCGGATGAACTGCCCCTTAGCTCCCTTGAATATGAATGGTGTAGATCTTTTGAAGTCAGATGCTCTCGACGTTCTGGGCATATCGATACAATCAGACCTTCGTTGGAATGATCATATTTTGCATGTGTCGAAAGAAGCAGCCAAGTGCCTAGGTTTCTTAAAACGGTGCAAGCGATACTTTACCCCATCTGATCTTCGAGTGATCTATACCTCATATATAAGGTCTAAAATGGAGTACAATTCCCACATTTGGGCAGGAGCTTCGAGATCGTATTTGGAGCTTCTGGACCGAATTCAACGCCGTGCGATATATATGATAGGATATGAAAACATTTTATCTCCTCTCAGTTCTCTTGGGCATCGGGGCAATGTTGGTTGCCTAAGCCTTTTGTATAGGTTCTACCATGGGAAGTGTTCAAGGGAGATACATGGCCTGACGCCACCAGCTCGTGTACTTCCTAGGTCTACTCGGGAAGCTTTTCAAGCCCATCCCTTTACCATTGCATCGGTGCCCAATAGAACCTCGCATTACCGAGATAATTCGTTTTTTAGTCGCTCGGTACGATTGTGGAATAATCTCCCTGTGAGCGTGTTCCACGGCAGTTTTGATCTGTGTAAGTTTAAAGCAAATCTTCACCGTCACTACTCCATCTTTCCACCCTCCAACTAACTATCACCCGTCTTCCGAATTAACGCAATGCTTTCGCATGTAAAGGGGGCATCCCCTGAGTGTTGGTCTAGTTAAAAAAAAAAATTTTAAGTTTGAGCGAAATCCCTTTAGATTTGTATAAAAGTCAAACAAACAAGCATACAAATGCACAAACAAAGATAAAATAATTTTTATTAATAGAGATTATATTATTATATATCATTGGCCGATTTTAGAAAAACGACACACGTTTTACTCGTGAAAATCTGATCTTTTTAAATTATAAAACAAATTTAAGGAGTTTCAACCAAAATACTGTTCAAAAACATCAGCAAAGTCAAAACATTGTAAAAAAATAGTAAAAAAAAAAATTGGTTTGCCTAGCAAATACTACAATATAATGATAACCTGTACTGATAACAATAAAATGAAACCTGTTTAGTCATGTATGGCATATTTAAAAACCTTCTTTTTTTCTTTCCAAAACCGGTAAGAAAATGAAAATCAGTGAATATTTTACGAAGTTATGGGCGTATAAGTAAGCGCATGTGCGAAAAACCCCGTTTTTTACCGTTATTAAAAATTTCGATGTGCTCCAAAAAATTGTAGTATGCCACAAAAATGTACTTAACTATACCTACAATCTACGCTATGTGCCATCCCAGAAGCTTTCTTTTGATTTTTTTTTTTTTTTGTCACAGTGTGTAACTTAATTAACATTTGCTAAATAATGTCAAAAAACTTTTTACAAAATATGGTTTAAGCCTAATTTTTTTTAATCTAATAAAAGCTAAGTTCTAATTAATGGCATTCTTAACTGAATTTCCGAATACCCTCATATACGAAATAGTATCCGCTATTTCCACTTAAAATACCGAATTCGGGACTATTTTTCTTTGACTTAAAAAATATTGCCGGCAGACCGGCCCAATCGCTTGGAATACGGCAAGCAGTCGCTCGAATGGCTGGCACTGAACCTGGTTTTTGGAAGCAAATTTTGATGACAGACGAGTCCCTTTTCACACTCTCTGGCATCGTTAAAAAGCAGAATTGCCGCTTTTTAGGAACAAAGAATGCACACGAGATCCATGAAACTTAATTACATAAATAAAAAGTGACTATTTGGGCCGGCCAATAGATTTTTCTATGGTAAGTAGAGGCAGCTTCTTGATTGATGTTGTATTCATGAACTAGACTATATAAATAAAAGTGCCTCATATATGAAAATCGGTTGTTTTATTGAGGTATTCAATATTCACATACCGATATTAAAGACGGCACAACTTGTATATGTATCATGTGGAAATTGCAAATCTTCTTTTTTCTTTTTGCTACTAATCAATATTTTTAACTGTATAGTTTTATTTTTGAAATTTATGATTGCTAGAATTTAAGAATAGCTATGCGGAAATTTTTATTTATGGCTAAACTCCCCTTATTGTTAATATTTCTTCACATCTTTCAATTTCATTCCATAGTTCCGTAAATGGTTTGCACTCTAAGTTCTTGCATCAAATCAAGAACCTCAAATAACTGCAAGTTGATGTACTTTAAAATTCATCAACACTATTCTTAAGCTCTATGTGTATATCTATGTGCATCATGCTACTCTGATAGCTGCTGCTACTAGCTCAACTCAAAAGCTAATGCCAAAGGGTAGAGCTATGCCAAAATGAGGCAACAACACAGCTACTATAAACCGGGACCATTACGAAATGGCTGCTAAAATAGCAGCAACAACAACAACAACAACTAGAATGAATGCAAGTGATTTGTTATACTTCGGAATAATATTAAAAATTCACCAACTCACAACCACCTACCTCAACCCAACCCTTATTACACTACCATTACTCGTTTCTTCTGTTAAACTTCAACCACTTACCTCCTGCATTGCGCATCCAGTAAACAACGCGTATCACTGTAGCTTGCACTGCCACGCATGCCAACCAGACTGCCACGCGAACCATTCCTGTGACCAGCACTACTAACACCACCACCAACTGCACCAGCACTGCTGCCAGCTACACCTCCGCCACCACCACCATGACTAGCGCCCACAAACGAATGTTTGTAGTAACAGTGATCCACTGGTCGATATCCTGATGACGTCTGTATAAACATTTTGTCGATGTGTGCGGGTGCATCATCTGTGGGTGAAACGACCGGTGTGAAGGGGTTGTAGATTTCTTCGCCATCGGCGGGCACAATGTCGTCGGAGAGCTCTTTGAGTATCGATGTCAGGCCGCCTGCTGTATAGAGTTTACCTAATTGTGGAGAGCGAGAGAGAGAGAGAGAAAGAGGAAGAAAGAATTAGGTGTGAAAGAGAGCGAGCATTAATTAATGCATATATAATTTTGCGGCTGTTGGCACTAATTTTGTGGTATTATTAGGTGTAAAGCTACTATGACTGCTGTTGTTGTTGGAAAAAAAGGTAGTAGAAATGAGGCACTTTGAAGGCAATTTAGTATGCAAAGAACATGTATTTTAAAATTAGAATAAATCTGTTTATAACGTGCCATAAAACAGCGAAAGCGCAAATGTAATGATGATAAAATTAAACAGGATGGTGTAGCATAAAAATAAGGTCCGTTTAAAGGATACAAAAACAAGTTGAAAATATTAATAAAACTCTCTAAAGTAAAGAAGAAAAGCTTAACAAAGAAAACAGCTGGTAGTCAATAAAAATATTTTTAACAAATATGTGAGAAAATAAATACATACCAGCTGATGGGCTGAGATTAATCAAAATAAACAAGAAAATGGTTGGCACTGAAGACAGATACTTAAGATGAATTGTTACTTAAGTTGAATTTATTTCTCTGTTTATAAATTCATTAGAAGCAAAAAAGCAGTAAGAGACAATCATAAAATTTTAAAAAAGTATTAAATTTGTGTAAGAAAATTCATTATAATTGTTACAAAGGAGTACTTAGTAGGCACATAAATCCTGTTAAAACATTGAACGCACCCATTCCCATAGAGTAGTTTAACGTACTCCGTTATTATCACATGTCTTATAAAATACAGTCAGCGAAGTAGCTATATGTGCATTAGAGGCTCAAACTGTTCTAATTAATGAAAAAAAAATGTGTGTAAAATTTTAGCAAGATCGGATGCATATAAGCCCGTGCGCACATGGCTTAAAATCTTTTCTTTTATGCACTTCTCTAAACTGTAAGCCGTGTGCGCACAGGCTTATATACATCCGATCTTGCTAAAATTTTACACGAATTTTTTTTCATTAATTAGAACAGTTTGAGCCCTTGGGTTGCTCCCTGAAGTGCTTAAAAATTTTCCCCATACAAATAAGGTCCACTCTAATGTGCATTAATAACTAGCAAGCATACAACAGTGAAGATTTCGGTAATGGTAAGATGTGAGTATGCAGAAAAATTGGTTGTTGTCTAGTTAGTCGGTGTACTGAGAATTTCCTTGTATTTTGCTCTCAAAATATACTGTTATCTACAAAACTTGCAGCAAAGCCTTATTTCTCCAATTAAAATAGCTATATGTGCATCAGTAACAAAGATGTGTAAATATTAGGGTTGCGATTGTATTGGCCAGCTGAAAGAAGTTTCCAAAGAATTTTTATGCGTTGAATCCGAATCAGAATTGGCGCATTGTGTCAGGATTTTGAGATGTTTGAGGACATGTACACGAAAAAGGGCTGTTTATGAGGTTAGATAAAGGCTGCACAACATTTCTATAATTTTTTTCTACCTAAGTATGTTATTTATTTCGTACTTTATTTCATAAAACTCGGCCAGGAAACTCAACTGTTTTTTTTTCCATTTTTCGAATGTTTATGATATGTTGCTTGCATATGTTTCCAAAGCGGTTTGGCCGATAACGGTTGCATAAAAAAGTTATCGTATAAGGAAGAGTCTCACCAAGAGTATCTCACAAGAAATGAGAATCTCACATCAGTCTTTTTGAAATGCACGCCTGTATTCCCTACAAGAGAACTGCACAAGCCTACTTGAAATTCAAGCTTTTTCAAGTACTTGAATTCAAGTATGTATCCAAACTTGAAAAAGCAAGCTTTGGCCTGCTTATAAAAATACCAAACAATTACAAGTCATATCCAAGCTTTTTCGTTGGCTTGCTTGTTGAGGCTTACTATGTCGGGTAAGAAAGTTGAAAAGCTTGAAACGTTCGGCAAAAGCTTGTAAGCTCGCAAGTATCCAATTAATTGAATTTAAAGCAAGTATCCGAAAAAATTCAATTAGCTTGTTTAGGAAAATTTTAAGCGTATCAAAACTTTTAAGGGTTCTGTGGACTCCGTGGTTGGCAGTTTTAGGGGGTAGCTGATTTTGAAATTGATGTAAAAATTTAAAATTCAAGATGGCGAATAGAGTTGCCACCATGATTTTTTTTTTGTATTTTTGCGAATTCTTGTTATTTTGAATTTCTGACAACGGATTTGATTTCGAATCTAATATCACAGTTTTAAAATTTAAGATGGAGGATAGGCTTGCCACCTAAATTTTCGCCATAGTGTTTCCACCTAGTAAAATGAATTTTTAAGAGTTTTAAACACCATTTAACAGTGTTAAGGGGTCGCTGACTTCAAATCTGATGTCAGAATTTTAAAATTCAAGATAGTTATTAGTGTTGCCACCTACAATTTTTTTTATTTTCACTAATTCGGTGCTGGAGCAAACACTAGGTAAAAATGGCTCGCTGAGTCCGAATACGTTTCCAGAATTTCAAAATTGTGTTATTTTTTATCATTACAATTGACTCACAATTTGACTTACATTGGACAGTTTAACACGTGTTTCGACGTGTCCCCCCGAAAAAAGCACCGAACTCGTAAAAATAAAAACTTTTAGGTGGCAACACTATTAACCATCTTAAATTTTAAAATTCTGACATCAGATTCGAAGTCAGCGACCCCTTAACACTGTTAAATGATGTTTAAAACTTTTAAAAATACATTTTGGTAGGTGGCAACACTTTTATAAAAAAGTTACACAATTTTCAAATTCTGGCAACGTATTCGGAGTCAGCGAGCCATTTTTACCTAGTGTTTGCTCCAGCACCGAATTCGTGAAAATAACAAAATTTTAGGTGGCAACACTAATAACCATCTTTAATTTTAAAATTTTGACATCAGATTCGAAGTCAGCGACCCCTTAACACTGTTAAATGGTGTTTAAAACTCTTAAAAATTCATTTTACTAGGTGGCAACACAATGGCGAAAATTTAGGTGGCAAGCCTATACTCCATCTTAAATTAAAACTGTGAAATAAGATTCAAAATCAAATCCGTTGCCAGAAATTCAAAATAACAAGAATTCGCAAAAATAAAAAAAAAATCAAGGTGCCAACTCTATTCGCCATCTTTAATTTTCAATTTTTACATCAATTTCAAAATCAGCTAACCCCTAAAACTGCCAACTACGGAGTCCACAGAACTCTTAGAAGTCCAAATACGCTTAAGCTTTTCCTACACAAGCTCATTGAATTTTTTGGATACTTGTTTTTATATTGGATACTTGCCTTCAATTTCAAGCTTTTCAAGCTTTTTGCCGAAGGCATCAACTTTTAATTTACTTGGGACTTCGTGCCGATCGCTTGTAAGCTAGCATACTTGCAAGTCGCAAGCTGTCGTGGGCTTATTTATTTTCAATCACAAGTCAGACTTGATTGAAAATAATCAAGCTCAAGCTAGCTTGAACTTGTATTTTAAGCAAGTACTTGAAATCGATTTCAAGTAGGCTTGTGCAGTTCTCTGTTCCCTACCATACAGTGGTAAGAATAGTTACCTCAGGCATCACCAAATGTTGCTAAATACACTGTGGCGTTGAAATAACGGAAAGCTACTAATAATTCAAAAAATAAAAAACATTAATCAAATCCTTAAAAGCGTTTTCTGAAAAACCATTTCTTCTAAACTGGTCTCCACGATATCTCAAGAACTACATTATGAATTGACTTGTGCTTATTTTATTTTAAAGTAGATAAAACTTATTGGATCCTACGCCTAAATTCAAATAATATAACAATAATATATAATGAGGTATAGCTCCAGTAAATAAAATATAATTTATAAAATTTTTTTATTTTTGTTGTCATAATCGTGATGTGCGATGGAGACCGTTTGGGTACCTTTTTTCAACGTGATGTTTGATGGCGTGTTGACACTTCACATTACACTTTTATTCACCAAAACAAATATTTTCCTACAGTTTAAGATTCAAGAAATAACTGCCAAGAAGCCTAAGGTGTTAATTTACTTCTTAGCAAAAAATTTCAATGCGCATTACTTGTATGCACATAAAGAGCGCTTCACTCTCCTTGCAAGTAGTGCTGTTTGTATTGCGCTATATTTGTAGCACTTTCCGTAACGATAACGTTGCACTTGGAAAGAATGTATTAGATATTAATGTCAAATGAAATTAATTTCAAAAACTTTAAAAATTCATCTAATCGTTTCGCGTAAATAAACAAAATTTGATTTGATTTTATCTAACTTGCTGTTATTTGTTATTAGAAACAAAATTTTTCAATTGAGATGTGGCAGACTGGTTGACGTGTTTGCCTTGTAATCGAAATGCCCGGGTTCAAACCTGACTGGCGGCGATTGTTTTTCGTTTTTGTTTTGTTTTAAAAATTTGCTTATAAGTTATTCTGTCGAAGCTCCATTTCTTACTATTGTAGTTTTAAATTTCAAAAATTATGAATATGTAACAAATTAAATTGACTGAAAAGCGAGGTAATGTAAATAGTAAAAATTACAAAAGAGAGAATGATAGGAGTGTATATATAAAATAGTAATGATAGAAAGAGGATAAAAAAATTAAGGAACTATCTATGTATTTCTTTAGCTTTATAAATATGTTGTTAACTATCATTCTTGCTACTTACTTATCAGATGTCCCCGCTTATCGCGTTGCGATTTCGTCTTTCGATGCACACGCCGCTCATCCAGATTCTGATCGATCTCCAGCTCACCAGACAACGACGCATCGTTAATGTCCGTACACTGTTTGAGGTAACGCATCAGCGTCTCGTTTGCTTGACGCACTTCCATCTCGCCTGCTGCTATAAGCTTACGCTCGCGACGCCGGCGCGACTCTGATTTACTACGTTTGCGGCGTGGACTTTTCTCAAGACTGCTGCGACTGCGTGTCGAACGAAGAGCAGGGCTGGCTTGCGGATCGGATAGCGATTGTAGCTTTTTGCTGGCACCACCTGCAACAACAGATGGCGTGGGCGATGGCGTTGCAAATGCACTGCTGTTGGTGGACTTTATTTCGCGATCCATGAAACCGATGATGCCACGATGAAAATAGCTGGTCGTTGCATCGGGCTCGTCGGCACGACTGCGACGCGCCGGTGACGGTGAAGTGCGTCGACGTTGCTGATGATGATTATGATGCGAACTAGAAAGCGTTGCCGCAACCGAATTGGGCTGTAGTTTTTGGAGTGTTTCACGCAGGCTCATCGCATCGCCTGAAGAATTGCGGCTGCTGCCGTTTGCAGCAGGTTGTGGAGATTCAGAGCGTTTTGTGGATTCAGCTTCGAGCGACTCTTTAGTGTTACAAACTACATCAATGCTGGCACTTACCATACTCACTGCCGCTTGGTCATAAGATGCCTCATTCTGTCGCTGCTCCACCAGATCCTGCTGTTCTTGTTCAGGCAAACTGTAACCATTCACTAGCACAACTGTCTGTTGTGATACGGAACACTCAGTTGTTGCGTCCAAAGCTTCGAATGAACTCGGTCGCTCGTTCTCCTGCGTAAGTAGCGTGTGACTTGGTGCAACAACAACTACTGCTGCTGCTGCTGCTGCTGCTGCTGGTGTTGAGCTGGAGCCAGCCAGACCCTCCTCAGCAGCAACAATATTTGTTGCTGTTGTTGTTCCCGTTGCCGTTGTTATTGTTGCTGTTGTTGTTGTTTCTACAGCTATTTCGCTGTTGTTGCTGCTGCTGTTATTGCGTTCCTGATGACGCCGCGAATTAGAACGTCGATGACGATGACGATGAACCTTTGGCACAGCTTCCATGACTACGTGTTGGTTTGTGTGTGTGTGGGGCTGCTTCGTAGTGTCTTTTTGTGTGCGTGACTGTTTATGACAGCAAATCAGCTGCTGCTGTTGCTACAGTGCTGCACGGATTGCTGCAGCTGTTGCGCAACAACAACAACTACAACACTGTCAACAATGACGATGATGTGACCTAAAAACACGCTACGTTCTTCTTCTCATCGCTTCGACTATTCATGTTGTGAGGCGCGTGGATTAGCTAAGTTGTTTGTCGTTGTATTTGTATTTGTTTTTGTGCGTTTTGTGAGCTTGCGCTTAAGTTTGCAAAACTACTTTGTTTTAGACTGCTTTTTATGCTGATTTTATTCTTGTTGCTGTTGTTGTTGTTTTTATTGTTTTATGTGATGCTTTTAAAGCCGCTACCAGGCACGAGTTACTTTTTCGAAGATGTGGCTGAATTTCACAGCTATTTTTTTTTGTTCTTTGTATTGTTTGTAGTATGAAAAAAGCTTTTTTTTTTTTGTGTTTTATAAGTTCTTCTTTATTTTTACATAAATTAGTTCATTGAAAAACATGTCGATTTAATTATGAGGCTCACTAAAATATAATAGAACGCATTTATATTAATGGTTTATTTAGGATTTTTTTGTATTTGTATTTTCTTTTTTATTATACAGTTTTTCGTAAAAAGCTTATTATTTCCATTTTGATATCGAAATTTGCAATTTATCTATTATTCCATAAGAGATGTTTTAGAGTTCAAACTAATCACAAAATTATCTTTTTCTTAATTATTACAACAAAATTAATAAATAAACAATTCTGGTCGATTTAATTTATTTATTTATTGCTTTTATTTGACTTCAATTTGATTATATTTTATTGTCGCATTATATTTACACGTTTTCTTACAAAACTGTTTAAAATAACACAAATACTTTTGACATGTTTGAATTTTTTTGTATCTGAAAGCAAAAAAAAAAATGCTTAAAAACATTTCTGCTCGGGGTGATTCTATTTTATTATCCGGCACAGTATGTACAGTATCCAATAAAACTATTCATACCCCGAAAATTTTAAAATCTCCTAACTGTGTAACTTTTTGTTGTTGCATTATTGGAGTTATGTAAACAACTCATCACGCCACAAAACAAGTCCCGTTTGGTTTCAATATTTTTGCTGTAATGAATTATTTCTAATCAGTCAAGCTTAACACGCGACAAAAGTATGTGTACTGTGAAGTTGCAGAGTGACAAGTGTTAAGCGTGCTAACAATTTTCCAATATTTTAGCGGTAAAATATGAACACGTGCATTTTGATCATTTAAATTAATATTAAAATACCTTATAGAGTTATTTGCATTCTTTGATTTAGAATAATGCCAAAATTATTGTGGATCATAATAATGGGTTGGGTTATCGCGTAATTGTTAAAAAATATTCTAGAAGCAAGTTCACAATCCAAAGAGTCGTGAGCAGCTTTAAGAAATATGGTGGCGACAAGAGTGCACCCAGAAGAGGTTAACTACTGAGCATGATAACAACCGAATATTATGAGAGATAAAGAAGAAGCAATCTACTTCAGCCAGGTCAATAAAAAAAACTCTTAAAATACAAATTTACGTATGAACGATTAAACGTAGAATGCATTAGCAGAATTATTCCAGTTAATCCTAACATTTCAAAAATGAACCAGAAATCACAACTGGCTTTCGCCAAAAAGTATTGCAACATGTCTTTGAATTTCCGGGAGATGATTATTTGGAGTAATGAGAGTAAGTTTAAATTCAAAAATTGAAAAAAGATAGTAAGAGTGTGTCGAAAGAGAAACAAGAGATTGCAAGCGGACTGTATAAAATAAAACCATTAAATTTGGAAGAGGGAAAGTATAAGTTTGGTTTTGCTTTAGATACAAAGGCTTATCAGAGTTTGTCCAAGTAGACGGTAAAATGGCGGGACAGTCATATGTCTTGCTTTTGAGTATTTATTTAATGGCTTCAGTTCAAAAAATAGTTATGCAAGATAATTTTATTTACCAGCAAGACAACGACTCCAAAGATACAAGTCGTGTTGCGAAAGACTAAATAAAAACGAAATGGTCATCTCAGCTCTTGAAAGGACTTTAACCGAGTTTCTTATGATCGATGTGTTGTGTGTGATGTGAAATGTTTGCACACAAACGATCGAGAACTGGACCTACATGTTTTACGCCGACTCCGAACGACTTATGTTCTCAAGAAGCTTTTCATGGCAGTTTTTATTCTCTGAGGTTTGCCATTGTCTGCAGAGAGGTGACGGACGAACAGAGAAATTAATTTAATTGAAAAAATTTTCTGTGTCAGATGGAGGATTCGAACCTGGGTTCTCTGGTCGACTACGCCACGGTCGCCACAAAGAAAGACTATTTTAATCAAAACTCAATCGAGTTTTAAGAATGGCCCGTCCAAAGCCTAGACTTGAACCCTATTGAACATTTATGATAAGCTCGATAGGACCTCTTGCCAGTCCAACAAAAGAGAAATTATTACCAAATTGCAAATACCATTTATCCAAACATATTTTAAAAACTCAATTCACAGTATGTCTCGTCGACTTTTGCCTGAAATCAACGCAAAAAATTAAAACGCGAAGTACTGAGCTCATAAATAACAGGTAAGTTATGAAAAAGGAGGAATACGTATACTTTTGTCGTTGTAAAACATTGTGTTCTTTTAGAAAAACTCGCCTATTACACTGATAAAATTGAAGCTGAACTTTTTAATTACTGTTTAAATACTGTACAATCTTAATGTAAAAATAAAACAAAAAGTGATACAAATCAGATAATATGTACATCAGATAAGAAATCAGATAAAAAAAAAATGTATGTAAGTTTCAATTGACAAAAGGTACTCATAGTTCTGCCGGATACTGTATATACAGTGAAGCACAAAAGTTAACATACATCAACGAATTTTTGATTTCTGCAAAAGTTAAAAATCTTAATGAAAAGTAAAGTATGCAGTTTAATTATAGATGACTATTAAGTAACACAAAAATAACAAAAACGTTTATCTTTATTTGCATATTTATTTTTATTTTTAATGAAATAAAAATAAAACTTAAACGCAACAAAAGTTTACATACATGGCATTGTGCTAAATTTTTCAAAACCAAACTCGACTAAAAGAAGCGATACATTTAAATTTTTGAAGTGAAAACTTCTTTAGACGCGTTAAGCACTTTTTGATAGAGAGCAAATTTATAGATGCGCTATATCATCACGCTGTTAGTGATATCATCACGCTTTTAGCCGTTCATTTCTGTTGCATTGTACATCATTGCTTATGCCGTGGTTATGCTAGGCAAACGTGTTTGGGGAGCTTTTTTTAAGTAAAACTTTTATAGCCGCATATACAACAATACGGCGAGCTGGGGAGTAAAACCAATGTCGTTACATTCGTTACATTGGTTTTACCCCCTATCCAAGCAATTCGCAACAACACAGCAATTCGCCGCACTGGTTTATAAAAACGAAAAAATTGCTATTTAATAATTTTTCATACTTTTGCTTTCACCGTGGATTTGCACGCACACTACGTTTGGATCAATAGGCGGCAGTTCTACCAACTAGGCCATGGAGACATATTCATTTGAGAAGCTCTTACTTATCTTAGATTTGACAATCAGTAGTTCTTTCCTTTCTTTTATCATTGAATTGAGTCTTTCGTTCAATACTCTAATAGCCTCATTTTGCATTCCAAACGAAGCATTCAACGAACGATGGCTATGCGAACGATGTTGAATCCAAGCGAAAATATGTATTTCGAAAGAAGCTTATCGTTAACTCATTCGACAAGCTTTTGTTTGATATGTACACTCAAACTGTTATACACAAGCAGTTGTCAAATGTGGCGCTGCCATATCAAACACTAAGGTAGTTTTCTGTATTTTGTCTACTTACTTCAAAGATTTTTTAAATATTTGCTTTGTTTCTTATATGTATGTTGGCAGTGCTTTTTGCTTTTGTTCGGTTTGTGTATTCAATAAATAAACTTTGAGCAATTAAGTGGTTTGTGGACTTGTTTATATATATAATATGTATGCAGCTATTGCAGTTTTTATTATTTATTTTATGTATTTAAAGTGCCTCAAAGCCTTCAGACACTGTATATATTTTTTCATAGTTTATTTACCTTTAGGTTAAGAATTTTTAATTTCTTAACCATTCTATTAACGACTGCAACCACAACGATAGCATAAAAGTGTTCGTTTGATTTTGACGTTCGGATTCGTGGTTTCAGTGCTCATTAGAAATACATATTGCAAATATGTAACTGTACTACGGCATCGTTCGCTGGCTTATCAGCTGTTATCGTTGTTTGATTCTGTTCGAATTACAAATTTCAGAAACACGAACGAACACTGTTTTGAACGAAACGATTGATCGGATAGGAATACAAAATGAAGCTATAAATATACATTACGGTTTCAAATTTTGAATCTAAACGTAGCTTTTTTCAGATGCTATTAGCATACTTTTAGGCATTTCTAAAATTAAGTTTTGATAAATTCAGAAAGCAATTTTCGAAGTTGGCCTTGCATTGATTAATTTAGAAACAGCACATGCTGCAATATTAACGAATGCAACTTTGAATCTAAAATTTATTTTATTCTTAGATCTGTGAATTTTCATATAAATACCATATCTTTCATATAATTCAAATGCAGTTTTTAACACACATTTATATCGAAATTAAAGGAAATCACATGCTGCGGTATTGAGCTACCGGACTACCTACTCTGCTTTTAAATAAATTAAACAAACTGCTGCATAAGCCAGAATTGAAAAGAATATTCAAGAATATTCTTTGCGCATCTGGCTTGTATTCGTCAATAACAGACTTGCAGAATATTTTTTAACTCATCTGCATTGGTTTCGTCAACATTAAAAAAAAACAAACAGAACAAGGAAACAACGAAAACAGCAGAACACGCGATAACTGACAACTCTTAAATCTTGTATTTCTTGTTGAAAATTCTTTAACGCATCCGGTTTGTGTTCGTTCATTAAAAAATTTGTCGAAAATTCTTCAATCTTTCTGCTTTGTGTTCGTTCATGTTTTCCCTACAAAGGGAAAATGTTACAATATATATAATTTTAAAAACGTGGTGTATTAATGGACTGCATGACTTATATAACAAAGATTACAAATCGGAAAAATTCTGTTCCAAAAAAGCATTTAAAATAAAATCAAAGAATATGCATAAATGGAAAACATTTTTTTTTCATATTTCTGTTTTGTTTGTTGACGAAACTTCCGCAACGATTCAGTAATATTTCATGCACGAAAAATCTCAACATTTCTGTATTGCGTTCGTGGGAATTTTATATGGGATTTTCGTCAATGAAATGTATGGCCGAATCAGCATGTTCCAAAGGTTAAGTAATCCTTTCTGCAGTTGAAATTTTGTGCTTTTTTTAATTGAAAAAATATTCACAATTATACTGTCAGTTTTTGTATTTTTAGAAAAACTGAAAATAAATTAAATAAAAAAAGCGCGAGTTATAATCGATTAATGATTATTTTGGATAAACAATAAATTTTTTGTCATCAAGCCTATTAAATAAATTGAAAGATGTATGCTATGCTTGCTTTCGGGTTTGTTCGTACAAGGGAGGCAAAGATGCGATGGTAGCACGTTCAACTTGCAGCCGAATTGTACGCAGTTCGATGGGAGTACTGGAAAGGCATTAAATCCATTATTCCCGTCACAGGTTTTTCGAAAAATTTTTTCTTTTAAATATTTATAAATAAAAATATAATTAACAAAAAAATAGCACAGTATGATCTGGGTCACGTAAGTAAAAAACTGCGATCGAATTCTGTATGTGAATATTGATAATTACCGAACCAATTACCGAACCAATTACCGAACCAATTACCGAACCAATTACCGAACCAATTACCGAACCAATTACCAAAGCGATTACCAACGAATTACCGAACCTATTGCCGAAGCGATTACCAACCGATTACCGAACCAATTACAGAGTACCGAAGCGATTACCAACCGCTTACCAAACCAATTACCGATTTCAGAGCGATTATCAACCGATTACTGAACCAATTACCGATAACCAAAGCGTTTACCAACCGATTACCAGACCAATCACCGATTTCAGAAGCGATTACAAACCAATTACTGAACCAATTTCCGATTACCGAAGTGATAACCAACCATTTACCGAACCAATTACCGATAACCAAAGCGATTACCAACCAATTAGCAAACCAATTACCAATTTCAGAAGCGATTACCAACCGATTACCGAACCAATTACAGAGTACCGAAGTGATTACCGTTTACCGTACCAATTACCGATAACCAAAGCGATTACCAACCAATTAGCAAACCAATTACAGATTACCGAAGCGATTACCGTTTACCGAACCAATTACCGATAACCAAAGCGATTACCAACCAATTAGCAAACCAATTACCGATTACCGAAGCGATTACCAACTGATTAACGAACTAATTACCGATAACCAAAGCGTTTACCAACCGATTACCAGACCAATCACCGATTTCAGAAGCGATTACCAATCGATTACCGAACCAATTACCGATAACCTAACCAATCACCGATTTCAGATGCGATTACCAACAGATTACCGAACCAATTACCGATTACCGAAGCGATTAACGTTTAACGAACCAATTACCGATAACCAAAGCGATTACCAACCAATTAGCTAACCAATTACCGATTACCGAAGCAATTACAAACTGATTAACGAACTAATTACCGATTACCAAAATGATTACCAACCGATTACCGATAACCAACCAATTACCGAACCAATTTCCGATTACCGAAGTGATAACCAACCGTTAACCGAACCAATTACCGATAACCAAAGCGATTACCAACCAATTAGCAAACCAATTACCGATTTCAGAAGCGATTACCAACCGATTACCGAACCAATTACCGATTACCGAAGCGATTAACGTTTACCGAACCAATTACCGATAACCTAAGCGATTACCAACCAATAAACAAACCAATTACCGACTACCGAAGCGATTACCAACTGATTAACGAACTAATTACCAATTACCAAAGCGATTACCAACCGATTACCGAAACGACTACGAACCGATTGCCAATAACCGTAGCGATTACTAACTGGTTTCCCAGCCAAATCTCGATTACCCAACCAAAGTAACTGTGTTACAAATATATTATATATAAACATTAAAAAATAGTTTATACATTCAATAACGCATAAACTGATAAAAAGACTTAAAAATTGATTGACTGATTTGCTGACCCTAGCTACTTCGGGTTATTCATAATAGCTATGTTATTTCATAACTTTCAATTTTCCTTTCGGTCGGCAGTCCCACCACTACCTACTTTTTTTATAATTTTTTTTTTTTTCTTCTCATTAGAATATGAATTATTAACTCTTCTAATCTGTTTGCTACAAATTAGCGCTCACTTAATTGGACTCCGAAACGATAGTTTAAATATCATACAAAAATGGAAAAATTTAATAGAAACTAATGCAACAAACTTGCGAAATAAGTTAAATTTAGTCAAGCCAGATTATAGACTATTGCAAAAAAAAAATGTAATCTACGTAAATTCCAACACAATCGATTCGCGCTGCGGCCAAGCAAAAAATCTTTCGCGAAGATATTCCCACACTATCATGAAAAAAGTGCACCAAAAATCCGGGAATCAAGGGCTTAAGACTAGTAGTCTACTTCGGCATACTTTTTCGTAAGTACATTCATTAAAAATTCTTCAAAAAATTCTAAACATTAAGGATTTTTTTAACACAATTTTCATTTTAAAAATCGTTAATAATTGAGAAAAAATTACGATTCTGTGAATTTGTAAAGACTCATGTAAAAATAATTATTTTTTTTAACTAATTTTTTGAAAAAAAGTTCAGTTTCTTTCATTTAAGAACAGCTTACATCTCCAAAAGTTAAGTTATTTGTTTATGTGAGTGTTTCATGTATTTAGGTAAAAAGGGAATGAAAGCATTGTGTTGAAAAATCGTTCAATTTTTGAAAGTTGAAAGAATTTTTTTTTTTGCTCATTTCAACATGCTTTTGAGAAAGTATGTATTGTATAGTATTGATTTTCGAATTTTGGTTCACTATTTTCATAAAACGGGGGAAATATCTCAGAGAAAGTTTTTTTGGCCTACCGTAGCGCGGTTCGATCGTAATGGATTTTGATTCAGTTTAATTTTTTATAATTATCTTTACTTATTTCGTAATTTTATTTAAGGATTCTTTATGAAATTTTTACATTTACACTTTATATAATGTAGTTAATCGGCCTTTTATGTTGTATATAAATGCTTCTAAATTGGCATCATAATCAAACTATCGTTTTGGGGTCCAGTCATGTGAGCGCTACCGATTAACACAGATTTTAAAACACAAACTAATGAGAGTTAATAATGCGATTTCAAATGAAAACCAAAATTTAAATATATCGCATCTCTCGGTAGAGTTTGCTTTAAAACGTTTAGCACAATGCCCTGTATGAAAACTTTTGTTGCATTAAGTTTTTCGTATTATTGCAAATTTCTTGTTATGTTGATTAAGATCAAAGCTTTTGTTTCTTTTTTTTTTTTTTGTTCCTTATAATTGTCAACCTAATTAAACTGCATCTTTAACTTTTCAACTCGATGCTGTATGTAGACTTTTATCCTTCACTGTAGTCCTGAGCTTTAGAAGCCATTTAATAATTGATATCGCAATCAAAATCAGCTATATGAAATTTTAAAATATTCCCAATGGAACTAAGCAAACTGGGAATGTAAACTTATATAAAATAACACAGAAATGAAAACTTTTTCTTAAATATTTTTTTTTCTATAAAACCATAACTGAGATTTTTTTAGTTTAACTAAAAGTAATCAATAGGCTTCTCTAGCTCTATCAAATATATCAAATAACAGCTTTTAAATATGTTTCACTAGGCAACCACACTAATATTCCTTCAAAAAAAAAAACAGCGCTTTTTTAAAGAGACTTTTAAGCATTAATCAATTTCTTAAGTCAGTCCCTTCATTCTAGAATTCTCATATGTATAAAGCAACAACAATTAACAGCAGTTGTTATTATTTGCAAAAGCTTTTTGCTCGCAAATGCATTAAATACAGCACATCAAAACATTTCTTTTATACATACAATTTTAAGGCGCTTTATAGCGTTAATCTTTGATATTCCTTAATAAATCTTTAAACTTCCATCATTTTTGCTATGTTGCCTCATTAGCAGGGCTTTAAGGTGTGGAACACAAAAGGTCCCTGCACAAAAGGCAACAACAACAATCACACTGTTACCCGTAAATTGCTTTTTGCAGTTATTGTAGAAAAAAATATTCGTTTATATTTTGTTACCAGTTCTTAACTGTGTAGGCATTGTTTATTTATTTATTTAAAGCTTTTATTTTGAGCCTCAGAATCTTTTATTATAACTTGTTTTAAGATTTTTCTAATTTATCAAGCTTAAAAGCACTTTTAAACAGCTACGCCTGCAATGACCTAAAAAACACTGTGAACTTTTATGTTGTTGTTGAAACCATTTGATGGTTTACATTTGTTGATTGCAGTTGGGGTTATTTTTTGTAAAATATTTACAAAAATTTTGTTGTCACTCATAAAGCTTTGTGTACACTTTAAAACTTTAAGTCAACACTTTTGATAGTTTTAAACTTTTTTTTTTTGTTTGCTTCTTTAATAATTTTAAGCTTGTTGAGTAAAGCTTATAGATTTTAGGCTGCTTTTAATTAACGTAGCTTTTAAGTTAAAATAAGTTCTTGTTGTTATATATTATTTTAATTCTTTTATATATAAGCTTGTGGTTTCTAGGTCGCGTTGTTTGGTAGTCTCGAGATGCCGCTTTTTGAACCGTTTGTATGCGCTGCTCGTTGTTAACTGTTTTGCTCAGTAAGGCTTCAAAACAAATTTGGCTTCAGTCATGTTGGCAGCTATGCCAACAGCCAGCGACAACAACAAAAAATCTGTGGATAAAAAAAAAGCAAAGCTTTTCGATGACGTCAACAACGTCAAACGACGTTTTTGCTCTACCCTAAGTTGTGGATAGCAGCAATACATACACAGCACAGACCCACACAAATGTGAGCACATACATTCATATACACCGATATAGTCAAAATAAGTACCACCCTCGTAGTGCTTCTTGGGTGATATGGTTTTGTTTCTTTTTTCTTTTTTCCTTGTGTGTGGGACCGAAAATTTGCGGCAGCATGTTGCAGCATAAATCAGCAGCTCGTCTTGCATTTATTATATTTATGCTTCTGCTTAGTAAAATATGTCATGTTGTTGGAGTTGTACAGTTTTTTTTTCTAATATCCTGCAGAATATTATCAACATGATGTTTTTTATCCTACATGACATACACAGCGCAGGACAGTGGCGTCTGGTGACTGCGTTTTTTAACAAGATTTCGAAATGTCATAAAATAAGCGATAAATGAGTTTTGTGGGTTTAAAAAAAATTGCATTTTAAATGAGAACTTTTTTAAAAGTTCACTAAGAGCTAAGGCTTTTAAAAAACGCTAAAAGGTTTTATTTTACTTAAAGCGAAAAAAATTATTTTAGTAGCATTAAAATTTAAGCTATTTGTTAAAGTTACCTTAATGCCACAGTTAATTCTGCGCTAATATTGAAATTATAATTTTTTTCAAAGGAGCTTTCATAAAAAACTTTGGCGCAAGCCAAAAAATGGCATTATAAGTTAAGCTTTTTTCAAAGCTTGTTTATAGCTCTGGCCAACAAATAATTCTGCGTTAATATTAACCCTTTACGAAAGGCTTTATTTTTTAACACAATAAGAGCTCAGAGATAAAATAATATTAAAATAATATTGGAATTCAAGCTTTTTCAAAGTTCACTTTAAGCTCAGGTCGACAAATAACTTAGGGACAATATTAAATTGAAACTTTTTCAAAGAAGTTTTCACAAAAAATTTTTTTTGTATTCACTAAACGCTCAATCCAAAAAATTAATGCGCTTTTTTCAGCCCAACAAATAGTTTTGCGGCTATATAGAATTCATACCTTTTTTCAGTGAAACTTTTACAAAAAGGTTTAATTTTTAATTCACTAAAAGCTTCTAAAAAGTCGAAAGTCGAAAATTGAAAGAGTCGAAAGGGTTAAAGCTCAGCCAAATAATTCTGCAATATTGGAATTCATACCATTTTGCAATAAATCAACTACAAAAGTTTTCCTTTTTAATTAACTACAAGCTCAGGCTAAAAAATGACATAAACTTTATGCTACTTTTCACATTTCGCTCAAAGCTCAGGCCAACAGATAATTCTGTGGCAACATTGATATTTCAACTTTTTTCAAAAAGCTTTTACTTATATAAAAGCTTTTACTTATAATTTAAATACAAATAAACAACTTTGATTAGTTGGCTAAAAGTACAGAGTAGAAAAAATATTAAAAAAAAAGCTTTTTTCAAAAAGCTATCAAAACTCACCTAAAGCTTCGTCAGAAACTTGTTTACGTCAATACGAAAGTAAAAATTGAAAAAAGTGTGCATAAAGCTCCTTTTCAAAAAAGACACTTTATTAAGATGGCTTTTAAACGATTAACTTAAAGCTTTAGGCCATAACGAAAATGTATATTTTAAAAAACAACTTTAGTAAGCTTTTTTCAAAAGTTGCTTTATGAAAATGTGTCTACTTTGAGAAGCTTACGTTGAGCTCAGGCAAAAACATATTTTTGTAGAATAGTTCACCTAAGTATGGAGTAAGAACTTTGAGTACTTATGACAAAGTCAGACTAAGAATCTACTTTAGAAAGCTCTTCTCACAGAACATTCTTTAATATGGTTAAATTCGGTGATATTCAAAGGATAGCGTAAGAGGATTTAAGATTTAAGCGATAGTAAAACGTCGATAGATAGAAAACTTTTCCTAAAACGCAATCAAAAAATATGTATTTTTTCAAAAGTTAACTTAAAGCTCAGCCCAAATTGTTTAGATTGCTAAATTAGTTAATAAGACACTTAGCACCCAATTGAAGCTTTAAGACGAATTACAAATGTTAGTTTTAAGCATTTATTAAGAAAGCCTGCTCAATACTAATTTAAAAATGAGCTTTTAAGAAAGCTTTTTCAATACTTATTTTATTTTAGTTAGTAATTTTTTAAAGCTTTTATCAAAAAATACCAATTAATTCAGAAGATATTTTAATGATTGGCTTTTTTCTCAAAATTTTCTGCGTCTACTATGAAAAGCTCAAAATAAAATATTTTTATTTAATTGATCAACAAAACACGAGTAAAAGCTTTGAGTAGTTAGAAAAATGCAAGGTTAAAACAAAATTTGATAAAAACTTTTTTTAATTGCTTTATAAATAGTGTCTCTTGTACAAAAAAGCTCTTCTCACAGAAAACATTTTAATTTATAAATATTTAAGTTTTAAGCAATAGGAAAACATAAGTTGGTACAAAATTTAAAAAAGCTTTTCCAAAAACGGTTCCAAAAAATATGTACTCATTTTAAAAATTGAGTAAAAGCTCAAGCCGAAATGCAAGGATTGTGATTAATTAATACGTTATTCATTTAATTTATTCATTTCATTTCATTTCATTTAGGTTATTTTAGGAACCTAACAGAACATTTTTTAATATCGTTAAATTCGATGATATACAAAGAATATTATAAAAAGCTTTTAGATGTCAGCGATAGGAAAACATAGAGTAAACCAAAGTTTAAGAAAGCTTTTGAAAAAATTATTTAAAAAAAAATGTTTTCTTTTCAAAATTCGCTAAAAGCTCAGACCAAAGTGTAAAGATGTAAGAAAATTGATTGTTGAAAAAAAAATTGTTGAAGCTTTTAGACATGAAAATGTAGTTTACAGCATTTTTAAAATTTAAAAATTTTCTCCTTACATTCAATTCAAAATATATGTTTTTTCTTGAAAGTTAACTAAAAGCTCCACTCAAATTGTAAAGATTGTTTAATTAATTAATAAAGTTGTTAAAGCACCTAGTTGAAGCTTGAAGACAAGAAAATTAAGTTTAAAAAATATTTTTATGAGAAAACTTTTTCAATACTTATATAAAAATTAATCTTTTATAAACTGGCATACAACGATCAGCTCAATATCAGTTTTATTTTAATAATCAGCAAAAAATATCCAGCAGAAGCTCCGATGCGATATGAAAATGTAAGGTTTAAACAAACTTTAAATGGAACTTCTAATAAAAGCTTTTGCTTTAAGTCAAAAAAATGTAGCTTAAATATCTTTAAAACAGTTCGAAACGTAAGGTTAAACAAAATTTAAGAAAGAGTTTTCTAAAATGCTATCCAAAAAATATGTCTTCTTTTAAAAGTTCGCTGAAAGCTCAGACCAAAATGATAAGATTGTTAAATAATTTATAAGACATTTAAAGCTCCTACCTGAAGCTTTAAGACATGAAAAATGATTAAAATACATGTTTTTAAGGGAAAGCTTTTTCAATGCGTGTACAGAAATGAGTCTTTTTTAAACTTTCATTCAAAGCTCAACCCAAAATCAGTTTTATTTCAATGATTGGCAAAAAGTATCAAGCAAAAGCTTTGACGCGACATAAAAAATGTAGGGTTAAAAAACTTTAAGTAAAAGCTTTTTCAAAAAAGCTTTTTAAAAGAGGATTTGCTTCAAATATTATGGCTTAATTCATAAAAAAAGTTAATAAGATATTTAAAGCACCTAGTTGAAGGCTTAAAACAAGAAAATTTATTTAAAAGTATTTTTCAGAGAAAACTTTTCAATACTTATATAAAAATGAGTCGTTCATAAACTGTCATTAAAACATTAGCCCAATATCAGTTTTGTTTTTATGATCGGCAAAAAGTATAGAACAAAGCTTTGAAAGCGATCTGATAATTGAAGTTCAAAGCATACTTTAATTGAAAGCTCTTTCATAATGACATTTTATAAATGATTTACTTTAAATAGTTTTGGCTTTAAGCAATAAGCGGAATGTTAGGTTTAAAAAAAAATTTAAGAAAGCTTTTATAAAAATAATTCACGAAATGAAGCCTACCTTGAAAGCTAAGCCTAAAAGGCTTTTAAAAAAAGCGTTAATTAATAGTGCATGGAAAGATGTCGAGTCTAAGCTTTAAGCGGTTAAGAAAATATAAAATTTAAAAATAATTTTTCTTAGAAAGTTTTTTTACAAAAGGTGTCTATTTGAAAAGTTCACTTATGTTATGCTAGGCAAAAGTGTTTGGTGAGGTTTTTTGTTGTTAGTGTTTTACGCATAAAATGACAAATAAGCTTTTCTAATATATGCGTCAAACACTAACAAAAAAGCTCACCAAACATGTTTGCCTAGCATAACCACAGTATAAGAGATAAAAGCTTATTTCTCATTTTATGCGTAAAATATTAATAACAAAAAAGCTCGCCAAACATGTTTGCCTAGCATAACCACGGCATAAAAGCTAAGCCCAAAAAAATGTTTGTTTTAATAATCATCATAATCCAGGGATGCGCGAAATTATACATTCACATTTTTGTGATTGTATTGAAAAGCTTTTTTTTCAAGAGCTTGCACTGAATGAAAAGCCAGAGCTTGTTCATTCTTACGATCACAGCATAACGCGAGAATGATAGCTTGTCGAGTTCTATAAGGTGGCAACCATAGTGAAAGCTTATTGCTGAGCTGAGCTGAAAAACACATTGGAACCAAAGGTAATGCATTACTTGGTTTCTTTTTTGCTCCAATGTGTGTTTTGGCTCGGCTCAGCAATAAGTGATCACTATGTGTTCGCAACCTTAGGCAACGTAGAATACAACTTAACAACATGAAGTTTGTACAATGACTGATTGCATGGAATGAACGAACAAACGCGCTAATGATATGTTGTCGTATTCAATAAGGCAACGCAGAAGCGAGCGACCGCAACTTCAAAGCATGAAGTTCGCACAGCGACTGATCGTATTATTTTATTCAGTGTAATAAGTTCTCGCCTCGATTAAAAAGCTTATTTAATTGAAAGCTCACTTATGCATGTGAAAGCTCTTCGCCCATGGGCAGCCTTTTGCGCACTCCTGTCATAATCAAATTTCGAGTAAAAGCTTTGAATCGACATGAAAATGTTAAAATACAAGTTAAAAACAAATTTTGATGAAAGTTATTTCAAAAAAGCACCATTTTGATATCAAAGAAATTTTTTATGATAGCCAATTTGTAGTCATGTAAAAGCTTTAAGCTGATATGATAACTATAGGTTTAAACTTTATATTTAATCTCCAAATAAATTGGTTCTTATAATTTGATTAGAATGAATAATAATAATTTAAATTATTTTATAATGTTATAATTTTTTAGATTTATAATATTGAAAATTAGATCGCAAAATTAAGCTTAAGGAACATTCAGAGGATATGCATTTTTCATGAGAACTTTCTTTGTCTTTTTGAAAGCTCTTCTCTTCCTTGATAGCTTTGATAATAGAACTTTTACCTGAACATTTTTCATTCAACTTTTTCTAAATCTCTCTTATTTAATTTCAATTAACATCTCATTCCTCCTCTACTCTAACTCTGTCTCAAATGTTTTAAGCTTGATACTTTGTAAAGCTTTATTTACAGCTCAATCGCTTAATCAGGCTCTTTTTATATAGCAGGCTTTATGTATTTTTATTCGAATTTTTAGCACCTCTTCTATATGTATGCCCATTTTCAAAAACTTATTTAAGTGTTCTTCTATAGTCCATAGTTTTTATCTATTTTCAGTTAGTCATAAAAATAAATCCCAGAGTAAGCAAAACCAACATAAATACGATTCGAACCAGAAGCTCCTGCACCAATGTTTTTTTCCCCCCTACACACTCCTAAGCACCACTCAAGTGAACGCAAGTAACTACCACACCCACACTGTTTAAAATAAGCTTCACCCAAACATACAAACCACTACTGCGCCATAGAGCCTAGGCATGCTTTGGTTGATGCTGCTGAATTCCTATGGAATGACATTAAAATCAGCAACAGCAGCAGCAACATCATCACCGAATATCTTTTTAATGACGTCCTAGCCCGCAACTCATGCCAGATGCAGAGCAATCGATATGCTGGTTGGCTGTAATTGTGGTTGTTGTTGTTGCCATTGTTGTCCTTTTCTATGATGCGTGTCCTTCCGTCATGTTTGTTATAATACTGTTCGTTTGTTGTTGGCTATCTCCGTTTCGTTTGACATGAAAGCTTTACAGAAAGAAATTTGAGAAAATATACGTGTCTGTTGCTGACATTTAAAGTAAATCTGAGCTTTTTGTAAATATAACGGTAGGTTATAGAATGCTAACAAATGCATACTTAAATAGACAAAACAGCCGTTGTTGAGTGAGCAAAGCTTTGCTAGTGGATTTGAGTATGTTATTTTTTAAGAGCGGAAAAAAGCAAAAATATTGAAAGTTGTTTTCTTTGGTAAAGCTTATGTTTAATTTTTTTCAATTACTGCGGTGGGTTTTAGAAAAAACAGTGGGAAGTTCTGTGGTAGAATTAATCTAACAACTGTACCGTTACTACGTTGATGACTTTATGCCTTTGTTAAAAACTGTACTTGAATTGTAATCATATAATTCTGGACCAACAGACTTGAATTAAAAAAAAGGCTGTGCGGGACTGTCGACCGAAGTGATAACTTGCAACTATGAAAAACTTAAAGCTATGCTGTAACAAATCATTCATATTTAAATCATTTTATTATATATCAGAAAGTATACAATAATTGGCTTATGGTAAAAAACAAAAATGTTTGATTGGGATTTCTGTAAGTATCGTGTAAAAACCGCAGCGATCATTATTTTATATTTAGCAGTACTAAATTTGCGATCATTGCACATAGTCAAACCTAATACTTTAGCCAAAAAATCAATAAGGGGTAAATTTTCATCATCTGCAAAATTAATATTGAAGTCCCCACTTAGTATCATAGGTCAGTAGGACATCGTAAATTTTTTCGGAAAATCTTTTTTCGAGTATTTTAGAACCTTCTTTTGAATAAATCATCAAATTATCGAATAGGTAAAAATCTCTCCCACATTAACCACTGGAAGGGTCAAATATATGAGTTGGTTCTATTATTCATTACACTTGAACATTTCTTACAGACAAACATAACCTCTATCCGCCACCTTTCTGGGGTTTCCCATACAAAAAGCACAAAAACTGTCGATTATAGTTCATATCTCTCCCAAATTCCCTGCATAACTTCAGTGTACTCTAGATATTTGACATTATATTCCCGTTTTCATCCTTGCAGAAAGAGGCCCTGGTTTTAGAGCCATCGGCCAGGCGTTTTATCTTTTCGAAAAACTTTCGAGCCTCGTTCCTGTCACCATACATCTCAATCTTCTCAAACTCGCTCTTTTCTGCCTCTCTTTTTTTCCGCCTGAAAAGACGTCTTTCGTCCCTCCTCTTCTCTCAGTATCGCTCCTTATATGAACTGCTCCTATTATTTTTTGCCCTTCCACATTTCTTCTGAACACTACTGACCACTGTCTGTCACTCTTCTGGGGGGTCCCGATACAAAAAACTGTTGACTATAGTTCATATCTCTAGCGACTCGACCCCTAGAGAAGTCAAATGTATGTTCTGGTTCTATTATTTTTTGCCCTTCGACATTTCTTCTAAGCACACCTAACCTCTATCTGGCAACCTTCTGGCGGGTACCAATACAAAAAACACAAAACCTGTCGATTATTGCTCATATCTCTTCCGAATTGACCCCTACAGGGGTAAAATATATGAGCAGCTCTAATATATGTACTGGTTCTAATATTTTTTGCCTTTCAAATTTATTATTGTTGACTATTTCATATGTTGTTCAGATTATTGTTCATATCACTCCCGAATTCCTAGAGGGAATTTCTAAAGGGATCAAATATATGAACTGGTTCTATTATTTTTGAACTTCAACAATTCTTCTGAACAAACCTATCCCCTATCTACCATCAAAATGGCCCAGGTTTCGTTCCGACCGACAAGGACTGTCCGCTCAGGGTTCAAATGTTCACATGATATATTCTATGTAAAATTTCAACGAAGAAATAAAGATGTGAAACCGTTAGTTTTTGGAATGTGTACCGCTTTATAAGACAAGCTCAAATTTTTTTTTTGTGCATTTTTGTATAAAATATTTCTACAGTATTTATTTTTTTTTATCATAAGAAATCAAGGATATCACTTTCAAAATATTTTTTAATTTAGGTTTAATCCTTTTTAAGACAAAAAAACTTAAGGCAAACTAACAATAAACTTATGTTAATTTATTCACTGGCAATTTGGTGCATTCCAAGTCTTGGATAAGACAACCAAGTTGAATTTGCTGATCTAACAAATTATATATTAATGACAAATTGTCAATATTTTGCACAATTTAACAAATATACGTTCTATTCAAGTCCTTTTATATGATTTTACATAAGTTTAAGTGATGATTTAACCAAATTTTGTACATTGCCTTTGTGTACTTTAGCAAGAATTTTCTCAATTTTACAAAGTGCAACTTTAACAATTCAAACAATTTATATATGTAGAAATTAACTAAGTTTTCATTTTTAAACCATGTTTAGCTTGCACAAATACTTTTGTCATTACACATTAGTGTTGACACTCAGTAAATTTTTCTTTCACAAAAGCCAACTTGTATGTTCTTACTATAAATTTTTGCTCTCCGTGTAATCAGGTTAGCCAGGAGCTGAGAAATTCATTAATTTTAAGACTGACCGACAGGCATTCTAACATAGTTACATTTTATTGGTGCGCTCTCAAATCGCCCACACTGAGCTCATACAATTTGCAGAGCAAAGCGACATAGCTCATCACGGCATCACCGTCAGTGAACGACTGAATTATATTGTCTTATGTTGTGAGCTTTGTGTACATGTGAAAAGTTACGCTCAGAGAACGCTCAGTGAGCTATGCAGCGCCCAGCTCTGTTTAGGTACATGAAAATCGAAAAATTTTGCATGTATTTTCTTATTCTAGTGCCCATATCTCAAAAACTAGATAAGATAGATTTTTTTGCCTTTAGATTGTCTTTCTTGTAATTTCATAAAGATTATGTGTGCCAAGTTTCAAGAAAATCGTAGATGGTCATGCAATATGTGTCACGCAATTTGCTCATTTTGCTAAAATAAACAAAAGCAAAAAAAACCTCTTGTCTGTTTTATTCCACCGAGTGCGGCGAATACTTGTTGTTGAAACCTTGCGTTTCGTTGGTTTTACGCCACATTCTAATTCGCTGTATTGTTATATAAGTAAGTAAAGAAGTTTCCCTTCAAAAAAAAAACAGCTTAAATCGAGAAATATTGAAAAACTTTGAGAAGCTTTTTGTGCTATTGCTGCAATGTCTCACTCATGATACTTGTCTGTCAAATTTTAGAAGTTTCGCCATTTTTTTTCTCTCGCTCATTGTTTGGTCCACGGTATGCTACACATTCTGTTTTGTTTGGCAAGGCTGAAGGCAACATTATTTATTCTGTTTTCTGTCAAACCCTGTTTTCTGCCAGTTGTTCAAATTGCTTACAGATTCGAACCGTAAATATAATTTGTTGGTTGCTTGGAATTTTTGAATGAAAGAGAAGTTCGTCCAAATTCCAATTTTTTCTTTCGCGAAACAGGTGGTAGCAGAAAAAGCTCGCGGGCGGCAGAATCAAACTTCAATGGTTTAAATCAAACATGCCCACCCAGTAGCCCATCTGGCCCGCGCTGCCCGCCATGCGAAAACAAAAACACGTACATACAAAAAACAGCAGCACAAGCCGCTGTTGACGATCACGTAATTTCAACGCGTATAAACAAAAACGATTGCATGCAAATAGTTGCATTACTTGTGTGTTAACGCACACAGGATTTGTTGTTGTTTTTGCTAGTAAATTTTTTTGGCAAAAGTCACGATACACAATATTTTGTATATCACTAGTTTCAATGTTGAAAGGTTTTTATCTAACCCATTCCGCCCTAACCTAAACTATCGGTCCAAAATCCACCAAACTTCTATCAGGGACAACATATACTAGGCTAAATAAACGGGACAGGGACTTTGAGAATTTTACCTACTCAGGATTGGTCCAGGTGAGGTAGTCGATTAATCGACCACTGGGCCACCAGTCAGGTTTACGTGCATACGGATAGCGGGATAAATGGAGGATCGGGACCAAACTATATTTGCCATCAAATACACTTCAAATAGAATTTGAAATTTATGGGAATTAAGTTTTAGCCGATTGTAAATATTCTGTTAAATAAACAAAAAAAAAAGCCTAAAAATCAGAAAATTGCTTAGCGGTAAGACTCAACAGAACAAATAAATGACCGAATCTCACAAAACCAAAAATAATGTGTGTTGAGAAAAGTCAAAACTAACATATGTGCTAGGCTGCAAGTTGATATCATTTTCGGGTTCACCTAGAAAAAATTCGAAAGTGACTGGTCGAATACTCGACCACTGGGAAAAAATGTGTTAATGTAATTTACAGACTTTATTGTGACAAATGAGAACAAAAGCTCAATTTTAATTATAAAATATTTTGATTGATGTCAAGTTATAAAAGTCGACTTTAATAAATTTATGTTATGATAACCAGCTTATGCGGTGGTTATGCTAGCCAAACATGTTTGGTAAGATTTTTTATTGCAAGTGTTTTACGCATAAAAATGAGCACAAGAGAAAAGCTTATTTCCCCAAAAAGCTCACCAAACATGTTTGACTAGCATAACCATGGCATAACAGATTTTCCAGAAGTTTCGAAATGTATAAAAAAGCTTAAAAGTTTTAAAATATAAAAAAGTATTATCAACATTGACAAAAAAATTAATATATATTTTTTTAATATATTTAATCAAAAATTCGCTACTATAATGAATACTTAAAGCTCTTAAAAGTTTTATAAATATGTTTATTTCACAATATTAAGCATAAAAAAGTTTCAAAATAAAAAAATTTCTTATATGAGAAAAGCTTTTTGCTACAACACTGCATTTAAATGCATTCGTTACTTTAACTGCAGCAACTTTTTTGTTTTAAATGCTCAGTGCTGTCTAACAATTTTTGAACGCCTGTTTCAGTGAGCAACTATTTACTTTCCTTCACTTTCTTTCGTTCTGTCTCTCTTTTTCCAAAGCTTTGCAACCATAAAAAATAAGCATACAAAATTTTGCTCAACAAAAAACATCGTTCAACAAAAGCTGCTTATCCACACACAATCATCTAAAAAAATTTGTTTCACAATGCGCATGTCCTTACGTAGGCTTTGTGACGTCAATCGGCAAAGCTTATACCACAACGATAGAAAAAAGAAAAAAGAAAATATAAAAGCATGCTACACATTATAGCCGGCATTCTTTGGCAACGCGTAAAAGTCAACTAGCATGAGTGTCACAACAACATGACTCGTCATGGCAACCAGATTAAGCGCCTGCAGATTGAGCGAGCCAGCTCTGTTTAGTCCATGCTAGCTTTTATACTCTAACAAACGTAGTTAATAAATTCGGCCACATTTGTGCGCGGCAAAATGTGCAAATTCAAAAAGCCATTCATAAAATTTGCGTGGGAAAAAGGAATCTCGTTGATTTTTTTTTGTACAGGATGATATAGAAGTAGTTGCAATTCTGCCAAAAAACATTTCAGTGGGCTTAACCCACGGAATGACTGGGCGTTAAATGAGTTTGAGGTTTTATTTTTAGAACGTAGCCAGAATTTGTAGCTTAACCCTTTTACCAGTAAAGCTGCCCTGGGGCAGCCATTACTTTTTTCAGTGCAAATTTTGACGATTAAATGTTTTGATGATTGAAATTTTTTGACAGCTGAAAAAAATTATGAAAGCTAAGTACTAAATACAATATAGTGTCAGTTCTATAGCTCAAACGTGCCACCGAAGATGGCCTTGAAAATTCGGTGGACGGCGTTAAGATTTAAAGTTCCATTCTCAATTTGTATCACATTTTTGAAGTGGAAAGTCTTTAGGTGCATTGAGCACTTTTTGGTAGAGAGCAAAACTATAGATACGCGATATCATCACGCTGTTAGCTGTTCATTTCGTTTGCATTGTACAGTATTGCTTATGCCGTGGTTATGCTAGGCAAGCATGTTTGGTGAGCTTTTTTTTATTTTCGAGGCGATTACCAACCGATTACCGATGACCGAAGCGATGACCATCCGAATACCGAACCAATAACTAATTACCAAAGCAATTACCAACCGAATACCGAACCAATTACCAACCGATTACCGATTACCGAAGCAATTACCAACAAATTACCGATTACCTAAGCGACTACCAACCGATTAACAATTACCGAAACGATTACCCACCGATTACAGAAGCGATTACCAACCGATTACCGAAGCGATAAAAAACCAATTACCGAAGCGATGGCCATTTCAACCCTTGAAAGAACTTTGACCGAGCTTCTTATGATCAATTGTGTTGTATGTGTTGTGAAACGTTTGAACACAAATGATCGAGAACTGGACCTGCAACCTTAATGCCGACTCCGTACGGCTTATTTTCTCAAGAAGCTTTTCATGACAGTTTTTACTCTCTGCAGCTTGCCATTGTCTGCAGAGAGGTGACGGCCGAACAGAAAAATGAATTCAATTGAAAAAACTTTCTGTATCATGTGGGACTCGAACCAGGGTTCTCTGGGGTATGGGCCACACACTCTACCCACTGCACCACGTCTGCCACTACCAATTACCGAGGCGATTACCAACCTATTGCCAAACCATTTTTAGATTACCGAAGCGATTACCAACCTATTACCGATTACCAAAGCGATAACCAACCGATTACCGAAGCTATTACCAACCGATTACCGAAGTGATTACCAACCCATTACCGATTACTGAAGTGATTACCAGCCGATTACCAATTACCGAAGCAATAACCAACCGATTATCGAGCCAATTACCGACAATCCAACCAAAGTAATTGTATTTCAAATATATTTTATATATAAACATTAAAAAATAGCGGTTTATACATTCAATAACTCATAAATTGATAAAAAGAGTTAAAAAGGTAGAAAGTGTTTGATTTGCCGACTCTAGCTACTTCGGAAATTCATAACAACTACTCGTATGCTTTGTTATAGCTTTAAGTTTTCACTTCTTTAACTTTTTTTTAAATTTTATTTGTTGCTTATTTTTTCCAACTTTTGATTAGTGTAACTTTTGAACGGAGCAACATCTATGAAAAAAATTTTTCTTTCAAGGAAGTTCAGAAAAAACTTATTTTTGAAAAATTTTAAATGTTGTAACAGTTAAGCAAAGTTAGTTGAGCTTCAACTGAGTGTCAAAAATTGGTATAAAAATTTGGTCTTTCGCCGCTGCATGCTAAAATTTGCTTTATGGAACACATTTAATAGGATTCGTATGAGTTGGATTTTGGTGGAAGCGAAAAAAAAGAAGAAAAAGAAAAGAAAAAAAAAAGAAAAGAAAGAAAAACAAACAAAAAGTCAAACAGAGTTCCACATAGTGAAACTTATTATTGACACCCCGAAGCTTGAAACTAGCAGCTAGCTTCGATGATAAACTAGCAACGATGATAAGACAGCCAGACAGACTACAGACTACATCAAAAATCACTGGATTTTTGCTATTTTGTGACTTTATTACAGAAATCATAATATGCACTAAATATTCGTTTTATTTGCCATACAACTGATATTTCGGCATTTATTTTATCTTTTTACCATACATATTATAGGCGGTAGGTATACCCCAAAAAGTGCTCAAAATGTGCTTGAAAAAAATTTGAGAAAAGGACTTCCATACAAACCGTGCGAGAAGTCAATACAAATGAGGACCTATTCCGTAAGCTTATGATCGCATCTGATCTATTTATATCTAGTTAAAGAAATTCAACGAAATTTGTGTGTATAGTAACTTAAGTAAAGACGCAAGGGAATTAATTTTTCAATTAATTGACAAATTTAAAAAAAAATTAAGCAGAACAAACGCTGGAAGTCGAACAAACGGTGCAAATTTGGTTGAAGTCGAAAAAATATTGTAGAAGGAGTTCGATTAAAACTGAAACGCCGCTCCCCATGTCTCATCCCGCGTATTTTTCTGGACTGCACATTATTCCAAAAAATATATGTGGAAAATTTGGTTTAAGTCGGAAAACCCTGAAGGGGTTTGTTAAAAAAAAAGTGCCACGTCCCTATCCAGTCCTGTCCAATTTTATAAAATACAGACTACTCATTATACCAAAAAATATATGTGGTTAATTTGGTTGAAGTCGGAAAATCGGTGTAGGCATTATATTTACAGTAAAGTGCCACGCCCGCTATCTAATCAATACTTTTTTCTTAACTCACGACTGCTCATTATACTAAAGAGTATATGTGCAAAATTTGGTTGAATTCATGTCAACGGTGTAAAAGAATTTCGTTTAAAGTTAAAGTGCCACGCCCCCTGTTTATTCTTGACCATTTTTCTCTCAATACTCTCATTATTCCAAAGACTACGTGTGGGAAATTTGGTTGAAGTCGGACGAAGACTATAAAAAAGTTTGCTTAAAATTAAAGTGTAACAAAAAAATTAAATTCGCAAACTTTTATTCAAGTCAGAGCAGTAAAGGAGTTCTGTTAAAATTAAAGTGCCACGCCCCCTTTGTATTTCTGCCCGATTTTCTAGACTAACCACTGCTCATTATTCCAAACAGTATACGTTGAAAATTTGGTTATATTTGGGCGAACTCTGTAGAAGAATTTCGTTTTAAATTAAAGTTTCACGCCCCTGTCTAATTCCTGTCTAAACTTAAGACTGCTCATATTACTCATATAACGTCGAAGAAGCTCGATTAAAAGTAAAATGCCAAGCCCACTTTTCTAGTCTAAAGACTTCACATTATACCGAAGAATATATGTGCATAAGTTGGTATAGGTTGGATAAACGCTGTGGGTGGTATTTGGGTACATACAGACACGATGACATTCAGTTTTGTATATTTACGAAAGTTTTTCTATTTTGATGACGTCACTTCGTATGGGAGGTAGGCATGTTTTTTATCCGATTTTGCCAAATATCATAGAGAGATTTTATATTAAATATCAAAGCTTATGTGCAAAATTTCAAGACATATCTTTAATTTTGATGGGTTTTTAAGAAATTTTAAGGTTAAAATAAAGTCACTTTCTATGGGAGATAGACGTGGTTTTCATCCGATTTTGCCAAATATCATAGAGAGAGAGTTTATATTAAATATCAAAGCTTATGTGCAAAATCTCAAGACATTTCTTTAATATTTGTGGATTTTTAAGGGATTTTACGTTAAAAAAAGTCAATTTGTATGGGAGGCAGGCGTGGTTTTCATCCGGCGTGGTTTTCATCCAATTTTGATCATTTTCGATTTTGATCTTTATTTTTTAAAAGAAAACTTATATTTTGAATTTCATCGCGATAGCTTTAAAATTACGGCTGTAATCGTGTCCACAGACAGACAGACGAACACATGGAAATCGACTCAGGTGGTGATCAAATCCTTGCCCACAATACCAACCACACCTCCTTATTGTGAAAGTGATATACTCCTTACGCAGTACGCATTGGGGTATTAAAACTTAAATTTTTTAATTATATCATCGGTTGAAGTTATGAATCAAGACTATTTACGGTGTTTATGGATTTATGGTGTATTTCAAATGAAGAGGACAACCAACAAAAAATTAAATCCCTTAGGGCGCGTTTATAGTGCCGACTTGTTACCGTGCCGGACCGAGCTGGAAACGCGTCATCCTTTACGCAGCTGGTAGTGCGTATATTGCGCACTTGCAGCCGCTGACTTGTTGCAGCTGCTTTTTGACTATTTTGGGTTTCTTTACAAATGTTACGTTTTCTTTTTTGTTTATTTTTGCAATCGAAATATCTTAAAATTATATATCATGTGATTTCGTGTAGATTTTTTGCTTTCCTCAAACCAGCAGACAACAAGTAAAAAGACAAAAATGCAAAAAAAACTCTGCTGAAACGCACTTTCAGCTACTTAAAGTAGCGTCAAGTCAATAATACTTTAAGTCGCGTCAAATCATTTCCTATTATATTTTCAGTCACTTTAAGTCGCGTCAAGTTCTTGCTATTCCATGTTTAGACTTTTTAGCAATTGTTTTCATACCATTCATTTTTCAATCCATTTTTCTGCGCATAAATACAAAAGGAATACAAAACTGCGTTCTCGTTATCGTGAGTTCTTTCTGCACACTTGCTTTACACAAGAAAAAACGAAGAAAAGGCGCAACAGCAAAAACAACCAAACAAAATATGTTTATGTATTTTATTGGGGTTTTTTTTTGTTGTTGCTTAGATTGTTTTTCTTTTTTTTTTTAACTTTTTTAATGAAATTAATTTGTGAGAAATGTGTAAAATTAAACAAAACACATGATATCCGTGGGAGCGAGCGTGAAAGCAACAATCGTCACGCTGGATACCAGTGCACAAGTGACTTACAGCTGCTTGTTAGGCTGGCACTATGTGCACTTTGAGATCATGCGATTCATGTGGTGTCATATGATTTGTATGTGCAGCGTTTTCCAGCTTTCCCTCTCGGTTCGGTTCGGTTCGGCATGGCAACAAGCCGCCAATATAAACGCACCCTTAGACTTTTTCCTTTTGATCATCTGACACCTTCTTGGGTCACTAGCTTGCGTAGCAGATTTTGGCTCTGTGCAAAGCTTAGTTCGGGTTTCGTCAAATTATAAAAGAGTCAAAATACTATTTTTCAAAAATAATTATGTATCATCGATTCAAATAATATCCAAAAGCAGTAATCGTAGAATAACTGTCAATTAAATTTCTTAATTTTTTAAATTTTTCTGAAAAGCATAAGAAATTTTAAGAAACGTCAATTTTTAAAATTATTTAGTTGCTCAATTTTATTATAATATTATGACTGAAAAAATTATCCGATTTTCCAAATTATTTTTAAGGTATATTTGGTTCCGTGCCCTTACAAGACATGTAATTTGACAACTAGTATTCACACAGGACCAATATTTTTTAAACAAGTTTGAGAGTTAGGGAGATACAGTCGCCGAAAGTCAATTTATCACTTTTTGAAAACGATATCTCAACTGAATAAATTTTTATTAAATAAATTAAATCATAACTTTTTAGGAAAAACCTAATAATTTGTTCAGTCTTGGCTCAAATTTGGAATTATTTAAAAAAAAAAATAAAAACAAAATTAATTTTTTCAACTAAAAAACTTTTTAATATTTTAATGTGATAAAAAATTAATTTTAAAAATGGCAATGTTAATTAATATTTTAATTGTCAATTTTTCTTATGAAAATTTGATATCATAATTAGAAAAAAACATCCAATTCCCTATAGAAATCACTGAATACATTTTTTTTTAAATAGTTTTTTCCGAAAAAAGTCATATTTTGATCATAGCGAATTTTACAAAGCTCAGAATTTGGAAACGGGACTATATAAAGACGGGACTAGTTCAAGGATTTAATAAGTCCAAAATACCAGAAAAGTAACTAACAGTACGTTCAAAAAGTCCCTAGGATGACACATAGATGGTGTTACTAGTGAATCTAAGATCTTCAGTGAATCCTAAAAATGCTGAAGGTGGTGAAGAAAAACAAGTCAAATAAACTAAAAACATTTCTCTTTTGTTTGTTTTGTTCTGCAACGCAGCACTGCATGCATATGTGCTAGCTGAGTAAAAAAAGAGAAGAGTAGAGAGCAACATGGATTTTATTGAATCTCTTGCAACATAAACGTGTGAAAAGAAAAAGATCAAGCAATGCGATTCATTGGGGACGATTTCTTAAAAAACGTTACACTTAAATTAAATATACTTATTATGATTAAAACTACGAAAGGAAAATATACCTATACTGCGCTGTACTACAAATATGACATTTTAAAACTTATTTCATTAAAATCAGCCCGATACTTTTGTAGTTTATCTGGAAACAAAAATTTGCACTTCAATTTTATATAATAGTATAGATTACCAGACTAATATTATTTTAATTTGGTGTTACATAGGTGGTGGTGAACGATCGCAAATTGAAGGTGCACGAACAAGCTGATGTTGTAAAGATATCAGATGGAAGTGTTTCTACCATGTTACACGAATATTTGGGTATGCGAAAGCTCTGTGCAAAGTGGGTGCCGCGTGAGCTCACAACTGACCAACTACAACAACGAATTGGAGCTTCAGAGAAGTGTTACGCGATGTTAAGCCGCAATAAAATCGAATTCTATCGTCGATATGTGACAATGGATGAAACATGGCTTCACTATTACACACCAGAATCCAACAGACAGTCGGCTGAGTGGACAGCAGTCGATGAACCGAATCCAAAGCGAGCAAAGAACCAACAGTCGGCTTGTAAGATGATGGCGTCTGTATTTTGCGATTCGAAAGGAATAATATTCATCGACTATCTTCAAAAAGGAACCACCATCAACAGCGACTATTACTGTGCTTTTTCGGATCGAAATCGCCAAGAAATGGCCACATTTGCAAAAGAAAGTTGTTTCACCAAGACAATGCACCGTGTCACAAATCGATGAAAACGATGGCAAAATTGAATGAATTGGGCTTCGAATCTCAAGAGAATACTTGCTGGAAAGAAATTCTAGTCCAATGATGAAGTAATCGCTGAAACTGAGGCCTATTTTGACGAGAAAGAGAAATCGTACTATAAAACTGGTATTGAAATGTTGGAAAATCGCTATACTCGTTGTATCTTTCTTGAAGGCAACTATGTCGAATAATATTATATATTATTACAATTATTATTTTTTCTTACTTATCCTGCGGACTTATGGGCAACCTTTTAAATCGAATGGGCAAAATTTTAGTTGTCCGCATCATACGTTTGTTTTTAATTTTCATCGCCGCCGGTTTTAAACAATTCAGCTGACAGGCTGTCAGCTACCGCTACTTTATTGTTTTTGAGTCGTTGGATAGCAACTCGAACCTCTTCATGGCTAGGTGGTGATACTTCCACTCCGTCATAGTTGATTGGTGGCACAAAACTGCGCTCTCCATTGGTGAAATCGTCGCCAGTAAGTTAATTGGATAAGTGATGTCTCCACAATCTCAGCACACACTGTGTATCCGTATTCAGATCTACATTTTCGTCTCTACAAGTGAATACTCCGGGCTTGAAACCTTGGGTTAGACGCTTAACCTGTTGATAGAATTTTTGTGCATCCTTCTTGCCCTCGTATACTTCTAGTTTCTCAGGCTCACGCTTTTCCTGCTCGCTTTTCTTGCGTCTGAAATGGCGCCTCTCTTCCTTACTCTTTTCGCACTCCTGATTGTACCATTGGTTCCGAGGTTGCGGGCGCTGGAAACCAATGACTTCTTCAGCGGCAGCGCGCATGGAGTGGGATGCAGAGGTTGGTTGGTTGAGCTTAACCGAGAGTTGAGCATAAAAATATATCAACCTGATTTTTAAAATTTATAAAATTATATTCATTCGAGGTATTATTTCATAATACTCGTATATACATTTTTTTCGGACGTTAAGACTTTTGAACTTGAAAGTCATAGTTGAAAAGTTCTTATAGATTATTCAAATAAAATGATTTTGACCTTTGTCAAAAAAAATTTCCAAAAAAAATGTTTAATGCTGTAGCGAATTTTTTGAAATTTGTTTTTAAACGGGTAGCTTTTACTTTTTCGTATAAATTTAGAATATTTTCTCAATTTTTCTTAATGAGGAAAATATGACGTTTTAATTTTAATACTCTTTTTTGTACTTCATTTTCCACACTTTCTAGACACTTTTTATAATATGTAATTGGAATTCGGTTAACGTCGTTTCGATTTACATCGCTATTTTCCGAAACGAATCATAAAGTTAATCACGGTGTTCTTAGATATTTTAGTAACTGTACTTTTTGAATGAAATTTAATAGTTTTATGGGAAATTATCTTGCATTTTGTAAATTTCAAAATCAGCCAGCTGAATTGTATTTCTAGCAGCAACATTACCAAGAAACAAATATTCTAGTTTCGCCATTATCTTAACCTTGCTGGCAAAAGGGTTAAGCTCGCGTAGCTTAACAAAACAACAGATAAAAAAGGACGCAGAGAGACATATGAAAAAGCATTAAAAAAACATTCAGTCCTTAAGGATTGAGCTCGAAATAAATTTATTTTTGCACAACATAATTCAATTTGTCCATTAAAAGTGTTCATGTTTTTGTTCTTTACATTTTATCGATAAAATCCATGCAATAACTACAAGCTATCTCATTCTAATGTCAAATCGCGATTTGCTTTTTTTTAATTTCTTCTAAATATTTGATGGCGTAGCAAATTTTTAAAGCAAGTTAAAAATACCTTTGCAAGCTTTAAAGCTTTCAAGCTTAACCATACCATGGCAAATCAATGGTGCTTTTGATACAGTAGGGTGTTCGCAACTTATATGAAGAAAAAAAGTTCATCGATTTTGGGCTTTTTCAAATTGTATGTTGACATGTATGCACTGAAAAAAAAATCCTAAAATCGTAGAAAATTCACTAAATTTCTAAGGTTTGAATAACTTTAGCGCCAAGAAAAGTTTTTGTATTAAAGAGAAATTTTTCTCTCAAAGAAAAATTACAATTATTTTTGATTAAAAAAGGAGTATTTAGAATTAAAAAAATTTTTTTAAGAATTGAATATATCAAAAACTTACATTTAAATTCAAGAGGTATTTGATAAATTTAAGAAGCTAAAGGGTTAAAACTGTTTTTTAGGACAAATTTAAAGTGTCATAAGTAACTCACATATAAATGCATCCCTTCCGGAATGAGTTTGAAACAATTTGATTGATTTGAATTGATTTGATTAAGACGTATTCAAGTCAACTTTTAGGAAATTCACAAATACTTTCCTTAAAATCTAAGCACGCAAAATAATGCCTTAACCTTATTTGATAGAGAACAAATTTATCCGAACTTTAATATATCCAAATGTTCACCTTAAAATCGTGATATACGACCCCAAAACACACTGTATACGAAATTTTGTTCTCGAAAAGCCAATAATATAGAAATCACAATGGTCATGTCGGCATTTCCATAGATTCCATTTTGAATTTCAAATTGTTAACCCCCGGATTAATGATCAGCGACCCTGAAAACCCCCGATGTATCTTTTTTGTGGTGATCGTTAGCCCCTGTACATTGATGCACATTTTGGAGCAGTTCTGTGCTATGAAAAAAGAAAAATTCTTGGATATGGGAATCTACGAGTATTTTCTGGTAAAAATTTCATCAGAGCTATATGATCCGAAGTAGTTTCTTACTCAGAATTTTATGTAGAACCCGAAACAGGATGTTACAGGAAAATTACTCCTCTCTAATGTATACGGTGTTCAAAATATTTAAATTTGAATACGCCTGGACAGGGCCGTGTGCAGGATTTGCTCCTGGAAGGGGTTTTGATAAAACGGGAACTCTAAGTACAAAGAAAACTATCCAGAAATTGATGTACAGAAAATATGATGTGAATATAACAAAATTATTGTGTATTAGTTATGTATATTTTCAGAATATTTTATTTTTTTATTCCAAGTAAAGAACTATTTTCTCAATAAATGAGTGCGTCAGGGTACAGAAAAAAATCGTCCAATACTGCATCTACATTAACTTCAACGTCCCGATGGATATTAAGTTCAATGAACCAATTTTATTAAAAAGAGCGTTCATTCGTTGATGTCGTTACTGGTAACGCAGCTATTACAAATAAGATTTAGAGAACATTAGGAAAATCAGTTGCATTGCAGATATCAAGAGCTTCGATAGGGCTGGTTATATGTTTATCAAAACTCCGCCTTCGTCAAAGTTTCACAGCATTCATCCATTCGTTGATAGAATTGTCATGTAAAAGGCCTAAGTCATGATGATGTTTATTAAGCTATGATTCAGTAAATTTCAAAAGAACAGTTCGAAACTCTCCTGGGGGGTAGGGTTTGAACCCCCAAAAACCTCCGTGCGCACAGGCTTGCGCATGGCAAGCTAAATTTCACGCCCCCTTTTTTTCTAATGCCGTTCACTTTTATCATGGTGGTTTCTACAGATTCTACCCACCCCTGTGTCAAATTATAATACCATAGTGCAGATATTTACTGAAATAAAGTATTAAAATTAAATTTACAGGCCCCCTTATCTGTAAACTGTTCATTGCACTGTTCATTGCACTAAGAATATACATATATGCAAAATTTAGTTGAAGTCAAATAAACGGTGTAGTAGGAGTTCGATTAAAATTATAGTGACACACTCCATTGCCTAATTTCGTCTACTTTTTTAATCTTTGGACTGTCCAAAATACAAAAAAATGTGGAAAGTTTGGTTGAAGTCGGACAAACGGTGTAGAAAAAGTTCCATTAAAATTAAAGTTTCACTCCTCACTGTCTAATTTCGCCTACTTTTCTAAACTTCGGACTTCTCATTATACTAAGAAATATGTGTGAGAAATTTAGTTGAAATGGGTCAAAGGTATAAAAGTTCAATTTAAATTAACATGCCACGCCCTACTGTATAATACCGCCCATTTTTTTAGACAAAAGACTATTCGTTATATCAGGGAATAAATGTGTAAAATTTGGTTTAAGTAAGACAAACGTTATAGGAACAGTTGTGATACATACAGACACTAAAAAAATTGTATAATATGGTGAAGTCCTTCGATGTGATGGGCCAAAGTATAGGGGATGAGTATTTGATTTTACTTTTATTTTTTTAATTCATGTTGTAGGTGTGTAACTTGAAGTCAATGAACTTTGAAGCAAAAAAAAAAAATTGGTCTCCTCTGGACAAAAACATTGATATATCATGGCCTAAGATCCGCCTCTAAATACCGAAGATATGACGAACTAGTAAGGAATGGAGCTTCGGCAGGGTACCGAAGCTAAAATAGCCCCCCGCGGCCGTATTGAAGTATATTCAAAGTTTTTAGCCACGGCAGACACGATAACATTCGTTGTTATATATTTACGAAAGTTTTCCTATTTTGATGACGACACTTTGTATGGGAGGTAGGCGCGATTTTCATACGATTTTGCCGAATATCATAGATGTGGTTCATATTATACACCAAAGCTCATGTGCAAAATTTCAAGACATTTCTTTAATTTTTGTGGAGTTTTTAGAGATTTTAGTTTAAAATAAAGCCGCCCGCTTTGTAAGGGAAGTAGGCGTAGTTTTCATCCAATTTCGCCCAATATTATTGAGATGATTCATATATCAAATATCAAAGCTTATGTGCAAAATTTCATGATATTTTTTTTTAATTTTTTGTGGATTTTGAAGAGATTTTACGTTTAAAAAAAAAAACCAATTTGTATGGGAGGTAGGCGTGGTTTTCATTTGATTTTGTCAAATATGGTCTTCATTATATATCAAAGACTGTGTGCAAAATTTGAAGGCATTTCTTTTGTGGATTTTTAAGAGATTTTACTGTAAAAATAAAGTCACTCTATATGGGAGGTAGGCGAGGTTTTCATTCGATTTGGCTCATTTTCGAACTTGATCTTCATTTTTAAAACAGAAGTTTATATTTCAAATTCGAGCGCTTTAAAATTACGGCTGTAATCGTGTCGAGAGACGGACAGACGGACACACGGAAATCGACTCAGGTGGTGATGCTGATCAAAAATATATATACTTGTCTATACATGATACGCCTCCTTATTGGCGTACACACACACATTGATGCATCGAGAAAAAAACTTAAGACAAATTAACAAAAAACTAATGTTAATTTAACCAATGGCTTTTTTGCCAACCAATGGCCATTTTTTTGCCTACCAAGTTCTTGGACAAGACAACAAAGTCTTATTCGCTAATCTATCGAATTTTATTTGAAATACAAATTGTGGATATTTTGTACAATTTAACATACATACGTTTTGTCCAAGTCTTTTTATATAATTTTACATAAGTTTAAGTGATGGTTTAACCAAATTTTATGCAAAGCCTTTGTGCACTTTAGCAATAATTTTCTCAATTTTACAAACTTCAACTTTAACAATTAAAACAATTTATAGTTGTAGCTGTAATTATCAGAGTTTTCATTTTAAACCATGTTTAGCTTGCGCAAATACTTTTGTCAATACACATTAGTTTTGCCACTCAGTACCTTTTTTTCCCACAAAAGCCAACTTGTATATTTTTACTATGGTTTTTTCTCTCAGTGTATATCATGTTTAAAAATTCGACTCTAAAATCCGAAGATATGGCGACCACTACATTCGGTCAAAAAAAAATTTTTGAATTGCCTTTCAAAAATGCTTCGAATTCGATGGTGTGCGAAGAATTTTTTGTTTTTTTTTTTTTTGCTTGTAAGGTGGTACAGTCTTATATACACGTAAATCAGCAGCTTTACTTTGAGTACTGCCAACCAAATTTTTAATGGACTCATACCGGAATACTTTTATAGTAGTCTCAAAATATGCCATAAAAAAATGTGGTCCAAAAGAATTTACATTTAGAAGTCGCACAAGAGCTTAGAAAATTTGAACTGAAAAAATAAAAGATTCATTGTTTTTAAATTCTTGTGTACCTCTAAATGGTACATTGTATTTTGAAACTATTATGAATGTATTCATTTGTATGCATAAAAATTATTTTAATAAAATTGCTTGAATTTTAAAATTGTGTGTGGGCTACAAAAGATAGGGAGGCCGGATTCTTTTTTCCATCCCATTATAATCTACACAAAAAATGCTACAACAACTTTTTGAAATCCAAGCAGTTTAATTAAACAAAATTTGTTCCAAAGTTTATAATACGACTATCTATATATGTACAAAATTTTCTAAGAAATATTTAATGTTTTTACATTCTATCTTCATATATTTTTAGCTCGAATTTTTTATATTTAGATTCATGATATTCTCTTAAAACTCTTATTTATTTTTAACTTAAATAAGTAATCTACAGAGTAATCACTTCGACACGTGTTCGACTTTTTTTTATCATCGAGCTTCTGGGAAAAATTTAACTCAGCTTTATTGCTGCGCTTTCCATCACTGTTTCATAACTGTCTTCATTAACTTATAACATCTGCTTTAAGACAAGTCATTAAAATGATTTTAATTGCTGCAAAAAACTTTAACTAAGTAATAATAATATGCTAATTTTTTAGGCTTTCCAAAACTTCCGGCAAAAAAGTTTGTTGAAAAGATGTAATTTTTATTATTATTTTGTTTTTTTTTTCCTTCTTTTATTTTTCTTATTCTTCCTCAACTTTCCAGCCAGCCGCCACATTTGTACAAGTACAAATACTAATACATTAAGTTAAATGCACATCAAACTCACACTACAATCAAACGTGGGCATACGTAAAAAAAAAACAATAACAACAAAGTGCTCTCGAATATGTATGACGTCAGCGGCAGGCATTATGATTTTTTGACATTGGCTGACGTCAGCGGCATATTGGGCAAAATGCCAGAATGGATCCAAAGTGAGTGAGTGGAGTGAAGTAGCATGGAGTAGAGTGTGTAGAAAAATAGAATCAGTGATAACTTTGAGTAAAACAAAAGGAAGTAAAAAAATTAAAATAAGTCCTTTCTTGAACAAAGTAAACAAGAGTAGAAATCTTATGTTTTCGCACACAGCACACAGAAAATACCAAAACACATACAAACACACACACACACACACACACACAAACAAGAGCACGCTATGTTATTTGGTAATGGTATTTACGTTTGTTGTTGTTGTTGCTGCTGTTTTTAACATTATTTTCTTTTATTTAATAAATGCCGCCAACACGTACAGCTGCGCGTTAGCTTTTGAGCTACTAGCATATCAAGTGCTGCGGCTTTAGTTCGTGTTTTTTCGTAGGGTGACATTGATACTCAGCAAACGTGGGAGAGATTTAATTTGTCATTTTGTTGCGTTGTGCTTTTATTTAATGAAATGTCAAATTGCTCGTTACTTTTTTGTTTATTGTTTATATAACTTCCAACATTTTTTTATTATCTTAAAACCTAGAAAAGTTTATATTTGTCCTTTTTTCACTTTTCACTTAATAGCTTTGACGACAGGTTAATAAGACAGAAAGTCTAAAATATACACACAAAATCTTCATTTTCTATATACAGTGGTACAATAAAGTCTACGTATTCCCCCACAAATTCTGGTTTTGAGCAGAATTTCTAGACTACAGAAATAAAATGCATATAAAATGATTAATTTTTGAAATAATGAAATATCAAAATCTAGAAACACAAATGTGATTGTTAGAATAATATTTTGAACAAGTAATAATATTAAAGTTACAAATAACTAATAATAACAATTTTAAAAATATAAAGCAAAATAAAAGCAAAAATTGTACTTTACAAAGGTTTTATTAAATAAAAAACACAAATATTAATTTTTAAGGTACAGAAAAGTCTGCGTACCAAAATAAAAATAATTTTAATCTATCTTCTATCTATATACATAAAAATGGATACATGTATGTGGGTATGTGGATATGTGGGTATGTGTGTATATCACGTATAGACTCCAAAACCTTTATGAAATTTTTAGGGATACTGAAGCAACATTCTGAGAGTGTGTTTGGTGTTGATTGGACAAGGGGGCGTGGTACTCGCATACAACCCAAATTGGCTCTATCGCCCACAAACAAAAAAAAAGCTATATATCAGACGGTTTCAATCGTAAGGGATGGTTAAATTTTTAGGGCCGATGTTGAATGTAGACCACACCTAAACGTCAAGTTTTTTTCTGCATTCATTTGACATTTGTCAATTTTAGACTAACTCAATTTGAAACATGGAAAGATACACAATCGAGCAACGCGTTAAAGATATTCAGGCTTATTATGAAAATGGGCGTACAATCGGAAAAATCGTGCAAAAATTTGAGCAAACTGGGTCTGTAGGAGAAGTGAAAACACCAGTGCATGCTCGTACAGCTCGTACTGCAGAAAATATTGCTGCTGTTCGCGATAGTGTGGCTGAAGAGCTGTCAGGCAGTTACTGTGAATGGTGTTCGCTATCGTCAGATGATAAAGAACTTTTTATGGCCCGAATTGAAAGATATGGATGTGGACGATATGTGGTTTCAACAGGACGGTGACATTTGCCACACAGCTAACGAAACAATGACTCTTTTGCGCGACAAATTCAATGGCCGTGTTATCTCACGTGGTGGCGATGTCAAATGGCCGCCAAGATCATGTGATTTCACGCCGTTGGACTTTTTTCTTTGGGGTTATTTGAAAGAAAAGGTATACGTCGATAAGCCAGCAACAATTTAAGAGCTAAAGGATGCGATAATTCGGCACATTAACGGCATAGAACCTCACTTATGCCTCAGCGTCATCGAAAATTTTGACCATATGATGGAGGTGTGCCGCCGAGGTCGCGGCTGCCATTTCGCCGATATTTTGTTCCATACATAATTGAACCATACCAATATTATCATAATAGAAAGAAATGATAATAATTTCCTAAACAAATTGTGTGTTATTCAAAATTAACATCGGCCCTTAAAATTTAACCACCCTTTATAAAACTAAAATTTGGTAATTTTGTTTAGAAGGTTACTTTAGGTGACTGTACAAAAAATGGGTGTGGTCACACTATATTTACGCCCACTTTTCAGAAATCATTGAATTCCTGAGATGTTCATGTTAATCTTGGTATGCAGGTACTACGGATCACGTCCACTTTTACCTCCCACAAATCAGTAAAAATGCTCTATACCAGACGGCTTTTACCGTTGAAGACTAAGATTTGGTAATTTAGTTCATGTGGTCACTGTCGGCAACTGCTAAAAAATGGGCATAGTCACACCATATCAACGCCCACTTTTTCGAATTAATGCTTATTCTTGAGTTGTGCACGTTTTGATAGTAACACTTGATATGCAGGTGCTCTAAGTGGCAGTCAATATATATATATATATATAAAATTTGCCACGCCCACTTGTACCACCCGCAAATAAAAAAAACGGAATGACCATTTCAGCCCTTGAAAAGACTTTAACCGAGCTGCTTATGATCAATTGGGTTGTGCGTGTTGTGAAATATTTGAACACAAATGATCGTGAACTTAACCTACAAGTTTTATGCCGACTCCGAACGGCTTATGTTCTCAAGAAGCTTTTCATGGCACTTTTTACTCTCTGAGGTTTGCCATTGTCTGCATAGAAATGACGGCCGAACAGAAAAATTAATTCAATTGAAAGAACTTTCTGTGTCAGGTGGAATTCGAAACTGGGTTCTATGGCATACAAGCCACGCACCTCAACCACTATACCACGGAATGGTTTGAAATATGCTCTAAACAGCGAGTTTTTTGTAAAAATATATATACTGGTGTGGTCGTTAAAAATAACCAACGGGCAGAAATAATAGTAATGAAAAAGTTCTTCCAATCTGCACCAATAAATTTTAAATTTTTACAGGCGATCCAGAGGTAATGCGGATTTCCATTAAATTTTTAACTTTTTTTATATGATTTTCGTTAAAATTCAAATTCAAATTTTTTTTTTTTTTTGTCAAATAAATTATCTATTAATGATAAAATATAGTGTAAAGTGAAGAATTAAATTGAATGAAATTACAAAAAAATTTACATATTTTTTACATTTTAAAATTTATTTGACTAAAAGTAGTATGGGGAAATAAGAAAAAAAAATAATATGAAAAAAGTTAATTCAATCCATAAAAATCCGCATTATCTTTGGTCCAACGGAAAAAATTTTGAAAAAAAGTAACTTTTTGATTACTCTTATTTCTGAACGTTTGTTTTTTTTTAACTACCATACCAGCCAATAGTTTTATTCGAAATATTTTGGGGATCATCGTAGCATAAGCCAAGGATTATTTTGAAGAACCGGACTGAACAACTTTTTGTTTCTAAGAAGCGTGAGGCGACTTAATTTATATACGTATGTGCGTATATGTAAAGACTCCGAACATCACGTAAAGACTCCGAAACCACTAAGCCAATTTTTATACCAAAACCTTGAGAGGGTTCCTGTGAAGTCTGTTGCCGATCGTAAAAGGCACCTTAAATACACCTATAATTTTCCATATCGAACAGTTTTGGCATTGTAAGTCGCACAGCCTCGGAATTCAGTATTCGACCTCAATTTACACATGCCGTTCCACTGGTAACATTTTATGGGCGTTGGACGATTTTCAGCACCCAAAATTTTAGGTATAGCTTTCGAAATAAGTCACACATCAATGAAACTCGGTACCAACTTACTATAAAAGCATGGCTTCACTAAAGCTACGCCCTCTTTTAAGGGATAAGCAAGTACATAATATAAGTATAAATACCTCACCTAAAGATGTCAAGGTTTTGTAGTACTAATACGGGTAAGGTTTTAAAGCGGGTACCCGATTAAGGCCCTCGAGTTACTTATCAAACCTTTTTTTAAATTACCCCAGAAGAAAAATAAGGATGCATCTTATTTTTCTCTGAAGAATTCTTTATTGAAAATAATATAGAAGAAATCATGCATACCAAGGTAAGTGAAGAGGTAATGTGTGCGTCACTGCTTCTGCTTTTCTTGCGTTACTATCCTGTTGAATAGGGGATTCTTGTGAAATTCGATGCATTTCGATACGATATTTGTCTATACATCGGAGGGCATACATTTTCGGAGGACGTTTTTTTTCTTATAAGTTATGTAAGATTTGTATTGTATTTTATGCATGTATCCACTGAAGACTTATTTTTAAAACGTGTAACGGTTTTAGCCATTTGATTTGTTTTGTTTTGTTTCTTTAAAATTTAGGGAAAATCGGTTTTAAAAAAAATTGCCATTTTCGAGTTATTTGAGAAACTGGTTTCTACATATTGTCGAATATTAAACAACACTAGTCTTAATATAACTCTTCTGAAAATTTGCTCTCCCATTTAGGTGCTTCAAACTTTAAAATGCAAATGTTTTAACATATTTAAATACAGTTATTGCTGTAACTTTAGACAGCTTCCCTCAAGTTTCACCTTAACCTTATGAATAACATATTCGACAAAGTTTAAATTAAACTTTTGTTCAAGTGTTGACAACAAATTTATGCATCATGCGAGCTAAATAGATACTGTTTGAAATATATATAAAGATGTGTCGTAGGTTGTTATTCTAATACCGTCTTATAATTTTTTTTTTTTTTCTTATTTTTATCATCGCTGCCATTCGACTTGCGGCAATGTCAAGTGAGGAAGATGTTGTCGTGGGTGTGAATATGTTTCAATATGTTTCTAGTACTCATATAAAGGTTAAGTGTAAGAGACTTTATTATGAAAACACCAACAAAAAGATGATATTATATAATGAAAATGCCAACACGTAAAACTGGTATTACTGACATTGAAATTGAAAACATGAAAAATTTTCTAGGAAATTTAAATTGCGCTGTTTTAAAAATAGCAAAAATTTTACAAAAAAGACAAAAACTCTCGATTATAGTTCATATCTCTCGTGAACTGACCGCTAGAATGGTCTAATATATAAACTGATCTTATTATTTTTGCCCTTGAACACTTCTTCTAAACACACCTACCCCCTTTCTGATACCCTTCAGGGGGTACCTATACAAGAAACACAAAAACTGCCGATTGTAGTTCATATCTCTTCCAAATTGACCCCTAGAGGGGTTAAATATATGAGCAGGCTCGATTATTTTTTATCCTTCAACATTTCTTCTTAACAGATCTACCCCCCATCTGCTAACCTTCTGATGGTGCCTGTACAAGAAACACAAAAACCGTCAATTATAGTTCATACTCTTCCAAATTGACCTCTAGAGCAGACATATGTATGACCTGGTTCTATTATTTTTTGCCGTTTAACATTTTTTTCAAGACCCATACAAAAAGTTCCCATACAAAAAGCACAAAAACTGTCGATTGTAGCTAATGTCTCTCCTGAATTGACCCCTAGATGGATGGTATTATTTTTTGCGCTACAATATTTTTTCTGAACTCATTACCCCCTTTATTCCACCCTTCTGGGAATCCCCACACAAGAAATAAAAGAACTGTCGATTAAAGTTCATATCTCTCACGAACTGATCCCTAGAGGGGTCAAATATAATAGCTAGATCTTTTATTTTTTGCTTTTCAACATTTTATCTGTAGACACCTACCCCCTACCTGCCACCATTCTGGGAATCCCCACACAAGAAATAAAAGAACTGTCGATTAAAGTTCATATCTCTCACGAACTGATCCCTAGAGGGGTCAAATATAATAGCTAGTCCTTTTATTTTTTGCTCTTCAATATTTTATCTGGACACACCTACCCCCTACCTGCCACCCTTCTGGGAGTCCCCACGCAAGAAATAAAAGAACTGTCGATTAAAGTTCATATCTCTCACGAACTGATCCCTAGAGGGGTCAAATATAATAGCTAGTCCTTTTATTTTTTGCTCTTCAACATTTTATCTGGACACACCTACCCCCTACCTGCCACCCTTCTGGGAATCCCCACACAAGAAATAAAAGAACTGTCGATTAAACTTCATATCTCTCACGAACTGATCCCTAGAGGGGTCAACTATAATAGCTAGTCCTTTTATTTTTTGCTCTTCAACATTTTATCTGGACACACCTACCCCCTACCTGCCACACTTCTGGGGGATCCCATACAAAAAACACAAAAACTGTCGATTGTAGTTCATATCTCTCCCGAACCTACCCCTATATTGATTTAGTATATGAGTTGGTCCTATTATTTTTTTAACCTTCAACATTTCTTCTGAACTGAACCTACCCCGTATCTGCTACTCTTCTGGAAGTCCTCATACAAAAAACACATAAACGTTGCTATATTTTCTGCTTTCCTGATAGCTGAATCTGATATTCAGGCATTAACAGTGCAAGCCTTAACAGTGCTGACGTTAACATTACTGACATAAACAGTACTGACGCGAGTTCATATCTAACTTTTAACCCTATCAAAACTCAACGAGCCTAAAGAAGTGTTCACTTCAAAATTACACAATCTGCATAAAAGTGTGTTCAAAATAAATACATAAGCTATAATGGGTTAATCACTGAACACACATCAGCTCTTTCTTTCAGGTAGCCCCACCATTCATAACACCTGCTAACGACTGTCTGTCAACCGTTACCTGTCACTGTAGCATACAAATAACACGTTACGTCAAGTCCAATGAATGAATCACAACAAACCTAACCATTGGTCGTCACGGCAACTTCTGGAAATCATTGACAACTTGTCATTGTTGAATCAATGAAAAAAATGCATAGTCGAGGCAAGAACAAATTTTGCTGTGTGCACTCCTCGCAACACCATAAAAAGTTATTTTAAACTTATTTAACAGTTATTAAATTTAAAAATAAATCAGTTATCGTAAATAAGTGATGCCCGCACTTGAAATTCCAGCAGAGCTGCGGGACTCCTCAAGCGACTCATCGTTGTCAGGTGAGCTATCGCCACCCAGAACACCGCCAGCTAACATTTATGCTGCAACCGCTGCTGCACAAATACAAATACGTGTCCAACCACCACCAGCATTGCCAGACTTAACGTTTAATCATCCGCAGCCGCAACGCCGCTTTTCATATGATAGGGATTTGGCAGAATTAGAGGAGGACAATCATTGGCCGGGAAGACCGTATCTGTTGCCGGTTGTGCTGCCGCAGGTGACGGAGCCAACGTTGGATGAACTGTTGGTAAGAATAAAATTAAGTAAGGACACTAGAACTTAGCAGAAACTGGCTTAGTAGCAATAATTTTATTTAGAGTACAGAATATGCCAAATTTTATATATGAAAAAGTTTTACTTTTGAAGTGTGTTTTACCATAATATCAGCCATTCCAAGTCTAATGCAAGTCGTTGTTGATCTTATGCCTTTCGATGGCTATAGGTTCCGATTCAAATTATAAGAACTTAATTTTCTTGATTTTGTTTTTTATCGCCTTTGTCGTGAAGTCATAGTGATGCTAATTCCATTTGAAATTCAGAAAAGATCAATTGGAATTCAGAAAAACTAAATTGAAATTCAGAAATTTCATTTGAAATTTAGAAAATATCATCAGAAAACATCAATTTAAATTCAGAAATTCCATTCGAAATACAGAATAGATCAATTGAAATGCAGAAAATATTTTATGAAATTCAGAAAAAACTATTTGAAATAAATATAATAATAAATAACTAAATAAATGATAATGAATAAATAAATACTTACTTGATAATATGATGCTTAATAAAAAAAATGATGCTTAATAATTATAGTAATGGTAATGGTATGGTATGGTATGGTATGGTTTTTTTTTTATTTTAATCGCGAAGGCGGAACCTTCAAAAGGCGCCACCGTGCAGGTGGGAGTGTGCGATTCTTACGCACTAAGCCTAACCTCTGCATTGAATCGTCGTCCTTGTATAAGCCCCGTGGGACCGCCGTAAAGCATGACTTCCCGAATCATGGGAACAGCACTAAGCCGGAAACTGATTGACTTGTGTCCGTATTCTATAAGATTTGGTCATGGGCTTGTCTTTAACCTCCACCTTATCTCTTTCGCAAACGCTCAACTCTTCGCAGTTCGTCAGTAATCAGTCGTGCTAGGGTGCTTACCACTGACCAATTAGCTTCATTTCTCAGCATAAGGGTAACCAAGTTTTGCTCAGTCACCGTTTCGCCGAGATTGATCGAAGCCTCAAGCCAATTTGGAACTTAGGGCATTCGAAGAAGACATGGGCCGTGTCTTCAGGTATGTTTCCGTCTCAATGGGTACAATAGGGATCTGCTACATGCTTGAATTTGTGCAGATATGCCCTGAAGCAAAATCTGTGTGATGTAGAAGTTCACGGAGCCGTGGGATCTACCAAACCAATCAGTAATGTTAGGGATAAGCTGATGAGTCCACCGACCCTTCACTGAACTATCCCAGCGATCCTGCCACTTTAGCAGGCTTCTCTCCCGAGCAAGTCTTCTGCGAACTGTTGGGCTTTCGCTATTTGCTTGGAACAGCGTTTCGCTTACGAGGAGGTCGATAGGTATCGAGCTGCCTAAAACAAGTACTGCGTCTACGGAGACTGTTCTAAACCCGCAGCAGACTCTAAGCGCGCCAATTCTTTAGCTATTGCTACGATCTCTTCCTCTGTAACCATTGAAAAGGGTTGCAACTCGCCATATTCATCAATGGGCTGGATCGCTGGCTGTTGCGGGAAGAGTGTCCGTACTATGACACCAAGCACCTGTGGGTTCGTGGGTGTCGGTCGCCTGAACGCCTTTAGCTTCTTCATGACTAATCTGTACGCAGTACCCCAAGGGGTGGCTTCAGCCTCGTCGCAGAGCTGCAGGAAGCACTGTCGCTTGCTTTTGATGATTACTTTTTTCAGGATCCTCTTAAGCGTTCGGTAGCGATCACGGAGTTCGTCGAAGCTGCTATGGCAAATTACCTCTTGTAATGGTAATGGTATGGTAATGGTATGGTAATGGTATGGTAATGGTATGGTAATGGTATGGTAATGGTATGGTAATGGTATGGTAATGGTATGGTAATGGTATGGTAATGGTATGGTAATGGTATGGTAATGGTATGGTAATGGTATGGTAATGGTATGGTAATGGTATGGTAATGGTATGGTAATGGTATGGTAATGGTATGGTAATGGTATGGTAATGGTATGGTAATGGTATGGTAATGGTATGGTAATGGTATGGTAATGGTATGGTAGTGGTATGGTAATGGTATGGTAATGGTATGGTAATGGTATGGTAACTTTGCTTAATATTTTGTTTGAAAATCTCAAACGATATGAAAGTTGTAAGCTTTACAAATAACGCTTATATATTCTCCATCTCATTGTTTTTCTTTTTTTTTATGTTAAAAGTAATTTTTTTTCTTCTGAGTTGAAGAACTAAGATGGATTTTTCAAATATAAGCATGTACAATTTTATTTTAAAAACTTGACTACTCTAACAAACAAAATTCAAAACCACTATACTTTTGTCGAAAATTCCATCTCAATACGTTTCCAAAGGTACCTCACTCATTGAAATCGCGCAATGGATAACGGAGATATGATATATGATCCCGTTTTCATAATTTTCACTTTTTGACAAAATAAAAAATTGGAGATAAAAAATATTACGCAACTAAAGGCTGGCAATAAATTTAGAGGAGAGTAAAATAGCGTTATATTGAGGTGATGTTTTTTATTAGAAGAAATTTGTTTAGAATTTTAAAATTTTCAAATTTGGTAAAATATACATTTATTTTTAAAAAAAATTTTTCAAAAACAAAGATGGCGCTGGCTACAAGGATTGCTTTAAAATACCTCTTTTAGCACTGCGAGCATTCTACTGGCTCCTAGGTTCACCCGAAAAAAATTTTTAAATTTTAATACGCAATGAAAGTATCTGCTATCTGAATGAGAAGGATTTTTAAAAAACAAAGACTTTTTTAAAAATTTATACGTACTTGGGAAAAAAATTGCATTTTTTACTTATGTTTTCTTTTAAAATTTGAATAAAATATTTTAAAAGGCTATTTTAAAAATCAGTTTCATTAATTATTAATTAATTAATTAATTGTGTCCTTCCAAATATTTTATGGAACAATATTAAATATTGTAATAAACAATAAAGAATAAAGGAGTAAACTTCCTTTTTTTATGATGTTTTTAGGTCATTTAAAATGGAAACAAAATTAGATTCTGGGATGCCCCTAAATGTATTGCCGGCCTTAATGCCTGGTTTTCGCTATGCCAGTTTTATGACGACGTAAAACTTAATCAATTTAAATATCACCTAAAAAAAATTATTCTATATTCTTTGTAGAGCTCTATTCGATAATGCATTTGTTTTTAATTTTTCTCCATTGTCAAACATAAAAACAAAAGCCAACGTTTTGGCATTTTCCATTTGATTGACAGCAATTGACCATTGAAATTAACATAGTGAAAACCAAGCTTTAGTTCTTATAATTTGAGCAGGAAATTTGAGCAGGCGTTAAGACAAAACTTAAAGCAAATCGAAAGATGTGAGTTAAATTTTAAAAAAAAAAACTTGCACTACGTTGGAATAGCCGATATGAGGTTTCCGCCTATTCAAGTCACCCTGAGAGAGAAACAAAATTACGGATGGAAGAGGTAGAAGAGATAAAAAAAATTACACGAGTATAGGTGTTTTTAAAATTTGAGTCTAACGAGAAATGAGCACAAATGATATGAGCACAAAAAACTAAGGTACACGTATATTTTTATAGTTTCAATCAGGTTTTCAAAATGGTGTTCCAACTTCAGTGGGAATTTAATTTTTGCACCACAACTTTGCTATGGATACGTATACAAATTTGGTATCAAGCAAAATATATTAAAAAGTCACACATAATGAATGACATTAAACTTGCAGAGATAAAAATTCTGCAAATCAAAACTCGATGTATCACTTTATTCTAAGCAACTTTGAAAAAATTTAAGAAAATTGGCGTGTGCAATAAGGTGATGTCTAAGTATCCGATTGTTCTAGGTGTTATGATTAACTATTTTGTCTCTAAGGACACGTGCCGGCTAGTTACTGTAACGAACTAAGCCGAGAAGGAAAGATGAAAAACACTGCACATATAATCATATGAAATAAGCTAAAAGTGCGTATAATGTCATCCCAGCAGGCAGCTTAAAGTGACTGGCCGGCACAGAGTTCATTCTGTTATGAATAAAGTTTACGTCTCTCAATGAACTAGGGCGCATTTATAGTACCAGCTGTTTGCTGTGCTGAGCCAAACCGAGAAGGAAAGCTGAAAAACTCTGCACATACAATCATATGAAATGAACTAAAAGTGCGTATAGTGACTGTGACTGGCTGGCACAATATGCACTCTTAGCTTATTTCATATAATTGTAGGTGCAGGTGAACGAACTCTGTCAATTTCCATCCATTTTTTCCAGCGTATCGATATATTGTGTAGCATGGTCTATAAATAAATATAAATCTAATGTTCTTGGTGAAGATGGTATTAATATTAGATTCGGTTAAATCAATGTTTACTTATTACTATAATGATAAGATATTATTTCAATTTATAATAAAAACGTTCAATTTCAGCGTCGCGTCACGGGCCGCACTGATCTGCAAAACGTCGATGCAGTAAAACTGCGCGTCATATCATACATGGTAAGCCTGTCACGTCTTTCTCTCTTCATTCCACGACTCGCACATCTCGACCTCAGCGGCAGCGTGCTACACTCGTTGCGTGATCTCGGCTGCGGTCTGCTGCATCTCACTCATCTCAATGTCAGCAATTGTGGCCTGAGCAGCTTCGATGGCACCAGTGGTCTACCCTCGGTGCAAGAACTAATAGCCGATGGAAATATGGTGCAACTAGTGAGTCCCCTATCCGATTTGACTTTGCTTAAGCGGCTGAGTGCGCGTAACAATCGCATCGGTGATCTAGCCACTTTATCATTTTTGGGTATGTGTTCAAATTTACTGGAGTTAGAGCTACAAGGAAATCCAGTGACGCGTTTAATTCTCTATCGTCTCACGCTGCAGCGCAGCGTGCCACGCTTAGAGATGCTGGATGGTGAACCACTACTACCAGGTGGACAAGCAGTAGAAGAGCCCGTAACGACAGTGACATTTGTTCAACGAACGCCGCAAGAAGACGATGAGACAAGCAGTGAACTAGAGACACCCACATCATCACTTTCAAGTGATATTTACTCAGCGGCTCATTCAGATGCAGTTGATTCGGATGCGAGAATTTCAGATACTCCAAATTCAACTTCAACTAGTCTTGAACAATTGTTGAGCGGTGCGCCCGAACGGCCAGCAACCACGTGTGGCGTAGAAGCTGCGCGTCTGGCCTCAGGGCTGGACCAACAGCAACGCAGACCAGCCTCAAGTATTGCCTTGTATTTCATTTTTATTCAAAACTTTTATCAACTTTTAACTCTTACAGCTTCCGCCATCAATGACGCCGCCACCGCTTCACGTCGCTCTTTAACACTCACCACAGCAGCACCGCTAGTCGGTTCTGTTCTAGCTCTAGCTAGACAGCGTAAACGGCATGTTTGGGGTGCATCAACCAGTAGCAGCTCCTCATCGAACTCTTCACTATCACCCTCTCCAGGCGATGGTTTAAATTCAACACATTTACCACCAACCAACAACCAATCACAAAGGCATCAGCCTGTATTGCCACCCATCTGCAATACCGCTCATTCATCGTCGTCGTTTAGTTCTTCCGAGTAAAATAGTTCCAATTGAAAATAATTTTATTTATCTTATTGCTATGTGCTCATTGTTCAATTTGCAATTTAATTTATTTGCAACATTGATGCATGTTTGTTTTTCTATTCCTCAACCGAGATAGCGGAGAGCGGCGGAAGCGGACATTGTTGACATTGCAAATGCTTCCGTTTAGTGTAGATAGTTATATGATGCGTGTTATTTCTGTGTAAACAGCAAATTGCTGCTACTTATTGCAAAAATAAATAAATTATTTCAACTATTTAATGGGAATTTTTGTTTTTTTTTTTGTGCTCGTTTTCTTTTATTTCTTTTCTTTTATTAAATCTCTAATGTACTCTTTCGTAAATGGAAAAGAAGTTACTAGCGAAGTTTACGTATAAACATGATAAAATTAACAAGGTGAACGTGACGTTTACAAATTTTTGCTACGCTTGTCAAAAAATGTTGACAGACATAGAGGCGAGCTATAAAAAAGTGTGGACTGCAGCTCCACAATTTTTGCTTAAAATCTACCATCAGCTATTTTTGACAAGAGTCGCGGATATTTTTTTGATACTTGCACTCACCTAGTTAATTACCTAGTTAATGTTATAAGTATAAGATTTTTCTTTTTCACACCTTCTGTTTAAACAATTGCGTTTATAATTAAAAACTTTTTTAACAAAAAAAAAACACCGATTTCAAAATCAATGCAAAGTAAAAACAATTTTATATTACTTTCCTATTAATATTTTTGTCAAATTTGATAATTTATTTATATATTATCAGGCCTACCATGAGTAATTTTTCTCCCGGAATCGGAAAAGGGAATTTCCGTTTTTAAGATAGAAAGTAAGACTTCACTTTTGATTTTTTACACTCATCAATATTGACGGTTGATAGACAAATTTGCATTAAAAATTTCCAAAAGATTTTTATCTTAAAAAACGGTAATTCCCTTTTCCGATTCGGGCTGAAAAAATTATATTGGAAATCTTATTTATATAATATATTTTATTATCATAAATATATTAATTTCTTTTTGAATATAAAGCCTTTAAAGTCGGCGCTAATATAATCAGACTATTATAGAATAACGCTTTCGATCACAGAACACAATAACGATTGATAAGGTTACACGTAAAATCCAGAATGATATATGTAAAAACAAATTGAAAAAAAAAACAAACATTATAATCACTGGTAAAGTATGAAATATCAGATAGTTCAAAGAAATTCATATCAATTTCTTGAAACCCTTCTTCACTCCCGCAGCTTTCATCCCTGACTTCATATATGGTTTCGGACCACCAACAAATTTCAGTCAGAACTGCATCTGGTGTTTTTTTCCTCTATATCTGTAAAAAAGGGAAAAAAATATCTGCTACAAAAGAGTTTAGTATGTAAAGTTTAATTTAGAATTACTTGTAATGGAATTGACAATTTTTTCCAATTCTATTCCAGAGGAATTGAGACACTCAATTGACAATTATAATTTCTGTAATAGAATTGACGATTTTTTTCAATTCCATTTCTGAGGAATTGAGATGACCAATTACGAATTCCTAATTCCAAGGAATTGGAATTGAATTGTAATGAATACTTTTCGACCCAGCTCTGATGGCACTCATGAAACATCAGAAATAAATTTTTGGACATAGTAATTTTCATATGCTAATATGAGTTCTTGACCGGAATGACCTTGACTGCATCGGGATGGTGTGAAATGACCGCAGCTATAGCAAAATTTCTGTAAGTTTCTGCAAAACTCCATTGTAATTAGAAATTTTTCGAAAAAAAGGTCGCGACTCTTTCACTATTTCATTTAAATTACTCAATACCTATTTAATTTTGAATTTCGTAGCTAAGCCGCCTTGATAGAACTTACGTAATTTATTAATACAACTTATACAGTATTGCGAATATCATAATATCATTGTACCGAAAATGTAATATCATAAAAAATTATTACTTACTTACTTAGGTGGTCGTAACAACCCGTGTCCGGGTTTCAACCGACCTCATCAGCTCTCGCCAGGCGCCTCTGCTTTGCGCGCGCCTTCTCCAATCGGATACACCAAGTGCGGTTAGGGCTTCCTCAGCCTGGTCCATCCATCGGAGGCATGGTCTCCCTCGTCGTCGTTGACCAGCGACCCTCGCCTCGAGCACCTTTTTCGCTGGAGCTTCGTCGTTCAGACGATGGACATGACCCAGCCAGCGTAGTCGCTGCACAGTTATACGCCGAACTACGTCAATGTAATCGTAGAGCTCATACAGCTCGTGGTTCATTCGGATGCGATAGTCATCGCCGACTTGAACAGGACCGAATATTTTGCGAAGAACTTTTCTCTCGAACACCCCCAGAGCGGCTGCGTCAGTTTGCGAAACTACCCATGCCTCAGCGCCATAAAGCAGCACAGGTAGAACGAGCGTCTTGTAGAGTGTTAGTTTTGTCGATCGAGAGAGGGCTCTGGAACTTAGTTGCTTACTGAGCCCGTAGTAGCACCTATTAGCAATTATTGTTCTTCGCTTTATCTCCAGGCTGATTTCGTTTTTGGTAAACGAACTCCTTGACTACTTCAAAGTTATAGCTGCCGTATGAAACGTGGGAGTCTAAACGCCGAGCTCCCTTGTTTTTAGACAGCATATACTTTGTTTTGCCCTCATTTATCGTCAAACCCACTTTGGCTGACTCCTTTTCGATAGCGGCAAAAGCAGCGGTAGCATCTCTCTTGGTTCTGCCGACAATATCAATATCATCAGCGTACGCAAGGAGCTGGACGCCTTTGTAGAAAATGGTGCCATTACGATGCACACCGGCCTTTCGTACGATCCCCTCCATGATGGTGTTAAAGAGATCGCAAGACAGTGGATCGCCTTGCCTGAAACCTCTTTCGGTATTGAAGGTTTCGGAGAGGTCATTTCCTACCTTGATGGAGCTGCGTGTGTTGCTCAACGTCATTCTGCAAAGTCTAATCAACTTTGCAGGTATACCGAACTCAGACATTGTTGCGTATAGGCAATCCCTTCTCGGGCTATCGAACGCAGCTTTAAAATCGACAAAGAGATGGTGTGTGTCAATTTGATTTTCGTGGGTTTTCTCCAGGATTTGTCGTAGCGTGAAAATCTGGTCTATGGTGGACTTACCAGGTCGAAAGCCACACTGATAAGGTCCATGAAAAATTATTATAATGTAAAAATATTAACCATCACAATATCGCACGATGCAAAGTTGCTAAAAAATAAATTTAATTTCTTTTCATTTTGGTTTTTACGTGTAAGCTTTGATTCGTAGGGGTTACTTGTTTCGCGTGACCTTTAATGAAATTTTCTGGAGAGTATGTTAATGGAAGAATTTAACCCTTGCCCACCTTCCGAAATTAATTTTTAGGGCTTTTTTCAAAAAAGACCCAAAATGACCCATATTGGTAGGAGCTAGAGGGTTAAAGTGTTGCGAACAAATTTTTCTCGAAAAAAATTAATATATGTTTCTAAAGACAAGAACAACACTGAGTTAAGCTTAACATATAATTTTTCATATTGTTTGATTCGATTTTCGACCAAAAAAATTCAAATTCATGACCACTGTAAAAAATTATTGTGACGAAGTGGTGTAAAAAGGGATCAGGGCTTTTGTTAATGATGTCAAATAATATCGTTTGAGAATGGTTCGGCTTACCCCTGAGACCATGACCCTCATTTTATGTCTTTGTGTAACAAATGAATAATGAATAAAAAATTTTAAAAAAAAAACGAAATGGCCATTTCTGCCCTTGAAAGGACTTTGACCAAGCTTCTTATGATCAATTATGTTGTGTGTGTTGTGAAATGTTTGAACACAAATGATCGAGAACTGGACCTATGTTCTCAAGAAGCTATTTATGGCAGATTTTACTCTCTGAGGTTTGACATTGTCTGCAGAGAAGTGACGGCCGAACAGAAAAATTAATTCAATTGAAAAAAATTTCTGTGTCAGGTGCGATTCGAACCAGGGTTCTCTGGCGTTTGGGACACACACTCTACCCACTGCGCCATGGCCGCCACTTAAATAGCATTCATATAAATAAAAAATTGATTCATTATTCTGAATAACGAAACGGAAAATAATTGAAATGAATTATTATTCAATTTTTGAAAATTGAATGATTGGAAATTTTATTTTCATTTTTAAAATCAATTTAAATTTAAAATCAATTTTGCTTGTATATAATGGATTCTTATTTCGTTATTCACTGATTCACTTTTTTGTAAATAAATGTTTAATAAATAAAATCAAATTTAATGCTTTCCTTTACAGCTCTGGCTTTAATATTAACTACGATAGAGTGTTTTCCTAATAGTGACACTGCTCTTTGTCGAATCCAGCCCACTTAAAATTTCGATTTTTGTAATAATTCAATCCGTTCTTGTAACCCTAGTGTCAATATTATTCGAGATACTTTGTTTTTTTTTTATAGTGACACGTCCTTTGTAGAATTTCGCCTACTTTCTTGAACGTGTTTTATAATAATTGAATATTATTCAAGATACAAGATTTTTCTAATATTGCCGCGCTCCTTTGTTCAATACCGTCTACTTTTTTAGATGGGCACCTCCGTGTTTATAGTCTTTATCTTAAAAAAAAATATGGCTACGACTGAAAGATGTACTTACATTAAAAAAAAAAAGAAAATCTTGAGAACCTCCACCTTTTTGAAGTCGCTTAAAAAAGCATCCGATAGCTTAACAAACTCAAACGCATATTGCTGCTTTTGTTGTTTTGTTTTTTTTTTAACTTTCGTAGCACTTCGCAGCAATACTGCAGCAATAATAAAAAAAAGGGCTGCTGCTTTTGCTTTGCCTTTGCGATAGTACAAAGTGAAACAAAAAACTGTGTATAAGATATACAATAAATAGCTCTCTTTCTCCTTCTCTCTACGCAAGGGCGTAGACAGGGAAAAGGGGGAAACTTTTCCCATAAATCTAGGGTTATTTATTTAATCGATGGCTTTGTAAGTAATTTCTTTATGTGATCCTTTTTTAATGTGTGGTTTTACCTTTTTCTTTGAAACTAGAGCTGGAAAAGTCAAAAGCAAACCAGTATTTTTAAATAGATATTGTATAAGATATTGTAAGAATATTAGATTGTTGATAATAACATTATATTTGCCATTTTTTCTACTCTTTTCTTTCTTCTATATCATATCTTGAATTTTTATTACTTCCTGATACAACTGTTCAATCTTTCTCGCTATTTGCTTGTAGTTGCGTGTTTGTTTGTCACTTATATGTAATATCAATTTTTTTGAAAAATAATAGTAATTATGGTGCTTGCGAAAACAAAAAAGTATGGATTGATATACTATGCAAACAGTATCAGGGATTTAAAGTTGCACATTTCAATGCCAGAAGCCTCAACGGTTCTAAGCTTGACTATGTAAGGCATGTTTTTGAAAGTTCTCTTGTAGATATTTTATGTGTTTCTGAAACACGGTTTATTAATGATGTGAATGATTCATATTATAAACTAAATAAATACGAACTGCTGAGAAACGATAGAAATTTCAAACAACAAAATTGCTCGAATGTCTCAATCGGTTCAAAAGTTATAGAATTTTGGCCAATGAAAACATATTCTGAGCCACTGTGCAACGAAGAGTTATTTAATTGGGCACCCTTGGTTGCTGCCAATGTAGTAAGAAGTTTTAGCTGTTTTAGGACAATGCTACAGGACAATCGTATCAGGATGTTGCCAGAACATTATAAAATGCATCTTGTATCAATGTGTTACTGCAATGCTTTACAAGCGGACTAGTGCATTGTGTTCATAAAGAATTAGTCACAAATAATTATATGTGCACCATTAGTAAAATTATTTTTGGGCTAAAATAAAAATGTTTCAAAATTCTGTTCTTGCAGTTATATTATTTATGGTAACAGTAACATAACATAACAAAGACTTTATTCAATTGTCCTTTAAATTAAATAAAAAAATTAACATACAAAACTTCATCATAGTAAGTTATTATATGTGCACAACTTAATTATATGTGTTTTTAGCATAATTTTCGATCTTAATAATAAAAAATATTAAATAATATTTCATATTAGTAATTTATATGTTTCTTTTTTTTTTTAAATAACTTGGTTCAGCTGGAATGGCATAGAATTAATCAAGGATTTTGGGTTGGATGGGCTGATACTTTGCCATTCTTGCTATCCCTAGCTGCCTCAAATTGTCTTCCATCCTTATATACTTTTCCATAGAGGATTCCCCAGAGATTCTCAATGGGGTCTAAGTCTGGACTTATTGCTGGCCATTGCAGTAATGGTATATTTCTGGCTGTAAAAAACTCTTTTGTACGCTTTGCACAGTGTATTGACGCATTATCCTGCTAATTAGTCCAATTATCGCCACAAAGTTTGCCGGAAAATTATATTAGTTCATTGTCCAACAAATAAACGTACATTTCAGCATTCATTTTTGTTCATATAAAACACATTGGAGTCTTTCCTTCATAACAAAATGCAGCCCAGACCATCACCAATCCTCCCCTATGGACACGCAAGTGGCAAGTGCGCCGAAATTTATCCCTATGCCGCCAATACTTCTTCGAACCATCAGGCCTATCTAAATTGAACTTTTTTTGTCACTAAAGATAATGTTACGCCATTCCTCATCAAAAAATTGGAACATGGTAGCGAAGGCCAAATATGCGTTAATATGTCGAGGCAAAAGGTTAGGTTGTCGCGTCTTGGAAGTAAGTGCTACTTTAGGATTTTCATGTAATATTTAAACTATTCTACTTCTTGTTATGTTAAGACCCATTTCACTTTTGATTTGTCCGGTACTCATTCCTTCGACTACTGCAATATGTTGAGTTCACCGTTTACAGCGAGCGTCGATGTGTGTTTTCCGACCACTCGGTCTAACTGTACCATAACTACTAGGACATTTTAAAAAATTTGTTATTGTGCTACTGTGGCGATCAAACCTTTTGTCTGTTTCTTTCATTTTAGCTCCATTTTCGCTTATTCTCAGTATTATTCCCTGGTCATATTCAGAAATGCTCGTTCCGCTGGGCATTTTCAATATATAACACATTATAATTAAATTAACTTTATTGATTATAAATGAAAAAAAACTTACCTTATATTTCGTAACAATTATTTCCAATGCGAGCACTTAAAGCTATCAATAAAGCAACCAAGCACCAACTAAATGCGTTATGCACATATAATTCTTTACTACTGATCATACAATGCACCGTCACATTTTTCATATAATGGTACATTAAATGCATTACGAACTGCATACTGAAACTTGTTAAACAATAACATCGAATAACAAAAACAAACTGCATACCTAAAAATACTGTACTACGAGTATTCTAGGTGGAGAAAAAATGCAAGCAAATATTTATGCACATATAATTATTTGTATGAGGTACACTTATTTTTCGAAAAATATTTTCATTTAAAGCCTAATCTCAAAACATTTTAAATGGATATTATTTTAAGTTTAAAGAACTGAAGTAAATGCTTTTAATTCTTTTTAATATTAGCATAACTTATAATGAATTGTAAAATAAATGCTTTTTGGTTTTTTTTTGCAACATTATTTCGCCTTTTTTTTTGGCTTTATTGCAATTTCATTTTGCCTTTTTTTCAATTTTAAATGCCACAAAATCCGTTCCCTGCTCTTCATCATATGTATTGTTTCAAAAAAAAATCATGTTTAAAAATTTGTTGAATAAGTAGACAGCCTTTTGAATCTTTTATTATTTGTATTCAATCAACATTGACGTCATCGTCATCTACAATAAAGTCTGCTTTGGATTAAAACTTTTTTTCCGTTCTGCTGAAGTCGATGCAAATATTCTGCTTGAAATCGGAGAAGGAATGGTGTCGTCGCACACATTATAAAATTATCAAGGTAGTTGTGACAGCAGGCTATTTTCTTATAAGCTGTGATCATAGATTTTCATTTGCATGTATGTGTTACCTTTTTATTATTCATTTAAATTTTTTTCGTCACCATTTACACATGTTTTTTTTAAATTTTGAAACGATATTTTGAAACGACATTGTTAATATGTATATTTCAGGACTTGGGCAACCAGCCCCACCCTATAGAAAAGTCTGGCTATGCCCATGAACCAGCCGGAACTATAAACAGACCCTAAGAAGTTCCACTTAAAAAAAAAACAAAGCCGTTAGACCAAAACTCACGCCAAATAAGCTTTTTATATAATCCAGACTAAGACAGAGTACATCAGCTAGCATAATATTAAAATAAAATTGAAAAGTAAGCGTATTGATCATATCAACATATAAGGGGGGGCATGACATTGGCAGTTTTTTTAAATCGATATTTTTTTAATAATTTTGTATTTTAGTAAATATTCTTAAAATTCTAAAAAAACAAATTTCATGGAAAAATTCCTACGGGTTCAAAAGTTACAGCCGGACTCGTGAGAGCGCATTTTTAATTTTTGCGCTACCTATGTACGGCAGCTGGTATATACTTGTTTTACTTGCTACCTGACTTTTGGTGGTTGTTATTTCGTACCTTATAGTATAGTTATTTGCAAATGTTTCAACTACTTGGTATCACCATAGGAGCTACAGCATTGAATTTTTCCAAAGGAAATGATGCAAATCGTTTGAAGTGCGCCAGAGTGAAGCCATATGAAGCTTCAAAAGAGGCCCGAATTGCTAAACAATTGCAAAAAACTATAAGAAACAGCACAACACAAAATAACGAAGGCATACAGTACGAAGCAGGCATGACAGATTGAAGGTAACCTTTTTTTTTTTCTGTGTTCACAAACTTTGAACGCGTTTATCTCGAAACCATGTTTTTCGTACTGGTTGCGGCACTAGCGGGTTTATTTTTTGACGAATTTTTTTTTTGTATTTTTTTAAACTTGATTCGCTATCGTACGACACGAGCTTTTCTTTTTTTAAATTATTTTTCGATTTTTTATAATTTTTTAAAGTCAATATTTTTTTCGAAAAAACACACTTTCAAATTTGGATCACCAAAAATTGAAAAAAAAATTAAAAAAAAAAAAGCTCGAGTCATACGATAACCAATTTTGTTAAGATTTAAAAAAAGTCATTTTTTTTCCAGATCGGACAATTTTTGCAACTCCCAGCGCTGCAACCACGAGGCCCCGTTTTTTGTCTCTGCCGCCAGTTTGGAGCTCTATAAAACCATGTTGGAGTGAAAAATATATTTTTTTAAATTTTTTTCTTGTAATTTGTTCAATTCTCTGCAATAAAATTTTGGAAAAATTTTTGTTTTTGACTGAGTTATGAATTTTTAAAAAAAGGTCTGTTTTCTCTGCCGCGAATGTCTTGTCCCACCTTAATGACTGAACAGTTTTACAACAAAACATTAAGTATCAATTTTGATTTAATCAAACTTGATAGTTCAAAGGTTTTGTTTTCTTATTCTACAAAAAAAAACTAAATCTATTAATGTTAACATTTGCTACACTATTGTTGTTATTACAACGATTTTATCAACTCATAAATAACCATTCCCCACACATACGATACGAAGATTTTATTTTGAGATAGTTCATCGAGCTGAAGGTCAGTTCGTTTGGGCAGAACCAATAACTTATTGCGTTACATAAAAAAATAAATAATCTTTATCTAACATCTATAACTCCTCAGAATGTCTTAGAGCGATAATTAACTGTGTACTGAGTAATAATAACCACAAAGGAAGTATATACATATATATATTCAAGGTTGTACCAGAAAGTATCAATTAAATAAGTCCAGAAAAAACAAAAACAACAAAAGCACACTTCATAACTGCTAACAAGCCACAAGACTATTTTTCAGTAAATAAAGAAAGAAAAATAAAACGCATGTTCAATTGAACTTGAAAATATTGCGCCTTTGAACGGCGAAGAAATATTTTACATAACGCCTTTGCTACTTATAGATTTTTGTAGCGGCCAAATATTAAAAAAAAAATGCCTATGCAATAATAAAAATAATAAATCATTTGGGCAGCCAACCAAAAAAGAACACAAAAAGAATAATTACAATTACAGCTACAATTACATCAGAGACAAACAACAATTACGACTAACACAAATACCTAAATCAGACATTTATATATTTGTTGTGTAGTTGTATAGCGTTCTAAATTATATCTTACATTTCTGTTGCATGCTTTTGGGCGTTTTAGCACCCCAAAATAGTAATTAAGTTGTCAAGTAGAGCTTCTAATAAGCGTAATAATAAGAAATTGCTTAGACGCTAGTTTGGAGGGGGTGGAAGGATGAAGTGACTATGTAAAAATAAGCACCAACAAAGACATGAAATTAAAATTTCATGACTAAAAAAAAACAAATATTGAAGTATGAGTCACTCTCAAAATTTATGAAATGATCTACTTGTTGATAGAACATTTGACGAATGCTTGCTTTTTTTGGTCAGTTGCCGGATGGCGTTCAATAGGCCTTGCATACATTTATCAAAAATAACGCGTACTTCTATTACACCGAGAATTTTTTGTTATCAATGATAACGGACCCAGATACGCTAGTATGTTCAGATGATATGCGAAAATTTTAGCAGCCCGGAAAGAAGCAACGGGATGCCTTGGTCGTTCAGTACACTAATAGATCATTTCATAAATTTTGACAGTGTCTCATACTAATACATAATATAATCAATTGGACCAAATTCGAGTTGACTGAGCCGCCATGCTTACAGTACTCCACGCAGAACCAGCTTTAAGTGCTGTAAAATCGAGATACTTCCTTAGCAAAAATTAAATGATTTTTTGCGAGCTTTAATTTTCTGACATTGGTGTGGTACATAAAAATGGTAAATACTGAAATCAGGTAGGTAAGTACTAAAAAGGGGCTACTTTAGGTCAATAACCTTTGCAGCAGAAAAAAAATCGATCTCCTCGAGACAAAAATATCGATATATCATACTTAATTTCGGACTAAAAATACCGAAGATATGACGGAAAATTTGAAAGGGCGACCTCAACGTTCGGATTTATCGAAGAAAAAATTATATTTTTTAGCAAAACAATGCCCCCGCTGACAAATCGATGGAAACCATGGCCAAATTACACGACTTACACTTCGAGCTGCTTTCTCATCCTCCATATTCTCCAGAATTGGCCCCCAGTGACTATAATCTTTTCTCAAACCTTAAAAGGTGGCTCCAGGCAAGGATATTTGCGAAGCATGAACAGGTCGAATTGGAAACTGAAGCGTATTTTGGAGATTTTGAGAAATATTAGTATTCAAAGGGCATCGCAATGTTAGAAAATCGTTGGAATAAGTGTATCTCCCTAATACAATACCATAGAGTACTCGACATTCAACCGGCACCAGCTGACGTTTTATATTTTTTACGGATAGCCCGATACAACTCCTACTGACTGCACGACCACCTTGTGCTGCAGAAATAATATAATAAGCCATCGAGAATTGTCAATGAAATTAAGCTATATATTGAAAACTGCGTCTTTTTATTTCATCAAAGGTGTGTGTTTCGATAAAACCACTGTTACACATTTATAGTGAACTTGTTCTACAACTTTTTTGTTGAATCAGTATTTTGAGTGTCTTGGTAGGAGTATTAGCCTTATAAACGTTTCCAGTGATCCGCACCTGAATTTACATATACATATAAATATCAGTTGTTTTCGTTTTTGTTGTTTGTTATTGTTTTTGTTAATCTTCAGCAAGACTAATACCAGAGCCAGTATGTAGCTACAAAAAATTGTAATATTCAGAGAAATCCATTTATCGTTTAAAATATCATAACAAATTCAATACACATATTATATTATTTTTTTCATTCATTTTATTCACTTAATTTATTCATCACAAAGTGAAGAATTTTGAGAAATTTAATCACAGAATTGATTGACTGTTCTCGGACATCAAAACAAGGTGGTCTCAAAAAGGTCAGTACACAGAGAAAAAAGCTTATGTTAAATTGAGAAAAACCTAGTATTATAAAGTTCACCCAAGTACTTTATCAAAACGCCTAAGTTTTACATGTTGACTTGCCTATTATTTGATATTTTTTTATATACTACTTTAAAAAAAAATTAATTTCAAAAATATAACTTTTTTCGGGTTTTGGTTTTTTTTTATTTTCTTTTTTTTTTAAGCTGCCACCTCTCGTTCTGTGATTTGCTTGACTGAAATCGGCCACAACACAAATTTTTCTCTTTTATCAAACCGTGTTTTTTTCTTACAAATTAATGACTTTCTCGGCTTTGCTTGCTGATTGACGTCTATTATAACAACAACATTAAATTAAATTAAATTATATATCAAATAAATAAATTGTACCTTCGCATGCCGTTGAGATTCGAACCCACACCAACCCGATACCGCTGTGTATGAAAACACTACGCTACGCATTGAGCCAAACTCCTTCGTTACGCTGAGTGATTTATTCAATATTAATTACAACTGAAGCTATGCTGCAGCTATCAACAGAATACTGCAACATACTGCATTTGTTAATACAGCATCTGTTAACATCCGTGCATCAAATTTTTTTTTTTGACAGGGTATCGAAGTATGTGCTTTCATAGCAATGTATTAAACAATTAATTGCTTAGGTGAATTAACCTAGCAGCAGTATGTCAGCAAACAGCAGCAAGGCTGCTTGGATCGGTTGGTAGAGCGATGGACTGGAACCAAAAGTTCCAGGTTCGATTCCACACAGCGGGCAAAGAAATTTTTTTTTCTTTTCTTTTTGTTGATGAAATGTAATAAAATTTACTGGTGTGAATATTAACGTGTGTTTCTAATTTACTTTATGTTATTTTTGAATTTAAAAGTGGTTTTATTACAAAAATAGCCATTAAATTATCAAATTTATCCTTCTCTCGAGTGTCTAATGACGCAACTGTGTTTTTTTTTTGCAAAAAATAGCTCAACACTATACTTAAGCCATCCATGCTAGTTGTTTTTTAATTTTGTATTTTTCGATTTTGGGCAAGGTATCGAAGTATGTGCTTTCAAAGCAATGTATTAAACAATAAATTGCTTAGGTGAATAAGCATAAGTTTATAATTCCCATAGAATTCTTTTCACCCAAGCCGACTTAGGTGATTTACTGTCTTAAGGCGAGTGAGAACAGGGTCAATATATCAAACAAAAAATTTTACGTCTACACTTACGATACTATCGAATCGATACTTTTTTTATAAATAAAAAATATGTCTTCCCAATCAGCCAAAAAAGTTAGGAATAAGCTTTAAAAGAGCTTAGAAACGTAAGCATCTAACTTGGAAATGCTTTAGATAACTATTGGGAAATGCTAATAAGTAATTGTAGATTAAACAAAAACGATCCCTTGGCAAAATATTTTTTACTACAAGCTTAAATTATAATATGCTTTTTTCAAGTATTGCTTTTCATTTAGAAATTAGTATTTAAATAAGATTTCTCCAAATGTTTGTTTACAATTGCAAAGAAGTATTTAAATAAGTTTTTTCCTAATATTTCTTTGCAATTGGAAATAAGTTTTTAAATAAGCTTTTTCCAAATCTTTATTTAAACTTCGATATTAGTATTTAAATTAACAATTTCCAAGTTTCTTTACACTTAGAAATAAGTATTTAAATATGCTTTGTTTTTCCATTTGGAAAAACGTGTTATACTCATAGTAATCAGGTAAATTAAACAACTTAATATTTTCTATTAAAATAATTTAATATAAACTGAAGAAACAAACAAAAAATTGTACAAAAACACAAGCAAAACAAAACATAGCCGCTGAACGAGAAAAGTGGAAACACCCAGCAAAAAATTTCAATGCGCATTACTTGTATGCACATAAAGAGCGCTTTATTCTCCTTGCAAGTAGTGCTGTTCGTATAGCGATATATTTGTAGCACTTTCCGTAACGATAACGTTGCACATGAAAAGTAAATATCAGATATTAATGTCAAAAAAAAAAATTATTTAAGAAATTTTAAGAATTCATCTAATCGCTTCACGTGAATAAACAAAATTTGATTTGATTTTATCAAACTTGCTGTTATTTGTTATTTTATTAACAGCCCTATTCTGGTGATTACAATTGTCAATTTATTGACAATTGTAAAAATTTCTTATTCTAAAATGTAATCAAAATCTTGACAAAACATGACAAAAATGTCAAAACCAAAAAAAAAATATTCAAAACAAATAAATTTGCGAAACATTGTGAAATTTCTCAACTCCTTTGACTAAAAACTAGCATATAAAAGACTAGCTTGTCAATGAATTTACAGTAGTCAATCACCAGAATAAGGCTATAAGAAACACTTTTTTCAATTAAGATGTGGCAAACTGGTTGATGTGTTTGCCATGTAATCGAAATGCTCCGGTTCAAACCTGGCTGGCGGCGATTATTTTTCGTTTTTGTTTTGTATTAAAAAGTTGCTTTTAAGTTTTTCTGTTATTATAAACCAAATTTTACACCTAAATTGTGGCGGCCATGGCATACTGGTTAGGGTGCTTGCTTTCTAAGCGAGATGCCCGGGATCAAACCCGTGGCTGGGTGATTGTTTTTTGTTTTGTTTTTTGCGGCTGTTTCTAGCTACGTTTTTATATCAAATACAAGGAGAACAAAGCGCTCGGCTCTCGCTACGATTTCATATTTTCTACAGCGGGAGCGGAGCGCATACATCTGATGACATGACTATGTTAAAAAATGCGCTATACACAAGCAGAATGAAGCCCTCTACTGTTTTTTTGGAGCGCTTTAGATGCGCTAATGGAGCGCTTGCTTTCCTGTTGGGACGATTTGATGACAAACACGCCAATCCCACCATTTATACTGAAGGTGATCTCGTAGTAGTGGAAAATGAAGTCCCAGCGACAGGTGAGTCGAGAAAACTCGAACCAAAATATCGCGGACCTTACCTTATAACAAGAGTTCTTGTAAAAGATCGGTATCTCATTGAAAACGTCCCTGGAATGCAAATTTCTACGCGCAAGTATTGTTCTACCTTTTCCTCTGATAAAATGAAGTCCTGGTGCAGAACCGTGCCAGATCTAGACAGCGAGGTAGATGTAGACTCTGACGAAATTGAGGACGATTCATTAACAGGAATGGCCGAACAATCAACGTGTGTGTGAGTGAGAGCAGCGTCATCTATTCCGCCATATTTTCTGCATAACTGGCTTAATGCGACAAGCCGGCAGTCTTTGTTTTGATCTCAGCATACGACGTTCGTTTTAAATTATCAAATCAAAGTAAGAAATAAACTATTACATTAAACGACTTAAGGGAGTATTCCTGGTTGGAAGGCTGTTTTTGGACCCTTTTTGAAATACTTCTCATTTGAAAACGCAAAGAGTTATTTAAATTCTGTGGTTTTTTATTGTATTAGGAGCATATTAAACTAAATAAATTTTTTTTTCCTTTGTACGAGGGCTGTTCAAAAAGATGTCGGCCTTCAAAGTTGGGCGTAGAAAAAAAAGGTATGCTACTTGCGGCCCGGATAACTCGACTTTGGATCATCTGAAATGGAAAAAGTAAACGGCGTTAGATTTAGTACAGATGTAATTCTGGCCTCTATCTCAATCATAATTTTGCGATTATTTTTTACAAAATGGCGGTCATTGAAAAATTTAAAGCCGATTTTGGGTCTTTTTTTTTGTAGTTTAGTGTAAAAAAAATAGTGAAAAATTGCTTAAAACTGTGATTGATGTAGGGACCAAAAACGTCAGAATGACAATTCTGCGTCGATTGCACTTTGTTTCTTCAAAATCAGTTCTGAACTACGGGCGCAATCTGGGCCGCAAGCTCGAAACACGTGGTTTCGAGATAAACGCGTTTAAGTTTGAAATTATTTTTTTGCATCAAAAAAAATTGAAATGAAAAATTTTAGCATGCAGTTTTAGAAATTCGACAATTTTGCGTCGATTGCGCTTAGTTTCATCAAAATCGATTCAGTAGAACCGGAGTTTTCTCCTACTAAACGTGACTACGAAGTTCAAAAGCTTGATTTTGAAAAAACTCAAAGAAAATTTTAGGCAATAAAACATTTTTTTTTTTTTTGTGAAATACTTACATATAGCAATCTGCAATGCCAGCCCCATAAAGAACTCCTTCCTCTTCTTCAAAAAATGAGGTCTCAGCGGCTCTTTGTGCTCTTCGGGCAGTTCTACCTTCTTTTGATGCGGCCAGAGGTCTGGCTTCGGACCTTTTCAAACTTTCTTCGTTCCGAGACATGGCGAAATCTATGTGACGATGCCAATCGGGATGCCCATTAGGTTCATTATTTGAAGTATTGGTAAAAAAGCTTCGTTAAATATGACAGTTGCAATATAATTGGCAATCTCAATAGTGCGTGCGCCGGCGTGCATATGCTTCGGTGCGAATGACCAGAGCACTGCGTTGAAAGATTCGTTGCTGTTTTGAGTTTCGGAGCCAAGGCATCTGTTCAACAAATTATCGGCTGACAGTGCTTCATAAATAGGTTTGATTTCTTCCTAGAGTCTCTGATTTAGTGGTGCATATGCTTAAAGAGCGCGCGGCCGGTTTATAACTTAATTCAAAGTGAACTAACGCTGCCAGCATTCGAATACCTAAGCTCTAAAATATGTATTCATTTATTTTTAAAATGCGTATACAAGCAAGTTATTACCTACTAAAGAACGCGTTGAACGAAATTCGGTGGCTGCTTCAAACCGTTGCATTCAAAAAGTAGCCAAATTAAGCAAATCGCATTTTGGCGAAAACATTGCTGGACAAAAAAGGTCATATCTCCTAAAGTATTTCGAATTTCATAAAACGCTTTTAGGACGATTTTCTCAAATATCCAAGCTATAAAAATATAAAATATATATAAAAATAAAAATCTTTTGCCAACCAGGATACTTAAGAACACGAAAAATGTATCGATACGAAAAAAAGTATTTTTGATAACATTTTTCATGTATGATTGAAAAACACTAACTTAATGCAAGTCTTTCCAAGTATTATTGTGCAAAACTAACTTTTTGAGTTTTACACAATAGTTCTACAAACATACTTGGAAATTTATAACCCATGCAAATGTTTTCCAAGCGTGCTTGGAAAACGCTTGGTTTTTGTGTTGAATATAAGCTTAATCCAATCACTATTTCTTATTTTATTATTTAAACAATGTTTCTATCTTGGCATGCTTTATCGCGCTCTCCTTATTTTTCTTTATCTCAAGAATTCGTATTACTACACACATACTCACACTCACAAACACAAAACGCACTACTTTGCATGTAACTTTTATTAATCAAACAATGATTAATGATCTTAGATTGACGCTTCTACTCTATAATTTGTCAATAATAAACTAAAATTGTTACGGCGCATATTTTAGCACACTGGCATACAATTAAACAAATGCGCACACATGCTCACATACTCACACATTTGTGGTTGTGTTTCTGAACTTTCCCTATAGGAACAAACTAACTTGTTTTTAAAAACAACTAATTAAAAAACTAGTTTAAAATAAACTAGTATATGAACTACTTTGAATTATATTAAGGCGGCATCCACTTCAATTCTAAATAGACTTTTTTATTTAATTTTTTACGATGCCTTATTCGTTCACGTAATGAATTTATGTATATATTTTTCAAAACAGACTTTCTTTCAAACTTTTTTTTCAAAAGACTTTTTTTATTAAATTTTTTAATATGCCTTATGCATTCACGTAATGAATTTATGTATTTTTTTTTTCAAAACAGTCAAATAAATTATCTCTTTGATCTATAGAAATTTATAATTTTTATGCTTTTAAGTTCATCTTCAGTAAGTGGTATATTAAATAGTTTTCAATTGATTATTTTAAAGTAACTAAAAAAATAATTTAAATTTAACTAGTTTAACAAGTAGTTGAAAATGTATGCAGACGAAAGTCAATTGACTTATTTAGCGGACATCACCATACAAAATATGTTAGTTCGTTCTATGGAAAAAAGTCAGAATTTCAACTAGTTGTGGTTGACAAAAAAATACTTTTTCAACTACTTTTAAATTAGTTGATTTTTCTACAGGGTTGTTTTTAGGTAATATTTTATATGCATATCATCGAATGTGTTACATTTAGTTGTGAAACATGCAGCACATTCTTCTTCATATAAAAGCTGCAATTAACTCGCCCCAATTAAAGCTCGTGACTTTCGTGTTTAAATTAAACTTTCCATGTCATTATTACTATTGTATTATTTAATGGCTGACCATTGGTTAAAATTAAAATGCTTATTTTTATTATTAAATAAAAGCTTTATTGAAATCGCAATGCAATTTGCATGTTTTTTTAAATGAGTCAAATGATGATGACTTTGCTGATCATAAAAGCTAATACAGAGTTTTGTGAACCAAACTTGCTCAATATCTTAAAAGCTTTTTTCCATAAATCTTTTTAAAAATCTTAGCCTTATTTGCTTCGAGCTTTGATTTCCTTTCGTGTTTATTGTTTCCATTTGATGCGTTTATTAGTTTTGAAAAGTTTTCTGTCATACCTGGTGCTTGAAGCTAAAAAAATATATACAAAAAGCTATTTCATTAAAACGAAACTCTAGATATTACTCCAATACAAGATTTTTAAAATTATACAAAAGTCTTTTTAGTAAAATCACCTTCAAAAAAGTTCCATCTAACATAAATGTGAATTAAAAAGCTCTACTTTAATAAAAGACATTTTTTTACTATAGAGCTTTTTGCATTCAAAATTACTTTGTTTTACCTTAGGCATTAGTTTGAATTAGGTTTGAATACTTGGCAAACTTTTAAGCTTTTAAATGCTTTTCAAAAGCGAGAAATAAAAAGTTTTTTATAATTTTTCTTTAAATTTGAACTTTTATTGTAAATCTTGCAAAGAACTACTTGGATAAAAACACATAAAAAGATATAAAACAACTAACAGTTACAATCACAAGTGCTTCAAAAAGAAAGAGCTTTCTAGAGAAAAGCTCAAAAATTGCAAAATATAATTGATCCCTTCGACACATTGCCAAAAGCTACTACTCCGTGTACGTATACTGAAAGAGCGCTGCCGACGGAACACGCATCGGCACAAGCTGGCTTCGGCCATTTGGCTGGCGATAGACGATATAGTCACGCCCATTAATAACACGACGCACACCGGTGCCATCATTGGAGGCTTGACCACCCATAATTAGACCAGCACCGCCACCAACTGCAGCACCTACGCCTCCTGCCAAGTTTGCGGCTTGACGCCAACGCGTCAAGTTGTTCGCATATTCTATGTTGTTGTTGTTGATAATGTTGGTATTTAATTTTTTAATTCCATTATTGCTGCTGAAAATACTCTGATATGGAGGCGGTGGCGTTACGTTGTTGTTGCCATAACTATTTAATTTAAGCTTATCATGCGTTGTATCAGCAAACCGTTGCATCCAGCGTGATGGCATAATTGAGTGTCCATTAGGTGCGCGTCCAACACCATGTCTAGCCCACTGATTCGTTTCATGGCGCTGATTAATGAAACGGAATATTAGCTCGGTGCTAAAGACAACAATAGAGGTGGCAAAACCGGCCAACATAATGTAGTAGGTTAGCATCAGATCACCGTTACGCAGCTGACGTTCCGTGCCACCCAGATCCTGAGGACAGATTTCGGCATTAGGCAAATCCTTGGCGGAGAGATGCTTAATTATGCCCGATTCAACAAGGTTGAGCAATCTGGAGTAACACAAAATTATTGAGTTACTATCTGAAAAATCTTTTATAAATAAAGTTCAAAACTATTCATACTAACTCCGGATCGAAAAGCAGACTCAGGTTGGACCCGAGCGGATAGGCAAAAGCGCGCTTTTTCTTCAAAAACGGTTCCTTGGCCATGGCAAACGGACAGTGTATCTTTTCATTATCCATGCTGATGGTTTTGCGATAGCGATAGTCCAGATAAAGCACATGATTGATGGCCGGACGATCGCGCACAAAAACATAACCACGTTGCTCGACGAAACTCTGCAGCGTTTGTGAATCATTGAGGAATTCCGTGAAGACAGCATGATTGGTTTGAATCATTCTGTTAAGCATCGATAGGGACTCATTGGTCTAGTAGAGAGAAGATTAAATTTCTTTAATATTTCAAATTTAATAGTAAAGAGTTAAAAGTTTAAAGCTAAGAGGAAAAAGTTCAGAGTTAAGAGTGAATAGTGAAGAGTGAAAAGCTTAAAGCTAAGAGTTAAGAGCTAAAAGTTAAGAGCTAAGAGTTAAGAATTTAGAGTTTTGAGTTAAAAGTTAAGAGTTAAAAGCTTAAAGTCACTATATGAATATGAATATGAATATGAATATGAACATGAATATGAATATGAATGTGAATATGAATATGAATATGAATATGAATATGAATATGAATATGAATATGAATATGAATATGAATATGAATATGAATATGAATATGAATATGAATATGAATATGAATATGAATATGAATATGAATATGAATATGAATATGAATATGAATATGAATATGAATATGAATATGAATATGAATATGAATATGAATATGAATATGAATATGAATATGAATATGAATATGAATATGAATATGAATATGAATATGAATATGAATATGAATATGAATATGAATATGAATATGAATATGAATATGAATATGAATATGAATATGAATATGAATATGAATATGAATATGAATATGAATATGAATATGAATATGAATATGAATATGAATATGAATATGAATATGAATATGAATATGAATATGAATATGAATATGAATATGAATATGAATATGAATATGAATATGAATATGAATATGAATATGAATATGAATATGAATATGAATATGAATATGAATATGAATATGAATATGAATATGAATATGAATATGAATATGAATATGAATATGAATATGAATATGAATATGAATATGAATATGAATATGAATATGAATATGAATATGAATATGAATGAGTGAATATGAATGAGTTAGAGTTATGTTAGAGTTAGAGTTAGAGTTAGCGTTAGAGTTAGAGTTAGAGTTAGAGTTAGAGTTAGAGTTAGAGTTAGAGTTAGAGTTAGAGTTAGAGTTAGAGTTAGAGTTAGAGTTAGAGTTAGAGTTAGAGTTAGAGTTAGAGTTAGAGTTAGAGTTAGAGTTAGAGTTAGAGTTAGAGTCAGAGTTAGAGTTAGAGTTAGAGTTAGAGTTAGAGTTAGAGTTAGAGTTAGAGTTAGAGTTAGAGTTAGAGTTAGAGTTAGAGTTAGAGTTAGAGTTAGAGTTAGAGTTAGAGTTAGAGTTAGAGTTAGAGTTAGAGTTAGAGTTAGAGTTAGAGTTAGAGTTAGAGTTAGAGTTAGAGTTAGAGTTAGAGTTAGAGTTAGAGTTAGAGTTAGAGGTAGAGTTAGAGTTAGAGTTAGAGTTAGAGTTAGAGTTAGAGTTAGAGTTAGAGTTAGAGTTAGAGTTAGAGTTAGAGTTAGAGTTAGAGTTAGAGTTAGAGTTAGAGTTAGAGTTAGAGTTAGAGTTAGAGTTAGAGTTAGAGTTAGAGTTAGAGTTAGAGTTAGAGTTAGAGTTAGAGTTAGAGTTAGAGTTAGAGTTAGAGTTAGAGTTAGAGTTAGAGTTAGAGTTAGAGTTAGAGTTAGAGTTAGAGTTAGAGTTAGAGTTAGAGTTAGAGTTAGAGTTAGAGTTAGAGTTAGAGTTAGAGTTAGAGTTAGAGTTAGAGTTAGAGTTAGAGTTAGAGTTAGAGTTAGAGTTAGAGTTAGAGTTAGAGTTAGAGTTAGAGTTAGAGTTAGAGTTAGAGTTAGAGTTAGAGTTAGAGTTAGAGTTAGAGTTAGAGTTAGAGTTAGAGTTAGAGTTAGAGTTAGAGTTAGAGTTAGAGTTAGAGTTAGAGTTAGAGTTAGAGTTAGAGTTAGAGTTAGAGTTAGAGTTAGAGTTAGAGTTAGAGTTAGAGTTAGAGTTAGAGTTAGAGTTAGAGTTAGAGTTAGAGTTAGAGTTAGAGTTAGAGTTAGAGTTAGAGTTAGAGTTAGAGTTAGAGTTAGAGTTAGAGTTAGAGTTAGAGTTAGAGTTAGAGTTAGAGTTAGAGTTAGAGTTAGAGTTAGAGTTAGAGTTAGAGTTAGAGTTAGAGTTAGAGTTAGAGTTAGAGTTAGAGTTAGAGTTAGAGTTAGAGTTAGAGTTAGAGTTAGAGTTAGAGTTAGAGTTAGAGTTAGAGTTAGAGTTAGAGTTAGAGTTAGAGTTAGAGTTAGAGTTAGAGTTAGAGTTAGAGTTAGAGTTAGAGTTAGAGTTAGAGTTAGAGTTAGAGTTAGAGTTAGAGTTAGAGTTAGAGTTAGAGTTAGAGTTAGAGTTAGAGTTAGAGTTAGAGTTAGAGTTAGAGTTAGAGTTAGAGTTAGAGTTAGAGTTAGAGTTAGAGTTAGAGTTAGAGTTAGAGTTAGAGTTAGAGTTAGAGTTAGAGTTAGAGTTAGAGTTAGAGTTAGAGTTAGAGTTAGAGTTAGAGTTAGAGTTAGAGTTAGAGTTAGAGTTAGAGTTAGAGTTAGAGTTAGAGTTAGAGTTAGAGTTAGAGTTAGAGTTAGAGTTAGAGTTAGAGTTAGAGTTAGAGTTAGAGTTAGAGTTAGAGTTAGAGTTAGAGTTAGAGTTAGAGTTAGAGTTAGAGTTAGAGTTAGAGTTAGAGTTAGAGTTAGAGTTAGAGTTAGAGTTAGAATTAGAGTTAGAGTTAGAGTTAGAGTTAGAGTTAGAGTTAGAGTTAGAATAAGAGTTAGAGTTAAAAGTTAAGAGGTAAGATTTTAGAATCAAGAGTTAAGAGTTACTCCTTCAAAAGTTTTCTTAACTTAAAACCTATCAGCAAAATACGCTGTGCCACTGAGAGTGGCACACCTACTTACACAAAAGTGGGCGTAGTATTTTAAAAATTATATCATTTTTTTTTAGTAAGAAAAGTTTTTTTAACAAAAATTAACTTGGCACACCCACTCAGTAAAAAAGGAATGGTTTGGTATGATGGGTATGATCGCTGTGTATGATGTGTAAACTATTTTAAAAACTTCAAAAAGCCGTTTTTGACCTGAGAAGAATACCAGTTTTTATGGCAATTGAAGGTTCTAAAAAAACCTATTTTGAATAAGACTCCATTCTTATTAAATCTTCATCTTTTTAAATTCAAAAATTTTTTCAATTCACATTGATCAAATGCAGCAAAACTTTACATGGCCTTTATTTAAAGAACAGTTTGTTAAAGTTCAGCCTAACTTCACAACTTCTAATCTTGCTCATCTATCTCTCATATTTTAATGCATCATTCAATTAAAACAAAACTGTTAAATACTCTCACTAACTCCCCCCAATTTCCCTAATTACCTTGAACTTAACCAATTTTAATGCTATCAATTAATAAATTCCCACTGGCATAATTTTGCTAATGCTACCGAATGCATTAGCCAGATATGAAGATACTAATGCACACCTATATAACTTGTCATATTTTTTGTCTTTGGCACAACAATTACGACAAAAGCAAATTTAAAGCTTATACTTACACCACGTATAGCGTATTCGATGCCGTTGCCACGCTGTGTTACAAACTGTTTCTGTTTATATAGTATATCTTCCACTGTATTGAAGGGCAACGTGAATTTGGATAGCGTGAGAAAAGCTGTTAGATTTGCTGTGTAAAAGGATGTAAGTATTGTAATGAATATCCACCAGGTGGCAAAAAGCAAGCGTGTGGAATCTGAAATGGTAGATTAGAGCAGAGAACAGAGTAAAGTTAAGAGAGCGAGAAAGAGAGAGAGCGAGAGGGGAAAAAATTATTAGTACTGCAGAAAATGTAAAAATTAAAGCAATTTGTTAAAAAATTCAACTAAATGCGTTTTTTGCGGGCAATTGGAAAAGCAATAATGTTAGTATTAGTTAGTTTGTATATGTGTGAGTGTGTGTGGGTTTGAATGTTTGTTAGCTTAGTTTATTGGCACTTGTGCGTGTAACTTTGCATTAATGTGAATGTTTGTCGGCGTATTTAGATTGTGTTGATAAAATAATAATAATAAAAAAAAAATATTCTTTACCAGAAAATGGCGCCAAAATACAACAGGTTTTTTTAGTCTTCAACTTCTGACATTTCCTGTTAATTTATAACATGTTTTAATGTTTGTCATTTTATAAAGTTCGTTCGAGTTTTGTATAAGTCGTTGTTAAGTGTTGTTAAAACATGTTTAAAGTTCGCTTAAAAGTCAAGGTGAACTTTTACAATCGTTAAAGTCACTGCAAAGAATTAAAATTTCAATAAATCTTTAAATTATCTAAGATAATTGCTATTTTAATGCGCTCAATACATAATTAACACAATGCAATTTAATTAATATTACTCATACGCCGTGATGTACTTTGTTTAACGCCATTTAATGATTGAGTAAATTAAACATATATTTTAATATACTTAAATTAAATAAGGCTGCTGCTTTTAACTGCATAATATAGCAATTACTTAAGCTGAAATATTTGCATTTTTCTGCTTATTTGGGTTATTTTTCCATTATTTTATTATGAATTTGAATTAAAATTAATCATACGCCATGTTGAACCAAAGGTTCAGAAGAACAATTAAAGACATCTGCCCACTTACGGCACGTAACGTAACTACAAAATATAACTTCTCTGTGTTCGTATGTTTTCATGCACACTAACCGACGACAAAACGGCAACGACCGACGAAAAAGCCGGTGGCTATAAAACGAAAGAATTCTGACCGGCTTGTCGTTTCGTTTCATTACGTGCCGTAAATGGGCAGCAACCTTAAACCTTTATAAAGTCCACAAAATTGGCCACTTATTTTGGTCACTCACATTGATTTACAGTCAATGATCAATCGGGCGGCCAATATCCAATAAATTTTAGAAGTTAGCAAATTATTTCAAAAACCAAACCTGCATCAAATGTCATTCTACAGTTCTTTAAAAAGGTGTCCAAAAAGTTACTGATATTTGAATTATTAAATAAAATGCCTTGTTTTGTTGAAGTGTCTGTGAGTTTATATTGAATAATAAAGAAGAGATATGGAGGTTTTGTCCAAATATAACATTGCTCAAATAGCTGTCTTGATCTTGTTTGCACACGCTATCCCTTTTGCATGAAATTGTCCATGACATTCTGGCATAATTTTGGATCGATTGCTGTAATGACCAGTTGGATTTGCATTTTCATCCGAATGGGCAGAACGGGGACGACCACTCCTTTTTGCGTCTTCAGCCGAACAAGTGGACTCAAATTTATTGATAAAATTGACCAAAGTGTTGCGATACGGAGCGTTACGATGACCACCATTTTCGGTCGGGAGTTTTGGCAAATTAATTCACAAGCTTACTTAATTGGAACCATTGAGGTTATAAATATCGACGCATCATTTGGCTCATTTGCATCCTCAAAGATTTTATAGCTGGCTTTTGCAATATAACCAAATGCTGGACTGTTAGGCTTAGCAAAGCTCGCAAGTTTACTTCGCATAAAGTTTCAGAAATTGTTAAGAGGGGGAACCCCTGAAACATGGGCAGACTACAAGGCAAATGAAAAGGGAACTGAAGATCCTCATACGACACCTTTATAGGCAATCGTGGAGAGACTTCTGCTCTGGGATGGAAACTATTTCAGAAGCATGTAGGCTTCAGAAAATGGTTTCAAAAGATACATTCTCCAAAGTGGGACTAATCCAAAAAATGGATGGAACCATGGCAGAGAACTTAGAGGAGTCGATGCAAGTTCTGATGGAGGTGCATTTTCCTAGAAGTTTTACGTCTGATGACCCGTGGACACCCTTGAAGAAAGGGATGCACAGGGTTGACAGACTGGAAGCCGAAAGAATGACTGGGAACGTTCCGAGAGTCTGAAGAGAGGCGAAAGTTGTCTTTCTTCCGAAGCCCGAAAAAAAAGAATTATGCGGAGGCGAAGTCGTTCAGACCGATCAGCCTTACGTCTTTCCTCTTGAAAACGATGGAAAGAGTGATGGTTGACTGCCTTGAGAGGACTTCGCTGATGCATTATCCCCTGAGTAGATGAGCTGTTTTCAGGGGGCATTGCGATGGCCACATTTATGGACATCGAGTGTGCTTTCGAAAAAAAATATGCTTTGGAATTCTGCGGCAAGCCCTGACAGAGTGTGATGTAAGCCCAATAATTGTAAATTAGGTAGACAATATGCTCAAGCACAGGGAGAGGTCAACATGCAGAGTGGTAGTGTCAAAACTAGAGGTGGAGTAAGTAGAGGATGTCCCCAGGGCGGGGTGCTATCTCCAACCCTGTGGAACATAGCTGTGGACTCACTACTGGTTAGACTGGATGAATCAGGCATACACACGATAGAGTATGCAGATGACATTGCGTTGGTGGTCTGTGGTAAGTTCATTGACACCATTTCAGACATCATGAAGGGGGCACTCCGAATGGTGGAGAAGTGATGTCGAGAACAAGGCCTTACCGTAAACGCAGGAAAGTCAGACAATGTTCTCTTTACTAGAAGAGGACAGGTCTGAGGAGAGAATCTCTCAGACTTTTTGGAGCTGAAATCAACTTGTCCACGAAAGTTAAGTATTGAACGAGCATGTAGAAGATAGGATTCAAAGAGCCAAGAGGGTTATGTTTCAATGTAGACGCGTTTGTGGTCTCAAATGGGGGCGATTCTTTAGCGAGAGAAGGATCAGCAGACCAGACCAGCGGACCAGAACCACGTATCACTATAGGCGACAACATGGTGGCAGGCCTTATTAAGCAATGGACGAACTCGGAACACCGTACAAGGTGGGAAGAAGCTGTTAATTGTAGGCAATCGAAGGTAGCCGTGAAGTGGTCTCATAGTGAGGCTGCAAAAGTTATTCGTTACAATCGAAGGACTTTAAGCTGGCTTACTGCACTGGTCACAGAACACGGTCCCTACATGTACCATCTCAGGAAGATGACTCTGACCGAGGACGATGCGTGTAGGTTATGCCTAGAGCTGCCGGAAACTGTTTCGCACACATTCTGTTTCAGTACCCGGCGTTGGCAAGCATAAGATTGACCATTCCGAGACGTCCATCGGAATGGTCAACTGACCTACAAGGATATGCTTGAGGTGACAAAGGATGCTTATGTAAGGAGCATGCTCACGTATGAGGGCTCCGAGCGTTAGCATCCTTGTCCTATGGGAACGAAAAGGGACCCACTGTGGTCCGCTGCGGCCAATCCCCAATTTATTATTATTACTATTCAGGAATTGTTATAAATTCTTGGGAAGAATAACAATGTTTTTTTTGCTGTGAAACTGATTTTTGTGCCATATGCAAAAGCTGATAATGTGGTTGAATCTCTTAACTCTTCACTTCTTCCTTTCCATCGCATTTCTTAGAGTGAGAAATAGAGAATGATATTGATGAAGCCAACCAATCGTGATTTGCATTAAAAACCTTTCTTCTGTTCTAAGTGATCTTGTTCAACGCGTCTTAAATGCGTAAATAAACTGATTAATTATTTCATCAAAATCTGTCATATATCCCATATTATCGCTAAATTGGGAATGCTCAGAGCTTTTCATTATATCGTATAAGTTTTGACGAGATAAAACAACGTGTTTAAAGTAGTTCCTAAAAAAAGAGTGCATTTAATGTTAATATAAGTCAAATTTCACTGAAATACCCGAATACCCATTTAACACAATTATACTTCACTAGTCTTAATGCCAAAACAAATGATTGTCAAATTAAATACAAACAAATACAGCAATGATTTTACGGCAAGGTCCAAACGGTTTCGCATTGAAGACAAATAATGCACGCTACATTAAATAAAGTTTCTTAAGTTTATTTACGTCTTTTATTTTTTTTTTTAATATTAAAAATAATATGTATTTCTCTTACAATATGAATGTAAGAGAAAATATCTGTATCAATTAGAATAGAATATTCAAAAGTCATTAATATTACAAGGGTTTCACTTAAACAATGAATACCTTTAAAAAAATAATTATAAAATATAAAAAATACCGCATACCAACATCGACAGCTTAAAGAGAATAACAAAAGGAAATAAAAAAAAATTGCATTGCAAACACAACATTGCATTGCATTACATTGTTGGTGGCTGCACTTGCTTGTTATGATTCTAGTAACTGGAGTTCTTTTACAAAAAGTTGAATAAATTCCGAAGCGCCCAAAATGGCACAACCAAATTTTTAACACTTATTATGGATAGTCTGTATTTAAAGAAATTCACAATTAGATGACAAAAGTGTGCAAAAGAAAACACTTTAAATCCACTTGAATAACAAAAAAACTTAATTCTTTCATACATTTTTTAATAAAAAATAACTAATTTTTTTAAACATTAACTCGAAAAAAATTTTATGTAGTAAGAACCACAATTAGCTGAAGTTGAAGGGGGTCCATTAAAAAAATGTTCACAAAAAACCTTTTTCTTTATAAAAATATATCTTAAAATAGCTTAAAAATTCCAATTTTGCGCTGCTCGCAAACAAAAGTAAAAAAAGTTGATTTTGAACCGCGTAGTACTTTTCAACAAGTAATGTCAGGTGAATAATTTTTGTTGTTAGCGACGCAGAATTTCATTATTCTTAAACCGGTAACAAAAAAAAGTTAGTGCCTTAAAATATTTTTTTTAATTATAGACTTAAGTTATCTTTCATTAGACATTATAACTTAAGTCAGTCTTAGGTCAGCACTTGAGATCATAACGAAATGTAACAATATATTCTGCTAAAAAATTGTCTACAAAAGTCAATCAGTCAGCAGTGATCATAAGACAAGTTCATAAGTTCAAAGTAAAATATTTTTATTTATATTGTTTTGGAGCCGCTAAAATAGTTTATATAAAGCATTAATTTTTTATCATATAAATAAAGAACACCGCAAGTCATAAGTTATAGGTCAATAATCAAAGTTCAAAAGTCAAACTATTTTGGTCACAAGTCACTACTTGCAAAATTAAACTAAAAAGCATTGCCAAAAATTGGTTTCACATAATTTCTTTTGCTTTTAATTTTTTTTTTTTTTAAATGCCAACTTTACAAACCTGCTATTGGTGACAAGGTGCTGCCCTGTTTCATCAGCGCTCCATAGACAAACCAAGCACAATGACCCAGTGAATAAGGTTTTTGTTCGCCATCGCCAGTCAGCTTGTTGCGCAGTATAATTAACATATAGATGATGGGTCCAACCACGAGCAGTGAAAGAAAGATTAATATCCAAACCCAGAAATCAAAAGGTGCCAGTAGACCCGAGCCAGTGGCAGATTCACGTGGTCGCTGCATCACCATTATCCACTCGCCCTCATCCAGCGTTGTTGTGGAATAGTAAATAAAACCACGTGGATCCGAAAGCAAAGGTATAAAAGCAGCAGCTAAATCAGCTTTCTATTTTTAAAAAGTCAGAATAAAAAAATAAACACTCAAAGTACTAGTCACTTGTTGGAAAACCTACTGAATTATTTAACATTTCCACCAAACTATTTTGAAAATCTTCCGTCGAACCGATGATGTTGCTATCGGGCACCACCACCTCGTAGGTGAAGTTAAACTTATCACGCAAGAAATCAATGACCTCAAATGAGACACCCTTTCCAATGCGTGTGCCATTTCCGAGCATCTCCGTATAGCTCAATGGATAATCCTCAATAGTGGCTATGCGAAGGTGTCGCCCGTTAACAAAATTACGCAGCGCTTGTAGGCTCTCATACTTGGCGCGTATTGTTTTGAGCGTATCAACAGGAGCTTCAATCGTTGTAGCATTGGTATCCAAAGGCGTTATAGGTGTGGCAACATTACCTTTCTCATCGAGCAGCACCAATCCCGGTGGCATGGGGTCCGTAGCGCAAGTTAAACAAAGTGCTGCCGATAGCATCAGCTCAATGCCAGTCATTGCAGTGTGTAGAAGGAGGTGTGTGCGTTATAATGTGGTATTTTATTAACGTATTATTTATGTTTAAATTTAAAATTATTATATAATGCCAGTAAGCAAAATTTGTAGCGAGTTTTTGTTGCAGCTCTTGAATTTAAATCTTATCATATTTAATGCTGTTGAATGGCGACAGCATTCAGTGCGTTGCTGCTGCTGCTTGAATTTTAAATGAAAAATATTTTATGAATTTGTTAAGCTGCATTATGTTTTATTATATTCTCTTTAAATTAAATTACGAAATTATTAATAATAATATTATTGTAGGCACCATGGCGTATGAGTGACATTTATTTATTAATTTGGTTCCGCACTTTTTTGCATCTTTTTATAATAGAATTGGATAAAAAAAATTAAAAATACATATACCAATTCGGTCATTTTAAGTCATATATAACCACCAGGGCTTGGAAATAACTCTTAAAAAATTATTTTTTTTAAGCTAAGTCTGACTGTTAAAGGTTACTGCCCACTTACGGCACGTAACGAAACGAAACGACATAACGGTCAGAATTCTATGGTCTTATAGCCACTGGCTTTTCGTCAGTCGTTGCCGTTTCGTAGTCGGTTAGTGTGTATGAATACATACGATCACAGAGTAGTTATATTTTGTAGTTTCGTTACGTGCCGTAAGTGGGCAGATGCCTCAACTTTCATTTAATTATAAAAGTTATACATACTAAAGCAAAAAATAATTAAATCGCTCGGCATGACATACAGCGAAGCATGGTTCGTTAATTTAACAGAACTCGTTTTTCCTAAAAATGGCTTCTCTCCCTCGGGAAAAAATTCCCACTCCCTATCACCAGGAAAAATTTTTCATCGATTTATCTTATAGCGGATATACGGATATACACTACGACAGAAAAAAAGAAGTGGCCAGATCAAAATTTTTAAACAGAATTAATACTTACAAAGATCACATAAAAAATACACCCAAAGAAAAATACATACTGATCAATCAAATTCAATAAACACTGATCAATAAACTGATGAACCAATCAATAAACACAAAAACGACATTATCATCACACAAGTGGATAAAGGCAAGATGACAGTTGCTATGTACAAAAAAGACTACAAAAACAAAATTAACAGGAAGACAAAAACACTTACAAAATAGTACGGAAAGATCAAGCACAAAATCTTCAAAAGCAAAACAACAACATCATCAACGAACTCTTCTAAGACAACTACATCGACAAAAAACAGAAATTAAATCTAACATTTTACGGTGCCACAGCTCTACGACTGTATGGAGTACCGAAAATTCACAAGAATAATTTACCAATAAGACCGATATCATCGTCAATTAATCTTCCATGCTACAAGTTGGCAAGTTGGCACATTGGAAAAATACTTACAAATATTATATCCAGAGACCACAACATAGGAACTCGTACGAATTCAAAGACAAATTCAACAACGTTGATTAAGATGATATCATAGTATCTTTCGATGTTGTATCGTTTTTCACGAATATACCAATCCAACTTGGTATAAAATACATAATGAATGCGACATCAATAAAAAAAAACACACCAAAATACCCAAAAGACGATTCGACCAAAAGAAAGAGTATCTTTCGATGTTGTATCGTTTTTCACGAATATACCAATCCAACTTGGTATAAAATACATAATGAATGCGACATCAATAAAAAAAAACACACCAAAATACCCAAAAGACGATTTTTGGATATCCTACAGTTCTGCTTACGAGACAATAACTACTTTAAATACGAGGACAGACACTACAGCCAAAGATTTGGAATGGACATGGAAAACCCCCTTTTCTCCTACAATAGCAGACATTGTACTGGACTGCTTACTTGACACGGCAATCGAAGATTTAAAGAAAGAAAAAAAGGTACTGTGCAGGTACGTTGATGAAATTTTCGCGATAATCAAGCCACACCACACCGAAAAAATTCTGAACACATTAAACAGCTAACACAAAAATTTACAATTTACAGTAGAAATAGAACAGAACAATAGCCTTGCATACTTAGACGTAAAAATGCAACCACAGAATATCCAACCAAACCAGTACAGATGGATACACAAAGCCAACAGCATCAGGACGTATGATCAACTTCCACTCCACGCATTCCATGAGAAAGAAAATAAATACAACAACTAACGTCATCAAGAAAATACTCACCATCAGCGACAAGGAAAACCATGACAACAACATACGAAAAATAAAAACAATACTCACGAGACACAATTTTCCAGAAAAAATCATTCGGAACTCATTCAACGACTACTACAACCAACAATCAGATCAACAATCTGGCAAAACCAAGGAATTTCACATATGTACCAACACTAACGGACAACAAACAGATGAAGGCAATAACACAAGATGAGAACATTACATTCGCTCATAAATCCAACACCACCCTGTAGGAAAATCAACTAATTTAAAAGTACTTCAAAAAGTAGTTTTTTGTCAACCACAACTAGTTGAAATTCTGAATTTTTTCCATAGAACGAACTAACATATTTTGTATGGTGATGTCCGCTAAATAAGTCAATTGACTTTCGTCTGCATACATTTTCAACTATAAATTATTTTTTTTAGTTACTTTAAAATAATCAATTGAAAACTATTTAATATTACACTTACTGAAGATGAACTTAAAAGCATACAAATTTTAAATTTCTATACATCAAAGAGATCATTTATTTGACTGTTTTGAAAAATACATAAATCATGCCAAAAAAATCATGCCTGGTCGACACAAATAAATGCTGAAATATAAAATCTGAAAGCAAAATGTAAACAAAGTTAAAAGTTATCAGAGTTTTTTAATGGAAAATTGTGAAATGTCGTTCTTTGTGGTGTTTTAATTGATTTTAAAATAATTCAAAAGTGATTCATGCCAAGCTTCATTCAAAAAAGGACTAGTAATTAAATTCAAGGAACGCAACAGAAGTACGCTGCGATGGTAGATATAATTTAATTATTCCTTTCTTCATTGGACTATTTCTGCTTCCAACAGGTGATAGTTCCAGAAGCTGGAGGAACTCTGCGCTTATATTTGAGCATGCCTACCACGGAAGCAGTTTACAAAAACGGGCACGCCACCGCCTGAGTACATGAGCGAAGGTTCCGATCCAATTGATCGGAATTGTGTGGATACTGCGCCTGTTATTTAACACGAGGCAGCTTTTTGATGCTTCATTTCAAAATATGAGCTAAACAAGCGTGTCAGCGGGATTTTCCACGCTTTGCAACCATCAATCATGGTCGATGGACACACCGATATTTTGCTTAGTGCTTCTTTTAAGTGTCAATCGCAATGAAGTGATGAAGCAGACTCGACGCTACGTAGGGAAAGGCGTGCGTCTTTACTATTGAAGTGATGAGGTGCTTGCTGAATGGTTAAGCAATGCATCAATTTCCGTACAGAGTACAAATTGTGCAATGTTTGCTAAACAGTCCCAGTTTGTAATTTGAATATCTTAAATAATAAAGAATTTTTAATCGTTTCACAGGGTTTAGAGGCAGTTTATTAGTTTTAAAGTGTGTTCACCACGTCTGTCTTGCAGCTCAAAGTCGTAAATAAAAAATATGCCTTTTTGAAACAAAATGTTAGTGAAGCCTAAAGTTAATAATATTTGATGAAAAAACATGCTTAAATATATATAAACTTGTAATCTAATAAAAATTTGCAACTAAAACATGTCGAAATCAGAGTAGCTGCCGTCTTAATATAATTCCAAGTAGTTTATCAACCACTTCTTTTTAAGGAGTATTTCAATTACTTCATATATAAAGCAATAAAAATTTTTTAGAATTGAAGTGGATCCCGCCTTAAGGCGGTCTTCTCATTCAAAACCCGTTTTTTGGACCCTTTTTAAAAAAATTCTTATTTGAAAACGCAAAGAATAATTGAAAATTTTTTTTATTTATTGTATTACAAAAGGTTCAAAGTAAATAAAAAAAATTTTTTTGCCTCGATACGTGGGCTGTTCAAAAAGTAATGAGACTTCAAAGTTGGTGGTGAAAAAAAAAGGTGTCGTCACGGCGGCCACGATTCCGGGTCTCCGGAGCGTCTGAAATAAAAAAAAAAAACGGGGTTATAATCAGAATAGATGTAATTCTCGGGTGAACCTCAAGCTTAATTTTGTGATTTTTTTTGACAAAATGGCGGCCATTCAAAAAAAAAAATTCAATTTCGGGTTTTTTTTTTGTAGTTTAGTGTAAAAAAAAAATAGTAAAAAATTTTTTAAAATTATGGTCGAGGTTCACCCGAGAATGGTGACAATTCTGCGTCGATTCCATTTTGTTTCATGAAAATCGGTTCAGTTGAACTGGAGATATCATGGCCGCCAGTTCGAAAAACGTGGGTTCGAGATAAACGCGTTTAAAGTTTGAAGTAATTTTTTTGGGAAAAAAAAAAAAAAATCAAAAATGTTTAAATGCAGTTTTAAAGAGCTGACAATTTTTACTTACAAATATTAGTCGGCGCTGCCAGCTCCATACAGGCCACCTTCCTCTTTTTCGTAGAAACTGCTTTCTGCTGCCCTCTCTGCTCTGCGAGCCGTTCTGCCAACTTTTGATGATGCCGCAGCTCGAGTCTCTGATCGGTTCAATCTGTCTTCATTGCGAGATAGTGCGTATTCGTATGCGTTTTTGCCAATCGCAATACCCATCAAACCCATAATTTTAAGTATGGGTATAAAACCGTCGTTGAAGAGGCACGTTGCAATGAAATTGGCCACTTCGATGGTGCGTGCGCCTGAGTTGATGTGTTTGGGCGAAAGTGACCAAAGAACAGAATTGTAGGACTCACTGGAATTCTGAGTTTCAGATCCAAGGCATCTTTCAAGCAAATTATCTGCCGACAGCGCTTCGTAAGCTGGTTTTATTACCTCCATCACCTTCTTGTCCATCAGACCTTGCTTCACAAAAAAGGCTGTATCTTCTAAAGTATTTCGAATTTCTAAAAATCCTTTTAGGGGCATATTCACAACTACCCAAGCTATAAATAAATGCAAAAAAAGTTGAAAAAAAAAGTTGCTCAATGAGAAGACCCCCTTAATATAATTCAAAGTACTTCATATACTAATTTATTTTAAATTAGTTTTTTAATTGGTTTTTTTTACTAACTAACACAAAAACACCTGTAGGGAAGCAAGAGCAGAAAAACGTCGTATACGAGATAAAATGCAATGGAAATTCAGCTGAGCAATGCTGAGAACGAGGGTTCTTGAGTTTCTCATTCACTAGTGTCTATGATATAGAAAAAATTGGCGGTTCGCGCGAAAATTAATGTCAACTAGTATCGCCTGTGGCCGATATTCGGCAATATCAAAATCGGCTTTTCTTTTGGTTTTTTGCTGAACACACCAACCCGTAGCCTGCACAAAAGTATTGAACAAAATAAACAATTATGTATAAATGTCTTTGCATGTGTTATATGAAACAAACAGCAGTTTAACAGTTTTGTTGACGCTTACACGGAGACAAATTTATTTTGTTGAGAAAGAAATTAAGAGAAAGCACCAACAACAATAATTATGCACAGCTATTTTGAATTGTCTGTGAATCCCTCGCATTCTACTTTTGCTCGTGTATGCTACAGCAACGATATTTAATAGAGCTGTGCCACTATGCATTTTGTTGTTGCTTTCTCATTGTCCCATTGGGAAAAAAAGGGTTTTTACATTTCCTTAGTTTTACCTATCTTCTATAATGATTATATATTCGAATTAAAATTGAATTGTGCACTTCTACTAGAAAATACTTCGGTCATTGTATATACCAGATTTTATAAATTTGTGCCGTAATTTATTGAACTTTGCATTTTCAGGTAAGTTAATATTGCAATTTATTATAATAAGATAAAATACTATCAAATTTTGTTACATTATGTAGAAAAAGGGCTTCGAAGATGAAAAAAACTTCGAAGTTACGAAGCTTCGATGCTCGATTATTCATTTAGCATAACAGGCAGTAAAAAATTTCGAAGCTTCAAAGTTTTTACTCAAAAATATTTTATAATTTTTATGTGCCTGTGTGATAAATTTCATTTGAACTTCATATAAAAATATAAATATATAAAAAATAAATGAAAAAATTAATATCAATAGAAGTGCTGATGCTCAATTAGTGATTTGCAATGTATGCGAGGGAGTTTTGTCGTCCCATGGGTCTACAAGTACACTTCGTGCGCATCTGAAGACTCACTCAATTTTTGAAGAAGTTCTACAGAGAAAGCGCCAGCATGTCGAAAGGTAAGTTAACAGAACATGTATAAACCGTACGGGAATAGAGGCTGAGTTCCTAAGCGCATTTATTTAAAGCATTAGCGATTTTTTTTTCTTTGAATTGGGGCTTGGTAGATTCACCAAAACTGCGCAAATAAAGCGTGCTTAAAATTAGCAATCCAGTTGCGCAGTTTTGGTAAATCAACTAAGCACCAATTCAAAGAAAATATAACTGATGCTTGGGATGAATGCGTTTTGGAACTCAGTCTGTATTCCCGTACGGTTCATATATGTTCTGTTAGAAATTCTTCAAAAATTGAGTGTCTTCAGTGTAGAACTATGAATCAATAGGGTATCCACAGGATCGGTCTCCACGGTGGGCAAATAAATATTTTTTGTTTTATTTTTTTTTTTTTTATGTGAATGCTTTGGTGTCTTTTTAATGCTTTTGTGGCGGCCGTGGCAAGTTCGAATCCCAAATGACACGAAAAGTTTTTTCAATTGAATTAATTTTTCTGTTCGACCGTCGCCTCTCTGCAGACAGTAGCAAGCCTCAGATAGTAAAAACTGCCATGAAAAACTTCTTGAGAACATAAGCCGTTCGGAGTCGGCATAAAAGTGGTAGGTTCGGTTCTCGATCATTTGTGTTTAAACATTTCTCAACACACACATCGTTTGTTTTTCAAATGATTTTGTGTTGTTGCTCTTATTCAAATTCATTGTTCTTAAAACTCTTTGCAAAAACTGGAAAAGGAACTGAAAAACTCGTTTTTGCTGATAAAAAGCGAAAACCCTTCTTTGGAAAAATATATGGCTATAATTTTCGTGATCAGCGACCCCAAATTAGTCTAAAAAATGTCCTTCCAGTTAAGTACTCTTCCTTCATCGATTATCGAAGTTTTAACAAAGTAAGGCTGTGAAACACGACATTCTGCATCACAAAACACTCAGATAATCGGGTATTCAAAAGGAAATTTTGTTAAGATTATTTTTTACGCGCATCACCCAGAACCAAAAGCTATCTACGCCACTGAGTCAGTGCAATATTAGAATATTTACTTGAAGCCTCAGCATTGACTACACCGAGAGAAAAGCTTATGTTAAATTGAAAAAACCTAGTATAATTTTTAAGATGGCTTTGGCAGTTTTCAACCTTCCAAGTACTGTATCAAAGCGCCTAAGTTTTACATTTTGCGTTGCCAATTTTTATTTGGGTGTTAAAGTATTTGGTAATATTGTATACACTTATTTTTTAAAAAAAAATTATATTTAAAAAATATAACTTTTTTTCGAGTTTTGGATTTTTTTATTTTCCTTTTATTAGGCTGCCGCCTCTCGTTCTGTGATTTGCTTGGCTGAAATCGGCAACTACACAAATACACAAACTTCCTTTTATCAACACCGTTTTTTTTCTTAAAAATTAACGACTTCTCAACAAGAACATTATATTAAATTAAATTAAATATCAAATACAAAAATTTTAACTTTGCATGCCTCTGAGATTCGAATCCACAACGAACCGATACCACTGTGTATAAAGTCGCTACACTACGCATTGAGCTAAACTCTTTCGTTACGCGGAGTGATTTATTCAATATTAATTACAATGAAGCTATGCTGCAGCATAACACAATAATCTGTTAAAAGATTTTTGTTGTATGGCTATCAACAGAATACTGCAACATACTGTTAATACAGCATAGTAGCTGCTTGGACCAGTGGGTAGAGCGATGGACTGCCACCAAAAGTCCCAGGTTCGATTCCGCACGGCGGGCAAAGAAATTTTTTTTTTCTTTTCTTTTTGTTGATGAAATGTAATAAAATTTACTGGTGTGAATATTAACGTGTGTTTTTTAATTTACTTTATGTTGTTTTTGAATTTAAAAGTAGTTTTATTACAAATAAAACCATTAAATTATCAAATCTATCCTTATCTCGTGTGTCTTATGACGCAGCTGTGTTTTTTTTTTTTTTGCAGAAAATAGCTCAAAACTATGCTTAAGCCCTTAATGGTAGTTGTTTTTTAATTTTGTTTTTCTTTGGATTTTGGGCTTAGGTGAATCAAATATATATTTTTTTTTTGGCATGGTATCGAAGTATCAATGTATTAAACAATAAATTGCTTAGGTGAATAAGCATAAGTTTATAATTCCCATACAATTCTCTTTACGTAAGCCGATTTAGGTGATTTAGCTATTGCTATAAAATTATTTTTTTTTTATTTTTCGATTTTTTTTAAAAGTGTCTAAAAAAGGCGTTCCTATTATCCAGGCCCTCGTTCTAGTAAAGTTGATCAAATTGTGAAGCATTTAAGACGATTTTGAAGTCTATAAATGTATGATTTAATCACTATTCTTAGTTTTCAAAATTCATTTTCTGTTTTTTTTTTTTAATAATTTTTTAAAGTTAGAATTTCTTTAAAGAAACAGTTGTAAAAAAATGGGTTAAAGACCAAATTATTGAGATCGCCGTGGCCCGATTTTGATTTTTTCATTAACAAGGAAAAAAATAATGATTTTTACTATAAAATGTCATAAATTTTCGGGCTTTCAACTTTGAGCTCAAAACCAAAAAAAAATAGCTTTAAAACCAAAAATTTAAAAATCAGGCCACGGCGATCCCAAGAGTTGGGTCTTTATATAAACCACAAACCTTTTTTTTCAGATGACCCAGTATGGATTTATTTGACCCACCGAAAAAGTACTTTTTTTTGGCGCTAAGCCCACCTGTGGGCTTACGTATTCTTGAATACTTGACTAAAATAATAAAAAAAAGATTTTATAAATATCTGCAGTAGTTTTTTTTTCATCAGCCTTTAAAAATCGCCTTTAAAAACACGCCCCAACCCGGAACAGTCACCTTAATGCAAGGTTTTTTAGATTGAAAAACAATTTCGAAAAACACAAATATCCATTTTTTGTCCTTATGAAGAATTGAAAAGTTTTTTTCATTTCATTTCAATTTTTTTGTTTTTAAAACTACATTTTAAGCATAAAAACGACTTAGTCTTTTTTTAATTACGCAAGAAATTGATAAATTTTAAATCAATAAGAAGGTTAAAAAAAGCTCATTTAGGTGATTTACAACAAAACAGACTTGCAAATGAGAAGTTTTTCCAAACTCAACAAAAAATTTTTTTTTATCTCTTAATCTTAATTTTTTTTTAAATTCCCTTTATTAGATTCTTTCTCAATATAGCCGGGGCTTTATATACTTTATACTTGTATAAACCGGCTATATATTCATTTTGTTCCATATATTTCTTTAAATCAATTGTAAAATTATTTTTATGCAAATTTTTGTTAAAATTAATTCTACATAATTATTTTTATAATTTGTGGTTAAAACGGTTTTGTTCACTTCTAAAACACTTTCACTTCAAAATGAATTTATAAAAAAAACTTTGAATTTAATATTCAAACATTTTTTGAATAAATTGCACAAAATTTTTTAAATTACAACATTAAAATTTCACAAATTTTTAATTATTTTGTATTAATTTTTTCTAATTTTGATTAAATTTATTTTTTTTAAACAATTTTATTCACTTTATATATGTATAAAAACTGTTCTTATTTTTTTTTTCAACTAATTTTTTCAGACTTTTTTATGCATGTTTATATATATTATTTAATTAATTTCATTAATTCCATTATCGCGTAAATCCCTTTCAAACTTCAAAACATTTGCTTTAAACATTAATTAATGTCGCTCATACGCCATGGCGGCCCAGATCAAATAATTTTATGATTTTTCACATCAATACCGTTGTGTTTGTTTTTTTTCAGTAATTATCGGAGGCAAACCGTCACTTCGCTAGTTCAAAACTTCACTGATTTCAAAAAGAGCGCAGCTGAAATCATGTAGGTCTTAAAACTGTTATAGATGTTATGAGCAGCAACAGCTCCTCGCTGTGGTGAATACATTGACAGGAGTGCGCGCTTAATTTATGCACAATTATCTACATATGAGTTTATTTGATTTTGTTGTTTCACCTACGGTGCTGACACAATGTTTTTCATTGTGTGTCCAATTCTGAAGTGGTATCTTTATTTATACAGGAACGCTGAAGGAATCGGGGAAGGAGTACGTGTGTTGTCCTAATAAAGACTAAAACAATGCAGCAGCAAAGGCAGCAGCGCGTTACTTTTCTAATCGACTTTCGACAAGAATGGCACACAATGAATGTGTGCATGTCATGGTGTGTGTGTGTGTGTTGATGTGTGTGAGTGTATTCAAGTCCTCGAGGGGTTACCTGATTGTTTACTTTGTAATTAGCTTTATAAGTTCCGTGTTTTTTTTTTTTTTTTTTGTTATTAGAGAAATATGTTTCAACTATAGTGCAACAATATAGTGGAGAAAAAAATGCTCACATACCAACAACAGTAGAATGCATGTGGGTACCTGCTATAATTGAATTTGTTCGAAAATAAAATTAACAAGCCAACAGGTTGTCACTGGATTGTTTTTTTTTTTTTTTTGTAACAAATTTTTGTTTTTCTTTTTGTTCTTTCACTTTTGCAGCTTAATTAAAATGTTAACACGAACGTTTTCAAATGTTTTGCTGAGAAAAAAAAAAAACATTTGTTCGGTTCAAGAGCAGTTGTTAGGGGTTCAGCCAACAACCTGACCTTGTAGCTGCATATAAAAAATATGACACATTTTTTAACAAATTTTTCGCTGTAGCATTTTGTTCCTTTTACTGTTCAATGCAATATTAAAAAATTCTTTGGTTTTTGCGAGAAGTGGTTAGTTTTTAAATATGATTTATTTAAACATATGTCTTGTCATGAGTACTTTTTTTCTGTACTCATTTTAATATAGTTTATGTCAAAAATAATAAATTAAGTTAAGCTCTTTGCTTGTGACTTATTTAATACATGAAATATTTTGAAAATATGTTTGCTTTGTGAACACACAAAATAGCTTTAATTAATTATGTGCTACGCCATTTTGATTTATATTAAAAAAAAATACATGTGCTGCGTTGTGCCCGATGTGTGCTATTATGTGCTGCATTGAAAAAGGTGTTTATGCTAATGTCAGGATTTTTATGAGTTGTTGCATAAATTTAGTAGTTGTACTGTGACTTTCTTCAGTTGTGCTGTAATTTTCCGTAAATAAATTGTAACATTTAATGCAATTGCGTATTTGCAGAACATAGATTCCTGCTCAAAAATCGGAGTTGCATGCTTTTATAAGCAGATTAAGTTCATATTTGAAGAAATATTTAAGGGGGAAAATACCTTTATAGTTTCGGAAGAAGCCTGAATTTTTTTATTCATATTTCCAATGTATAACATGTTCAAAATATACTGTAAAAACGAAAAAGTGAAATATTGAATATTTACGGAGTTATGATCAAAAACGTCCGACTTTGTAACCGCCACTTTTCAGTTAGTCGGAGCGCTTAGGGCAGAGCAATGCTTCTTTCAAATTAGATTGAAAATTTTTTTGTTCCGTAATACTGGGAAGGCTTATAATATATATTGCACTCTATCTACAATACCATGAATGCCAACGAAAGTTTCAACGCGACAGTTTGGCGAATATGTCCGAAGCAACTCAATTCCGAGCTGAAAATTGTCGAAATTTCAGCTTACATTGCGGCTGGAATGTTTAATAAAGCCTTCAACCTACATTTGAAAACACCGATGAAGCACGAGTAACGAAGCAGAACCAAAAGAGTTTCTCCGTGCCGAAGCAGCTGGTATAGTTCGAAAATAGCAGCAGCTCCAAGATAATCTAGGTGCCTACTCTGTATTGCGATGCGCCAATCAATGCGAAAATTAAATGCGACCCGTACGCAAATCCGTACAATCAAATCAATTTTGAGAATGTTTTTGATCGCATCGCAGTAGTATCTTTATTGGAGTAGAACTTTCTTTATCCGAGCGTATCCGTGAAAAAATGTATGTATGGAGAAAGGTAATAATATGTACTATCATTTTTTGGAAAAACAATCTGCTCCAATCTGCTTCATTTTATAAAAATCTATTTCCAGATAGCGCAAAACTTAAAAATTGGGATATAGTTAACTTTTGTTTGGAAAATAATAGAAAACCTATTAATGCTATCAACTGGATTTCTGCGGAATACTACTAGAAGTGTCAATGAAAACTGTATGTCGACAGTGAAAAAAACTAATAATTTCTGTGCACATGCTAACCAAAAGTGGGTAAAAAACCGGAGGATGTCAAAATGTTTTCTAGGAAATGAAAAAGTGTGGCGATCTCATGAGACTGTATTCAAACTTTTAGAAAGTGATGTAACAAAGAAAAAAGGCCTCCATATGTTGGTTATAGCAAGGGAAGTGAGCGGCAAAAAAGAAAAATTGCTTCGGAAGTGTCGTACGAACAAGGAAATGATACCAAGCTATTGATTCATGCTGCTTCTATTTCAGCTAATTTGTCAATAGAAAATGATTTGAATTTTATTTTAAAGAAAGCTGTTACGTCTACATTTCAACCCACTGAAATGAGAAAAAAAGAACTTCTACCGTTCTATCTAAGTCTTAAGCTTTTTGATGGAGAATAATTTAACAAGACAACAGTATACTTATATAAAAGAAATGAATAAGTCAAGAAACTACGATATTTTCCATAGCTACAAAAAAAAAATTCAGAAGAGCAAGTTGGAATGCCGACCTGATGGACTAACAGTAATTCGCTTATATTTCTCTCCAAAGTTTGGTTAATCATAAAGCAAAAAGAATTTTGTCATACCAGGAAGAAGTTCTGATGCGTATGGATGAGGTCAATGTAGTCAATTTGGTTCTAAGTTACGGTTTCGACGATTCCACAGGACAAGGTACATTTAAGCAAATATTTAACAGCAATGCCCCGGAAAGTTAAGATAACTTTCTCTTTCTAACCTCAGTTATACAATTAAAAATAATCACGTCAAGTAATGCAATCGTTTGGATTAACCGTACTCCTCAATACGTCCGTTTTTGCCGACCACTTAAAATTGAAAATATAAAGGAAACCAAAGAGCATATATTGAAAGAAAAAACAAATCTGGATGTGCAAATATCAAATCATAAGCCTTTGGAATATTATATAGTAAACGGTAGAAAGATCACTGTAAAGCACGAGCTTATTACAAGTTTAATTGATGGAAAGTGTTCGGGTTTCGGCCGACCTCATCAGCTCTCGCCAGGCGCCTCTGCTTTGCGCGCGCCTTCTCCAATCGGATACACCAAGTGCGGTTAGGGCTTCCTCGGCCTGGTCCATCCATCGAAGGCATGGTCTCCCTCGTCGTTGTTGTCCAACAACCTTCGCCTTGAGCACCTTTTCGCTGGAGCTTCGTCGTCCATATGATGGACATGACCTTTCGCTGTTCAGCGACTACGCTGGGAACAGCTATGCAGCTCGTGGTTCATTCGGATGCGATAGTCATAGCCAACTCGAACAGGACGGAAGATTTTGCGAAGAACTTTTCTCTCGAACACACCCAGAGCAGCTGCATCAGTTTGTGAAACTACCCACGCCTCAGCGCCATAAAGAAGCACAGGTAGAACGAGCGTCTTGTAGAGTGTTAGTTTTGTCGATCGAGAGAGGGCTCTGGAACTTAGTTGCTTACTGAGCCCGTAGTAGCACCTATTAGCAATTGATGTTCTGCGCTTTATCTCCAGGATGACATCGTTGTTGTTGTTAATGGCGGTGCCAAGATATACAAACTCCTTGACTACTTCAAAGTTAAAGCTGCCGGATGAAACGTGGGAGTCTAGACGCCGCGCTCCCTTCTTTGTAGACAACATATACTTTGTTTTAACCTCGTTTATCGTCAAACCAACTTTGGCTGATGCCTTTTCGATAGCGGTGAAAGCAGCGGTAACATCTTTTTTGGTTCTGCCAACAATGTCAATAGCATCAGCGTACGCAAGGAGCTGAACACTTTTATACAAAATGGTGCCATTACGATGCACACCGGCCTTTCGTACGATCCCCTCCATGATAATGTTGAAGAGATCGCAAGCCTTGTCTGAAATCTCTTTCGGTATTAAAGGTTTCGGAGAGGTCATTTCCTACCTTGACGAAGCTGCATGTGTTGCTCAACGTCATCCTGTACGTCATCCTATACCGAACTCAAACATTGGTGAGTATAGGCAATCCCTTCTCGGGCTATCAAACGCAGCTTTAAAATCGACAAAGAAATGATGTGTGTCAATTTGGTTTTCGTGAGTTTTCTCCAGGATTTGTCGTAGCATAAAAATCTATAGATTTTCCAGGTCGAAAGCCACACTGATAAGGTTCAATCAGTGTTTTGTTAACCGCCTTTAATCTTTCACACAGTACGCTTGATAGAATCTTATGTGCAATGGAAATAAATCTGATATATCGATAATTGGCGCAGATTGTTGGGTCTCTTTTCTTAAGTATAGGGCAAAGTATTTTGCCGATGAGCTGATGCATGCGCGTTATCAATTCATCGCTGCCGATTTTAAGCAATTCAGCTGACAGACCGACAGCACCCGCTGCTTTATTGTTTTTGAGTCGTTGGATAGCAACTAGAACCTCTTCATGGCTAGGTGGTGATACTTCCACTCCGTCATTGTCGATTGGTGGCACTGAACTGCGCTCTCCATGGGCGGCATTGGTGGAATCGTCACCAGTAAGTAAATTGGAGAAGTGCCGTCTGCACAATCTCAGCACACACTGTGTATCCGTATTCAGATCTCCATTTTCGTCTCTACAAGTGGATGCTCCGGGCTTGAAACCTTGGGTTAGACGCTTAACGTGTTGATAAAAATTTCGTGCATCCTTCTTGCCCTGGTATACCTCTAGTTCTTCACGCTCACGGTTTTCTTGCGTCTGAAAATGCGCTTCTCTTCCTTCCTCTTTTCGCGGTAGTTTTCCCGCACAGCTCGCGTTGCAGCTGACTGCAGCGTTTTTCTATAAGCGGACTTTTTTACTGCTGTCGCGATGCGACACTTCTGATCATACCATTGGTTCCGAGGTTTCGGGCGCCTGAAACCAATGACTTCTTCAGTGGCAGCGCTGAATGGAGTGAAATATATGTGCAGAGGTTTGTTGGTTGAGCTTAACCGAGAGTTGAGCGAAGTAGGCCTCGGCAGTCCGTTGTAGTTGCAGCTTAGTGGCATTTAGCTCTCGTTACATTCCTGTGCGCATGTTCTTCGCATTGCATATTCGAATGCGGATCTTGGCTGCAACAAGAAAGTGGTCGGAGTCAATGTTGAGCCCCCGACATGTACGCACATCTAGAATACTGGAGATACGCCTTCGGTTGATAACAACATGTTTCGCGTTTTTTGATCTGGGGACAGCCAGGTGGCTTTGTTGATGTCGGGGTGCTTAAATCTGGTGCTACTAACTACCATGTTTCGCGGCGCTGCGAAGTCGATCAATCTTATATCAAGTCGACCAACCTTAGTCTCGTGAAGACTGAACTGACTGACAGTGGGGCCAAAGATGCCTTCCCTTCCGATTTCTGCATTAAAATCGCCGAGGACTATTTTCACATCATACTATTTTCACTATTTCACTATTTTCACCACCGGAAGGTGGTCGTATAAGTCCTCAAGACTAGCGTAGATAGCGTCCTTGACAGCTTCGTACTTTTCCTATGTCGGGGCGTGCGCGCAAACAAAGCTGATGAAGAAAAATTTTGCCTTGATGCGGATCGTGGCCAATCTTTCGTTCACATGTGTGAACCGGCAAACAAGGTGACGTAGTTTCCGGCTAACGACAAGTCCACATTCGAACACGCGCTTCTCCGCATGGCAGCTGTAGATATCGCAGTGTGCTTTTTTAGAGCAGCCTTGCCCTTTCCATCGCATTTCTTGTATGGCGGTGATGTGTGAATTTATTGTGTTGAGGGCTTCCGAGAGTTGGATAGTGGCACCTTCCCTATAAAGGTCCGGGTCATATCCGTAAATCATTGTCCGTTTTTCGTTTGCGGTTGTCGTCAACATATTTGGGGTTCTAATCCGTTACTGGTTTCGTTTTCATTGGTCAGTAGTAATGTCGCGGGACCCAAACCCTGCGCACATTCCAGCTTTAAGGTCCACGGAGCGACCCCCTCAAGTTTAACGTCAAGAGGAAGACTAGGGAGTTTTGGACAAAGGTGCTTTTAGGCGAGACCGACTCACCTTGACAGTGCCAGGTTATCGGGATATGTGGCCTTATCAATCAAGACACAGCGCTTGTCTGACGCTACACATTTCCACTCCCTCGCTGGTCACCCGCTGTATTGTCCGGGACCGCTTATTTGTTAAACTTATTCGCGGCTAACCTTCATATCTGAAGGCCGTCCAACATTCGCAACCTGTGACCCGTCTGGTGGCGTACAGCTAAGCCCCCGCAGAATACCATTTTATTCCACGGAACGGAAAAGAAAAATCAGAAATTTTTCCGATTTCATGAACTTCAACTCTGACTGATGCAAGACTTTTAATTACGTTTCTTATGGTTGGCTGGATACCAAACCATATGGAGGCCAATTGAAAAGAAAGCCTATCACGACAAAAAATAACAACAGAGGTAAAATCATCAGTTTCTATAAATTAGGTGATAAAATGAGTGATAAAAGAAGCTGGTGAAAAGCTTCTGAGGCGAGAAGTAATTTTTATAAAAAGGACCACATTGAGTATGCACTAAAGGATTCTAGGCAGCATAATATAATGGATGTTTTTAACAGGATCCTGGATTTTTCTGACCCGTTATTATCAAGTATATATATGAAAAATCGTCTTTCAAAAAAGAGAAGTTTGCAGCTTCCAAGATAAGTTATTTCTCTTTAAAGATTCCTGAAATCCCTGATTATCAACTGCGAAGTACGTCAAGTGCAGCTATGAATAAGGATACTTCAGATTCTGAAGAGAACGCAGAATTATAAGTTGATAAAACAGAAAACTTTAAAGTATGAATTTATTACAATAGACTATATTTTGTACACATTAATTAAATTTTCTCTTTTTAGATTGAACGCTCGCACAGCAAAAAATTGATTGGGTTTTTAAGTAATTTTCTGAAATATGAATGAATTATTTTGTGATTTAAAGTTAGTTGCTAAATAAATTTTATCTCGAACAGAATGATGCAACTATCACTAAATATCAAAAACCGCCTATCGCCATGCATACATTTCCCATCACTAAAGGTGGGTGTGACAGTAGGCGGATTAACTTGAAATGTTTGGTAACTAAAGTCTTTGGTGAGCATTTATAGTGACCTAATTGAAAGTCAGAAATTAAATATCTACGACCGCAGTAGCACTTAAATCCACCTACTGGAAATGGGCGTGGCACTGCCCGATTGACTTCAATTTTTTACTGAAGACTTCAAAACTCATTATTATTATCTATATGAATTTGAAAGGTCCAGCTCTTTCCTCTGATTTATTGCCTCAAAAACTGATCATTGGCCCCAAAGTGCAGCGCCAAAATTTTTATGCGTAAAAATTGATTGTAAAGCTCTGAGAAAATCGTAAAACGATTCTATTCAATAAACAACACGATGTTGCGTTCGAGATTTCGGCACAAACTACAGCAACAAACATAAGAACGCCAGCAGCAACTGAAGCATCAATGCTATTTTCTCATACAAAATTTTCTTCTTTCCTTTTGCTATATTGTGGCTTTATTAAAAAAGTGACAAAATCCAAAGTTAGATATTCCTTTTATTGACGCTATAACTGATATATTTGCATAAATTTTATCTTTTTACAATGAATATTAAAGGCTGTATGTATACCCTAAAGTGTCCCCCAAAAACGTTAGCATGAACCGTGCTTTAAGACGTAATTCTACGTCAAAACTTTTAAAAAAATGTTTACAATTTTTAAGAACTCTTATGAAATGTATGTCTGCAAACTTCCAACACTGAATAAAATCAGATGCTGTCAAAAGAAACATATCACAGTCGTTCAGTCACTCATATGTTAACATTTTGTACGTAAAATCGCCGTGATACACATCACCCCATGGTACACATTGCCCTGCCTCACCCTAGATTTTAAAATTTGAAAATTGTACTATGCTAATCTTCATTGATTGGGGTGACCAGTCCAGAGCTATGATGGGCTAAGCTTGGAGTAGCCGGGGCTTAGTCAGTCAGGGCAATCAGCGGCCCCTGGCTTTTGTCAGGCTGACTGGAATGACTGGACAGCTCGGTGTGGTTTGCATTCTCAAACCGGGTGCCATCAATTGTGTTGTACGAGTTGGGAAATGTTTGAAAACATCTACAAGATTTACGCCGACTCCGAACGGCTCATGTTCTCAAGAAGTTTCATATACAAGGCAGTTTTTACTCTTCTGAACTTAGCCCTTGTCAGCAGAGAGGTGACGACCGAATAGAAAAATTGACTTAATTGAAAAAAAAAATGTTTGTGTCAAATGGGATTCGAACCTGGGTTCTATCGCATACCAGCCACGGCCGCCATTGACACTGTATTTTCCGTATGCAAATTGTTTTATGGCGTGCTCAGAATTCATAAAAAATTTTAAAGCCGTCCTAATTTCTTAAGAAAATTCATAAGCTACTGCAGTATTTGTATAAATACGAATTAAACCAATGTTTAATGGCACAAAGAAGCTTATAATGAGCAAACATTCTTAGCAGTTTAATTGTTTGATGCATGTTTTTGAGTGGTAAATAAGCAGGCTGATATTGAAAAAATGTTTTGATACACTAAAGATTCCCAAACAAAAACTTTTAAGTTTCTCTTTTCTGTCGAATTTTAAAAAAAATTAGTAGCAAAGCAGATTTCATTTTAAAAATCAAAGTATGGCTTTTAAATTTTGTTTACGGTGTTCTCTAGCACAGCACAACTCTAGCACATAACAGCACAACTTCAATATTTTTAAAAAAAATTAATTTTGAAACTAAGTTTACTTGTGAAAAACCAAATGTAACAACTTTCGTAATATCTCTACGGCACATTGTAGCACAACTTTAGCACATTACAGCACAACTTTGATATTTCTAAAAAAATTAATGGTGCAGTTAAATTCACTTGTAAAAACCAAATGACCCAATTTTTTAATATCTCTACGGCACATTAGAGCACGTTATAGCACAACTCGAGCACATCGCAGCACAAATTCGACATTTCGAAAAAAATGAATGCTGAAGCTAAATTCACTTGTTACAAACAAGTTAGTTTCCCAATTTTTTTAATATCTCTACAGCTTATTGTAGCACAACTCGAGCACATTGCAGCACAATTTCCGCATCCCCGACAAAATTAGTACGAGACTAATTTCACTTTAAAAGAAAAAGAAATATGCTTATTTTTTAAACACTTTACGGCACATTGCAAAACAACACAACACAATTTATAAATTTTTAAAAAACATTAAGTTCAACCCAAAATCACATTAAAAAAGCTTGCTATAAGAATGAAATGATTTTCCAATGCGGCACATGTTAGCACATATCGAGCACATTGCAGCACATTTTTTTTTCTTTTTATAATAAATCAAACAAGCTGCGCCTTATTTTTATCAAACTTCACGCACATGTGTGTATTTTGCTAACAAATGGATATAAGCTAAATTTTCTTGTCAACATGCATTTTAATAAATAATTGTTTTTAATTATATGGATATGCTTTAAATAAGTTTAAATAAAAAAAAACTCGTAGTGTAGTTTTAAAAGCTTTTTAAGCGTTTGCATAAAATTATTTTTAAATCGACTCAAAGATCTGTTGAACTAGTTTACTAATAAAGAATTTTTTATTAATTAATGAAAATCTTGATTTTTTTTCTTTTGTTTTGTTTTACGGTCATTACAACTAGAGAGAATGCTAAATGTTGTCGTTTTTTGAAATTTTTGTTTTTTTTTTTTAACTGACCCTTATTTCATATAGAATAATGCTTAAATTTAGCTATGATCACCAGTACCACCATGATACCATTGTGGTATTTTTTCTAGCTTTAATATTAGCGCAGTTATAACACAGGCGCCCGCCTCTTTTGTAAACCAAGTCATGTCTTTTAATACTGATGCAAACGAGTTGCTTGCAGCGCCTGCGTTACTCAGCGATTGCGGGCCAGATTCCTGACTTGCACAGGCTCCATCCTGTTGCAAGAGCGCATCATTTGAGGCACGTCGCTCAGCTGACATGCCAGCCGTTGTGCTATCTATAACTGCATTAAATGCATTATGCAAATAGCTGCTGGATGCAACTGCGGCGCTGGCGCAGAGCGATTGTCGTCGCACATAGACCTCGAAAGCGGTGCCAATACGATAGCTTTGCGAAGCAATCGTAAATTTGTGTTGAACATTGGTCTGTGGTATGCAGCTGGAATTGGGCGAAAAATGCAGCTCAAGCTTAGTACCTGGCTCATCCTTCTGATTAAAGGAAGACGAATGCGCCTCACCGCTGGACTCGATGGGCAGCGGTTGTCCGTGATCGAGTATGGCGCGAATTTTGTCAACGCGTGTCATATAGTAGAGGGGCATAAAGTCGCCTAAAAATTTTGATTAAGAAACACTAATTTTTGGAACCAAAAATAAGAAAAAACAAGATTAAAAATTTACCATTTTCAATGGCCGCCGTTGAGCTGGCGCTGCCTGCATTGACTGTCTGCTGATTGAGCTTAAAGTAAACCCAGCCCTGCAGCTTCTCAGCTGCGCTAGCATTGCATTTGGTGCAGAAGCATATCGGTTCACTCCAGGGCTGGAAGAAGGTTTGCGGCAGCACTAGCGAGGCGCGAAACTGTTGCACCAACTTCAGGTATTCACAGTCTTTACGCTCGCTGCTAGCATGCGTGGGCAAGGAATCGAATGTTGTATTTGAGCCCGCAACGTTGCTCAACTCAAAACTCAATGAAGACGAGCTAGGTGGCGGTTGGTGATGCAACTGCAGCTGTTGTATCATCAGCGACACTAGAAAATGATTATCAAAATCATTATCATCGCCATCTGAATCAGCGTCCAGATCCACCAATGTAGCAGCAGCGGAGGCGGTTGCATTATTAGCACTGGCATTATTAGCACTGGCATTATCGGCATAGTCTGTTAGAGCCTCATTGTTATCCATGCTCGCGGCGTAATTGCTGCAGCTAGACAAAAGTTGTGCAGCAGCACCTGCTGACGTTGAAGTTGCTGTCTCCAAATCGTTATTGCTTTGCTGCATGTTGCATTCATCATTGTAATCGAGCAGATTTTCTTTAGAATTACGCTGAGATGAAGTGGTAGTGGCTGCAACTGAAGCATAAGAAGCCGCTGCGACAGAATAAGTGGAAGCGCCAGCAGCTGCACCAGCTGCATCATCATTGCCAACTGCACCAAGTTCGTCACAATTGTCGCTATCCTTGTTTGTGTCATGTACCTGCTGCATGGCGATCAGACTGGTATGTGAGCCACTAGCACCGGTTGCTCCAGCCGCAATAACTGTGGCAGAGGAGTTCATAGCATTCTGTTGGAATCGCTGGGTGCTCTGACTGCGCTGTATGTTGAGATTAGTATTGTGCTGCAATTGCAGCGATTCACGCAGGCAGCTGAAATAAGAAAACAAAAGTTTTTAGGGTTTATTTTCATAAAAATAGCTCATAGTAGTACAGGCCCGTAGCCAATTTTTAAGTTATCAATTTTGTGCGTCATGTTTTGCATGGAATTCTTAAAATGATTTGAGATAAAATCTACCCAACCTTGAAACTACTCACCAGGCCGATGTACTTGCTAAGCTAGGCTCAGCGCGACTCTGCTCCAACGATCGATTCTTAATCGAAATATTCAGCAACAAATTCTCCGAAACACTTTCCATAACCGAACGATTCCTAGCGAAAATATGTAGTTCAACTTGTTAGCGTTGATTAAATAAACATAAATTAATTGATACTCACATAGCAGTTAGACCATTTTGGGGCAGCAATGGAGGAGCTTGCTGCTGTTGTTGTTGTTGTTCATGTTGTTGCTGTAAATGTTCAGTCTCCTTTTCATGTACCTCCAAGTCGGCTTTTTCACACTGCGGCACACTGCCATCACTTTCGTTAAGCAAATCATTTTCTAGAGAAACTTCCTCAACTATTGGGGTGCCATTGCTGCGCATACCTTCATTGCCAGTGAGTATGGAAATTTTTTCGCATTTGCCATATAAATCGAAAACAGGATAAACATGACTGGGCAGACCGGCGGCCAAGTCCTCCAGGTTAGTGGAACCAACCATGATGACTGAAAGTCGGATAGAAATTTAAAAAAATGAAATCAAAACAATTTTACATAAATAAAACCAATATTAAAAATATATAAAAAATATTTATATAAAAAAAATAAAATAAATAAAACAATTTAAGCAAAAAAAAAACATAAGAAAATTTTAAAATTAATGATATGAAAAAAATATATATATACATAAATAAAACGAAAATTCAAATAAATAAAAATATAATAAAAAAACAGAAAATTATATAAAAAAATTATAAAAAAAACACATAAAATTAAAGAAAATTTAATTCAGAAAAATAATATTTAAAACAGATAAAAACATAAAATAAATTTATTTTAATTTATATTTAAATAAGAAAAGACCTAAAAAAAATTACAAAAATAAAAGAATAAATAAAAATAATAAAATTGGAAATAATATATGTGCATGCTAAGAAAAAATTAAGAAAAAAAACTAAAATTTATGGGTGAATATCAAACGGTTTTTTTCTGTAACTGCTTTTTCCAGTCCTTTCTCTCAAAAAATAAGCACAAAAATAAACTAAAAAACAAAGTAGGCAGTGGGGAGACTGCCGACCAAAGTGAAAACTTAAAGCTATTAGATAACATAAATGCTATGAATTTCCGAAGTAGCTAGAGACGGCAACTCAGACGGGTTCTACTTTTTTAACACTTTTTATCAATTTGTGCGGTATGGAATGTATAAACTGCTATTTTTAATGTTTATATATAATATATTTGTAACACAACTACTCTGGATGGGTAATCGGTAATTGGCTCGGTAATTGGTTCATAATCGCCTCGGTAATATGAAATCGGTTGACAATCGCTTCGGTAATCCGTTGATAATCATCTGTAATTTGTAATCGGTTGGTAATCGCTAATCTATTGGTAATCGCTTCGGTAATTGGTAATCGCTTTAGTAATCGGTTGGCTATCGCTTCGGTAATCGGTTGGTGATCGCCTCGGTAATCGGTAATGGTTTGGTAATCGCTTTGGTAACTGGTAATCGCTTGACAATCGTTTCGGTAATCGGTTGATAATCATCTCTGTAATCAGTAATCAGTTGGTAATAGCTTTGGTAATCGAAAATCTATTAGTAATCGCTTCACTAATTGGTAATCGGTTGGTAATCGCCTCGGTAATCGGTATTCGGTAGGTTACCGCTTCGGAAATCGGCAATGGGTTGGTAATCGCTTCGGTAATCGATAATGGGTTGGTAATCGCTTCGGTATCTGGTAATCGCTTCGGCAATCGGTAATCGGTTGCTTTGGTAATTGGTAATTGATTCGGTAATCGGTTGGTAATTGCTTTATTAATCAGTAATTGGTTCGGTTATCGCTTGATAATCGTTTCTTTAATCGGTACTTGATTCGGTAATCAGTGATTGGTTCGGTAATCAGTGATTGGTCCGGTAATCGGTTGGTAATCGCTTCGGTAATCGGTTCGGTAATCGCTTCGGTCTCCGGCTTGGTTGATGCTAAGTAATTCCTGAAAAGGAATGCTGTATAGCAATAATTTCTGTTACACCAACAGCGTGATGATATCGCGAATCTATAGTTTTGCTCTCTATCAAAAAGTGCTCAACGCGCCGAAAGAAGTTTTTACTTCAAAAAAGTACTGTTGTAAAGAAATAAGGCCTTTGGAGTTAAGGCAAATTTCATAGTTTAATATTAACAAGCGACTATTTTCTTGCCCCTCTTATCTGTTTCATAGAAAAGCATTTGTCCCCACTCTTACGTGCAGTTATTCAATATTGAAAAAGAAAGCGAAACGAAATAAAAATAAAAGGAATATGCATTGATTAGCAATGCCAGTATAAATTCTAAAGAATTTGAGTTGTTTTTAATTTATCAAGTTTACATAACCGCAATTTGTTTTTTGTAGAATTTGTGTTGTCACTGCTTTGTGTCAGGAGTGTTATGTTTTACTTTATTTCCTCTTATCTTTATTTTAGTAACTAATATGCCGTCAAATGCATAACACACAATTTATCGGTTTCAGTTTTACTAAATAAGTGACATTATAAAAAGTTTATTGAAATTTCATAAGCAGATCATGGTAAGTATAGAATAATATGTCAAGAGTGTTGCCTATAAATTTGCGGTTTTAAGTATTTAAAATAAAAAAAAAAAAAAACGTGTTTGTATTTGTTTGCCTAGTTTTTAACAGTTTATTATATTTTAAGTTCAGAGTGAGGATTTTTTTTCAACAAAACTATTGTAAAATCGTTAAAAGTCCTGAGTGTTGTTTCAACACCAACGTTTATGCCGCCGTATTATAAAACTCTTTTGCAAAAAGATGGCAGATAGCGGCCAGGTGTATTCAGAAGAAATGTTAAAGGATGTAAATGTTAGAGGCCAATTCGGGAGAGATATGAGCAATAATGGACAATTTTTGTGTTTTCTGTATGAGCACCCCCAGAAAGTTGACAGAAAAGGGTTAGGTGTGTTGAAAAGAAATGTTGAAAGGCAAAAAATAATAGGACCAGCTCATATATATCACTCCACTAGAGGTCAATTCGGGAGAGATAAGCGCAATAATCGACAGTCTTTGTGTTTTTTGTATGGAGACCTAAAGAAGGTTGGCAGATAGGGGGTAGGAGAGTTCAGAAAAAATGTTAAAGAACAAAAAATAATTACATCAGCTCATATATATGACACCTCTAGGGATCGATTGGGGAGAAATATGCGTAATAATCGACAGTTTTTGTGTTTTTTGTATGGGTACCCCCAGAAGGGTGGCAGTCAGGGGTAAGGTGTGTTCAGAAAAAATGTTTAGGGTTAGAAAAATAATAGGACCAGCTGATATATTTCATTGTGGAAGGAGAGAAATTTTTTATATTCGAAAATTTGATGATTTATTCAAAAGAAGGTTCTTAAATACTCAAAAATCAGCAAAAAATTTTACGATGTGGCTATGATACTAAGTGGAGACTTCAATATAAACTTTGCAGATGATAAAGATCTACCACTAATTGAATTTTCGACTGAAGCATTTGGTTTGACAACGTCCAATGATCAAAAACTCAGTACTACTATATATTAAACGACGATGGATGCAGTTTTGTTCACAATGCTTACAGACATCAACGAATCAAACATATTTGTTTCTTACTTTAGTAATCATATGCCTCTTGTATCCTTTTTGGAATATAATGGAATGACTAAAATATTAATGATTTGATACTACAATTAATTTAACAATTTGAAAAAAACACTAGTGGTGTTCAATGAATGACGTATTTCTGATGTAAACTGGTAAGTTATATGAACTTACGGCACATACGCTATTTACACCACAAATACGGCGTTAATTGAATACCACTACTGTTATTTTACAGCTTCAAATTTTTCATAGCTTTAAGTTTTCAATTCGGTCGACAGTCCCTTCACTGCCTATTTTTTCTTTTTTATTTCTTGATAAACGAAATGCTGTTCGAGGTACACTTCTAGCTGAAAAAGTATAAAGTACCGTAAGAAGTATAAAAAATACTAAAAAACCCATTTTAATTAAAACTAAAAGTATTTTGTGTGTAAAAAATAGTGCAGGCAGTTTTTGAAAAATTTCTTTAAAATAGTAAGCATTAATTCTCCAACGTAAAATTTAGGGAATGCATTAAGAATGAATGCTCCAATACGCCAATGTTTTCAAAACGCCAAAAAAGTAGTTACCTTGAAAAATGTGAATAAAATTTTTAGTGGCCAAAAAAAATTAAAATTCTTCATTAAAGTTTTGGTAAAAAACTACACCACAAAGAAGATAAATTCAAGATCTCTAAAATAATGTCCTTAACATTTTTTTTTTTTTTGTAGCACTAACGATTTTGACTACATGTCCTACATATAGTTATTTTACTACATGTCCGAATGACAAATTCTTATTTCTTTTCTCTTAATTTTTCACTGTGTATAACTTAAAAAAAAAAGAAAAAAACAAAAAATATGCCATTCCGTAACAAAAAACGGAATCATCAAAATCAATTTATGGACAAAATCGTCCATTTTGACAGGGAATCGCCGATATACGAGAACACAAACCTTTTTCTATTACAACGGCCATAGCCCATCCTCAATAGTTAAAAAATAAGATTAAAAACAAAAAAATAAAAGAAAATTTTAAAATACTAACTCAACATTCCGGCATGCGAGAGCGTCATAGTTATCACAGTGCCCTGTTGGATGTGCTCCAAAGCATCGCCATACTTAGAAGCTATCTTTTGACCATTTATATTGATATAATCATTGGTTGCTACCCAGCAGGGACGCTTGCAAAGTATTATGGAAGTCGGTAGTTGAACGTTGGCCAGCTGTGGGCAAACGCCTACAACGCCCAGACCAATGGTGCCCTTCCACTTCGTATTGATAGCATCAATTTTGATCTATTTTGAATTTTACATTCATTAGCTAAGTGATCATTAGAAGAAAAACATTTTGGAAACCTACGCTTATGCTTTCGCCCTTGCAAAGCGGCTTGGTCATGTAAACCAAACCCTGATTGTAGGACTGTGTGCGCACTGCGCTGCGATGCTCTTCCAAGAGACGCACATTCTTGCCATGCAAATCCGAGAATTCATATGCCTGTGACTCCGAATCGATGGACTCCAACATTGAGTCCTGTTTATTCAGAGGATCAATGCCAAATTCCAGTGAGTCTTGCAAGCGTAAACTGCATGGGCGCAATGGCGAGGTAGGACCCTGCGTTGAAATTACTTGCACTGCCATAGTAGAGCCCTGCAGCTCGACGACAACGTAGACATCCTGTTTAGGTAAAAAGTTGAACAAAAACGTAAAAAATAAACATTTCTTTTTTAAAAGACGCACATTTGGAACATGCTGATAGTTGATATTCATGTCTTCTGAATTGAGTAATATGCGCAAAGTGCGCGCTGGCGTCAACTCCAATGCTATGCGATCTCCGACACGTAACCACTCCAGTGAAGCCATGGAGCGCTGCAACAACATGGAATTGTAACGTACTTCGTTGCCAGAGACATACCAGACATTGGCTGGTATACGCTTCATGCTAAGCGGTATATTCTTGCGCACATAATCATCGGATAGATTCAAGTCGGTAATGCCAATGTTGAGACAGCCTAAAGCGAAAATTTTAAGAACATTGAATTTAAATTGATTTGTATTTTTTTATGTGCATAAAGTAATTTTTCAGAAATTCGATTTTGTTACAATGTGCTAGAGTTGTGCCTCAATTTTTAATGCCGGTTTCAGGATATCTTCTCTTACCAGGTGACCGCACAACCAGCAATTTGTGTTTAAAATTAGCACGGCTGATATTTTAAAAAATGTATAAATGCTCTAAAAATTCGAAAACATGCATATTTTTGAAGAAAAAATCTTTAGGCGCGTTGAGCACTTTTTGGTAGAAAGCAAAACTATAGATTCGCGATATCATCACGCTATTAGCGATACCATCACGCTGTTAGCGTAGCAGGAATTAATGCCGTACAGCATTCCATTTTAGGCGTTACGTAGCATCGACCAGCCGAAGACCGAAGCGATTAGCAATCGATTACCGAACCAATTACTGATGTCCGAAGCGATTGCCAACCCATTACCGATTACCGAAGCGATTACCCATCAATTACCGATTACCAACCGATTACCAACTACCGAAGCGATTACCAAACCAATTACCGATTACCAAAGCAATTATCAACCGATTACCGAACCAATTACCGATTACCGAAGCGATTACCAACCGACTACCAACTACCGAAGCCATTACCAACCGATTACTGATTACCAACCGGTTACCGAAGCGATTACCGGACCAATTACCCATTACCGAAGAAATTACCAACCGATTACCGAACCAATTGTCGATTACTAAAGCGATTACCAAAGCGATTACCAACTAATTAACAATCGATTACCGAAATGATTACCAACCTATTACCGAAGCGATTACCATCCGATTACCAATTACCGAAGCGATTACTAACCGATTACCAATTACCGAAGCGATTACCAAAGCGACTGCCAACCGATTACCGAAGCGATTACCGTGCCAATTACCCATTAATCAACCAAAGTAATTGTGTTACAAATATATTATATATAAACATTAAAAAATAGCAGTTTACAGAATCAATAACGCATAAATTTTTAAAAAGTGTTAAAAAAGTAGAACACGTCTGATTTGCCGACTCTTGCTACTTTTGAAATTAAAACCAGCTAGTTATTTCGACACCCCCCTTCCCCACTGTCTACTTTTTAATCTTTTTACGGCACATTGCAGCACAACTTGAGCACATCACAGCACAATTTTTGAACATACAATTAAACGAATTATTTATCAAATGCAGCACATGATAGCACACACTGGGCACATTGTAGCACATATTCTTTTTTATAATAATAAATCATCAATAAAGAACATAGCTTTATGCATATGCGTGGTCTTTGATTTTTTTTTTTTTTTTCTTACCTGCAAAGAGTGGATTATGTGAGAGCAGCTTGATCTCGAAGGGCGCACCCACCGTTAGCGGATGTTCGGAAAAGACCAAGCAACGTGAAAGCGCCGCTGAGGCGCCAGTCAAACGTGAAGCTACCGTCCAATTCTGCGACAATGTAACATTCCCTGATATGCAAGTCCAGCGATGTTTGGTCTCCAAAGCCGCTGGCTGTATTACGGAGGTAGCCTGGAAACTCTGCGAGTTCTCGCTGGTGGCATAGGGCGCACGAGCCACATCTGGTTGGGCGAGAGTAAGACTCACCTGCGCACATTGCCCATACATATCAATAACAGCCCAGACATTAGGCATCGGACACTCACAAGCTGGTCCCTGATCGATGCCATCAATGAAAAAGTGCAGATAATCGCCGTTGCGCATAACGCCAACACGCGTGTCAGTATTCAAAGTGTCCAAATCGACGAGCACATTAGTGCGTATGGTGATGCGATTATGGAATATCATGGAGCCGCATAGAATGATGGTATCATTATCAAGATCGGTGGCATTTGCTGCTAGTTGAATGTCTTCAGGACGCGTGCCTGTAACGCCTATCTCAATATTGCCTGACCAATGACGCACCATGGTCTCAAGTTTAACTTCAAATAGTTCGCGTTGCCGCAAGGGACGATTGCTAAAGACGATGGCGTCGTTAAATTCAGCCAAAGAGTTGGGACGCGAAGCTGTTAGACCGCCATTAGAAATGCCAGCATTTTTGCCTGGATTAAAGAAATTATTTTCAATAAAAAACGAAGCAAGACTAGTGTGAGTCAAAATGGTATAACCTACCGTGAATGCTGTGGAAACGAAGGGGCGGTTCGCTATACAGCGTCGTATTGGATATTGTGGAGTTGCCCGTATCAGGACTGCCGCACTCGGATGTATCAATAATGCTGGCCTGTGCCGCTTGGCCATAGAGATCAATGACACCAAAAACACGTTCGGGCACATTGTTGGCAGCGGGTCCCTGATCAATGCCATTGACCCAGAAGTGTAACGTGCCATCATCCTTGCGCACAACGCCCACACGATCACCTACCTGCAGACGATCCAGATTTTGGCCATACTGCTCAATAACAGTGATACCATTGTGCATGACACCATTGCCCGTCATCATCCAGGTTCCAGATCTGGGGATAAAATATGAAAGTTTATAGAGTTTTATAATTTCTAAAACACTCTTTAGCAAGCCTACCTCACGTTCGTCATGGTAAATGGAAAATCTAGCTCCTCAGCACTATGCGTGGTAACGCCCATTTCGACAGAGCCCGCCCATTTTGTCACAACGCGTTCTAAACGCACTTGAAATAGCTCATTGGGGCGCAAGGGACGTCGTGTCAAAACGACGCCATTGTTAAAGTCATCTGAAGCGCTGGTGGTGAAAGAAAAAGTTGTTCTTTTAAATATTGTTAAAAAAAGAAATATTTAAGAAAAAAAATTTAAAAAAAAAAAGTTTTAAATTAAGAAAATGTGCTGGGATGTGCTGTGTTTTACTTAAAATATTTGCATGTATAAACATTTTTTAAATCCAACTGAGGCACATTGCCGCAAAACTGGACCACATCGTAGCACAACGTTTGAAATTTTTAAAAAAGTACGAACGGAGCAAACTTCACTCAAAAGCACATTTTTGAAAATGCGGCACAAATCGAAGAAATGCAAACTTAATGCACATGAGTAATTGTCACAGTAACTCACTTCGGTCTTAACGCCGTGCGGCCACTGTGAGTAACAGTTGCATGCGAACCGCACAAGGGATGAAAAGTCAAACGATCCTCGCTGCGTTGTCCTCCATTTGAAGCACATAGAGCAGCAGCAGCTGCGGCATGCACCTCACTTTCTGGACTCAAAACACTCAACTCGGGATGCAAGGACGACTGCAGACTGGAGTTACCACCAGCAATAGCACCAGCTGCATTTGCTGTGGAATTGACTGTGGTTGTCTGTGTCGAAATAAAATTGTTGCGACGTGTGACCAGATTTTGTTGCTCGCGCTCATCACGGTCCACAATTGTTACTTTAATAGTCATACCATAGAGATCAATGACACCCCAAAGTGTGGGAGCGACTCGTGTGGCAGCTATACCTTGATCCTGACCGTTGATATAATAATGTAGATTGCTATTGGACTTGCGCATCATGCCCACACGATCACCTTATCAAAAGGAAAGAAAATAATTATTTTGAGTTCATTCAAGGTTCCAAACACGCACCTTCACGCAGTTCATCCAAGTTGAATTCGCCATATTGACGCCTGGTGCCTTTGCCGTTGGTCAAAATGCCACAACCGGACATCATGATGGTGCCGGAACGCATGTTCGTCATAGTGGCTGGAAAATGCAGCACTGTAGGATTGTGTGTGGTCACACCTACCTCAATGGATCCCGACCACTTATCCACCAGTTTGTCGATGCGTATCTCGAACAGCTCATTATCTTTCAAGGGGCGATGCGTCATTACCACGCCATTGTTGAACTCATCTAAAGGACGTCGGCGTTCTGCCGAACGAAAGTTGGGCGAGAGTTTAACCAACGAACCGCAGCGTGTATGAAAACGCATGCGATCGTTCATGTCATAAAAGTCACTAGTTGCATGTGGCACTGAGCTCCCAAGAGCACTGCTCGACAGTGTTAAGCCACAGAGGCCGCCGCCGCCGGTACTGTTGCTATTTGTGGATAGCGTGGCAGCGGTATACGTAGCGGCACTGGAAGCTACAGTCACATCAACACACATAGGCACATCGATATTTTGCACAATTTGATGTGGCAAATTCTGCTGCAAGCACGTTTCCGAAAAGTCCTGAAGAGTGTTGAAAAGATAATGCAAATATTTGACTCTGCCTTACTTTCAAACATACCCCGCCGCCACCCACATCCGTGGGGCAAATAGAAACCTGCACACATCTGCCATACAAGTCCACCAAAGCATATAAAACTTTAGGCATATTTGTAGCGGCCACGCCTAGCGATTCACCATTGACATAGAAGATGAGCTCATCACTGGAGGTGCGCATAACACCAACACGATCGCGTTCGTTTAAAGTTTCCAGATCAGTGCCATAGAATTCGACCAAGCACAAGCCATCCTGACGCACATCAATGCCAGACATGACCCAGGTACCATTGCGCATAGCAGTGGCACCAGAGGGCAGCTCCAACATGTCGGGCGCCTCAGCGGTGACGCCTATTTCTATGCTACCGCCCCAGGAATGGCTCTGCAATAAAAGCAAAGCTTTAGACATACTACGCACATACACACACACACACACCAACGACCCACCTTCTCTTCGATGACCACCTCGAACAATACATCGTCCTGTAGCGGCTCCGCACTAAACACCAAAGCATGACTGAAGTCGCGTATGGAGCGTGTTGCGGTACGACTCCCATTGGACAATGTTATGCGTCGTCCACAGCGCTGATGGAATGTTTGCAACGCCTGCAGATTCGCAGTAGCGCCACTGTGTCCTCCCGTGGCCATTACAATGCGTTAGTTTGTTTTTTTTAGTTTTTGGTTTTTAGTTTACGTTTTTTCAATATTTTTCAATTAGTTTTAGTAATTTATCTGGTTGCGATACTAAATTTTCTGGATTTTCAAAAATTTTCACTGATTTCTAAGCAAGCAAACGTCATATTGATGCACAAGAAAAAATTTCGTCCTTTTGTATAAATTTTCCAATTTTTCTATTCTCACTGCTTCTGATTTTTTTTTTTTTATAACTTTGCTTTGACGCTTACGCTCCAAGTTTTTGGCATGTAGTCTAGTTTTATTGTTTACTTTTCTTTGCCATGATTTTCATAACAAAAACAACTGCTAAAGTTTTGCAAATTTTTTATTTAATTTAAAGTTCGATAATAAGCAAGTTCTTTGTTTTAATAAATATGCGTTAAATCTTTAAAAGTTCATTTAATAATATTAACAAACCTCGTAACAAAATCTTGGAGAAAGAGGAAAAAATCATGTTGTTTATACGTAAAATGTAAACAATAGTTCAAATGTCAAAAAAGCCGATAAGCAGGGCTATGGCAGTGTTCACAAGGCATTCCAACATTCAATTATTTACTTCTTTCGAATTATCATTTGTATGTCAAGGGATGGTTCACTTTCAACCCGCCGTAATGAATTTTATGCCATCGTTTCATTTATAAAAAACAATAAAGTTAATGTAATAGCATGTGTATCTTTCACGTTGACAGTAATACAACTTAAACTGTTTAACATAAGGCCTAACCAAAATAGACAAAACGAGACGATTGCAACTTGCGCAACGTCTGACGAGTTGAGATGCTAGAAATTCGGTTCTTACTGAACAAAACGTATGGACAAGCTGTTTCGTTCAGCTTCGTTGAATTACGATTGTTCATTTTGGCAACAATATTTAATTGCATTAAAATGAACATTTTTGTCTCCACTCGTTACAGAGCAACTCGTCTATTTTGGTTGAGCCTATAATCCTATACAATAAGCATTGGTGTACAGAACATTTTGGGCAACCAGTATGTTCTGGTCATGTTGTACAAATACAAAATGTTCATTAAAAAATATCTCATTCTATTTGTTCATATCTATCAAATTCATATTCTTAAACATTAAGAATAAGAATTAAGAAAGTTCTTATATGTAATTTTTAAGTTCTTAAAGCAAATTTTTTAAATTATAATAAGGTTTTCCACAGTTTGTCATATATCAGCATGTTAAATTCAAATAGCACAAAATTGTTATTCATTTGTGAGCACTCTATTATAGTTCGCTGTTGTATATGTCATACAGAAATGCCATAAAGATACGGCTTCAAAAAAACATAGGCAACAAAGTGATATCAGACCTTTTATGTCGTATTCCACTTTTCTATGCAAAATAAAAGCAGGTTGTTATAGGCAATATGATATTACAATTTTTCAGTTTTTGAAAGACCTAATTGTTAAAAAAGTTATATATAAAATATATAAAAAAACTTACAGCTTATAAGAACGAGTTCATGTGAACAGCAATTATTATTATTATTATTTATTTTAATGCTAAGCACTTGATAACAAGCTGAGATGGAAACACAACACAGAAGAAAGAAGGAAAAAGCACTGTACACTCTATACGCATGTCAGAGAACCTTTGGCAGAAAATGGGGGCTGCGATCGCACTTAATCCACTGGATGTATACAGCGATCGTGAGATCCATTCTAACCTACGTCTCTCTCGTATGGTGGACGATAGCGCACAAAAAGAGTTACCTTAGCTCCCAAACAGGAGTTCAAAGGTCAGCGTGCATAGGAGTAACAGGAGCCATGAGATCTACGCCACAGGTGGGTCTGGAAATGATGCCAAGTCTTCTCCCCATAGAAGAGTTCATTAAGAGATCGGCAACCAAAAGCGCGATTCGCCTCAACGAATCACAAGCCTGGAAGAACAATACATTCGAACATGCATCTATTCTAAATCTCTTTGGAACCGAGGAACCAAAAAGCACAAGCGACTATATCATACCCAGTGTGAGATCCGGTACAGAATACACCACATCCATCCCCAGTAGACAAGAATGGGAAGAAGCGGCTGTAGAATCCTACGGCAATCTCCAATTATATACTGATAGTTCTAAAATCAAAAACGGAACTGGATCGGGTGTATACTGTGAACGCTGCAAATCAAAGAAGAATGTTTAAGTTCCTTGATTACTGTAGCGCTTTTCAGGCAGAAATATATGCTATTGAAAAAGCTGCACTGGCCATTCATAGGAAAAATCTTACCACCACAAGGGTAACAATTTTTGTGGATAGCTCAGCGGCCATTAAAGTACTGAATAGTAGAACGGCGAAGACTCGTACGGTACAAAACTATAAACTTGCACTGAACACTATCTGCAATACCCATAACGTCACTCTCTGCTGGATTCCGGGACAGAGCAATATCGAAGGAAACGATGCAGTGGATGAACTGGCGAGGCATGGAGTAACCGCAAGTACAGAGTTGATACAGATGTGCACATTCCAATCGGCGTCGTCAAAAGGAGTATAGACCTTAAAGCCAGAGGTTTTGCTAACACAAACTGGACTTCCAGAGGTGACTGCAACATATCTCTCAGGCTTTGGCCAGAGTTAAATGAGCAGAGAACTAATAGCCTTCTGGGGCACATTGGGGGAATGACCAATAGAATGGACATAACAAAACCAGACTTCTGTCGGACCTGCAAAAATCCGAAAGAAACAGAAGCAATCAGCCTTACTAAAAAACTTATATTAAATTTTAGCGTCAGCTTTTTCATTTAGTAGCAGCTGTAGCCTCTGCTAAGCTTATGCTAAAAATCTTTTTAAAACTGGCACTAATTAGAGCCAGCACTAAATTATTTTTTTGGTAAGCCTGAATAACTCATATCATATACGAATATCCAAATCTACAGAATTGTCGACTCCGATATAGGGGAACAGACTTTTCAAAGACTTGGAAGAGTTGGTGAACACACCACTGCTAGACATCCTTAGGTTCATAAAAAGCACAATAGATTTGTTGTGTTTTACGTTGACACCTGCCGTGAAGGCTTAATTCAACGTTGTTCCATAACAATTGGGACCGATACAAAGCGTCGGTCAGCGCCCCTTTGAGGATTCAAAGGTACCAAATTAGCTCCATGTTGTTGATTATCCGCTCTGGATAATCATATCAAAACTACACAACTTGATTGTGTAAGGTGTTGCCAAACATCACAGGAAAATATAAATATAAAATATAAAGTCTACTTGAGTAAGCGGATTCATTAAAGAAATTACATCTGAAACAAAATGAATGTCCCCATAAGCGATTCTGAGCGGTTCGTTTTGCAAGTAATTAGTTCTACAAAAGTTCATGTAAAGTAACTTAAAAGTACTACTAGGTCAGAGAGTAATATTAAAGTAAATTTTGCTCAGAAGATATTGACTGTCTACAAAGCCTTATGAAAGTTTAAAAATCCAAGTTGCATTTAGAATAATTCTAACATTATTTAAAGAAGGAAGATTTAAAAGATGCAGCCGATATTCATAAGGTTGTAGATGCTAATTACAATTGCAGTAAGGATAGCTTAAGCAGAACAAAAGAAACTTATTCTGAACTGATTCAATGTCGTCAAAGTAACAACTGTATCAAGTACACCAAACAATTGAAGCATATTCCAAAATAGGCCGCACTAGAGAGGTGAATAAGGTTTTTCTTATATAATGATCCATTAAACTTGCTTGTCTATCGTTTAATAAAACATATAGTACTTGCTCGATTTATAATTTTATTAATATCTATATTGAAGCGAAGTTTAGTATCTATAGTTACTCTAAGATCATAAAAGATATCTATAGACTCTAATTTATGGCTGCAAATTTTATAAATACATGTGACAGGGGATTTTCGAGTGAAAGTCATTTGCTCGCATTTCTTCATGCTAAAATTCACACGATTTCCGATGCACCAGCTATAGAGATTTACTGGGTGCTTATACCTTGAATATAATATAACTTACGAATGACATTTAAAGACATAAACATGGGACGTCTTTGTCAATTTCAACTTAGTAAAAAGATGATGCACGAAAATATGTGGTTTAACATGAAATTACGAGACGTCCACACAGTTGGTCTGCTACATTATGAGCAAGCTCTAACTTAAGCTCGCCAATTCAAAGGGTTCAAGAAGAGAAGGTCGTAACCTTGGTATTGAACAGTAGTTTGATTTTAAATGTAAAAGGAACACAGCAAAATTCATTGAAATACTATTAAAATGATTCGCAAGAGTTTTGTTGTTGTTGTTGGTAATGCTATTGCTAAAGTTGTAATTGTTGTTGTTATTGCTTCTGCTCTTATTTTTGTTGTTAAAATTGTTGTTTTTTTGTACTAATAACTGTTGGTTTTACTACGTTAGAAAGATATTTATTATTTGTCCATTTGAATCGATCAAGATTTGACGTTGTTACTGTGTTGTAGCAGGCTGTGATGAGATGTTTTGAATATGATTTATTGCCGGCTTGGAATTTTGGTATGTTTTTGCTGTTGGCACAATTCTGTGACTGAACAAAACAATTCATTGTTGGGGGCAGTTTTTGGAATATGTTGGATTAAAATGTACTCTAGTTCCCACTGTGATGGTACCACCTACTTTAGTTGTGTATTTCGTGTAGACTTATACATTATTTTACATAATTACATTATTTTTACATGTATTTCCTATGGAGAGAAACTGGTGTAACGCCGTCCTTGCCGCTGAGGCCTTGTCGTCGACATAGAATTGCTCCTAATTTGACAGATTGGCGTTGCAGCCGCAATCAATGTGTCTAGGTCGTTACTTTACTATTGTGTGCGCATTATGGACGCAATGTGCGCCGTTTTCGTATTGTGCTTGATTGTAGTGCATGTTTCCCCACCGATGTGGCTATAAATAAATTCTCTCGAATCGCTCAAAAGTTCCTCTGAAGAGTTCAAATGATGATGCTTGAAGGGTATCGGTCTGCTCTCAACGTCAGGATACTCGTGGAGTATGTCTTACAGAGCGATTTACGGGTAGCGAGTGCTCATACCATGGATGTGACATACTTGATGCTTTATATCTTTTGTGTTGTTCGTGAATTCGCAGGATCAACAGTTTTCGTGCGGTATATAAACTTTTTTATTTTTTATATATAATTTATTTTACAACATTTTCGATTGAATAATTTTCATAAACTGAATATATTTTTTACATTTTTGATATTCTAAAACAATACACTTAAATCTAAAAACGAAAAATAAAGTAAAGTAATTTTTTGTACAATATTTTACTAGAGATGTTTGACTTGTAAATTTATGTGTGTTATTGGGGTCACCACATATATATTATTTATGTATATATATACATTTTAATAAATATTTATGGGGCTAAGAAATCAATTTTGTAATTTTTGCATTAAAATAATTCCTAGAGGGGCATTCGAAACGTAATTTTCATTGAACACAGCCACTCAACAAACGGCTGCTTTGTTTTCCTTTTGATGTGACTGACTCATTTTTTTCAGCAATCAAGCAAACAAAATAAATGAGCAAGGATTATATTTTTCAAAAATTTTGTGAAAGTTTTTGTGTAATATTAACATTAAGCCATTCAGCATAGTGTTTTTATGTTCTTATAATACGCTCAAATATTATCTGATCAAAAAACAGAAACAAAAAAAAGCTAATAAGAATAACATCGACCTCGCATCGATTTTCTGCAAATCGTTTGAGGAATCAATTTTATTGTATTGTGGAAAGTGTGAAAATTAAATAAAATGCAGCAAACAGTCGTTGTGGCAGCCTGCATAGTGCTCTTTGGCATGGTGTGGCCATGTTTAGGTAGCGATATTAGTGGTCAAGTTTTTGGTGATCTTCAGGAAGGCATTGTGGCTGCTTTTGGGGACTTTAACTCAGATGAACTCACCGATGTTTTTGTTATAAGAAATCAAGCAACAACGCTGCAAATACTCTACGGTACAATTTATTTATCTAAATAAACATTTTTGACATTATCTACTTTTCTTTTACCTGAATTTCAAAGGTGCTGACACAGAGCCTCTGCTGCGTTTTGGTCCCAACTGCGTTTACGAAAACCATGAAATCAGTAGTATTGTGCCTGGCGACTTTGATGGTGACGCTTTAATGGATGTGCTTGTTACACTGCGCCCTAAATGGGGCTCAGATAGAGACAAAGATATTTACAGCGTATACATCAACTGGGGCGGCAATGATGTGCTAAATTGCTCACAGGAAACTGATCCGCCAGTGCTTAAGACCAAAGGTGAACCGTTGGCCATTGACTATAATCGCGACATGATCATCGATTTATTCGGTGTGCACGTAGATGATGAAGCGCGTATGTTTTGGATATTTCAAAAGACACGCGGCCCTCCTTTAGAGGTGCGTCAGGCCCCACCAGCTGGCAGTGAAACGTTCACCTCTAAAATGGCTATACCCAATGCAAATGCTTACCTAGACTTAAATGATGACTTCACGGCAGATCTCTTTCTGCAAACGGATAAAGTCTACGAAATATGGCATGGACGCACAGTGGATACAATGGAAGGTTTTACTTTCAATAGCACCATCGATTTGTCCATCATTGGCTCCCCCGAATACACTGTGGGTCAGGCAATTTTCCTTGATTTTGAGCTGGAGGGTCTAGAGAATATTATACTGCCAGTTTGCTTTCGCAAGGACTGTTCGAATTCAACCATACTAGTGCATGATGGTCATAAATTCCGTGATGTGCATGTGAATTTTAAGGATCCGCAAGGAACTTTATGGGGCTTTGTTAAACCTGTCGAAACGGATGTTTATCTCAAGACGATAACAGCGCGCGGTGGTGACTACAACATGGATGGCTATCCAGATTTGATTGTAACTTTGCAGACAATAGGTGGTCCACTGCGCATGCAAACTTTTTTGCTGGAAAATGTGCCGTGCAAGATGTGCAACAAGCCACTGAAACGTACCTTTGAGGTGAAATGGAACGCCTTATATCCGATGGGTAATGATACTGTGGCCGGTGCATTCTTCGATTTCTATCAAGATGGTGAGCTTAGCACGAATCGTATATTATTTTTAGTTTTTATTAAATGACCACTCTTTTTCATAGGTGTACTCGATGTTATTCTCATTGAGAAAACCAAAAAGGGCAAATATCGTCCACGCGCCTTCCGTAACACGCTCGACTATGATGCAAATTTTGTTAAAGTTATCGTGCTCACGGGTCTGATAAACAAAAAGAATCCAACCCAATTAACGCCACTCGGACGCAAGAAACGCACCTATGGCACCAATTTACCTGGTCCACGTATAACCTACTCAACAACTACTCAAGATGGTGACATGCAACGTGGTTCTAGCGTACAGCTACCACAGTCTTCATATTTTGCTCTGCAGTTGCCCTACACTATTTTTGGCTTGGGTCGCACGCCCAACTTTGTTGATTCGCTGACTGTAGGCTTGGGCAATAAATATCGCACCTGGACTCAATTGATACCAAATTCACAGATTATTGTTGTACCCAAACCGATAGAGGAGCCGCAACGCTGGAAGGCACAACTTTTTGTTACACCCTCAAAACTGATTCTCATGAGTGTAGTGGCGCTCGGCGGTACATGTTTGGTGATTATTTTGATTATATTGGTTTTGTACATCAAAGAAAAACGCGAGGATAAACTGGAGAAACTGCAGGAAGCGCATCGTTTTCATTTTGATGCCATGTAAAAGTGTTCGCAGCTTCTTAAATTCTCTCTATGCCGCAACTGTTTTCTGCTATGGAAAGTGATATTTTTTTTTTCTTTACTTTCACGATTTAATTTATTAATAATGATAACTAACCATTTAAAATTTAATTCAAGTTTGAAAACATTAAAACTGTACTAAACATTAAATGTTTAAAACATGAAATTTTCATGTTTATTAAACTAATAAATATTTAAATGTAAAAAAAACGCAAGTATATGGGCAATATTTTGAGAAAATTACTCTCATGAGAAAGCGACACTGTTCCTAACCAGGTTTCACAACCGTACATGGGAAACTTTGATCTCGTGTTTAGAGACAAGTTTAAAATCACAAATATTGCGGTACTGAGAGACGAAGCCTTAACAGCCTCCACGAGAATGTTATCAGCATACATGTCTCCGATCTCCAGAGTAGCATACATGTCTCAGATCGCACGCAAGATAGGAAATCATTTCGTCTTAAATATGATTTCATATTAAAAAGACCGGAAAGTTTGTTCTTTCCTGAGAGAGATCTTTTCCAGGATTTGTCTTAGAGTTAATACCTGATCAACGATGGATTTTCTTGACCTGAACCCAAGCATATAAGATCCAATCTTACCTTGTTTACAATGAGCGTCGACCTTTCACATAATCGATAACTTATGTCTAATATGGGTATTATATAGGCTCACCCAAGGGTTTGTAGGTTTGACAAGACACACTGAGTTTCCAATTATTATCAATGCACTCTTTCGACCATATTCATTATAAGAGCTCGTAAATTCACTTTATCAGAGCTTCTCGGCTGGGTTGTTAAGCAGAGCTACAGTTGTTTTAACTTCATTCTTCAAAGCCGGGTAGTGAAACCATAACGCTGTCATCCGTAATCGGGGTAGCCGGGATATCATCTCTAATGGTGGGAGTATTGCCAGAGCGGCTTCTCAGCAGAGTTGTAAAAGAATGCAATCATTTTGTATTGCAATCAGTGAGTTGACTAAAATTTTTAAATCATTTCTGATTGCCAATGGCTTCAACACAAGAAATCCTAAGATTATTTTGAGTTATTGAATGCATCCAGAAAAATTTAAGTTGATGCTGATTTCATAAAATTGTATATCACAGTCATGACTGAAAAACTAATTAAAGATTGCATTTACTAATACTTTGAAGTCTTTGAAGTCAATTTGAAATCATTGAAGTCATACGATTGCAATCTTTCAAAATAAATTAAATTATGACCGAGATAAATCATTAAAGCCATTGAAATTTGAAACAATTTCAACGAGAGTTTACATTTGAATCATCTGAAAATACTGCGCGGATCCCTTCAGCTCCATCTTTTGAAATTATAGAATATATTGGGAATCTTACACAGTTCCAGAATCAAGATGAGAATCTTACACAGTGTGACAACTAAATAACCGAACTTTTTATATATAGAGTAAAAAAAAACATTGTATTATGTTTGGAAATTATTATTTATTCAAAGTAGGTTTCATTAGAGTCAATACAACGTTTGGCACGATCAACTAATGCATGCATCGAATTTTTATATCGAATTCCGGGATGTGCTTTACCGCATGTTTATGTATTCCGAAAAGAGTACTTTCCTTCGTGTGGGACACAATAAGCAATACATTTTTTCATATCAAAAAGTATTGCTGCTCGTTTCTCTCACGAACGCGAGTGCTTAATTCGTATTACATAAACATGCGATTCGTGTCTGCGACTAATCACCGTAAAACGCTCCCTTCATTGCAGTTTTCAGTTTCGGGAACATAAAATAGTAGCATGGTGATAGATCGGGTGAATACGGAGGGTGGTGTATGACCAGATCTGTTTTTTTTCAGATGTAAAAGATAATGTAAAACTTCTAAATAATAATCACCAATGATAATTTGACCTTCTGGAACATATTCCTTGTGGATAATACCCTTCGAATCGAAGAAAATGATCAAAATTACCTTGATTCTGCAAAAACGCAATTTGTAAGGTTTCGGTTCGCCTTTCAACTGCCATTGTGCAGATTGACGCTTAGTTTCAGGGTCATATTTAAAGCACCATGTTTCATCACAAGTTATGATCGAATCAAGAAAATCTGGATCGTTTTCAGCTGTTGAAATGATATCTTTACAATGCTCTACACGAGCGTTTTTTTGGTGCTCATTCAATTCGTGTGGAACAAATTGCGCACAGACCTTCTTTTACCCAAATCTTTAGTTAGAATTTGAGGAACAGTCTCTCTTTTTGATCCTAACTCCTCAGCCAACATTTTCACAGTAAAATTCCCATTGACAGCAGTGATTACATGGATTTTTTGCACCAGTTCATCACAATTTTTGTTCTCTGGACGTCCGCTTCTTTGATCGTCGTTCAATTGCTTACGGACACCTTTGAATCGTTGAAACCATGTATAAACTTGTGTAAGAGATATAGTACAATCATCACTATGAACTTTTTTCATCAGTTTGTATGTCTCAGCGAATTTCTTTCCAAGTTTAAAACAAAATTTAATATTTGCTCTTTGTTCCGTTACGTTTTTACTAGTAAACATAAAAAAACTATTGTCATTAAAACGCGTGCAATTTTATAACCTCTGAACCAATTTGCATGAACTTAGGTGCATTTGAAAGAGGATAGATGTACTATCTGTCTAACAACGTATATGTTCAATTGATAGCGCTACGTTTTCTATGATTTAAATTAAAAGTTCGGTTATTTAATTGTCACAACGTGTATATCGAAATTTGCAAAAAATTTCACTAGAGTTTTCGCTCAAATCATTTAAGAGTGGGGCACCAGCAGCTCAATATTCGAAAACATTAGAATATATATGGCCACGATAATCTGGCTTGAGTCTTGTAAAAGAATCTGCAAACAATCTTTACTATAGTATTTTTGCTTTAACCCTCCGATGAGTGAGAAGGTCCCTAGGGACCTTTTTGCCTTTTCAAACTGAAATTACTCATACTTCGGCCACTACAACCCCCCCCCCCAAAGTTACTCTGTATTCCAAGAGTATTTTGTTGCGCATCTTTTGGAAAAAAAATCAAGCCGATCGGATCATTACTTTAGGAGTTATTTAGTGAGAATAGTACGCGGACGTGTGAATAGGTCCGTATGGACCTTGTACTGAATTTCACTAATAAATGCATGTTTTTGGGCATCATTATAATTTTTTTATTGTTTCAACACATAATTTACTTGTTCTGAACACAAAGACCTAAACTCAAAGACATTAGGGATGATGGTTAAAACAAAAAATTCTAAGAAAAATTCCAAGACATGAACTTTATTGCTTTCAAGGAAAGGCACAATATTCTAATTTTATACTACTAGCAATAAACCAGTTCTTAGAATTTTTTGTTCTTAGTATTTTGTTCTTAGTATTTTTGTTCTTAGAATTTTTTCTTAGAATTTTTTGTTTTTATCATCATCCCTAATGCCTTTGAGTTTAGGTAGACGTACGAAAGAGTATAAAAGAAGTTGTAGTTTCGTAAACCAAATCAGTCAAAGTTTAGACAGCGAAGAGTAAGAGTGTGTGATAGAAACAAAAATATAAATATGGCAGATGCAAGTAATTTGGACGTTGCTGAAATTGTTGTACGCCGTAGTACACGTTACCAGCAAATGACTGCGGATGAAAGGCGTGCAGCTGATAGTAGATTTGCTGATTTTATGGACGAAGACATGGATGAAGAAATTGATATTGCTGCAATTGATAATTATGAAGTTGAGGATGATGAAGATCGCACATACCAACCTGCTGAAGAGTCAGATGCCGAAACTGAAGGATACGTCGAGCTAAATGAAGATACTGATGACGACGATGATGAAGAGGACGAAAATGATGGACAGGAAACTAATGAAAGTTACTATATTGGTAAAGATGGCACCCAATGGAATAAAAAAGCACCACCAACATCACGCACTCGTAATCATAACGTGGTCGACTTCACAAGAAAGAAACCAGGACCAACAGGAAATATACACGACCCCTATACAATAATGCGTTCAATCATGACAGAGGAAATAATACACTTAGTGCTACGTGAAACAAATCGTAAAGGCAGGGAGGTTACAGCTGCATGGAATTTGGCGAATCCCACGAAGAAAAAGGAGTGGAAGCCAGTGGCAGTGAAAGAGTTTGACGCCTTTGTAGCTATTCTTTTGTATGCTGGACTCACAAGATCAAACCATGAACCAGCTATGGAATTATGGGGCGCGACGCGTTGCCCAATATACAAAGCTGCGTTGTCGTACGATCGCTTCATGTGTATAAAGCAATTTATTCGATTCGACAATGGAAATACTCGACAACAGCGACTCATCAACAGCAAAACTGCGGCTATTGACGATATTTGGCAAATGTTGCAACATAACTTGGCAGCAGCTTACACTCCTCATGAAGCACTAACAGTTGATGAGCAGTTGTTCCCTTACAGAGGCCGCACCCGCTTCACACAATATATTCCGTCAAAGCCAGCTAAGTATGGTTTGAAAGTATGGTGGTTATGCGACTCACAGAGTTATTATCCTGTGAAGGGAATGGTATATTCTGGAAAACGGCCAAACCAACAACGGGAGATAACCCAAGGGCAGAACGTAGTGCTGGATCTTGTGGAAAAATATTTAGATGCTGGCCGTACTATACACGCGGATAATTTCTTTACCACTCTTGACTTGGCGCGTATTTTGTTGAGGAGGAAGACCGCATATGTTGGTACAGTGCGCTACAACAAAACATTCATTCCACAGGAGTTCAAGAAGAACCCGAAGCGCACCATCAATAGTACATTATTTGGGTTCAACGAAGGGGATATAGCGTTATGTTCATACGTGCCGAAAAAAAATAAAGTGGTGAACGTGCTCTCCACAATGCACTACACCTGCCTCGTTGACGAGCAAACCGAGAAGCGGAAGCCCTATGCCATATTAGATTACAACGCCAACAAATGCGCCGTTGATACCATGGATCAAATGCTAACAAACCGATGGCATGTTTTATAATATGCTGGACGTCGCTGCATTTGCTGCTTTTACGATTTACAACGAAATGAAGCCTATAAAAAGGAGTGACAGACGGCGGTCGTTCTTGTTACTGCTAACGAAACAATTGGCCACACCAAATATCGAAGAACGTGCCCTGAACAACCATATAACCTCATATCCAAGGATACGCAATGCGATGGAAGCATTCGATGTCAGGGTAAGAAAAACATCTTCAAATTCAAGAATAGAATATATATTTGTTTGTTTTTTATTTTTCTTTTCATTTCAGGTATTACCAAGACCGATGGAAGGCAATGCACCGTCGTTTGCGGCTAGGTCAAGTAGACCGTCATGTCGCCTTTGCCGTTCTGAGAACGGGCGGCAGCGGAAAACGCGGGCACACTGCTTCGGCTGCGGCAACGCTGTTTGCGGAGAACATAGCACACTTTTACATCGCTGCAACACTTGCGCACAGGGCGGGGGACAAGAAGTACACGCTCAACAACAATAATTTTTAAACTTTTTTATAATAGTCTTAAGAAAATTCAAGCAAAAAAAAAAAAAAAATTAAAAAAATTATTTTTGTATGTAGAATTTAGTTATAAACAATAAAAACAAAAAAAATTAAAAAAAAAAATTTTTATATGAAAAAAACATGATTTACAAAAAAGGTCCGTAGGGACCTTTTCACACGGCCGTGAAGTTCAGAACTGTCACTCATCGGAGGGTTAAAAGCACTGGAAGTAATGCAGGATCTCTCGTAAACTGAAGGAAACATTTTTTTTTTGCCTCCAGAAAAATGTTCGGGGACCCATCGAGCATTTAACCAATCCGACTCTTTAAATATTTTAAAACACGTTTCGAATGCAGCAAATGTAAAAATGCTGATTCCCACACCCCAATGTTTGGAGTGAACGTGAATACGCTGGAGCATAAAACAAGATCGACATCAACTTTTGGAATTTTATAGTTTGTTTTATGCTGGCTGTCTTTGAACATTTCCAGGTTTAAAACTCGATGCAACTTCAAATTTCCAAATGTTGTCGAATTGGAACTAATTTTTTTAATTCTCTATCATTTGCAAATGAACATTTCCAACTTTGCTACTTAAGTGCTGAAAATTTAAATAAAGTGCTTTAAAACATTAGATTACGTTTAGTTTATATGAATTACCTGATAGAAATAAGCTTTACTTTTCATCTGATAATTTTTTTCAATATAAGTAATTTTATTTGCATGTTTCTCTTTTTTTTTTTTATTTATAAATAAGTTTTTATATTATCTTCTTCTGTTTAAAATGATGAATACTTAAACAAGCTGTGTATTGATCATCTGTTTAAAAATATGATGAGAAAAAAAAACACAAATTAAAAAGTATACAATTACTATGATTTATAATATTTTAAAAAAATAAGATCCTAACAGCTAGTTTTATATTTAAAGTTAAAATTTCATATTTGTATTTATTGGTTGCCAATTCTAATTGAAAGTTGTTTGTTTTTTACTTTAATATTATGTGAGTGTTTATTTGTTTTCTTTATTTGAGTGGGTAAATTTATACATTTTGTATAGTAGATAATTTTTTTTTTATATTTTGACATTGTAGATTTTTATTTGTTTGCTTAAAAAAATAACTTATTTTTTTGTTTTTTAATTTTATTTTTATTTTTGTTATTATTTATGCTAAATTTCTTGTGATATACATTGCTAATGTTTTTAAATAATTGCGCCCAAAAATATGCCAACACATAGAAGTGGAACAGCAGGGTTGTGTTAAAAATTTTTTTTTTTCTTTCTTTCTTTTTGTTTTATTCATATATATTAAAGCATTAATTTTAAGTTTTTGTAGTGCGGATTGATTGTTGTTGTTGCTGTTGTTGATTTTTGTTGTTGGAAATCAATAAATAGTTCGTTGGTACTGAGTTGAAATTGAGGAAGGAGAGCACTAAAGCGGTTAAAAAAATAAAAATAGAAACAAATATAAATAAGAGCTAAGAATAACAACAATAGACTAAGATAGAATATCGTTGAGTAAAAGTAAAAAATGGCATAAAACTAGAATGCATTGCATTATTAAAAAAAAGTCTTATTGCATTAAAAAAAAAATAAGGTTACACAGTTACCTAAAAAAAATATTTATGTAAAAATGTATAAAAAAATAAAAACGAAAGCCCTTGAAAGGACTTTGACCGAGCTTCTTATGATCAATTGTATGTATATTGTAATTGATGTATAATAAAATTGGTGCCGGCCGTTTATACTTTTGACCGTCTCAGAATTTCTGATCTCAATAGGTATATTCAAACATTTTTCGGATGTATTGTCCCTATCTGGTCGAAAGGTTTAAACTAAAAAGGGGCTGTATTAAGGGTTAAACAACAAATTGAACGACTGAAATAAACAGCTTATTTATACTGCAAGCCGGCCTCAAGTTTAAAAACTTTAGAGATTTCAATTTCACTCTTTATTTTACCGTATTTATGATGGTTTGTAGCTTAGATGACATGATTCAACATTATGTAGTTGAACACTACACTATCAATCCAATTGCAAACTTTTGGGACATTCTGTTTACGAAAATGTTCCTTCTCCCATCAATAGAACTCTAAAAAATCAGATTTTGCAGTGATTTTCAACCTGTTACTTCTGTGCTACTCAAACTTTTTACGTTTACATTAACGACTTTTCATTGCTTATCAAACGATTGATACGATCCAATGCTTCTTAAACTTGCTTTTCTAAAAACATTACGAATTTCCCAAAAACACATAGATATGAAAATGAGTATTAGGAAATTATTGAGTGTACAAAAAGTTTTGGGGTTTGGAGTTGAGACCTGATCTATCGCCGACATAAAAAAACCTAAAAAAAGGGTTCTATATAGAAGAGCATATAGAGCATAAAGAGCTATGAAAGGAGTTGAGCATTATGCATTTCATTATCCTGTCCTCTTAATGAAGTTGTTGGTTGTGAGCCAACTTCATTTGAGCTTTTGACCTTTTTGCCGTTGACGTTGAAGAGCTTCAGCTGATGGAACCCTTGCCCGGGTGAGTCTCATAATGGCTGTGGTTTGTGTAAATCGCTTGCACTGGTCTAGAGTGACTGGCAGAAGTCACGCTTAGTACGACCGGGCTGGTACAGCCAGATATTTAAGATGTGTTTCGATTTGCACCATTAAGTGACATGAAGGTACCAACAACTGCATGTTAACTGGTACTAATGAATTCAATATTAAAGCGTTCATATATTTCATGAATTTTGTATTTGGTTCAAGTGGCAGTTTATATGGTATCCAATTAAACTAGTGTGGTTCCATATTGATTTCTAAATTAGGGCGCTTTCCACGACAGTTTTCCTGAAGTTGACACCAAGTACGTTTGCTTTTCTAGATGTCATATTCAACCCTTCAACTTATTTGCACGGACCCGTATCCACGTTTCCAGTCTGTGCAGCATGGGTATTTTATTTACGTACCGAAAGTGTGTTGGTAAAGTATTGTTTGCAGCTTCATGAACCAGAGAGACTCCTTGGCCAAGGGTCTTAGTAGAATTAAGCCGCAAAAGCAGGGTTCTGCTATAAACACAAAAGGATTGTTAAAGCGTCTCCAAAGTTTCCTTGACGAATTTTGTAATATGTGGCCGAGCATTACGGTGCTTAAAGATCACTTTGTCATGTCATTTAATATATTGGCTACATTTCAGCTTTAATGCTCGGCTCAATTGCATCAATTGTTGTTGGTAACGTTCCCCAGTGATGGTTTCGTTAGGCTGGAGTAGCTAATAGTAGATCACTCCGAGCATATACCACCAGATGTTCAAGTTGATGCATGGCCGGGCTTACACCTTACCAAAACACAATTCGTTGCAGAGAATTTTGCCTTTGAAGCAGTCGGTCGCACGTGAAAAAGCCCGTCCCGCAAATTGTGTTTTGTTGACACAAAGATTAGAGCATGTTTAGACATGGTTAGAGAGCAACGAAAGTATGTTTTTAACACTTCAGCCATGGTTGAATTATAACGTTGTCGCAAGGGTGTGAGAGCGAGTGCAAATCGTAGTTGACAGCTTATAGAAAATCTGAAAATACTCTCTTTTTCACCCGTTTTTCTTTCGTATTCATTCGCAAAATTAGCTCATTTTGACAATTATGGGTACTGATAAGAAGTGCGCTCAGCCCTGTGAGAACCTTATAATTCAACCATGACTTCAGCGAAATGATACATACTGATTTTTAGGGGGAAATGATAACACTTTGATATGAATATTGTATATAAGGTGGTCCGATGTGATTTAATAATAGTAACGCAATCTTTTATAAATCCCTCAAAACTAATTTGTGCACCCGAAAATTTAAATTAAGTCGCCCCACAGTGCCGCACATCCGTACCAAAGAACTCAGACACACAAATTCCAAGTATCAGGCACAATTTTATTTATTAAAAGTTACGAGCTACGAAAAACAGCGTTGTTCCCGATGTTTTAACTGAAATTTACCTGAGATTTTACTTGCATTTCGTAGAATATTTACCGAAACAGTATCGTAACAGGTCTGCGTCTTATCTGTAATGTACCCGAAAATATATGATGTTTTAACTTAAAATTTTAAAATTTACCGAAAAGTGTTCAAAAACGACCGACTATATTCAGACACATTAAAATGACGAGTGCCCGAAAGGTCTTCGTTCGTACACTGTGACTAACCAAGGTATTACAGACCTAGCACTTCTTTCGGTGCATGTGTCGGACTCGGGCACCGGACGCATATGGGAAAATCCCAGCGTGTCGGACGTTACATTCGGATGCTTCTTTTAAAAATGTTCATACAATCCAGAGATATATTTGGGATGGAGGTATAGTAAAAAAATAAAACACTTTTTATTCAACTCAAATTTATAACAAAATTTTTAATAGCATTAACCTTTCGCGAACTTATGCCCTGCCTGGTCAGGTTTAAGAGCTTAGAGCTTGAAAGACCAAATTGAAGATCAAAACTTATATTTTATTTATATTTTCACGATAAAGATTAATTCTATAAATTCACGTTTTAGTACTAAATTAAGATGGAATCATAAGAATGATTTTTTTTTTTTAAAACTGTGCCTCTATAGTGTCCTCTATATAAAAATTATTTTTACCAGTTTTTGATTCGGGGATGTGATGTAATCGAATCCGTCATTTAAAGACGTAGTTAAAGAAGAGTTTTCATCGCACAAATTAATAATCAAAAGATTTCATTTTCCAAATATGACTTAACAAAATAAGACATAATATTTTGAAAATTTTTTTATGCGCAACATGTATAACGTTGAAAATGACAACTTATTTCTAGTTATGGAAATTTTTTTTGCGCTAAGCAAAGTTAGATCTACGCTACAAAATACGGCTCAGTACTGTTCAATTTTGTTGGCGGTTTATTTAATATGATTTATAGAGAAATTTAAATAATGAAAATGTTTGGCTTGTTTGAAATGTATTGTTTTTTTTACAGAAAATGTGCACGTGCTGTCTTAAGTTTTGACTAAATTTTGTCAAGTTACTACAAGAGCGAGACCTAATTGAACTGTTGTGTTTAGAAAAAGATTTCGTTTTATTTTTATTTTCAGATTGTTTAAACCTTAAGAGTTTGCTTTTTTTAATAAAGTGATTTTGAGTGTTTTTCTTTTTAATTAGTTGTTGTTTTTTTATGGCATGATTTTTTTAATGTTTGAGTTGGTTGCATTTTTATTTGTTAGAATTTTATAATTATTTGAATTTTTACTTGTTTCAATTATTCTTTTTTAACTTGTTTGTATTTTTTGTTTAATTGTATTTTTTTTTTGTGAATTTTTCTTTACTTGTTTGGTTTTTGGTTTAGTTTCTTTGTTTACATAAAAATTTGTGACTCCAGACTTAAATCTAATTGGAGTTGTTGTTTTGCTGCTTATTGTAGTTGTTTACGCATTGTTTTTTTTTATAACTATTGCTTTTTACTTTAAATTTTAAACTATGTTAAATTTTACAAACTCTTTTACTCTCTCTCTCTCTCTCTTTCTCTCTCGCGCTATATCAATCACTCGCACGTATTAATTATTTTTATTTTAGCATCATACTCTTAATTTAATGCTCTCATTTGCTGTTTATGATTTCGTTTTTGTAACAGCTATTGTTCCAACACTTACACACTTCTTTTTTTTTCTTCTTCTTTTTAACTCATGCATTTGGCTGCGTTGAACGTAGAGCTCAGCTCTTAGTTATTTTGTTGCATCCAACATGATTATGACGTTTCTCCTTTACCACTATCATCAGCCGATTCGTCGGCTGCACCATTTTTCTTGGCATTTTTCAGCTCATCATGTTCGTCATCATCATCATTGTCGTCATCGTCATCCTCCTCGTCGTCATCATCATCCTCATCGTCTGTTTGCAAATCATCCTCTGTCTCTAGATCAAAATCATCATCATAGAAATTACTATCGAGCGCCGGTTCGGCTGGTGATTTACGGGCTGGTTTAATGCAATAGTCCTCAAGTGTCATGGGTACAACAATACCCTCTTTCTTGGCGTCAGCATTTGCGGCCAAGGCTTGCTTGCGTATAATATTCGGATACTCGTTATCTTTGCCCTAAAAAAAGTTAGAAAAATATGTAAATTTTTGAATCTCAATAACTGCGTCTCTTCTCACCTGTGATTCCCTCCATCTGCGATACATAACCGAGGCATCTACATTTGCTGGCGAGTATGTGTTGGGCTCATTTAGCAGCGAGATAACGGACAGCAAGATCGTGCGCACATTCTGTGTAGGATTCCATCGTTCACATGGCAATTCACCACTTTGTGGATCATCTACCGGTGGATGTAATATAGAAATGCAGAGATCGCCATTTTCATAGACATTCGGATGCCAGACTTTTGTGAGAAAACGTATGGAAGGCGGCGAGTAAGGATAATCATGCGGGAATTTCATGTGCGCCTTAAAATAGCCACCCTGATAGAGTGTATCGGGTGGTCCAAATATGGCCACTTCCCATTCAAAGAGATTAGATTCGTTTAAAAGTTTGACACGGAAGCCCTCTACTGGTTCCTCTTGCAGGGATTTGTATTCGAGTGCTAAAGCACGAACTGCAGAGCTGTTGGGTGTTGAGGCTAATGCTGCTGATGTTGACATTTGTTGTTATTGTTGTAGTTATTGTTTTGTGAAGCGTGTGTAACGAGTGAAGAGGAACAAATTTTCTTGGAATTGTTTGGACTTGCTTATTTTTTGTTGTTGTTGGTGTTGTTTTGTGTGATCGGTTTCAACGGAATGAATACTGAAAATATACAAATAAAATAAAGAAATTGTTAATGTAAGCACAATATGCAAATTTTATTTGTTTCAACTTATTACAGATTTTTCACTGAATATTGGCTGTTATAATAGTCAGGGCCATATTGTAAACAGAAAAAAACACAACTCAGTTATATAAATTTCAGCCTTTTATGTTGCAACAAGATTTATGTATTTAATTCCAACCAAAACGCTTTATTCTGTGAAATTTTAAAGAAAAAATAAGCAGTGGGGGGACTACCGACCGAAGTAAAAACTTAAAGCTATGAAAAACTAAAAGCTAAGAAATAATAGTGTTTTTTTTAACTTTTAAATAATTTGTATAAATATGAGCTGGTCTTATTATTATTTGCCCTTCAACAATATATATATATTCAATATATATATATATATATAAAATTGTAAAAAAAACAAATCTGTACATGAAATATTTTTTTTAAATTCCTTTTGCGATGATGGACATTTTGAATGACGCTGAGCCCGAAAATCGCATTTTTAAAATATTTGTCTGTCTGTCTGTTAAAGCATCACGCGAAAGCCACTGGGTGGATTTAAATGAAACTTGACATCTAGGTTCCTTATATCCCCGGTCAACATATTATCCAGTCAAAAAGGTTGGACCCGGTAGGGGGCGCTGTGATCGGGTTCCAGGCATTCTTTTTTAGCTTATCTCCGAAACCGTTCATCCGATTTGCATGAAAATTTGTGTATATAGGTTTTCGAATATAGAAAGAGCTTTGGCGGTTTTTTTTTTTGTTCGAAAACCAGAGGGCGCTATTGTACATGTACTGTAAAAAAGCTCCAAACCACGCATCCGATAAGTATGATTTTTATGGGAGGTTTTCGGGTGCAGTGAGTTTTTTGCGCTATGTATTGAACACTAGAGGACGCTGTACTACAAAATACGGTAAGGCGTAGCAAAGCGCGAAGGGTGATATATCTTATTTTCTTTTTGTGTATGTTTTTATATTCAACATTCTTATTTTCACATATCAGGACAGCTGATGCCAAATTCTGCTGTATTTGTGTTAGCATCAACACATGCGCAAGTCCATTGCGTCGTACGTTGGGGTTGTTTTGAAATTTCAATTTCCAGAAAAGAAATTGTCAAAAACGTGGTAAGAATTGAAGGTACATAAAAATAACGCATAAAAGAATTCTTGACTATAAAAATTTCTGTAAATATGACCTAACCTAATATTGGTTAAGCTAATCTCTAACGAACAGGCTACAACTTGCATTTTTCTATTTAATGTACGTAAATATTTAGTACATATTTACTTTAGTACGTATTTATTTTCAAAATTTCTTAAGGATAATTAATTTCAAAAATTTACCGTTAATCACTCATAGCATTAATTTCAAAACAATAGAAATTCTTGGTAAAATTAATTTTTGAACTTATCAGTGTTACCTGCTGCAAGAAAATGATTAGAAATTTAAAGTTTTGACTTTCGATGCAAGTTGCTCTGCTGTTTTTGAGTACAGTTAACTCAATTCTTTTTTTTGTCTGAAACGGCAATAAAAGTTCTTTATTTAAATAATAATAGCAGTTAGTTAGGCCTTTATATTTTTTTAATTTTTGTTCAAGAAAGGTCCATTGTATTTAAAAGTTTTCTTAAAAAATGACGCAAAAGTTTATGTTGCAAAAATAATTGAAATTCAAAATTGCATTTTTGACTCATTTTCATTGGCACATTAAACGCTACAGTAACATTACAACACGAGGTCAAAAGAGAGCATTTATGTATGAGAAAATTTACATAAATAATTGCCAATATTCGTTTTTGCTCTGATATTTTCAAAAATGTCCAATCTATCGAATAATACGTAAAATTTAAAAATATACTTTTGCAAGTGATCACGTTCACATACATCATGATTTCCTAACTTTCTCATCATTTTTAGGTGTTGAATCTACAGTTTGCTTATTTTGCCGAAGTAACCGGTTTGAAAGATGCACGCAACATTCATTCAATAGTTTGTGAAAGTTTTTTCAAATCGACGAATGAATTAAAAAATTATTTATATCAACTCCCGAGTAAAGCCGGGTATTCAGCTAGTCATTAATAAATATAACTCGATGCTTGCCTTCCTAATAAGAAACTCAGAGGGTTTAAATGATCTCTACATCCTCAAATCTTTGTTTTTCTCACTAGTTCGGCCCCATGTTGAATACTGCTCAGTCCTATGGAAACCAACTTCTCTCACCCAAACGCTGCCAGTTGAAAGAATCCAAAAAACTTTACAAGATATGTGATATCTAAACTCAACTGCAACATGCATCAGCCTCTATTATACTCTACCAGAAGATGTGCCTTAATTGATATCTGTTCCCTTAAATCAAGACGTCAGATGTAGTCCATCACTTTTATCTGTGACCTGGTCCTTCATCATATCCAATGTCCTACTCTACTCGGTATGCTTGATTTTGTAACCCCGCCTCGCTAGCTCCGTAGCCAGTTAATCTTTCGCGTTCCTTTTCACAGATCAGAATATGCTCGAAATGAGCCAATTACGCGTTGCACTATAGAAGTTAACAGGGTTTTGCCAATGATTAACATTTTTGACTCAACCTCAAGAGCTCAATTCAAAATCAATCTTAATCTTCTTCAAGTTTTCCGTGTTACTTACCGTTGCTTACTTTCGGTCGTCTTTATTGCCTTCCTCGAAAAAACATTTTAGTCTAATTCTCTGTAAGTTAATTGTATCTGATTCGTCCAAACTTTTTATTCTATTTGTTACTGGTAATGTGATTTTATTGTTAGATGTAATCGATCCAATGCTTGCAATGTAACATATAATCTTTCTTCTACTTAATTCGTATTCATTGTAAATAATGTTTAATATTATCCATAGTAGTCTGTAAGAGGTACTGTTCTCTGATTGATGAAATAAATAAATAAATAATTTTAAGCCTTTGTTGTTTCTAGTTCCTTTCAACCCTACAAGTGTATAGTGCGCTAACCACGCTTATTGTCCATGTATTTCTAATTCCATCGGCACTTTTTACTTCAGTCCAGTTGGCTTCGTTTTAAATAGTTTTCACCACGTCAGCTTAGGAAAGTCAGGTTTTCAACCTGCCTGAGTCAGAGGGTTAGACTGCATGGAGTATCTTCGGTCGTATGTGCCCTCGGCTATTAAAATGTTTGCTCGAATAGTTCTTCTCTAGAAATTTTGTATTGACAAATATCCTCTACATACTACAGCAATATAAAAGGACCGATTCAACGTTTGGGCTGCTTAGGACTCGTGCCGATAATGTTGTAGTTCCAGATTTTAGAAAACATACCAAAAGCTATTTTAGCCTTTCCTAAGCGCGTGCTTACATTCACATCAGTGTCTCCATCTACTGTGTCGACGCTGGTTAGGTATAGTAAACGATCGAATCGCTCGAACAACTTGTTTGCAATGCATATATTACTTTGGGTGTTGCTGGTGTTATAGACAAGGCAGAGGCACAAGACACAATTGGGATTAAGCCCACTTTATTTGCTTGTGCTTCTGTGTTAAGAACCATTTGGTGCAGGTTTACTTTACTTTGTGTCAAATTCGTCAGAAATTTGACGTTATAAAGATCGCGGCATATGGCACCTACGTACTTTGCTTTTATTATTCTTTAACACACGCTAGATAAAATTTCGATTGATGTCATTGAAAACATTTTCAAAAACAATAAAGTTAACGAAAAGTGGTAATCTACACTCGATACTTCGTTCGATAATGATTCTCAGAGTGATAAATAATATGATTACACAAAATAAACTCGGATGAAAACCAGCTTACCCGTTATCGGATGCTGAGTCGAGAAACTCTCTTTATTAATCTACTTATTATTACCGTTGCCACGATTTTTGCAACTGCACACTAGGTGCCACACTCGGTAATGTTAATTTTAAGTTTCTGAATGGCAAATATTGGTATCCGGCTATTGAAAACATAAACAACATTGAGCAACCTGTGCAATTTTATATGTTTAAACCAATTAATTAATATCATTCCCTACAACTAATTAGCAGAGAACGTAGCTTATATAGTTGTGATTAAAACATTATGTTTCCTGTGGTGCTAGAGTGTGAAACACTTTATTGGTCATCTAAGTTCACATAATATATTGCTCTTTTTGGTCAGTTGGATATTATGATCGAGGTCGTTAATTATTTAAGTTAGTTGATTTGGTCGTGCACCATAAACTTTTTTTAAATAATTCTGCTCGCAAGGGTTTGTTTATAAAAACATTCAATTAAATTTTAAGTGCGATTATCGACTAGCCTCAGATTAAGGACCACTAAATATAAATTTTAACTTGAATAAATTACAAAAAAAAAAAGAAAAACTTGAAAAATATAATATAAGAGATTTATAATATAAGCATTTCAATCAATGCATTTAACATTGCGGATACAGTCAAAATCAGGAAGTCAGCATTCAATAATAGTAATTTTTTGGACATGCATCCAAGCAAAGTAATGAAAAGAAAAGCTTTTTATTAGAAGTCTGGTGGGCGGGCTATTATTAATAAACACAATTATGAGTAATACATATATACATATTTAAACCAGGCAGGGTCAACAACTGTGAGGCGGCGCTGCGTGCAAAATGATAATGCGTATATCGTTCATTACCCCATGCGTCACGGCCTGACTGACCAACTGACTGGGCTTAAACTAGCTTAAACGCCGCCATCTCAGCACTTAAACGAGACCTTGTCCTTGTGCAGCGCTGCTGCAGCAGCCATTGCATGACTGACTGCTTTTCCCATAAACACAAACCAGTTGTATGTGTTCACTAATTTATTAAATTTCATTTTGTTTTTTCTTGTCTCAAATAAAAGTTTATTTGAATCAAAAAATACGAAAAAATTGTTGCAATTATTTGTTAACATCGCTCATTTTGGCCACTTTGAGGTATTCCCACGACAAAACAACAACTTACCACAATCTGGAACTCTTAATTTTTTTAATTTTTCTACTGCTTTCCTCGTCGTCTGTCTGCCCGCCTGACTGATTTCTTGTTTTCTGCTTCTTCGTATTCGCTTTCAAGCACTTCTTTTCACTCGTCTATTTGTTGTTTTGCAATTCTTCTTCACCGTTTCTATTTTTACAAACTAATCATATTTACTTTATTTTTTCTAAGTGTTCCTTTTCTGCATTGAGATAATGCATGAATTTAATGTTTTTTTCAATAATTTATAGGCAAAAATTTTTTTGAATTTTGGTTTAACGCAAAATAAAATCACACAAAAATTTCCGATTTCACTTTAACAAGAATAATGAAAACTCTGCTTATTACTTCATGGCAGCATTGCCAAGCTAAAAGAATAATTAGCATTAAACTTAAAAGTAGGCTTGCACCATTGGTAGAAAGTGACATTTACGAAATTTAATGCAAGCTATTGCGAACTAGTGCAAAAAAAGTAGATATAGGAGAGACTACAGTTTCCTGGGGGCCACAATTTGACAATGTACTCGTGAAGTGCTTTCAATATTAAAAGGAATGACCGATGCTATTTGTTTACGAGTTATCGATTTTTTAAGATAATTTCCTTTTTATAAGATATTCTAAGAAAGTACCTATATTTTTCTTAGTATACAACCGATATTATGGGTTAGGGTATCATTTTTAAGATAATATAATAAGCTTTTAGAAAAAAATTATATAAATGCAATCCGTTAAGTATTTCTCATTTTATAGCTGCTTTATGCAAAATTAAAATATTTGCATTCTTAAAACCGTAATTTTCTCAAAAAATACCGGTATTACACTAAATTGTGTTAATAAATACTGAAGCCTAAAAAATTTGCTGTTATTTGGTATAAAATATAAATGACATTTTTTAATTTTTATGGTGTTTCCTTTAAGGAAAAATGGTTATTCCGCATTTTCCTCCGAATTTTCTTATGCCACCATTACAGTAAACAACTGTTTATGTCCCCATAACTCTATAAGCCCCCAATAGGTTGAAACCTATAAGGAAAACCCCTAGCCCAGGAAGGTTTCGAACTATACTTTTGAAATTCACTGAAAATTCCCATTATTAGATTCATTATTCATTATGATTTTTTATTATCCATCATTATTCATTATTATGATTGAGGCTTTTTGCTTGATGATTCTTTCGACGTATGGATGAATGAAAAGAAACTTTGGTGAAGGCGGATTTTTCATAAAAATATCACCAGCCCTATCGAGGCTCTTGACATCTGCAATGCAACTGCTTTCCGTATTATTCACTAAATCTTACATGTAAGGTATGGATCAGTAAGAAGTTCCATGATATTATACCAGTAGCAGGATTCCCAAACAGTTAACGATAATCGTAGTTGTCGTTATCGGTCTTTGTGCATGCACAGTTTGATAGTAAATGACAGTTTTCACTAGTTAACTACAGCGACAATCGTCGTTAAGGCGTTTGGGAATCCCGCAACTGGTAGCCTTGATAACTGGCTTTTTTCTCAGAGCGCCACCACCAACTGTCAAAATCAATACAAACTTTAACTTGTCATCTGTTTTGCTGCTTATTCTATTTCTTTATTTCGGTGTTTTTGACAACTCCTGATCGTCAACAGAACTGTCACTCCTACCTTGTAATTATTAGATCATGGTAAGGACATAAACGAAGTAACGCTCTTTTTCAACATTACGCCGGTTAAAAATTACTTGCGTTCTACTATGAGCGAAAATTGGCTGAGCGGATTGTTTGCAATTAAATTAAATTTTTGAGAAAAAATTTTAAATTTTTTTTCAAATAAAGGGTGTTTTTTGAGGAAAAAGGAAGGACATTTTTTTCAAATTAAGCACAGAGTAATGAAATGGCCAATATTATCGTTTTATTAGTTCGAAAATTTTATGGCATTTTGTGTTTTGTGACAAAATTCTGAGCATATGAGCACCGCGACTGCGTTTTATGAAGACCATCCCGTCGGTTAAATTTTGCAGCATTTTTTTCAGTATAGCCAACCTTATCTTGCTTATAACGCGCTAATCTTACAGACACATTTCTTGATATGATTCGGTCACCAAAAGTTCACCTCGATAAATTTGGGTTTCACCATTGCTGCGCAAACTGCGCATGCACTATGACCGATAACGACAACTATAATTATCGTTAACTGTTTGGGAATCCTGATACTGACAGTAATCTTATTTTTTATGTAATTTAATCTGGAGAATGTCTTCAGGATTGTTATCACCCAAAATATGGCAATTTTGGTTATTTATGTATCCGTTAAGCCAGAAATATGCTTCATTGCTGAAAATGATTTCACGGTAAAAATGCTCTGTAAGCTTCCCGCACAGAACACAAATTTTTGAAATAAATTTCCTCAATTTGTAAATGTTGTTCTAGTGTAATTCTTTGCATGGTAAATTGTCAAAGTATACTGAACATAAATGTCAACTCATGAGTTTGCTTTGACAACTAGCTTGACAACTATCCCCTTAGGAAATTCTGTACCTCTAAAAAAGTCCTTTATAATCAATCTGCCTTTTATAATCAATTATAGCTTGGCTGCACTTTATGAAAATGCATATCTGGCAAATATCAATTAAACGCAGCTAGAATACAATGTCAAAATCAGATAAACTCGACGCTAACGTCAACGATGCTGTCATCAATTCCACTAGTGGGGAGCAGCTCCAAGCAATGAATGTGCCAACGTACTAAAAAAATAAAACGGGTGTGAAAACAGAAAATAAAACAGCAATAAATTGATATCAATATATGTGCAATTTTCGCTGAACTCGTGTTGAAGTGATGAAAATGTTTCCCAAACTGCGGATATCAAGTTTTCTGATGCAGGTAAGAACTGTTCAAACCCGCTCATTTGTCTCGAGTCCATGCTAAAATTTTTATAAATAAAGTGGACATGATACTAATCGTTATATTTTGTATACATTGCAAGCGCCTGGAACGCATAAAGCAGCAGTGCAGCGGCTGTTTGTTTGGCGTTTTCTATGGTGATGGCACGCTACTGCTCTTGGGTTTCAATGTTGAATCGACCATAGGACAACTGAATTACGAACAAATCCAGCACAAGTTTCCAGCAGAATTGGATCTGTGTGGACTGGTAAAATTTGGCGATTGCAGCGATACAGAAGCGCACCTGAGCAAGATTTTCAAGGATGTAGACATCACAGACAATCCAATATTGCTGCAGTGTGAGCTGGGTACGCTGGTGGGCTTGCGTGCGTCCATATTCATGCACGAAAAGCTGCAAGATATACCCTACGAAGTGATGGAAGCCGAAGAGCTATATCGCGATTTCTGCTTCACGCGTCTGAAGTGCAATTTGAATATCTACACGGAGCAAACGCCGCAGGTCTGGAAATTTGTATTCCTCTTTATAGTAAATTTTTTTTGTTAATTATCAGGCCGTGCATCACGAGATACATGCGCTGCGCAAAAAGCTATCCGGCGGCAGCTTGGCATTCCATGTGGCCACAACGCGCATTTATATTACGAATGCGAACACTCAAGGTGTGTCCAGCATAAACAATGGTGGCACACCCAAACACATCACCAACGATTCATACATCACAGAAGTTGTACAAGCTATAGCAGAGTCGGTGAGCAATAGTGCCGAGGACAACAAAGAGAACACGGCTATGAAGAAATCTAAGGGTCAGTTGATGTGTGTGGCGCCACTCAGCGCCCATTATGGGGCTTTAGGCAGCGAATACGATGTCATCAATATAGATGTGCTAAAGTGCAAGACACGTGAGCGTCCCGTTACCGACAGCCCAACGACAAACAGCACATTCCCTGCCATGAGCATGTGTGTACAACGCGAGGAGCGCAAGATGTGTATACCTCTGGATGTGGAAGCCATGGCGGTTGTGTGTAAGCACACAAAAGTCTCACGTTTGTATGATATATTGATAGAGAGCATTTGCCGCGCCTTACGTCTATTCGAACAGTGCATAGTTGAGCGCCTTGAGGAAACTGAAACGTCGCAGCTCATGGTGCCTCGAAGCTATCACTTCTATCCGCAGGTAAGTCTTGCCATTGGCTTAAGTTAAGCTTTATATTTTTTTCATAATTTTAATTTTTAAAAGGACTTTGGTTACTTCATGTCGTGCGCCTATCTGGATGGCGTTTCTGATGACGTCCCCAGCATGCAGGAAAAACGTAAAAAGTTGCATCGCCACTTTGCCATACCTGTGACGCGACCTTTTTTCCGACGCGCCAATCGCTGCATATTTCGCGATGAACTTAGCGCCGATGAGCCGCTGCTCAATACTCACCTCGGGCTGCGGCCCAGCGGCGTGTTGGATGGCAAGCAGTACCTAGTGCAGGGCAACTATTTTTACTATCATTACATGCAGCAGCAGATGCAGGACAAAGGCTGGGGCTGCGCCTATCGTTCGCTCCAGACAATCTGCTCTTGGTTTCAACTGCAGGGCTACACAGAGCGTGATGTACCCACGCACTTGGAAATACAAAAGTATCTGGTGCGCATAGAAGATAAGCCGCAAAGTTTTGCCGGCTCTACGCAGTGGATAGGCTCAACGGAGGTGAGCATGTGTTTGCAGGGTTTCTTGAATGTCGATTCAAAAATACTACATGTGAGCACAGGTGGTGAGATGGCCACCATAGCCTCCGATTTGGCTATGCATTTCCAAACACAAGGCACGCCCATTATGATAGGTGGTGGCGTTTTGGCACACACCATCATAGGCATAGATTACTGCGTGCAAACGGGTCAACTGAAGTTCCTGATACTCGATCCACACTACACGGGCGCGGAAGATTTGCAGACGATACAGGCGAAGGGATGGTGCGGTTGGAAGGGCGTTGATTTCTGGGACAAGAAGAGCTACTACAACCTATGCATGCCACAACGTCCCATTATGTTCTAGTAGCTGCCGCCGCAGCGGCTTTTTATGTTTTGTAGCATTTATGTTGTAATGTATGGAAAAGTTAAAGTTTTTAGCAATTTTTTTTAATCTTCAAATGTGGTTTGTTTTTTATATGGTTGAATGTTATGAGCTAAATTTTGTTTGTAATTTTTTTTAAACACTATTGGAACAGTTATTGTCATATTTATATATAAGTCTATAACGCAACATTAAAGCAAGATTAAGGTCTATCGGCAAAAAAAATTTCCGTCTTACTTCTTTGCTCCAAAAATAGATCCATAAAAACAACTTCAAAAAGGGAAACATTTTTCAAGAAAACAAAAATACTGGAGAAGTGAACAAGAATGTTTATTTTTTCTGTTTGCTAAAACGTTACTTAACTTTAATTGGAAAATATCGCAGCTTAACCAAAACTTAACCACCACTCTTAGAGTAGCGTTTCCAGAATTTCTTCACGTCGTCGTGCCCGTTCTTGGTCACCACCATAGTGCGCGTGCGCTCGTTCTGCCACACCAACACGTTGATAGACTGCGCATAGTCGCGCAACGTCACAAAATCAGCCTGCGACAGAAACTGATTGTATACTACACCCTCGGTGTAGATGAAACGATTGCGTTCTAGTTCCCACAGCTTGATTTGATCGACAACTGTGGGCGGCAGCGACGATTTTGATTTGATGGCAGTCTCGGTTAGCTTCATGTTGGGATGGGCGTATTGCTCCAGATAGCTGACAATCTGTTCGGCGGTGATGCCGCCACGTAACGCTTGACGCACTGCGTCGCGCGTCAAAACACCCACCACAAGATTAGGAAAACGATAGAGCAACTCTGTAAATAAACCCAGAACGGCCACTTGGAGTGGCGAGTCGGTATAGGCGTAAACGCGATAGTTTGTTTCCACTATTATATAACCACTCTCCTGCGCCTTGTCCTCTTCCTGCACCAGCGCTGGCACGGTGGCATTTTTATTTGTGACATTCAAGGCCAAACGCGTAGGGTAGAAGCGGCCTTCCTTGCGTTTGCGCTGAAAAACCAAACCGAATTCGCGCAAATGCTGCAAAAAGGTGAGCATTTTGGAGCTCATGCCCTCAGAGCTATAGTCGCGTCCAAGCGTGGAGAAGCTCAGCTGAAACAGCATGGACAGGCATTCAGGCAGATTAAGGCCGCGTTCCTCACAGGTGTCTAGATATTGCAGCATAAAATGCCACACCTGCGACTGTGTGTCGAGCAACAAGAACTGGAAACCCTGACGCGTTATGGTGATGCCATCGCGTTCGTCACGCTTCATTAGGTTGGCATGTAGCAAGATGCGCACCGCATCTGGACTAATGCCTTCGCTGTCCTGCGATTTGGAGGCAGTGCCTGTGCCAACCATATAGTGCAGCACGCAACGCCAACGCGACATGGCGTATGTGTCGAGAAAAGCAATGTCGCGCGGCTTAGAGTCCTTTTCCAAAGTATGCGACATGGACCAAGGCTTGCCGCCACCAAGCAAAGCAATTTTAAGATTTTTCTTAAAAGTTGGACAGAGTTCCCAAGCAGACAAGCCGCCCGGTATGGCAGTAACGCGCCAGACATTTAGGGCCGTCAGACAGACAGTGGCAGCAGCCTGTTCTCTGTTGAAGAAGACACGCAAGAAATAGAAAAAAAAATTGCATTCTACACGACAACAACTCACTTGGCAAAGTGTTGTGATCCCCAGGAGGCAACTACCGCTTGTGGCACTGGCTGTTCCACGAAGAGTATGCGTATAACAAACTGGCGAGCAATCTCTGGCAGTTCTCTATGTAATACAATTTATCAAGAAGTATTTTTAAAAAGTTTCTTCACAGCACACACACCTGTAGACCGCCAGACAAATGGTGGCATAGTTATATAGCTTCTCCAACGTTTCCGGCGTGCGCGTCTTTAAATATTCCTGCAAGTCTTTGCACTGCAAGTTTGCCGGCTTGGGTATGAGCACGCCATTGGATGATGACGAGCCGGATTTACCCGGCTTCGCATCGGACATTAGGCAATCAACACTATTTGCTTAACTTAATTAATTTTGAAAATCTAAATATTTTTAAAGATAACTTTATTCTTTATATGCAAAAAAAAAAGAAAAACAATAAACACAAACGCAATTCTCGGTTGCACGGTATATTAAAGGTATATTTATCAGGGATGAAATTTTCAGTACATTATATTTTCGGTACAAGGTATATTTAACAAGGTAGTGTTTTCTCGGAGCGGTGGGTACAGCAGCTGTCAAACACAATATTAAAATTTTAAAATTTTGTAATTTGATTTCCTTTTTTTCGTAAAAATCTAACTTTTACAGGTACTGTGCTCACCACAAGAGAGAATTTAAACTTCTAACACTGCCTTGTCTTATAATACCATGTTTTCGCGGTACATGTAATGTAATTCGGTTTCATGTAATTCTTACTTTTTCACTACACAACTGTTTCAGACGAAATTTATTTAAATCTGTGAAAGTTTGTTTATATTTAACAAAATGCAACATTTTAAGTGTTTTTTACATGAGAAGCCTTATTCAGGTGATTGACAACTGTAAATTTGTTGACAACTGTAAAGATTTCTTGTTATAAAATGCAATTTCAAGCTCATAACATGACACAACTTCCAACACCAAAAAAAATATTCAGAACAAATAATTTTGCGAGACATTTTGGAAGTCTTCAATTTTATGGAACAAAAAAATAGCACATCAAAAACTAGATTGTGAATGAATTTACAGTTGTCAATCACCAAAATAAGGCTATTGGTCTGTTTCCGTACTCGATTGTAGTAACTTGCAATTTGCTAAAACGTGTTTCCGTACTTTTTCTAGCTCAAAAGTGAGAAGAACAAGCACAAGTCGCTCTCTCGATTAGATTTTGTTAGAACAGTTGCAATACATCAACAATTTTTAACCCATACATACTCCCTTTTTGACAGGATGCATGAAAATTTCAAAAAATTAGTAAGATTCTGGTGTTAATTTGAAACCTTTTATTTTTTAGAAGGATAATATTTATAGCATTTTTCACTTTTTCGTTTACTGTCTTACATACTGTTTGTCAACTGTCTGGACACCTATTTTCAGACACAGCTTCTGACTGATTCTTCACTGTCTTATGGTCCAATTAGCCTCGCTAATTGTGTCCTCTTACACAAAAAGCAATTACATTACTTGATGGGCTTAACAGAGTATTTTACTACGTATACATTGCAGCTTAAGCTCGAGATTTGGTTGAAAAAGTTTTCGTGGCCTCTAAACTGTTTACACTGTCTTTTGGGAGGTTAAATCAGACTTTTACGAAGTCAACTTGCAACATTTTCCGATTTCGATATTTTTATTCGGACATTACCCTGCGTTCACACGTGCAAGTAGGGAATATATATTGTCTTCGAAAAAGTTCGGAATTAGCTGCAAGTTGCTTCAGCGTCCACTGTGCAATTGCAAGTTCAGATCATGCAAGTTCAGAGTTTTAAGCGGTTTCAGTACTTAATCTCATTTTTGGACTTAACCTCCAGATTTGGCAGCGATGTAAGCGTAGTATTAGGCAGCCCATAGACATGCGAAAAATCACTGCCAACGCAAAAACATGAAAGTGTGAAAGAGACATTTACTATTGATTTTGTTTGTTCACAAAAGTTGTTAGAAATTAAATTTTTGGCACAAATTTCAATCGTTGTTATTTTCATCGGAAGCTTCAAAGAGTTCAGTACCCATTTTAATTACATAAAATATAATTTAAGGTTATAATTTAAATGTGTTTTGTAAGTACAGAATATATCAAATTACAAATTGAAATGCTTGTGCTGTATGCGTTTGATATTTGCTTTTATTTGCAATTTTCCTGTGTTTGTATTCATCAAGTGCTAAAAGGGCTCTACACTATACAATGGCTGTACAATCGTTTATAGTACAGAAGTTGGCAGTTTCAATCATTGGACCGTGCAATATTCCAACCAACCCATCACATGCTTGTATTCACACAATTCAGTAATCACACGCAGCCATTAAATACCAACCGATATTGGTACAGCCCTTGTATTGTGTACAAGCCCCTTTACAGCTGACAAGCCCGGTGGCGTACAAGATGTAATTTTTAGCGTACGGAATACGCAATCTTTATATTCATTACGCTTGATGGCTAAATTATATTAGGGCTGTTTCCGTACTCGATTGTAGTAACTTGCAATGTGCTAGAACTAGCTAGAAGAACAAGCATCAAATCGCTCACTCGAGCTCGAAAGTTACTCGAAGTGTGCTAGAAGAAATTTGTTCCAGCTACATAAAGAACAAGCATCAAGAAGAATAAGCATCAAGAAGGACAAGCCAATGTCAATTTGTCGTTTGTTGTTTGCTTATGTTTCTTTATTTTTGTTGTTTCTTTATTTCTTTATTTCATCAAACAGAGGATAACTCTTATAGACTACTTATACTTATATACCTTTAAATATCACAATAATAAAATAATAGTAAATACAAAACTAAATATCCATTAATATAAATAAGGTACAAATTATAGCTATTTTTATTACAGAGATGGAAGAAGAGGTCAAGAATCACGTGCCATGATACTTAATAAAAGAAGATCTTTGAAAGTCTTTCTGGAAACATTATTAAAGAAATCCGAGACGGATAAAATCTCATTAGCTTCATGTATACAGCGTGCAATATGCATATTTTGAGAGTAGTTTGATCTATGGAGGAGCTCACGGAAATGAAATTAGCTACGAAGAGATCGATATTATGAGATATTAAGATATTAAGAGATCGATTATGTCATGCGATAAAAAATAAATTTACAAATTATTAAATACCAAGAAATATAAGAACATAAATATATATGCAAAGTTAAAATTGGCGTCTTTTGCGTTTGTAACAAGTTAAAATTGGCGGTTTTTACTTTTGATAGGCAACTAGCTGGTTTCGTGCTTGAAACTAGCTTGAAGTCGTTTTCGTACTTTTCATATTGAACTTTACTCTACTTTTACTAGAAAATGTGTACGGATACAGATCTATTCTTGCTTGATATATTTTGACAGCACTTTCTGAAAAGTCAGTTTGGTAAATAAATGAATTTGGCAACACTTGTTCGAGTCTCGATAATCTTTTTGACAGCTTCTTATTTGACAGCTGCATTTAATTATTTAATTGTTTGTGCGCATTTGTAATTATTTGAATTTGTTTACTTAATATTTTTGTTTGTTATAATTAATTTATTGTGTTTTATTGTAAATACTTAATTTATAATCAATAACTGGCTGTTAGAATTGTGTTATTATGAGTGTTAGCAATAGCGTATTCAATCATTTGCGCCAAAAACTCGATGTGCTCGGCTATACACAAACGCTGCCTTTGGCTGCGATTCCACTTGTTGGTTGCTTATTCGAGGATTTGGTCAAGACGACGGAAAGTTTGCGCGATGCCAAGGAGAAAATTGGCAATTTATTGGAAGTAGGTCTAGGTTTTTTTATGGGATTTTTTTAAATATGCTTAGCCTGTCATGGTTTAGTGGAGTCTAAAGCTGCGCCTGTGCACATTATTCCATGACACTGAAAAAAATTTTAAATATAATACAAACAAATTTTTGAATGTTGGCAAGTATCAAAAAACTCTTTTCTTTATAACGTAGTTTTTTTAAAAGTAATGCTTTTGATTTTCAAATTTAATCATTTATCTTCAAGCATTCTTTGATACTTGTTTGGTTATATAATTAAACAATTTCTAAAGTACATAATTTCTTTCCGTCATCCTTTCAGACATGAAACATCTCAATCTTCGTTTAAATATAAAATTTCTACATATTTGATTTCAGTCAAATTGAATGTTCGATTAAATAAATTATCCATTAAAAGTTCGCTTTGGGATGTCAATCCTTTTATTTCTTATCCTCATATCAGGTTAGAAATCTTAGAAAGCGGATTGGACGATATACAATGAATTGAATAATTTCATAACTTTTCGTTATTGTTTAAAGGAGGTTATTCTAAGAAGTTAGGAGCACCCTGATTGAGTGCTATGAAATTGTAATTCCAAAACGGAAATGACATTTAGGCCATGTCGACCTTTTTTCTTTGATGTCTATACACTTGTATTTCATAGGCGACCTTTTGCTTATAGTTAATGCATGTACTGTTTTTTTTTTTTAAGTAAGGCATATAAATTTGTATATATCAAACTTGGCCTAATTTGTGCTTCTTTGTTTTACATAATATTTTAAACTATGTACCCCAAAACAATAAAACTGACCACAGCCGTATCATACTTTCGGTTGTCATGGTCAATTTTATGTTTTGCCTACAACAACATATAATTGCAACTTCTTCCCCTGCTCCAATCGAATTATTGTTCTACATTTGATTTTACTACTTTTTACTCACTTAGGAGAAATCTTGCTGGGAGCTAGGTGTTGAGCCTTTCAAATGCGATAATTCGCGTCTACTTGCCGAATGCAATGAGCTGCATATGCAGCTGGTGAAGCAACGTGAGGAGTTGCAGCTTTGCGCATGTGGTATGTTTTTACTTTTATTCTTTATTAAATATAAATATATATTCAAATATTTTCTTAATATTTCAGATTTCAATATACGCATACGTAATTTGCAGACGGATAAAGCTCATCTAGAGGAACATTGCCAACAATTGCAGCAACAACTTAACTGCTTGTTGTCCAAGCACTCAAAGACCTTGGCAGCGCAGTCTGCGACAATGAAACAAAAGAAAGAACAAAGTATGCTTAAATTTGAAGAAATCAATCAGTAGTTTGCGGCACTGTGTTTTTTTATTGTTTTTTGCTCTACTTCAAGAAAAAAATCTGGAAGGAAAGAAACCTTTTGTTAGTACCGTGCGCTCAGGTGGTATGCTGCCTTCACCCTTAATGGATAGCAACAATAATTTACGCTGTTCCAAATGTAATTCAGAAAGTAACTATCAGAAAGCTACTATTGGAGCTGCAGCCAGCAAGCAATCAATGCAAACCGAAGTACAAAAGCTAGAGCTGAATGTAAAGGATTTAACGGATCAATTGGAGTTCTATAAAACAAAGGTCGGTGCAAGTAAAATTATGGCCAATACATTTCTTATATTTTAATTATTTTTGTGATTCTTAGGTCGAAGCACGAGATCGTGAGATACGCCGTCTCAACGATTTGCTTACTGGTGGACGTCCAGCAGCGGCTTTGGCTAAGGACTGCTGCTACAAAGATGTTGGCAAACTTGCTGAAGATGTTGAACTCTTGCAGCGTGAAAAATCGGAAACTTACTCTAAGCTGCAGCAGTATGAGGATCAAATGCATGAAGCCATGCAGCGTGCCATGGATTTAGAGACGCAAAATAAGCAGCTTCTAAAAGAGCTAGATGAGCTCAAGGAAGCAGCTTTAAGTGTAGAAACGCAGGCGAATCACGAAGTAGCCGAACGTGAACATGAAATTGAGCAGCTGCAAAAGCAGCTGCGTCAGTTGCAGCAGTTGAGGGAAAAGCGTGAAAAGTCAGTTGCTGAGCAGGTAAAAAAACCACAGCAGCAGCGTCCGAGTGGACGTGGAGCTAGTGCTAGCGCTGGTGCTGGTGGTGATGGTGCTGCAGAGTTGCAACAAAAACTACAAGCATCTGCACACAAACTGTATGTGGAGGAATGCGAAAAAGGTGCCAGATTTTAAGTATAAAATTGTTAACTTTTATTAAAATTTTTTTTCTGATTTAGCTGCTGAATTGCGTAAGGAAAATGAAACACAATCAAAGAAAATTATAAAATTGCAGCATAGAATACATCATCTACAAAAGGGTAAAAAAAAATCTATTTTGATCTTTTTTTATTTTATTTATTTAAAGATATAGGACCAATAAGGGCGATTATGTATGCTTTAACAATAACAAAAAAAAAATAAAGTAGGCAGTGGGGGGGCTGCCGCTCGGAGTGAAACCTTAAAGCTATGAAATTACATAGCTGTTATGAATTTCCGAAGTAGCTCGAGTCGACAAATCAGACACGTTCAACTTTTTTAACTCTTTTTTTTTTTTTTTTTTTATTAATTTATGCGTTATTGAATTTATAAACTGGTATTTTTTAATGTTTATACATAATATATTTGTAGCACAATTACTTTGGTTGGGTAATCGGTAATTGACTCGATAATCGGTTGGTAATCGCTTCTGGAATCGGTAATCGGTTGGTTATCGCTTTGGCAATCGGTTGGTAATCGCTTCGGTAAACGGTAATTGGTCAGTAATCGCTTTGGTAATCGCTTCGATAATTGCATTGGTAATCGCTTGGGTAATCGGTTGGTAATCGCTTGGTAACTGGTTGGTTATCGCTTCGGTGATCGGTTTGTAATCGCTTTGGTAATCGGTTAGTAATCACTTCGGTAGTAGGTTGGTAAACACTTCGGTAATCGGTTGATAATCGCTTTGGTAATTGGTTCGGTAATCAGTAATTGATTCGGTGATCTGTTGGGTAATCGGTAGTCGCTTCGGTAATTGGTTGGAAATCGCTTCGGTAATCGGTAATTGGTTCGAAAATCGGTTGGTAATCGCTTCGGTAATCGACAATTTGTTCGGTAATCGGTCGCTAATCGCTTCGGTAATCGGTAAATGGTTCAATAATCGGCTGATAATCGTTTCGGTAATTGCTTTGCAATCGCTTTGGTAATTGGTAATCGCTTCGGTAATCGGTGTTGGGTTGGTAATAGTTTCGGTAATGGGTTGGTAATCGCTTCCGTACTCGGTAATTAGTTGGTTATCGCTTCCGTTATCCGTAGTAGGCTGGTTATCGCGTCAATAATTGGTAATTGGTTGGTAGTAGGTTGGTAATCGCTTCGATAATCGGTAATTGGTTTGGTAATCGGTCGGTAATCGCTTCGGTAATCCGGAATTGGTTCGGAAATCGGTTGGTAATCGCTTTGGTGATTGGTAATCGGTTGAAAATCGCTTCGGTAATGTGTTGGTAACAGCTTCGGTAATCTGTTGGTAATCGGTGGCGGCCGTGGCAAAGTGGGTGGAGTGTGTGGCTCATACGCCAGAGAACCCAGATTCGTATCCCCCATCTGACACAGAAAGTTTCTTCAATTGAATTAATTTTTCTGTTCGGCCGTCACCTCTCTGCAGACAATAGCAAAACCTCAGAGGATAAAATCTGCCATGAAAAGCTTTTTGAGAACATAAGCCGTTCGGAGTCGGCATAAAACTTGTAGGTTCAGTTCTCGATAATTTGTGTTTAAACATTTCACACCACACACAACACAATTGATCATAAGAAGCTCGGTCAAAGTGCTTTCAAGGGCTGAAATGGCCATTTCGTTTTTTTTAATCGGTTGGTAATAGCTTCGGTAATTGGTAATCGCTTAGGTAATCAGTAATCGCTTCGGTAATCGATAATCGTTTAGGTAATCGGTAATCGCTTCAGTAATCAGTTGATAATTACTTCGGTAATCGGTAGTTGGTTCGGCAATCGGTTGGCAATCGCCTCGGTTATCGGTAATTGGTTCGGTAATCGGTTGGTAATCGCTTCGGATTGGTCGATGCTAGGTAATCCATAAAAAGGAATGCTGTACAGCAATAATTTCTTTTACGCCGATAGCGTGATGATATCGCGAATCTATAGTTTTGCTCTCTACTGAAAAGTATTAAAAAAATAAGTTTTCGCTTAAAAAAAATTTAATTATTTTACACAATTTTTTTTTAGAACTAAAAGACAAAGATTTCCGCGGCTCAACCAGCTTAGATGAGGACAAAATACGCCTTAAGTCCGAGCGTGATTTCTTCCAAAAAGAATACTTACGCTTGATCAGCAAAACCGGTTCCGATAAGGTCAAAAACAACAAGCCTTAACCCACTCAAATTCTCTATTGTTGAATACTTTCAAATTCTTTTGCAGGAAATTGAATTCCTACAGAGCCAGGTTAAATCCAAAGATGATGAATTGCGCATCTTGCGTTCAGAGCTTTGCTTGCGTCAAGATAAAATGACAACGCCTGCCACGCATGTTAATGCTGCCAAAACAGTCACACCGTTGCTTCCACTTTCCGCACATTCCACACGCTCCAACAATAGCGATTGTGTGCAAGCTATTGTGTTGCGTGCGGAACGTGAACGCGATTGTGCACGTGCTGAATTAGAACGTATACGCTGCGAACGTGATGCATTACGTGAAAAGAATTTAAGTCTTACTCATATGCATGCTGAGGCCAACGAACAGCACCAGCAACAGCTACAGGCTGCCAACGAACGTCTACGACAAGTCGAAGCAGAGATGCGTGAAAAGCACTCAGTGCGTTTACCTAGTGAAACACAAATTGTGCTGCTCAAAGAAGAGATTGATGTTCTGAAACGCAGTGTATTCGAGCTGCAGGATGAAAATGGAAAACTGCGTACCAGTCAAAATCAGCTTAAGTAATAAATTTTATTAAAAAAATTCGTTAAAATTTTGACAACTCTTTTTTTTTTTGTAGAATCCTACATGAACAAACACACCGTTCTTTGATGGATTATCAGAATAAGCTGCTTATAGCTGATACCCATTTAGAGGCGGCTCAGAATCGACTCAATACATTGGATACAAATCGTGAGTCTACCAGACACGAGACCTCATTGCTGCGCAATGAAGTGGCTGCTCTCAAAAAAACTTATGTGGATTTGGAAAATGAAAAGGATAAAATTCTAGTAAGCAAAAATTCATAACTAAAACATGAAATATTCTAATGTTTCTTATGTTCTATTAAATCGTTTTTTTTTTATTTAATTAAATTCCTTTAGACACAACTTGACGCCAAGACTGAGCATGCTTATCAGCTTGAGTACGAACTAAAGGCCTGCAAAGAAAAACGTAATAGTCTGGAACAACAAGTGACTGCATTGGAAAAACAACTCGAGTGAGTAGATTTTTATTTTTTTTTAATTTTTATTTTATTTAGTTTTTTTTTAAATTTTATTTCGATTCATTTACATGGCATTTAAAAATACGTACAGTTCAACTTTTTCTTATAAATATAAACACACAAGAGAAACACTTATTTATTTTATTATATATTTTAAAATTTGTATTTATAATTTATTTTTTTTAAAAGAAGCCTTACTAGCAGTTTTTATTTTGACTAAATATTAAAAAGTGGATTTAAACTATATATATCAATTTCATTTACAACTATCCAAAAATTTCAAGAAACCACCTGCAGAATTAAATATTTTTTAAAAAATACTGTGCATATTTATTTGAGTGATAGAAATTTAAACAGATATTAAGCATGCCAAAAATATGCGAAGAGATAGCTCAAGAAAAAATTAAGTTGAAATAAACTCAAATACATGCAATATAAACGAAGAAAGAAATAAGATAAAGAATATTTTGTTTGTTTGTAGAGTATGAAAAAATTTAACACTATTCCCGTAAATGTTCTTGTTGATCCAATTGTAATGCTGAACTGTTAGAGAGATATGTTAAGTCTGGTGCTACAATATTGTAATATTCTTTTCGCTATCGCCCACCAAAAAAATGCAATATATCAGACTGTTTTGATCGTAAAAACTTAAATTTAGTAATTTTGTTCAAATGGTTATTGTCGGCAATTATATGAAATAATGGGCGTGGTCGCACTATATCTGGTCGCACCTCTTTTGAGAAATTATTTTCATTCCTGAGATGTTCACGATCTTCAAATCAGTAAAAATGCTATATATCGGACGATTTTAACCGTAGAAGATTAACATTTGGTAATTTAGTTCAAATAGTTCCTGTCGGAAATTGTACGAAAATGGGCGTTCCGCACTTTATCTACCCCCACTTTTCAGAAATCATTATAATTTCTGAGTTGTACACGTTTTGATGGTGAAACTTGGTATGTAGGTGCAATGGGACCAATTGGCGGTCACTGTATATATATATATATATATAAAGGTTGCCAAGCCTACTTTTTCCGCCCATCTATCATATATAAAAAACTTTTTACCAAAAAAAAAAAAAACCAACTACAAAGTAAAAAATAATTTTAAATAGCTTTTCCCATTAAGTTTTTGGTCAAATTTTATTATTTAAGAGCTCTTCCAGTTTTCAAATTCAGCATAATTTTCATATAAAAATCCTGAAAAGTAATCAAAAAGAATTATTATTTTTTAAAATTTCAAGTATCAATTACACTGTGCATGAATCGTACACTTTTTTTGCAAACAAGTTTGTGACGTAACATTTCAGCATAAATCAAGGACGCTGAATTTAATGGTGTTAACCGTTTTTTTTTTAATCATTTGGCCCATTTTCATTAACACATTACCTACCACTGTACTCGCTTGAGTACAAAAAAACGGTAAAAATAATTTGGTTGTATATTTTAAAGTATAAAAGCTCTTTCAAAAATTTCTCTTTTTATTTCTTTTACGATGTATTGGAAACACTTTTTTGGCTTTTGCCACAAAAATAATAAGGAACACGGGACTTCCCCGATGAGTTTATTGTGCCATGTTTTGCGATTTATGAGTTTTGCTGAGGTCAGTCGCTTGTTTTCTGTCTACCAAGTGTATTCAACAAGTTTTATAACTTTTTTTTTTGTGCATGACTATTAAAATATATCTATAAAACGAATTGAAAACGGCAAATTTATAACGTATTTTATAACAAATTAGGTAAGTTACTTTTAACGTGAGTGTACTCGCTTAGGTACAACGGCTGATAAGGTAGGTATTTTTCAGACTATTCTTCGCATTGAAATGGCATTTGATGGCATCAAAACATCAATTTTTTATAGCAAACGATTTGTAAACCTAAGCACTGCTTTGGACTTCGTGGAAAGTTTTTCAAATCATGCTTCTTCCGACATTGCTTATATTCCACCAGATCCAGATTGTAGAGGACTTCGACGCCGAGGATCTTTATGCTAATATTATACCACAAGATGTTGCAGGGGAAATAGAGGTATGGTATAGTAGCGATAGTGAAGATAATAGGTGTGTTTCCGTACTTCACACTGTGTAAGATTTGTGTAAGTTCAAGCTGAGAGTAAAAATGAAATGTGAGAATAGTTGCAAAAGTACGGAAACAGCTTCTAGTAAGTTTCAAGCACAAAACAGATGATTTTGACTGCAGACATGTCAAACGTAAATTGCGCCAATTAAAATTATCGTTGATGCTTGTTCTTCTTGATGCTTGTTCTTACTTTACTCGGAGTCTTGATTTCTAGCACTCTTTGTGCACTATGTGTGCTCGAGAGAGCGGTTTTATGCTTGTTCTTCTCCCATTTTAATCACAGAAATTACGGAAACAGAAAATAGTGTCCTACAAGTTACACAGTGTGAGTACGGAAACACACCTAATATACCACTTCAAGAGTTACTCCACAAGAGAAATAAAGAAAGTGGAAATTTTCCAGAATGGTCACTGAAATCATGACCAATTTTATGGAGAAACTGGCTAAAAATGGTATCGGATCTAGATGGAAAGTCGCCGAATGAAGTGTTTGACTCGTTATTTGATATGTAAGTTGTGGATTTGATCGTTGAGCAAACTCGCCGCTACCCCTCACAGGCTAATGCGCACAATTTTTCATTCAATAAACATGACTTGAAAACCTTTTTGGGTATTCTTCTGTTTAGCGGCTATTATTCTATGCCGAGAGAGGATATGTATTGGAAAATGTATGAAGACACTCGTTTGCTATTTGTTGCCAACAATATGAGCCGAAATATATTCAGGGAAATCAAAAAATATCTCCATTTTGCTGACAATTATAATTTGATCGCTACCGACAAAATGGCAAAAGTTAGACCCCTGATAACGTTGCTATCCAAAAAATGTTTCCAGTTTGGATATATATTATTTATTATTTAGATATATATCGATATTTTGGCAGTCACTCTTCAAAACAATTTATTAGAGGCAAACCTGTCAGATTTGGATTAAAAAATTGGACGAGCAGTAGCGGCTTCTTGTACCAATTTGACACCTATTGTGGATCCAAAGGTGTCAGTGCACAAAAACCAAAAATGCCACTTGGATCCACAGTTGTTGATTTTTTGTACAAAGTTCCTAATCCCTCTGATCACATTGTTTTTTTTTTGATAATTTCTTTAGTTCATAAGATCTGCAAGTTATGCTGAAGCAAAAAGGATTTCGAGCTATTGGAACTATACGCGAGTCGAGAACAAAAAAATGTCCACTGAAATCTAACACTATATTCAAAAAGGAAAGAAGAGGATTCTATTACTACAAATATGAAACGGCTAGTAAAATAATTTTTGTGAAGTGGAATGATAACAGTGCTGTAACCGTTGATTCAAACTTTGAAGGTATTGACTCGATGCATACCGTCAACCGATGGTGCTCAAAAGTAAAAGCAAAAATAAATGTCAAACAGCCAAAATTGATAGCAGATTACAATTCAGGAATGGGAGGCGTTGATCTTCATGACCAAGCAGTTAATAATTACATTATAAAATTCCGTGGATAGAAGTGGTGGTGGCCGCTTTTCACTGCAATGATTAGGTTCATTATGGTCAACGTATGGCATTTGTATAAAACAGCCAACAGCTCTAATATTGACTTATTCCAGTTTCATCGTGATATTGTCCGTCACTACTTACGAAATTACACACAAACTTTGTCAACATCCAAGCGAACGGTTATTTCTAGTGTAGCAACCACTATTGGAAACCATTTTCCAAAAAGAATTAAAAACCCTTTACGTTGTCACCAATGCCACAACCGAATACGATGGTCTTGCGAGCAGTGTCGCATAGCACTGTTTGTGGAAAAAGAGTGTTTTAAACTTTTTCATACCACAAAAAATGGAGTATATATTCGCTCATATATTGTGCCATTGCATTCGCTTGGGTACAGGCTCAAAAACCTAGTAAATACATTTTTTTTTTATTGTGGTATCTTTTTTAAGTTTCCTATGTGTTTTTTTAAAAAATTAAATCAATGGACTTAATAATTTTCGATTTTAAATGGTCTCGGCGCTTACTGGGTTAATGCAGTTTTTGTTAGAAAAACTTGTTTTATTAGCTTTAGTCGCTTCATGTCTTCAAGTAAAACATTAACAATCATCTGGGAAATAATTTCGTAAGCACAGATTAACCCTCAAAATCACACACTTAGGATCAAAATCGACCCCATAATTCACAAAAAGCCGGTGTTTCGTATAAAAGCTTTGTTTAAACCAAAAAATTAACTCTTTTTAAGCAATAATATTGTCCTAAGTAACCCAAAGTAACCAATTTTATGGGTACCCAAAATGACCTCAAAAATATTAAAATCATGTCTCTTTCTATTGCGGTAGTTTTGAGTACCCATAAAATTGGTTACTTGGGTTAAATTTGTACTTTTATTGAATGTTATTATTTTAGGAGAATATTATGACATAAGGCGGCTAAAGCTAATAAAACAAAACAAAAAATGAGCCGATTAATTAAAAAACGGTTATCGCCGGTTAAATTCAACGTTCTCTAATTATGCTGAATTGTTATGTCCCAACCTTTTTTTTATTTTTGGACATACACAGTGTTATCAATCGGAATAATTTTTAATTGAAAATAAATCTGAAAATCGATTTTCATCTGTGATATATTTAACCAGGTGATAACAGAATATTCAGTCGATTACTATATCGTTAATCGCTATGGTTGGATGTAATAACCCAGTGTGCCAAACGGATCCGTTTTGAATTCGAAACGAACTCATAGTAGCTGGCTTATCAGCATAGGCCAGTCACTTGACGTACCCCCACAAAAAGTGGTCTAACGGATTTAAATCACATGACCTAGGTGGCCGTGGCGTAGTGGGTAGAGTGTGTGACTCTTACGACAGAGAACCCAGGTTTGAATCCTCCATCCGACACAAAAAGTTTTTTCAATTGAATTAATTTTTCTGTTCGGCCATCACCTCTCTGCAGACAATGGCAAACCTCAGAGAGTATAAACTGCCATGAGAAGCTTCTTGAGAACATAAGCCGTTCGGAGTCGGCGTAAAACATGTAGGTCCAGTTCTCGATCATTTGTGTGCAAACATTTCACATCACACACAACACAATTGATCATAAGAAGCTCGGTCAAAGTCCTTTCAAGGGCTGAAATGGCCATTTCGTTTTTTTTTTTTTGACCTAGGTGGCCAATTGACAGGCACATTTCTTGATATGATTCGGTCAACAAAAGTTCGCCTGAATAAAGCATGGTTTCACGCGCTGTATGGCTTGTTGCACCGTTCTGCTGGAACCAATTAGCACTTAGACGATTGATATTGACGTGGGGAGCCAAAATGTCGCGAATCATTTGCCTGTATTGTTCACCATTGACAGTAACGTTGGCTCCATCTTTAATTTTGAAAAAGTATGAACCAATGATGCCTTCGGCATGCAAACCACATCAGACAGTAATCTTTTTTTGGATATATGTAAGTCTGGAGAGTCTCTTCAGGATTGTTATCACTCCAAATATCGCAATTTTGGTTATTTATGTACCAGCTAAGCCTGAAATGTGCTTCATTGCTGAAGATGATTTCACTGTAAAAATGCTCTGTAAGCTTACCGCACAGAAGGCGGATTTTTGAAATAAATTTCCACAATTTGTAAACGTTGTTCCGGTGTAAGTCTTTGCATGGTAAATTGCCAAGTATACTGAACAATAAAAGTCAAACACATGTGTTTACTTTGACAACTGGCTTGACAGCTATCCCCTTAGAAATTCTATGCCTCTAAAACACACACTTTATTTTTCTAAATTAAAACTATCAAATATTAAATTGTTATTTTTAAAAAAGTATTGAGTATTAGGATCTTAAAATTCTTTATTCTAAATTATTTCTCTAAATCTGGCAATGTATATAAGCATGCTTTAAAAAGTATTGTAAAAAGTTTGAGTATATAAAATTATAAAATATATAAATAAATAAATATATATATAAAATTATAGGAACAAACAACTATAGTGAACATCATACCATTCAGCTTGTTAAATGTTGAAGATAAGGAAAATTATTTGAAGAAAAAGAAGAGGAAAATTTTTGATTTTGTCGTTGTGTGGTTAAATACCTTGCCAATCCCACGCTTGGTGCATTACAACTGCGCATTATGCCGTCGCCGACGCCACCAACATCTATTACTGCATCGCTCTTATTGTCGCTGCTCGTATAGCCCGGTCGGCAGACGCATTTTGCCTTGTGTGCCATGCGTTGCTTTGCCCCGACTTGTGCCTTTAAGGGCGTCAACCATTGACCTGGGCCACAAGGACCTCTGGTGTATAGCTTAAAGCAATTTCCATTTAATTCCACCATACCCGGTGTTGATTCGCAAGTATTCGCTTCCGGATCCTGTTCGGCATTCGTGCATTGCTGATCCAAATTCATTATAACACCCGAACAGCCACACATGCCATTATAGGATATGCCATCGATGGAGGGCCTTGCGGTAAAATCAAAAACTACCACCTGATGCAGTGAGCAGGGTCCCTGCGTACCAATACGATAGCAAGACTTTTGATCAGGAAAATATAAACGACTCTTGCCACAGACATTCTTCATGCAGCTGGTGGCATTGGTAAGAAATTCATTGGGACCGCAGGGGCCGCGCGTATACAGACGATAGCAGATGCCATCAGACCAGGGCACATAACCGTCTTTGCATTGACAGCTGGCGCGAGCGTAACTGCCAATGTTAATGGTCACATTCTCGGGTATGTTGAAAATGTGGCCCGGCGGACAAGGTCCAGGTGTATCTTTAAAATGAAAAGATTGAAGAAGTTATGATTTTTGGAATTTAACCTACTCACTCAGTTCAAAGCACATCTGCTGGTCCTCACTGTAGTGTGGCAAATTTTTGTTGCAATCACAACGCCCACCGGGTAAAAATAGATGCCCGGGTGTTGAACAAGGCCCCTTGGTATAGTGTTCGTGGCAGGTTTCCTCCAAATCGTAGTAGTAGGCACTCAGTTCGCCAGCGTCGTGGCACTACAAAGATGTAAACTATTAATGTGTGAGTCTTTTTTTGAGAATTGCTGATCCAACTCACCCTACATTCCGCTAAATTATCATCATTTAATACTAGTAACTTTCCCTTTATACAGGGACCTTTGGTGTATTTCGTATAACACTTTCCATCCATTGGCCAGAAGATCATGTCTTCCGGACATGGGCGTGGCGTCTTACAAGTACCCCAGCGATTGCTGTCAGTTCTGGCAAAAAACTCATTGCAAGCCATTTAAAAAAAAAAACTGTTTGTATACCTTTTACTCAGTCGCTGTTCCACTTCGTGTGTTGAAGGTCTAAAGTACTGCCCCGGCACACATGGACCGCGCTCGAATATTGTGTGGCATCTATTGGTTTCAGCACTCAGCGCTGTGCCTGGCGGACATCGGCATTCTGCAGCTGGAGCATTGCGATTGCTACCTTTGAGCTTACTATTAGACGCGGCTGGACTTAGTTCCATAGTCTCCGGACACGGGTAACCAATGGTGAATATTTTAAAGCACTTCTTCAGCGGTGGCCAATAAAGCAATTGCCAACCACCAGGTAGTGCTGCGCATGGATTTTTCTCCGGATCACTCCAGGGCGGCGGCACAATAGCTGTTTCTGTTTGTGCTATCAACAGCGTGAGGAAGGCAACAATGCTAATGCCAGCATTTAGAACTGTCCAGCAGAGTATGAGTTTTCGACGTTTCATTGTGGTTGACTGTGTTTAGTGGGGTATGTGTGTGTGGGGGGAGGGTGGAAGGGTGTGCCAAAAGGTTGAGGTAGTATCTCGGGGTGACTATAATCTGAAAAAAACAAACATAAAAGATAAACTGTTTAATTGAGAAAAAAATGTTTACATAAAGTTTATTTAAGAGTTTCGGTTTGAAGCTTTACTTAAAAAGATGCAACGAAAATTTGAAGTATATGCACGGATCAGACCCCACTCCGGTAAATCTTTTAATGCAGATAAAGCTTTTCTTTTGGAAATTCAATTAAATTTGTGCATTTAATGATTCTTCTTCTTCATAACTTTATTTTAACATTATTTAAATCAATCAATTATTTAAATCAAAAGAAGCCAGTTGGCTCAATTGGATCAATTGACTCGATTTTGTTAGTTAACTCAATTGGGTTAGTTGGGTTCTTTTGGTCAGTTGGCTCAATTAAGTCAGTTGACGCAATTGAGGCAATGGGCTCAATTGGGTAGGTTGACTCAATTGGGTTCAATTGACTCAAAGTTCAGTTGGGTCAATTGAGTAAGTTGACTCTATTGGGTCAATGGGCTCAATATTCGGTCAATATTAACTCAATTGTGTTAATATGTTCAATTAGGCCTTAAATGACACACAACACCTGAGTTATACATTAGTACGAACTCGCATCGTACGTGATTTGATTGATTATAACTAAGAAAAAAAAAACGAAATGGCCATTTCAGCTCTTGGAAGGACTTTGACCGAGCTTCTTATGATCAATTGTGTTGTGCGTGTTGTAAAATGTTTGCACACAAATAATCGAAAACTAGACCCACAAGCTTTATGCAGACTCCAAACAGATCATGTTCTCAAGAAGCTTTTCATGGCAGTTTTTACTCTCTGAGATTTGCCATTGTCTGCAGTAGGTGTCGGCCGAACAGAAAAATTAATTCAATTGAATAAAACTTTCTGTGTCAAGCGGGAATTGAACCAGATTTCTCTGGAATATGGGCCACGGCCGCCACGATTATAACTTAGCAACAACAAAATAAAAAATCAACTTTGTATAGGATATGGACTCGAAAATTTTCAAAAGAATTCAATTGTGAACTTTCCTTTTTAAAGAAATTAATTTCCTTTTTAAAAATTCGCTCTAATTTAATAAAATTGTTTTTGAAAAATACTATTAGTATTGGTCATAAATAAAAAATTGAATGCATGGATTTTGTCGTTAAAACAGTGTACTGTAAACAAAAAATTCAGATATGTACGAAAAAATTAATTTAAAATTTTTCGATAGCTATTTTGGTTGCTTTTTTATCCCAGCTGATTTTTGGCAACTTTGTAGTTCAGAGACAACATGCGTTAAAGACGCAAATCCAACGGCGATCGATAGTTGAAATTTGCTTTCCTCTAGTGCTCTATAAGCTCCTCTAGAGCTTATAGAAAAAATTGTCAATATTTTAAATTTTTTGGCAGTATACTTTACAATAGTGTGGCCTTTGCAGGGGTAGTCAGATGGCTTAATTAGATCAGTTGACTCAATTAAGTCAATTGGCTCAATTGGTCAGTCGACTTACCTGGATAACTTGACTCATTTAGATCAGTGGCTCATTTGGGTTACTTGGCTCAATTGGGTCAGTTGGCTCAATTGGTTCAGTGGGCTCAATTGGGTCAGTGGGCTCAATTGGGTCAGTGGGAAAAATTGGTTCAGTGGGCTCAATTGGATCAGTGGGCTCAATTCGGTCAGAGGGCTCAATTTGGTCAGTGGGTTCAAGTGGCTCAGTGGGCTCAATTGGGTCAGTTTGTTCGGTTGGGCTATTTAGCTGATTTGGTTCAGTTGGCTTAATTAATCTGCTAGCTCAATTGACTCAATTTTTATTGATGAGTAAACTCATTTGGTCAGTTGACTTTGTTAAGACATCTGGTACAATTGGGTATGTAATAGGATCCATTAACTCAATATGATCAGTTGACATAAATGGCTCAGTTGACTCAAGTGAGTCAATTGGCTCAATTAGGTTAGTAAGATAAATTCGGCTTGTCAATTCGGCCAGTCAATGTGGCGGCCGTGGCATACTGGTTGAGGTGCGTGGCTTGTATTCGATAGAACCCAGGTTCAAATCCCATCTGACACAGAATGTTTTTTCATTTAAATTAAGTTTTCCGTTTGGCCGTCACCTTTCTGCAGACAATGGCAAACCTCAGAGAGTAAAAACTGCCATGAAAAGCTTCTTGAGAACATAAGCCGTTTGGAGTCGGCATAAAGCTTGTAGATCTAGTTTTCAATTATTTGTGGCCAAACTTTACACAACACGCACAACACAATTGATCATAAGAAGCTCGATCAAAGTCCTTTCAAAGGGCTGAAAAGGCCATTTCGTTTAGTCAATTAGGTCAGGTGGCTCAATTGGGTCACTTGACTCATTAAAGTCAGGTGGCTGAATAGGGCACTATAAGAAATATTGCCTAGTTTTCTGACCGAAATCCGAAATATAGTTGTTTCTAAACAATTTAGAATTAAAATTTTTTGTCAAACAAAAAATTCAATAGGGCGGATACAATATGTAAAAGGAAACTTACTAAAAGGGCGTTTTTGAGAGAACTGATTATAAAATTAATGAAAAAAATATTATCAAGTTTTCTAAGTAATGAATCAAATAGGTGTCTAAAAGTGTAAAAAAAAATACTTTTTCCTATTCGGATTTTAACATAATGTGAATTTCGGCACCTTTTCGAGGTTTTTGAATAAATGCTGTCAGTAATGTACAGCATGTGAATGTAAAGAGTTATTTTTCTGCTTTCGTCCTTTTGTTTAAAACCTTGTGTGTCGAAGGAATTTTTATTTTGAATTCTCAAGTAAGCTGAGGAAAACAAAAATTTATTTAACACTCACTAAGTACTGTAATGCGTGTTAAGAGGTAATACAATCAACACATTTTGAGCCCTTAAAAAGTCCTGCCGATTTATGCTGGCTATATTTGGCGAGTTTTTGAAAAGTTTAAGCAAAGTTCCACTTTAAAATTTTATATTTTGACTTTAAGGTCGCTTCAAAAATATGTATTCATTGACCAAAACAAATAATTCAAAAAAATATTTATAATACTGTATTAAGTACTACTTATATATCTCCATTTTTTCACCCTTTTTAGTTGATTAATATTCGAATTTTTTTTTTCAAAATACACATACTCAAACTATGGACTCAGACAGAACCGTAGAATCTTATATTGAACATTTTTAAGAAGCATCTTGTTTGGCAGTGGCTGGAGTAACGCTTAATCGTCATACATAAAAACATAGTATGAAATTTTTTGCTTTGTTGTAGTCACTTAATGATAGAATATAAAAAATATAATTTTTCGACAATTTAAAAAATTTAATTTTGACTAGTATTTTGGATAAAATGTCCTATAGTGCATTGGCTGGCTCCTTGTATTATTTTATTTTATGTAATAATAATCCAGTCAAGCTAAGCAAATCTTTTTCTTTATCGTTTTTCTTTTTATTTTAAGCCTAAAAGTGCCTGCCATACTTTAGAGTTGATTTTTGTGTATAAACAATCTTTGGCTCCAATAAAAATTTCTGTGAACATGCCCGACCTGAACGCAAAAAAAAAGTTTTTTTTAATATTCATTTTTGCTCTCAACAATTGGGTTTCCTTCCTTAAAATTTGGTTTTGATTTTGCAGTATTTATATTTCTTTTTGTATCTTTTTTATTTTTTCATCTTGCGTTTTATGACCTTGCATGAACGTCTTAAATTCCCTTAATGTCCCCATAATTAATCGTATTTATATTATTTAGGTCGCACATTTTGCATGCTTGCAATTATCAGAAATCATCTGTACACCGACGCCTGCTGCTTTTAATCATGACCTTATTTATTCATTTTTTTTTTACACTGCATGTGAAGCGATATTTAAAATTGTTTCTGTACATCATATTTCGTTTAAGCTCAGTTTTTCCCGCATTAAAGTTTTTATCACACTGCTCTTCGAAGACATTTAAACTTTGACGTGCTTTAATAAACCGTCTCAGTGCTTAAATTGGCACAGTTCAGATCAGTTGCCTGAATTTCATCACAACAGTAAAATAAAAATAACTTGTTTATATTGTTTATAAGGTTAGCATTTCAGTATATACAGCATTTATGACAATTTTGTTTTGTTTTGTTGCATGTCGCTTTGTTTAAGGTTTTTTTTTTTAGTTAACTTTAAATGTACATAGCAAAGATTGATTCTTTAGTGAAATTCTTCGTTGTTCTATACTGTAATTTAATGTAAAAATATAAAGTGGGGTTAGGTTTATGTATTTGTAAAGCAGGTTCGTTTTCTAAGTCTTTTGTTTGCGTTCAACAAGCTAGCCTTCAAAAATCCATAAACTTTAAATCAAGTTTGTTTCTTAAGTCTTCTGTTTTTGTTTAACTTTGAATCAAATAAAAAATAATGCCATTAAAATTAAATTAAAATTAAGTAAACAATTTTGAATGGCGAACGTAAGCCTCTTATATGCCTTTTTTCCACTGGTATGGAGGTTTTTCATGTCTTTTAGATGTATCATCGACACCCTTTCGAAAAAACGCAGAAATAAAAAAAAACGCATTTTTAATATGCTTTTAAATGTAATAAGATTTCAATGGCAGCTTGCTTAACATTTTTTCGGAAAGTTTGACTGCGGCAGCTAAAAAATTAAGAAGTTATAGGCAATTTTCTGGAGCTAAAATGCAAAACAAATCAAATTTAGAGTGATCAAATCCGCCAAACTGATAGTCATGTATTTTTTTTTCGCGTATAGAAACTACATTTATTTAGGTTTTATTATAATTATAAGCTTTTATTTAACTTGCTTCGTTCGTATGTATGTATGTATGTATGTCCGCAAATCTTGCAAACAATTTTTCGACAGTTTGTGGGTCTCCGATTAAGCTGAAATGCAATATTATGAAAAAATTGTTGGTACACCCCCTTTTACCTCCCACAAATCAATAAAAATGCTGTATCACGAAAACTACTAGGCCGATTCACATGAAATTATTAGTAGTAGTAAATTTCCTTCAAGTAGAAAATGGGGTTTAAGAAAAAAAGTTGGCCACTCCCCCTTTTACCGCCCACAAATTAATATATCTCTAAAACTACCGGCCTGTTTCAGCTGAAATTTTGGCCGTAAATGTCCTTCAAGTATTGCATGGGTTAGAAAAAAATGTTGCCACACCCCCTTTTACCGCCCACAAATGAATAAAAATGCAATATATCGAAAACTACTAGGCCGATTCAGATGAACTTTTGGTAGTAAATTTCCTTCAAGTAAAAAATGGGGTTTAAGAAAAATATTTCACCACACCCCCTTTTTCCGCTCACAAATTCATATATCTCCAAAACTACCAGTCTGTTTCAGCTACAATTTTGGCAGTAAATATCCTTCAAGTATTGCATGGGTTAGTAAAAATGTTGCCACACCCTCTTTTACCACCCAGAAATCAATAAAAATGATATATCTCCAAAAAATACTATGCCGATTCAGCTGAAAATTTGGCAGCACATTAACATCAAGTAGAAGATAGGGGTTTAAATTTGGTCACACCTCCTATTGCCGCCCACAAATCAATAAAAATGCTATATCATAAAGTATATTATGCAATAAATAATGTAAATGGTATAAATCATGTTAATATGTACTGTTAAGGTTAATGGTCTAAAAACTTAAAATGCTATATGTAAGGCTTTCAAAATAAAATATGTTCATAATAAAACTGTAAGACTAAAAAGTAAAAAATAAAAAATATATAAAAAAACAATTTTTAAATAATACCCACTGAACCATAAGCGAAGGTTTTGAGTAAGGTGAGAGTTTTGCGAACGTTTTTGGTTAGAATTTTTTTTTTAAATTTTTTCTTTTTTATTTTGTCGCTTAAAAGTGCTTGCTATAAAAGATTAAATTCGTGAAAGCTTTTCCCATACAGAAAAATTGTACATATTTTGCGAAATTCATTAAAAACTTATTTTAAATCGAAAATGAATCATTTTTGTATCATTTCAGTAGGTAAGACTTCCTTGCAAATGAACCATTTTTTGTTCATAAATGAGTTCGGAAATGAATCATTTATGTTTCTTTTTTGCATTCTGAAATGAGTTCAGAAAAGAATAATTTTTTTATCATATCAGTAGGAAACAATTTCTCATAAACGACCCATTTTATGTTCATAAATGAGTTCACAAATGAATCATAAATGTTACTTTTTATATTCTAAAATCAGTTAAATAAAGGAACTTAAAATGAAAATGTTAACCTTCGTACAAACGTCATATGAACTTTTTTACCAGTGCGAGATGGATGTACTGCTACACGTATGAAAATTTTCAACATTTCTATCAAAAATTAAAATCAGGCCCAAATAGAATGAAAATCACGAAAAAATTCCATGCAAAAAGTAATCAAATAAATTCCCCAATTAATAGCTTAACTATTTTGATATTTCATATATAATTCGGAAGTTTGTCAAATTGGAATCAATTGGAATCATGAAAAACACAATGCGTGAATTCCAGCCCAGGTATATTAATTCTATTAATCCAATGATTAATATGATCTCTAATTTTAGCAATAATCATTTCTTTTTTAACAAAATATCGATATCTAATAACAAATAGTATTATGCAATAATAAAATTTATAATTCAAAAAGGTTCTTTTTTCAACTCATTACTAAACAAAAAAAAGTTTGTTTTTGAGAGGCAATTCAGTCCAAAGATTGATACAAAAAGGGCTCATTTTCGAGTGAAGAAAAATAATTTTTTATGGTTCTTTTTTTAACTCATTTTCGAACAAAAAAAAAAAGATAATTTATGGTTCTTTTTTTAATTCATTTGCGAACAAAATAAGATTCGTTTTTGAGAGGCATTTTAGTCCAACGAATGATACAAAAAGGGTTCATTTATGAGTGCCGAAAATGAACGTTTCTACCCGAAAAGGTTCATAAATGAATTCAAAAACGGTAGTTTTGGTTCACTGGGTAAGCTTTTATTTAAAACCAAGACGTGAACTAAAAGAAAAAAATAAATCTCAGTGACATTTATCATATATGTATATAGAAGGTATATTCTAGGTTCAGAAGAACCTCTCTCTTGGTTACCCATCATCATAATAAAAGCGTGCGTAAATAGGTAAGTTCTAGGGACGTATATAAATTTAGAAATTTTCAAAATGTAAAATATATTTAAATTTTAAAAGCTTAAGGCACTGATATTGTGCAGTAAACCTGTATAATGGTTTGCGATTTATATACAGATAAGCCTACTAAAAGATTCAATTCCAATGATATTGTGTAGTAAAGTTGTATATTTTACATTTTGAAAATTTGTAAATTTATATACGTCCCTAGAACTTACCTATTTACGTACGCTTTTATTATGATGATGGGTAACCAAGAGAGAGGTTCTTCTAAATCTAGAATTTACGTATACCTACTACTATATACATATATGATAAATGTCACTGAAATTTATTTTTTTCTTTTTAGTTCACGTTTTGGTTTTAAATAAAAGCTTATTATTATATAGCTTTTTTTCGAAGATTTTTCTAGAATTTTTCGAGGACTTTTCTATATCTTTCGATTTTATGTTGTTCCATATCTCGAAGGGAAAGCAAAATAGGTAAATCTAACCAATTTTTGGGGGCTCCTATTTGAGGAAGCATTTTTGAGACACACAAATAGGGGGTCTATTAGCCCCCCATTCGACATATTTTTAGGGAGGGACCGAAACACGTGTATGATTTACAATTTGACTTACAGAGGAGAGTTAAACACGTGTTCCAACGTTCCCCCTAAAAATATGCAAAATGGGGATTGATAGACCCATCTATTTATGCGTCTCAAAAATGCTTCCCCCCTTAGAAATCCCCAAAAAATGGTTAATTTTTACCTATTTTGCTTCCCTTCGAGATATGGTACTTTTTCTATTTTTTCGAAGATTTTTCGCGAATTTTTCAAGGATTTTTCGATATCTTTCGATTTTATGTTTTTCCATATCTCGAAGGGAAAGCAAAAAAGGTAAATCTTACCAATTTTTGGGGCTTCCTATTTGAGGAAGCATTTTTGAGACACACAAATAGGGGATCTATTAGCCCCCCATTCGACATATTTTTAGGGAGGGACCATAACACGTGTATGACTTACAATTTGACTTACAGTGGAGAGTTAAACAGGGGTTTTAACGTCTCCCCATAAAAATGTGCAAAATGGGGGAGTGATAGATGCCCCTATTTGTGTGTCTCAAAAATGCTTCCTCCAATAGTAACCCCCAAAAAATAGTTACAATTTACCTATTTTACTTCTCCTTCGAGATATGGAACTTTATAATCTCAGAACAACATCTTCATAACATCAGAATCCAAATTATTGATCCGACTTGGATTGCAAAAAAAGGCAAAATCAGTCAAAATCACAAAAAAGTATTGTTACGGTCCACCCTAGTGTCCCAACAACTTTTTATGTTCTGACATCAGAATCGCAATCAGCAATCCCCAAGACAACAAGCTTTCCCAATTTAAACTATTTGGATTCTTGCAAGCTTATAAGCTTTTGCCGAACATGTCAATCTTTCCAAGTATATTGCCGAAAATTTCAAGCGCTTCAAGTTTTTGTGCGCAGCAGAGCAGCAAAGCTTGCGATTTATTAGTTTGACACGAAGCTTGCCTTGCTTGGTTTTTTCAAGTTCAACCTAGGCGAATTTTCAAGTACTTGAAAAAGCTTGATTTTTCAAGTACTTGATGCAGGTCTCTGTTTCATACCTTCCATTTCATTATTTCTTATGTCCTTTATTAAAGTGAATAAATAATTTTTTGTTTTTTAATAAAGAATATTTATTTTAATAAAGATTTTACAAATAAATTACGATTATTATTAAACAATACACATGAAGCAGTTTTTGATTATCTTAGGGCTCTGCCAAATGTTTCGCTTTCTAAAAGTGTTCCGTTGCCAAAAAAGTTTAAGAAACGCTACTCTAAAGCGTTGATAGACGATACCGTCAATCACTCTATCCTCTATATGTGCAGTTCATTGCTTAAGAAGCTATTTGGTAGGTAGGCATTAAAGGGCTGCACGAATGCATTCAAAAGCCGTTTCAACACATTCTCAAAAAAATAGAATGGAATGGAATGATCATTCTCAGCGCTGAGAATGGAATGGAATATGCATTCGAAGCGCTTAGAATGGAATGGAATGTGCGCTTGTGCGTTGAGAATGTTTAGAATAGAATACTCAACATTCTCAAGTGTTGATTTGAGAGTACTACCAAATGGTTGATGAAAAAAGGTTTTACGTAAAGGGATTTCAAAGGGGGGTTGCTGATGTCGAATCTGATGTCAGATTTTCAATTTTCAAGATGGCGGATAGGGTTGCCACCTTAAAATATCTTATTTTATATTAGAATTTTAAAATTCCAAAATTTTTTTGAAAATAGGTTGCCACCTAAAAAGTTGTTATTTTGCAATTTTTTTAAATGAGCATTTAGTAAAAGGGAGTCGCTGATTTCAAATCTGATGTCAGATTTTGAATTTTCAAAATGGCGGATAGGGTTGCCACCTTAAAATATCTTATTTTCGCGAATTCGAGGCTGGGGCAAACACTAGGTAAAAATAGGTCGCTGATTCCGAATCCGTTGTCAGAATTTTAAAATTCCAAAATTTTTTTGAAAATAGGGCTGCCACCTAAAAATGTGTTATTTTGCAATTTTTTTAAATGAGCATTTAGTAAAAGGGAGTCGCTGATTTCAAATCTGATGTCAGATTTTGAATTTTCAAAATGGCGGATAGGGTTGCCACCTTAAAATATCTCATTTTCGCGAATTCGAGGCTGGGCAAACAGTAGGTAAAAATGGGTCGCTGATTCCGAATCCGTTGTCAGAATTTTAATATTCCAAAATTTTTTGAAAATAGGGTTGCCACCTAAAAATGTGTTATTTTGCAACTTTTTTATATAAGCATTTAGTAAAAGGGAGTCGCTGATTTCAAATCTGATGTCAGATTTTGAATTTTCAAAATGGCGGATAGGGTTGCCACCTTAAAATATTTTGAAAATTGAAAATCTGACATCAGATTTGAAATCAGCGACTCCCTTTTACTAAATGCTCATTTAAAAAAATTGCAAAATAACACATTTTTAGGTGGCAGCCCTATTTTCAAAAAAATTTTGGAATTTTAAAATTCTGACAACGGATTCGGAATCAGCGACCCATTTTTACCTAGTGTTTGCAACAGCCTCGAATTCGCGAAAATAAGATATTTTAAGGTGGCAACCCTTTCCGCCATTTTGAAAATTCAAAATCTGACATCAGATTTGAAATCAGCGACTCCCTTTTACTAAATGCTCATTTAAAAAAATTGCAAAATAACACATTTTTAGGTGGCAACCCTATTTTCAAAAAAATTTTGGAATTTTAAAATTCTGACAACGGATTCGGAATCAGCGACCCATTTTTACCTAGTGTTTGCCCCAGCCTCGAATTCGCGAAAATAAGATATTTTAAGGTGGCAACCCTATCCGCCATTTTGAAAATTCAAAATCTGACATCAGATTTGAAATCAGCGACCCCCCTTTGCAACTACCATAAAACTCTAAGAAACATGACTGGAGCAAAAGTCAAAATTCATGGTAACCATTTGAGAGTACTCTCAACGCAACGAATACATTCTAGAAATTTCCATATTCGTTAGAACTCTCTCAAATGGAATGGAATGTTCATTCCATTCGAAAAATTTATGTCTCTCATTCATTCGTTTCGCTTTGCAAATGATTTGCAAATATGGAATACTCGCATGGAATGCGTAGAATGGATTCCAAATGGAATGTATTCGTGCAGCTCTTTAGTAGGCATCAAAGAGTTTGGGTGGGACAAACTGTATCTTTGTTAAAGAGCACATCTATTGGAGTACCTCAAGGCTCAGTACTTGGTCCGTTGCTATTTACAATATTTATTAATGACATTTTTAGCACGTGTCACCACGTCACTATGCATGCATATGCTGATGACCTCCAATTATACTTGTCCAGGACCATAGGCCTAGTTAAAGATTTATGCGCTAGAGTTAATGAGGACCTAACTAGTGTATCCAGTTGGGCTGCTGATAACATGCTTAAGTTAAATCCCTTGAAATCTTATGTGCTGCCAATCTCAAAAAACGTTTGTTTTCGTTTCGCATCGCTATCTGAATAAGACAGAATTTAAAAAAAAAAAGTCTTTTAAAAATTTATACGTACTTGAAAAAAGAAAATTGCATTTTTTACTTATTTTTTGTTTTAAATTTTGAATAAGAATATTTTAAAAGGCTATTTTAAAAATCAGTTTCATTCAGATAGAAGATATTTTCATTACGTTTTAAAATTAAAAAACATTTTTTTTATCGGGTCAACCTAGGAGCCAGCTAATGCCCACAGTGCGAAAAGAGGTCTTTTGCAGCAATAGTTGTAGCCAGCGCCATCTTTGTTTTTGAAAAAAAACGAAATATTTTTTTTAAACATAAATGTATACTTTACCAAATTTGAAAATTTTAAAACTCCAAACAAATTTCTTCTAATAAAAACCATCACCTCAATATCACACTTTTTTACTCTCTATCGCCGGCCTTAAAACATTTTTTAAACATCGTTAGACTAATTTTTAAACATCGTTAAATATTTTCAATTCTTTTGGGTATAACTTTGACATTTAAGATGCGTGGTGGTTACACACGCTTTTTTTATTAGAATTCATTTTTTTTTCACGGTAAATGACCTCGTTAGGCTCATTTAGGATCATTTAAATTAATGAACCGGAAATACTAACCGAAGCAACGGAAAAACATGAAAAAATTTCAGTAAACTACACCTGATTTTTTTTTTATTCTGTTTATAACCAGCTGCAGTCGACAGCTATTGAATATATAATTTTATTTTTACTTAAATCATAACTTAATGTTATGCATTCAGTGAACTTATAAGTTATGCATGTGTTGTTGCATTTTTATACTAGTTGGCTTACAATAACTATTCTTTAGAATTGTAACCATATTTTTGGTGTCACCATGGTATGAAATTGTGTTTGATTGTTTTTATTTTTTAAAATTATGTCTTAAGTTTCCTATTTACTCAAAAACATATTTCATGACACATTTTTTTTTGGCAAAATTACAATATAAATAAGTCAATGTCATGCCTTGATTAAAAACACCAAACGTCACACTTAAAAATGTTCACAATCATGTGTTCGAAAGTAAATAAAAACAAAAATTAAAACAAAAAAACCAGTCTCTGCGCTTGCGCGCATTGACGTTCACGCAAATGAACGCAAGTGTGAAGCGCATTAAATATCAAATAAAAATTTCATAATACAAAAAGAAAAAAATCAACTATCAATGACTTACCTACATTACATGAAATACAAAACATATTGTGATATTGTCGTTTTTTGTTTTTGTTTTTTTTTATTGCAAATCTAGTCATTGAACAAGAAGATATTAAATTGCTACAATCAAAAAATATTGCATGACATTGTGTAAGAGCTAAAAAAAGCAAGAAGCTTGCTAACTTGATCAAAGTAAGAAGAAGTCAATTTGATCGAGTCAAAAAAAAAACTTCTCATTTACAACAACTTACGTTAAAAATCATAAAATTTTAAATTTATAGAGATTGTTACTTCTTGGTGATTATTAAAAATTTAAAATATGGTTTCTTTGGTCTTTTTTAAATCGGTGGGGTGATGTGTAACACTAACAAAATGTTGGTTTAAAGACCAGGAACTTTAATTTTTTATGTTTATTTTGACTTTTTATGTTAAATAAAAGTATTATGATAAGAACTTAATGAAATAATAGCAATATCCCGTAAATCGATCTGATTCTCCATGCACACACATACTTTGATATTAAAAAAACTGATCGTTAACTTCAATAGAATATATGAAAAGCTTATTAATTGCAACAAAAAACATTACATTCCTTCGAAATGTAAAATGATTATTCGTTGGAATTATCCATATCGGAGTGGCAATTCTGACATATCAAATGACTCACAAAAAAAAAATAAAAAGGCGCTGCATTTGTTGCATTCAAGTGAATTTTTGTGATTTAAATGTTTTGGCAAACATTCCATGCAACAAATCATGCAAAAATCTCGATCTTCTTCGTATGACGATGAATAGCGCCGGTTTTGCTTCCGAGCAGCTGAATCTTTCTATGTCGCCTGTTTAGTTTACGCCCAACGCGTACTGCGTAAGGGGTATATTAACTTTGTTATTCCTTTTGTAACGCCAAGAAAGAGGTGTGGCAGGTATAGAAAAATATATATATTTTTGATCAGCATCACCTCCTGAGTCGATTTCCGTGTGTACGTCTGTATGTCCGTCTATCCGTCTGTCGACACGATTACAGCCGTAATTTTAAAGGTATCGCGATGAAATTCAAAATACAAGTTTATTATAAAAGGAAGATCGAAAGGAAGATCAAGTTCGAAAATGGGCCAAATCTAATGAAAACCACGCCTACCTCCCATACAAAGAGACTTTTTATTTTAACCGTAAAATGTTTTTAAAATCCACAAAAATTAAGGAAATGCCTTGAAATTTGACACCAATTTTTTTACATTTCAAATGTAAAATGATTATTCGTTGGAATTATCCATATCGGAGTGGCAATTCTGACATATAAAATGACTCACAAAAAAAAAAAATAAAAAGGCGCTGCATTTGTTGCATTCAAGTGAATGTTTTGGCAAACATTCCATGCAACAAATCATGCAAAAATCTCGATCTTCTTCGTATGACGATGAATAGCGCCGGTTTTGCTTCCGAGCAGCTGAATCTTTTTATGTCGCCTGTTTAGGTTACGCCCAACGCGTACTGCGTAAGGGGTATATTAACTTTGTTATTCCTTTTGTAACGCCAAGAAAGAGGTGTGGCAGGTATAGAAAAATATATATATTTTTGATCAGCATCACCTCCTGAGTCGATTTCCGTGTGTCCGTCTGTATGTCCGTCTATCCGTCTGTCGACACGATTATAGCCGTAATTTTAAAGGTATCGCGATGAAATTCAAAATACAAGTTTATTAAAAAAGGAAGATCAAAAGGAAGATCAAGTTCGAAAATGGGCCAAATCGAATGAAAACCACGCCTACCTCCCATACAAAGAGACTTTTTATTTTAACCGTAAAATGTTTTTAAAATCCACAAAAATTAAGGAAATGCCTTGAAATTTGGCACGTAAACTTTGATATTTAATGTAAGCCATCTCTATGAAATTTGGAAAAATCAGATGAAAACCACGCCTACCTTCCATACAAAGTGACTTTATTTTAACAGTAAAATCTCTTCAAAATCCACAAAAATTAATGAAATGCCTTGAAATTTGGCATTTAAGCTTTGGTCTTCAATATTAATCCTGACAATGAAATTTGGAAAAATCGGATGAAAACCACGCCTACCTCCCATACAAAGTGGCTTAATCGAGAACGTTAAATCGCTTAAAAATCTGCAAAAATGACGGAAATGTCTTGAAATTTTGCATACAAACTTTGATATTTAACATAAGTCACTCTTTGATATTTGGCAAAATCGGATGAAAACCACGCCTACCTTCAATACAAGGTGACGTCATCAAAATTTAAAAACTTTTGTAAATATATAAAACTGAATGACATTGTGTCTGTATGTACCCAAGTTCCGCCCATGTTGTTTATCCAACCCATACATATATTCTTCGGTAAAATGTGGAGACTTTGTTTACAAATTACTCTATGTGGCAGCTAAGGGTAAAATGAAATTAAGCATATGACACAAATATTTTTGCAGATTATACATAAAAATTTTATAGACGTCTAAAGACTTCGGATATACTTCAGTACGGCCGCGGGGGGGTATTTTAGCTTCGGTACCCTGCCGTAGCTCCATTCATTTACTAGTTTTTTTTTTTTGCCAACCTGCAGTTGTAAATGTTTCTGTGGCATTGTTAGAACACAGTTTTTCATTGACTTCCTACCACGATTGAATTATGGTCTGGGCTGAATAGTATGAACTGAACTGATCTCTTTAATGTCGTTGATGTAATTGCATTTCAGAGTTTGACGTTGCTGCTTTTTAATGACAATTATAATGGGTTAAATGTGTTACACATCACCCCACCGTAAGTGTTACACATTACCCTAATATAAGTAATTTTTTTCTCATTGATGGAATTTTACCGCAACGCACTATGGTCTAGAAATCGAATTTGGCGGCATAAACCTTATTGTTGAACTTTATAAAAAAACAATGTGACTTTACAAGCTTTACTTTACTTGTTCCATAAAAAATATCTGTTTTCATACAACATGACAACCGTCCTCATTTGTCGTTACGCAGAAGTTTTTGTTCTGACTTTCCTGCATTACTACGCTTTTTATTGAAAAAAAATTTATTTATTTGTATAAAGTTTAACGTAAAAACTATTCCGAACAATATTGAAGGTATGTTACTTAAAATACTGTAATTATCTATTGTTATACTTTTGTTGTTTTTGAGAAATAATCTTTCGAATGTGTATAGTTTTTTTTTGTAAATTTTAGAAATCTTTTCCATGTTTCGTGGAAGAAAACTAGTTGGATCGGCCACGATCCGTCATAAATTATATATGTGGTGAAAGCATTAAATCTGTACTTTCATTTGAGAATAAACTTATCTGCATATACTTGCAACTTTTGAAAAAAAAATAAATCGATTTCAGAATCAATTAACCACAAAAATTAAAAAATTTTCAGTGAGTGGAGAGTAAATGGAAGGAGGAGGAATTGGATTGCTGAAAAAGTAACTATTGGGAACAAGTCTAGTTTAATGAATCCACTTAAATTTCAAGATAAATAGCAATATAAGGGAAATAATAAATAAAAAAATTGAAAATTGGAGATTTGGAAAGTGAAAAGTGGATTAAATGCCATAGGTCATTAGATATTTTTTAAGACGAAGCATGGTGAATGGTTTGTGGGCCATAAATAAAACATAATCTTTTAATCTTTCATATTCTTCTTATAAATATATTATTCTTATAAAGGTTTAATTGATTTCAAAAACATGCAAAAAGTTTTGATTAAAAAAAAACGTCATTTGCTAAAATAAACATTTTTTTTTTGAGATTTTGCAATATTTTGCAAAAATTATAATTTTCATTTATTCTCTATGTAACTTGAGAAAGTTAAATAAACAAAAAAAAAAGGAATTGGCTTACCATAGCGAAATGGTAGCAATTTCTCTTATTTTAGAACACATAGCCTAATTTTTATTCCAAAATTTTATAAATTCTTATTTGTGTCTGCGCCTACAAAAAGAGTTATATGTATATGAAAAACATTACATGAGAATCAGTAACAATTTTATTTTAGCCAATTTGCAAAATTTTGCAAATATTAAATGGCTTAACATTGCAAAAAAAAGACGAACTTGTTTTAAATTCGTTGGTTATATTTTTTCGGCAAATTAATATTTGTCACATATAAATGAGCTTGTAATTTCAAAAAACAACCCTTCTACAAGATATTTTTTCAAATATGAAATCAATATGAACTTAGTGAGTACAGCAATAGTAATTTAATGAATAACAAGGAATGAAAGATATAACAAAACAATTTAAGGTAAATTAATAATGTAACATTAAAGTATAACAATTAAGCTTAATGGTATTTAAAACATTTAATTTAGTCAGTGATGACGATCATCATAAAATGAATGGAAATCTTGGTGCATATGTTTTTTAAGCGCATACATATGATTGTATTTAGTATTTAGATTGTATTTAGTTTCTTGAACTTTTCCTCTTATGCCAACTTTTCTCTGTGACAATGTTTGCCAATTATCAGAATGCCGTAGCTTAATTTTATGTTTCCATTTTTATAATGCAATCCACGAATGATATTTACAATAGCGTCGCCACTTTTTTTACCTGACCTGATTGTAGCGAAATTACCTGAAACATCTTCGTAATTTATTAAAAACTAGCTTAAACCCGCCGCTTCGCCGGGTTTTCAAAAAGTTTTCATTCAAAAATTGATAGTGGGTAGGCTTGATTTTTCGCTACCAAAACGATTTTTTATTGTTTAAGTAATACTACAAATTATTAACCTTAAGATTGTTATATCATCTGATAGGAAATCGAAAACCTAAATTTTGGATTTAATTTTTTTTACAACAAAAACAACTTTTATCCAATTTTTTGGCTTAAACTAAAAATTATTGAACATTTTTTAAAAAAATTTTTAAAAATATTAATACTTTGGTTTAGTAAAAATTTCAACTTATGTTTGAAGGATATTTTAACAAACAACATTTTTCAAAAAAACTTATTGAAATCCATTGCAAACTGACTGAAATATTTGCCTTCAAAGCTAAGAGTGTGAATTTCAAGTCGTTTTTCTCTCATTCTCAGCTTATAATTAATACTAAAAAGATCTGCTACTAAAATTTTTCACAGTTTTCAAACTACATACATGATTTTGGTATCAAATTGAAGGAAATTTAAAAGCGTTTATTGATTTTGTTCTCGTTTAACCGAAGTGCAATTTAATCCATTAGGGCCGAAAGAAAACCATAAAAAACAGACATTTTTAGACTTGAAGCAACATTTTGGTGAAAACTATGTATGCCATTGAGCAGAAATAAGTTATTATTGCATGCTAATTTTACTTTTTTTAAAAAACTGGCACTAAAACTTTTGAAATATTATGCAGTATTTAATGAAAATTCGAGACGCATATGTTTCCATATAGTAACATTGGTTGTTAATGGGTTAAAATAAAGTATCCTAAATTTTATAAAAATCTGAGTTGTCGTTTAAACGTGATGAGTGAACATAAAAAGTGGCTACAGATTTATTAATAGTATAGATGTGTACTCCAAAAAATTAATTATGTACAGACCATCACAAGGTCTTGCTTGCCTCATACGGCATATATAATCAGAAGGTGATCAATTGGGGGCTTGAACAATGATTCTAGAGTAGAGTTCACGCTATCTGCTTCCATCATATTGTGACCTTTTTCTAATATCAGTTGCTCTATTTAAATTTTTAATGTTGTTGAAAGCACTAGATAATACCTTATTTTTATTTTGATAACCACATCCATCTGATATCAAAACAACTTTCTTAACTAAATTACAGTTCACTTTTATAAAATGAATAATACAACTTGTTATATTATTAGCTGTAACACCTCCATCGGCTTCAGGCCATACATATAAGTGAACATTCCTGGTATTTTTTACGTAGAAAGTAAAATTGTGTTCATTTATTAATATTTCATTTTATATTTCTCAGAAATCAATAACTTTGGACATAACAACACACTTTGCATATCCATTGTAACAACCAAAACATCAGATGACACGCTCTCAATCGCCTTGTTTTTTGCCTCTCTAGCTTCATTTTTTTTTCCATATGTATCTGAAAATCTTCGTCACCAATGTTTCCTTTTTTATATTCCACACATATATCACACTGATCTTTCCTCGGCTTAAATATGGATATTTTTTTTTTTGGTCTATCACTGACAGAAATGATTTCCTACCCACGGGATCAAAGTTATTTACCTTGCACCATTCAATATAAATTGTATGCATGGAAGATTTTGATTGGAACGTATCTTCAATGTACACTCTTTTTGTGTGTGTCCTACAATAGTGACTCAGTACTTTGGGTATTTCCTCAAGCTACTTTCTAGCAGAGTCTGATTTTAATCGATTAATTGATGTTTTGGGCACAGTGCTTGTTTTGGTATCTTTCACCCAATTTTGAAAAATGTGTTTATTCAAATCAAAGGTAGCAATGAAAAACTCTTTGCAGACACGGAATTTTTGCCCACATTTTCCAGACGAAGATGGATGCTTTCAGAAATATTTAAACCATTTAAGCCTTCATCTACCGCGCCACAAAAAAACGATCTTTTGCCTTTTTCTTCAGCGAGGTGCGAACAAGGTTTTTCTTTCATTTTTTTTTTTGGACCGCTTGTAAATCATAATAATAGTGAAATCATACATGTGAAGTTTTAGTGCTCTGTCTTCATTATTTGAGTGTATTCCGCCAAATCGATTTTCTCAACCATAGTGCATACAACGAGAAAAAATGTTAAATCTTTTGTTATTTTTAAAGATATTAAACAATACTATATTTTACATCTACTCACTTTTAAAGTCAGAAGAAAATTTTATCCGAAACGCTAATTTTTGTAAATAAAAAAAAGCTTTTTTACAAAAATTGTTCACGGTTCTTAAGAACTCTAATGAAATGTATGCTTGCCTACTTCCAACACTTATGATAAACTAGATGCTGTCAAAAGAAACATATCACAGTTGTTCATTCACTCATATGTTAACATTTTGTACGAAAAATCGCCTTGTTACACATTAGCCCATGGTACACATTACCCCACCACACTCTACGCTATGATGGTATGGCGTATAAGTTTCACTTCTACCGTGCGTGGCGGTTGAACACACATTTTAAAATACGCCTCAATTCTCCTTTGATTAACGTTAAGGCGTTAATCTTTTCTAAACGAAACGAAAAAAATTCAAACATCAATTCGCATTAGAGAAGATCGAACAAAAATGACGTTCAACACAGCAGCGTTACATTTCCATTACGACAGTTTAACAGGAAGAAAATTTGTTTGTTGTCAATAAGCATTAATAAAAACAAACAGCCAGCCAGCCAGCAAAGACAGTTTTTCAAAGGCTGTCTAAAACTGTTAAAGAATTATATAATATTTTAAAATGATTTGTAGTAAGACAACAACAACAATTTGTACGCCGCATAAATTTCACATCTTGTTGCACAAATCCTGTTTTTTATGTTGTCGTTATATCGGTTGTCATTTATGGGGAGTGATGCCCCCCAACACTAGACAACCTATAAACCTAAAATCGAAAACATGAATTGCTAATAAAAAAACAAAATAAAAAAGTAAAAAGTATTAATTTAAGACAATGAGGAAAACCTTTTGCAATTGTAGTTGCAATGAACAGCTATTTGTTTTAGCTTTTCACACATTATATATTGATAACGTATTTTTAAACAGCTGTTAGAAGTAGTGGTTGTTTTTGCTGCTTGTTGTTGCTATTGAAATGGCTATAAATGCTTATTTGATTGTTACTGTTGTTAACGTTTAATATTTTTTTGATGCAGAGTTGCTTTATGTTATTAGCCTTAATGTTGTTGGTGTTGCACTTAATTTATGTATGTGCATGAGTGTTAACTTTAGCATAAAAAAAAACTTGAACTTATCTAAGCCATGCATAATTTGGTAATTTGTTGTTATTATCATTGCTGCTGCTACAGCTGCTATTTAAAGATTGCATTACTAATACAATGCATTTTGATTAATTAACACTGACCAACACTAGATGCATGCATTTAATTAAATCATTTTTTTCGGAAATACTCCAGTTATGATGGGATTTTTTTCCATTTCATGCATAATTATTTCAATAATTTTCCGGTTTTTAAAAGCGCCTCATAAAGTTATTTTTATTGCTTTTCTATTAAATTTAAATAAAAAATTATTATAATATAACAACTTTTGATTTGAAACGCATTAAATTTCGATTAAAAACTACTTTAGTTTTCACAACTCCCAATAATGAAATTTTTAGCTATGTATATAAAAAGAGTGATAATAATATTAACAAAGCACAAACAATAGCTAAATAGATAAATAAGTATGCAATCCTTATTACTACAGTGAATCAAAAAAGTTTAGACACAACGCTATATTTTAAGTTTATTTTTTAACTTGATTAAAAAATACCCGGTGTTACTCGCGAGTTTATATGAATAATTTTTGTCATTCAGTTTTCGTTTTCAAGTATTTAATGAATCAGAATAATGTAAAAGACACAGTTTTGAGAAAATCGTCAGTGTCGGAAGTGTAGACCTAGAAGTTTTTTGTTTGATACCTATATTTAGTGATAAGTTTGTTGTTCTGGTTCATATTTATGTTTCATACATGAAAATAAATATTTCGGAAAAATATAGATTGATTATTTTTCCTGCAGCAAAGAACTTCTATAAATATATTTAAAATTCTATTGAAAATCTTAATTTTAGCAAACAAAATATATTTGAATATGGAATTAATATAATAATAATATAATAAATATTTAGAATTTATTATGATATTTAAAAAATATCAATAAAATCAATAAAAAAGTGGCGACTGTGGCATACTGGTTAAGGTGAATGGCTTGTGTGCAATAGAATCGAGGTTCGAGTCCCATCTGATACAGAATGGTTTTTTATTTGAATTAATTTTTCTGTTCGGCCGTCATCTCTCTGCAGACAATGGCAAACCTCAGAGAGTAAAAACTGCCTTGAAAAGCTTCTTGAGAACATAAGCCGTTGGGAGTCGGCATAGTGCTGTAGGTCCAGTTCTCGATAATTTGTGTTCAAAGGTTTCACAACACGCACAACACAATATTAATATCGCTGAAGATTAAGAAAAAAATGAAAAATGATAAGAACGGAAGCAACTTAGTATATAGAAATGCAAATTTTACATGCATATTAATAACAACAACAGTAACAAACACAACAACAACAACAACAACAACACCAACAGCAACAAAAACTACAACAACAATAACAATAACAATAACAATAACAATAACAATAACAATAACAATAACAATAACAATAACAATAACAATAACAATAACAATAACAATAACAATAACAATAACAATAACAATAACAATAACAATAACAATAACAATAACAATAACAATAACAATAACAATAACAATAACAATAACAATAACAATAACAATAACAATAACAATAACAATAACAATAACAATAACAATAACAATAACAATAACAATAACAATAACAATAACAATAACAATAACAATAACAATAACAATAACAATAACAATAACAATAACAATAACAATAACAATAACAATAACAACACCAGCAGCAACAGCAACAACACCAACATCAGCAACAACAACAACAACAACAACACCAGCAGCAGCAGCAACAGCAACAACACCAACATCAGCAACAACAACACCAACAACAACAACATCAACATCAACGTCAACCACACCAAGCAAAACAACCACAACAGTCACAACAACCACAACAGCCGCAACAACCACACAACGACAACAGCAACAACAACACAAGCAGTTACTGAGAAATTTTCGTAAAATGATCCGTTACAACAAATGACACGATGTTGCGTTCGTGATTTTGGGACGAACCAAACCAGCAACCATAGCAACAATATAAGCAGCTACTGAAGCATTTTATGCATGATTTTCCTCATACGATAATGTGAATTTTTCTAGATTCAGCTATTTTGTGAATTTATTAAAAAAGTGATAATATCCAAAGTTAAATATTCGTTTAATTTGCCATGTAATTGATAGTTTGGCATATATTTTATCTTTGTACGATGAATGTTAAAGGCGGTAGGCATACCCCAAAAAGTGATCCAAAATGTTGCATGTGCTTGAACAAATTTACGAAAGGACCCCCTTACAAACAGCGCTGTAAGATAAATTTCAGAGTTTGAGTTGAGCCACTAATTACTTTAAAAATCATTATAGATAATTTTCTGCTATTTAAGACTGACTGCTCAAAGAAGTTATGGGAAACAAAGCTTAGTGGGGGAGGGGGGGGGGAACGATTTGTATCAAATTAATTTAATTGCCAACATATCGGAGGTCTATGCAAACAAATAATGGTGCTTATCTATTTTGTCAGTAGTGCTGTTAAAAATAAACTCCAGAGCTGAATGTAGAAACAAGCAGTTTTCTTAAAGAACTAAGGTCCTTTATTTATCAATTTACGTAACAAAGCCTACATATGTATGTGTATGTTATATTAAGATGGGTAAATTTTTTTGTTGATAAATCGTACCCCCCAGGCGGATTCTATGGGTGATTTTAAGCAAGTTTTCTGAAGAAACCATGGATTGAAATTGAATTTCGAGCCCTCTAAAATTTAAAAATAACCATTTCCTGGGGCCCTACTCTGTATTGCGATGCACCAATCAATGAGATGCGAAAATGAAATTCGATGCGTACACAAATTCGTACAATCTAATCGATTCTGCGAATTTTTTTTTTTGTCGCATCGCAATAGAGAGTAGGGGCCCTGAGCTAAACCAGATAATTTATCCATGTAAAGCAAAAATTTGTGTTGGAATGGATTAAAAAAAGCATCAAAATATACTGGCCAAATTATTTAAAATTAAAGTTGATGTTATTAAAACTAATTTTAACAATTTTTTACTTTACGGAGCTCTATATATATTTAAAATTCGTTATCTCCGGTTCTAGTTATCAGATCTATTCCATGGTAGAATAATCTAGGCAGGAGCAATTTGACAGTGCTCTCTTTGCTCTGACCATGATTGCCAAAGCTCAAAGCAGACACTGAATTTTGGTGTTTATCGTATTTTGTGAACCATGCACTGACTTTTCATTTGACATTAGCGGTCAGCGGCTCTCTTTATTGCTCCTACCTAGATTATCCTACCATGATCAATTTCAGTTTTAATTATTTTTTTTCAACTCTACTCTTCTCTGCAGTTGTATTTTAACGTAGGAACAATGTAGAATTTAAAATAATAAAATGTCGAAATGTTGAAATTTTTGAATAGTTCAGTTTGGCAGAGTTGAAAGTACAAAGAGGCTGTTCGCTGCTTACCAGTGTTTATCGATCGATCGATTGTTCCAAAAATCTCGGGTCGAAAACGATACAATTATTTTAAAAATCTCGTTTCGAAACGAAGTGTGAATTTCTTCCGCTCGCGAATTCGAAAACGTAGCGAGAACGTATTTCGTTTTCGAACTAAATGCACGAGATCTCGGTTTTACCTCGAATTAGAAACGAATCGGTTTGATTTATTGGATAACTGTTTCGCCTACGCCTATTTATACATAGGTTTTCTCATACATTTACTCTCTATTTTATCCTCATTTCACTTTTTTGTTACATGCTTACAAACATGTATCCCTTTGAAATCCCTTTTGAAATTCTTCCCTCAATAAAAATCGTCACATCGCCGCCTAAGAAGTTTAATTTCAAAAACTTCAATCGATGTTTTTTCGAAGTCACTAATTATTACAGAAAAAAAATTTTTGTTAAATTAAAAAAAAAAGTTTTTTTACAGCCGTATTCATAAAAATATTTTAAAACAGCTTTCAAACGTTCGTTTAGTTAAAACGCTTTTTAAAGTTAAACTACTTTTTAATAGCGTTGTATTCATAAACGAGTTTTAAGAGTCTTATAGCTAAAGTGAGAATGTTGATGCTTTAAAATAGGAACAGTTGTAATTTTCGTTTGTGACTCTGATAAATATGATGAAATTTGCTTAAAAATTAAAAAAAAAATATATTCGTTTGTGAATTTGATATACTGGCAGGCATTTGTTTAAGGCTCAGTTTCAATTTTTTGAGTAAAAAAGCGGACTTTTTTGAATGACTATTTTTTTTATTTTATTAAATATCAAAATAATTTTTTATTTTTAGTTAAGTCTTAAATTAACAATTTTATTTTAAATTAACAATTTGCTTTATTTTTGTTTGTTTTTCGATATGGTAATACAGCGTGTAAAAGTTGAGGTCGCGAACGAAAGGTCTCTTGCGGATATTTCCTTGCTTTTCCAGGGAGCGGAAAACAAAATTGTTTTTATAACAAAGGTTGCTTTTATAACAGTTTTGCCTTCTGAGTGAACTGACAAAAAGCTTAAAATTAGAAAAAAAAAAAATAAGAAAAAGCCGCATAAATTAAAAAAAACATTTTTTCGTGAACGAAATCGGACCTTATAAATTAAGTAATAAGCAAAAACATACGTTTTATTTTATTTTTTCGGTTCACTCAAAGCGTATTTAATTTTTAAAAGTAATAAAACTAGGTCTGAGTTGATCGGACGAATTCTTTTTGAAGTAAAGTGCGAGCCGTTTCAAAAAATACCATTTCGAAAAAACCGCGTTTAAAGTTTTTGTTTACCTTACTTTATGAGCGTTTACTACTCATAAAAACTTAAACATCTCTTAAACGGCTTCGAAATTTATTCTGAAATTTTTACACATTATTAAGATTATTTTCAAAACAATAAAATAAGAACAAAAAAAAAATTAAAAAAAAACAACCGACTACAAAATCACTACAAAGTAAAAAATAATTTTAAAAATACTTTTCCTTTTAATTTCTTGGTCATATTTGATAATTTTTTTAAACATATTATTATATATGAAATCTTATTATCTTAATTTTTTTCTTATTTGTTTTATTATCATAAATATATTAATTTCTTGGTGAATACAAAAGCTTTTTTAAGCTCGGCGCTAATATAATCAGACTTTTAATCAGAAGCGCCAACTTCAAAGCATTTGTATTCATCAAGAAATTAATATATTTATGATAATAAAACAAATAAGAAAAAAAATTAAGATAATAATAAATATGTTTAAATATGAAATAATAATATGTTTAAAAAAATTATCAAATATGACCAAGAAATTAAAAGGAAAAGTATTTTTAAAATTATTTTTTACTTTGTAGTGATTTTGTAGTGGGTTGTTTTTTTTTAAAAATTTTTATTTCTTCCTTTTTAAAGAATATGATAAATTTTAGAAAAAAGTGTATAAACAACATAAATACAATTGTTCCGAAAAAACTAGTTCTATTAAATTCTGAAAGTTTGTTGGTTATTTCAAATATCTGCCTCTTAAATTTAAATTAGATGTCACATGTTTTGAAATTATTTTCCCATTCTTGTAACGAGTTGTATAACCCTAGTGTCAATATTATTCGAAATATAGTGTTTTTCTAATATTGCCACAACCCTTTGTTAAATAAGCGCCCACTTTCTTGAGCATTATTTCCAATAATTGTGCCTACCCCTGTACTTTATTTCAGTACCCCAGCGTCAATATTAACTGCGATAGTGTTTATCTAGTATTTCCACGCCCATTTATCGAATAAGGCCTACTTTATTGACCATAATTTTTAATAATTCTGCCTACCCCTGTACTACAATAAATTTCAGTGCCCTAGTGTCAATATTACTCGAGATACAGTAGTATCTAGTATTGCAAGATCTATTATTGACACGCCCAGTTCTCGAATACCTCCCACTTTTTTACGGGCACCTCCATGCTTATGATATCTATCTGTTTCCCAAATATTATGGCAATCAGGCATATGGTTTAGGAGTTATCGATGTACATACATTTAAAAAAAAACAAAAAAAAAAATAATAAAAATAAAAAAAAACAGAGAAACCGACGAACTTGAGAACCTCCTCCTTTTTGAAGTCGGTTAAAAATCGAAAATTTTTCTAAAAAAATTGAAACAGGACCTTCAAATTTTGTTTACCTTTAAAAAATACAGCTGCCCATAGCAACTGCCAAAGAAACACAATTATTTTTATTTATTTATTTGTTTTGATTTTTGTTTGGCACAAAATGAGAAGTTTGTTCTCAATTGAGAACATTAAAATTTTAAAATAGCTTTGTAGGAGGTTTACAGAAGGTTTGTTCCTATTTTAAAATTCTCTCATTTGTGAAGCTATTACAAGAGGTTTTTTGTCGTTATTGAACGTTTATGAATAACGTTTTTAGGCGTGTGTCTTATAAAGCGTTTACAAGAGGTTTGTAACTTTTATGAATACGGCTGTTAGTTTTTTTAGTTAAAATTTTAAACGTTTAAACAAAATAGCTTGGATTTTCATACCAACCTGGATTATTACAGCTTCAAAGTTATGTTCTTGTATTATTATTTTTTTTTTTTGCTTTTCTTCACAACTGCTCTAAATGCATTCACATTTTAAAATTCCTTTATATTTGGCGATCGTTTCAATTTTTAAACTTGGTTGTATACATTTTTTTTTTTTCAACTTCTTTTATATTCTTGGCAGTCAATCGTAAACAAAATAATCACAATGGGTTATTCAACTTGACCAAAAAACAAAAACAAAAAACACCTAAACTCAAACTGCCACTTTTTGTTGTTTTGAATCAACAAACACAAAGCAAACAACAACAACAAAACACTTTTAGCCGCGTTTTTATTGGCCTTGACTTTTCTAACTTGGTCTGTAGTAGATATTTATTTTTAGTGCATATATGTTAATTTTTATTTGTTTTGTTAGTTTGATCGATTAAGTTTTTAATAACATTTTATTATTGTATTTTTTTAAACTCATAGTCAAGGTTTTTGTATTTAATGAAATTTACAAAATATATTTTTTACAAATTTTTATTAATAAACAACAAACTGGCGTTTTATACATTTGTTGTGTATTTCAAATCATTTAATTTGAGTTGTTTTTTTTTAAAGCACCTATATAGAGCGTGCATTAAAAACAAACTCATCGACTGCATGCGAACGTTACCGCGAAACTACTAACATACGTTATTCACAACTGATTTAACTGGCCTGAAGCTGAAAACTAAATAAAATAAAAAAAACAAGTCAAACTTCTGTAGATTGTTTATTTTCGAGCGAATGAGTGATAATAGCGCCTTGAATAACAGAAAGAGCGTTACCAAGCAGCGCACGTAAGAGAGTTTAAAAGAGCGTGTGTTTTTCTTTGTCTTAATGTGCACTATACATGTCTTTAATTTTAACTCAAAAATTCTTTAGCTGCCACTCTTTAAAAACAAAACTTATTAAGACCCAGCACTTATTTTAGAGTCAATTGAAAGAGCCAACTAGTTTATTTCTAGTGCAATTAGAGCTAGCTTCAAACTAGTACAAAAGATATTCGGCGCAGGACAGTTTGACTTCGTTTTTATAGTGGTCTATGTTTTCTATAAAAACCCCGATAAACATTGTGGCGAGGGGTGATTCGTTAACGAATCGCTTGTGAATCGTTATTTTTAAAGTTTTCGAATAGTTTCATTCCGACTTCATCGGAGGTTGGCTTGATGCTTAAAAAAATTCCATTTAAGATGTTTTGAAATAAAAAAAAAATTTTTCCGACTATTCAATATACAAATTTTTTTATGAAAAGTATTTTTTATTAACATTTTATATTAATTTTAATATGAATTTTTATATTAAAAGAAAAATAGTTGTGAAATAATTTTTCTTCTGTTATGTTATTTCGTGCTTATTCTTTATATAAATAATTTCCACAAATAATTTGTTCAAGATTTTCATATGAATTAGTTCTCGTTAACGAATTGCTTTTTGTTGTTTTGACAACTCGTTAAAGAATTGCTTTTTCATAGTTTTGGCGACTCGTTAACGAATGGCTTTTTTCGGTTTTGACGAATGTATAACAAAGTCGAATAAAAGTTGGTCAAAAAATGATAAAAAAAATTATTTAGAACTTTTAAAAGCCAAATCTTTAAAAAAAAAAATACCTAAATAACAAAAAAAAAAAAAAGACAAAAAAACAAAAAAATTTTTTTTCTTTGGACCAAATGCTGGCTTGTACTATCAAGTAAATTAAGCAAGATATATTCAGCATCTGAAATAGCCGAGTGTGTAATGTGCCGGACTAGCATTCAGATGACGTGGTTTCAATTCTTGACGTGGTAAGTTTGAAATTTGTTTTTATTTTTGTTTTATTTTTTTTTTATTTTATACAGCCGTGGACACATAAATAGCACAAAAATGCATGTAGGGTGTTTCACATAAATTTAAATAAAATACGTAGAGGAAAACAAAAATTTATTTCATAGTATTTGAGTTTAAACATTAAAAACTTAAAATCAGTAGTAGCTTTGTAATTACGAATTAAAAATTAGAGAATTAATGAAAAATCTGAAATTGCTCCTTAGCTGAGGTGGACATATAAATAGCACAATTTGGTTTCTGAAAAGAAGACATAGTGATTTCTTTTTATTTAACAATGAGCTTACGAATATGCTTACTAGTACTTGGCACTGTATCCCGAATTGTACAAAACAGCCCGACATCTTTGTCCCATACTCTCTACAAGCTTCCTGACCCTATCCTTCGGAATAGAGTACCAAGCCTTCTCAATTCCACCCCATAACTCATCTTAATTTCGAAAATTTTTGTTGCTTATGCTGGCCTTCACATCATCCCATAAATTTTCTATGGGGTTGAGGTCTGGAACTTGAGCCGGCCAATTCAAAATATTTATTTTTTCCCATTTTTAGCCAATCAATCACAACCTTTGCTGTGGGTTTTGGATCATTATCGTGCATAAAAGTCCACCTAATAGGCATGTTCTCAAATACAAATGGTTCCATCTGGTTATTAAGAATATCTAAATACATATTTTTGTCCATTATTCCTGGTATACGAAAAATTGGCTCAACGCCGTGCCAGGAAAAAGCTCCCCAAGCCCTTAAATTCCCTCCTCCATGCTTTAATAATTTTTTTGTATACTTCGGATTCAACTCTTGGCGTTTGGGGCGCCGAACAAAAGTTTTTCCATCTGGTCCAACCCTATTGAATTTAGTTTCGTCAGTCCAGAGCACGTTCTTCCAAAATTGGTCTTCTTCATTCACATGGGCCCTTGTAAACGCAAAATGATCCTTTAAATTTTTTTTTGTTAAGAGCGGCTTTCTTCGGCAAATGCGTCCATAAAGATTAGCTTCATGTAGTCTCCAAGATTCTAGTTTTCTTGAAACATTAAGGTTATTTTCTTCATTTATTTCCCTCATAATTTGCTTTGCTTACTTGAAAAGATCAGCCTTACTTTTGCGAACTATAAGTCTATCAGTAGAAGCGGTGGTTTTACGCGATCTAGGATTGCGCAGCTTATTCTCGAAATTATTTGAACCATTTGATGTAACCAGCTTGAGTGCATTATAAAACATTTTTCGCGAAATTTTGAGAATATCCGCGATTTCAGATGGTTTTTTGCCTTTTCGACTTAGTTCGTGAATTATAGACCTTTTTCCGGAGTGCAATGTTTGCCATGACCCATTTTATTTAGAATCGGCGAAATTAACTGAATAAAAGTCTAAAAGTTTTACAAGCACCCGATCTTGTTGACTTTTATTCACCAACTAACATGTGTGCTATTTATATGACCACAGCAGATCGTACATGCCTATACAGAAAGAGATAGCCTGAGCAAATAAAAGTAAGTAACGGTACATCTCTCTCGGAGTTTTAAACAACGTCACACTGGAGTCTCAAAAAATTATAACTACAGTTAATGAATGCATTATTATGTTTAAATGAAACGTTTAAAAAATAAGTTGACATTTGTGCTATTTATGTGTCCATGGCTGTATATGATTTATATGATTCGTTATCAAATTACTTTTTTTAATTTTGGAAACTCGTTAAAGAATTACTTTTTATAGTTTTGGCGACTCGGTAACGAATTGGTTTTTATAGTTTTCACGACTCGTTACCGAATTGCTTTTTTCGGTTATGACAATTCATTAACGAAGGAGAAATTTCTCCCACTCGCGATATTATAAATGAATCGCTACTTATAATTGCTAATGAATGAAATGTACGAGAATGCGATTCGTAAACGATAACATTAGTGAATCATTTTGTTTGTTGGGAACAAGAGCGAGCCATATTTTATGTTGGTATATAAACGTGGCGGCCGTGGCGTAGTGGGTAGAGTGTGTAACTCTTACGCCAAAGAACCCATGTTCGAATCCTCCATCTGACACAGAAAATTTTTTCAATTGAATTAATTTTTCTGTTCAGCCGTCACCTCTCTGCTGACAATGGCAAACCTCAGAGAGTAAAAACTGCCATGAAAAGCTTCGTGAGAACCGTTCGGAGCCGGCGTAAAATGTTCTCAATCATTTGTGTGCAAACATTTCATATCATACACAACACAATTGATCATAAGAAGCTCGGTCAAAGTCCTTTCAAGGGCTGAGATGGCCATTTCGTTTTTTTTCTTTTTTTTTTATATAAACATTGAATAACTTTGGCATTTATCGTCAACTATATTCAGTATAATTTTAACTATGAATCACTGCACACCGACACAATGCGCTGAAATAGTAACGCTGTGCATTAAAAACAGTCTTTCAGCTGTGTTCAACAGTGTTTCAGCTGAGTCAACTCAACGTGCATATTGTCGAAAATATCGTGGCACATAAGCACCTCTGACAGCACTATTCGTCGTTTGGTGTCACGGGACAGTGGGAGATCGTTCACATGCCGTTCATCAACTTCCAAGACGTTCCAATGAACTGGTTGAAGTGGCAAGAGAACTCACATGTGTTGTATCGTCACTGCGCTCAGCATTTTGGAGTCAGTGGAATCTCTCTGCGGCGCATTTTCGAGGATGATTTGCATAAGTTCAAAATAAAAAGTTCAATATGATTCTAAGAATATAAAAAAATAAAAAGTTCAATATGATTTTAGAAATATAGTATTGTTGTGAGTCCATTTGACTGCAGGGGAAAACATGTAAAATCTTTTGGATGTACATATAATTTCTTTTTTATTTACCCCCGACTTGAGTTCTGAATCTGAATCTTCTGCTTCTCTAATCTACCAAGCGTTTTTTTTCTCCGTAAACATTTTTAAAGTGAATTTACGCTTTTGCGTCTTGTCACAAAAGGAGGCCGTATTGTGGTGTTCGAAAAGCAAAAAAACTATTTTCTTATTTGCTGTTCTGTTGTATCATTGTTATTCTGGTTGCGTGAACCCGCGTTACTAACTGGAGAGTCAATAACATTTATTCATAGCCTCAACAACCATGTCTGCAACAACTTAATTCAATTGAGTTATTTTTTTGTTTTTTTTTTTACATCTCTTCTACACTTAATCACTTGTATTGTGTGCTCTTGATTTTTTTTTTTTTTTTATTTTTTTCTTCATACTCCCTCTCTCACACTTTTTACTTATCATTTTGCTAAGTAACCACTTCAGTTTTTTCGATATTTATGTCTGAACTTTGTTTTTTTTTTGTATATGTTCTTCACTGCAAGTCTGTCGTATTTCCTTTATTATTACTATTATTTCTTTTTTATTCTCATGGCATTTACATTTTGTTTAATGCAAAAATTAGTTGCTGTCAGAGAATTAATGCTTTGATTGCTTTGGAAATGGCAATGCAATATTTTTAAACACTTAATTTTAACATTTTAAATGAACTACCACAAGCATAGGTTCGTATTTTATAATAAACAAATATTCTGGATGTCTTCAGTTTTCTGTATTCTTATAAATTTTGTTACTGTCATAAAAGTAAAATGTTTAGTATTTTCTTGAATGACAATGAAGATGTACTTCAAATTAGTTTTCAGCGTTCGCTTCTTAAATCTTTTGTCTAATAAGGTAGTGCCAGAGCCGAGCGCAGGATTTTCTTTAGGATGGGAGGAGGGTTAAAGGTCCATATGGAAAGTTCATGTATTTGAAAATTTATCTCAAGAATTTTATTATTACAAAGAAATACCGTCACAAAACAAATGTTTGCTTTAAAAATTAAATACTTTAATTTTTACCGTTACTCGTTATTTCGTAGTACTCTCATAAAACACACCTAAATTGCTTACAAAAAATGGTTATAAGTCCCCTTAAAAAAAAAAATTTGGACAGCATTTTTTTAACATATTGCTTGGATAAATATTCTAAGCAAAGCTACGCCAAGCAAGTAAGATGAAACCATCGAAAGTGCTCTTGCCGCAATTGCAGCAGTTCAATGAACCTGAGTAATGATTTTAACCCTAACGTCGGAAGCAAAACGTTTACGATAAAAGCAAAACAAAGACAAACAAAATCTATTGTAGACATTTAAGGAATATTTGCTATATTAAAACATTAAAATGCAAAACATGTTTCACGAGAAAAAAAGAAGACGACACACTCTGATATCAGCACAAATCTTCGGTGGCGGGATAAGCAGATACATAAAATAATAATGAATTTATTTACTTAAAGTTGTCAGGTTGAATTAAGTGTCAAATTTCATTAAATTTATCAAATAAGACCAAATTTAACGCCACACGGGACTACTAGATAAATTTATTTTTTTTAACAGTACGTTCAAAAAGTCCATAGGATGACACATAGATGGCGTTACTAGATTTTTTTTCCATATGATTTTTATTTAGTACCAACCTTCAAACGATACGTATAAAAATTTGACAATAATCTGACAATTGATTCGTTAGTTATAGCATTTTGTGTGCAACTATTGTTATTGAAAAAAAAAATGGAAAAAAGTGAATTTCGAGTTTTGATAAAGCATTGCTTTTTGATGGAAAAAAAATAACAGTGGAAACCAAACAATGGCTTGATAAACATTATCCGGACTCTGCTTCATCGAGACAAATGGTAGAAAAGTGGATTGCTGAATTTAAACGTGGTCGTACCAGCACAAATGATGCAGAGCCCAGTGGGCGTCCACTGGTCCACAAATCAGACTGTTATTCGACAAAACATCAAAAAAATTCACAAATTGGTTATGAACGATCGCAAATTGAAGTTGCACGAGCTAGCTGACATTGTAAAGATATCAGATGGTAGTGTTTTTACCATTTTACACGAACATTTGGGTATGCGAAAGCTCTATGCAAAGTGGGTGCCTCCTGAGCTCACATTCGACCAAAAACAACAACGAATTGATGCTTCAGAGGAGTATTTGGCGCTGTTAAACCGCAATAAAATCTAATTCTATCATCGATATGTGACAATGGATGAAACATGGCTTCACTGTTACACACCAAAATCCAAAAGACAGTCAGCTGAGTTGACGAACCGAATCCAAAGCGAGCAAAGACCCAACAGTCGGCTTGTAAGGTGATGGCAACTCCGCCAGGTTAGCAACTCAGTTGCGCCTGCCTGCCCAAAGCCAGGATAAAGAAGGATGGTTGTTTGTAGGATACGTCCTGCAAACGTAACAACTGATAGGGCCAACCAAGAGCTCGGGGTGGCGCCCATCGTGGTTGCAGGTCATATTCGGTATATCGATATGAAACAAGCCTGCGAAGGTATAGCAATTGACCTTAAAACTTGTTAGTACGGGACAGTCTTACCCGTCAAATGGGGTAGACCCTATCTATCCACCGCACTGGGACCTTAAATCGGCCGAATAAATTTGGATGTGTGTGTTTTGGCATGCGTGCTTTATATGTCGACGCTTTGGCTTTCGTTAGGGGTTTGCTTGTCGACGTTTTGACTTGGGACCCTCAAACTGGCACGGAAGTCACTGGGGTAAGTGTAGAAATGGTTGTAAACTTGAGTTCTCATTGAGCACTGCAGTCCCTGAGAACAAGGCCAATACTCTGTCTGGATTTTGAGATCCTTAGATCATCCGGACTGCCAGAATAAGAGTGGCATACAAAGGCCCTCCAAAGTAGGTACCTGTCATGTGTAATAGCTTGCAACTGAGCCGGTAGCTGGGAGCTGTTAAAATGGCCCTTTCAGTGCTCATTGAGCACGGTCACGCATAAAAATGCACTTCTTCGTAATTGCATTAGTGTATTTTTGGTCTTTTTGCGGGGATGTTGTGGATCCTCAATGACGGGATCGAGTTGCCCAGATGACTGTCGTGGGCTGGCCCTTCGGGGAGTCTCGTACTGGTTGTGGTTGTATGAATGCTACACAGGTCTAGATTGACTGGCGGGGTCGCTCAGCGGTACGACCTGGCTGGCATATCTGTCTCGTCTTCACCAGTAGATGGATTGTAAGTACGTCATTACTGAAATCTAAACTGGTACTGCTATTACGGGAAGTATGTAATTTATTGCATAATGCTCCTAATCACAGGGCACTGGGTGATGATTTGTGTTTGTGAAACGGCTTCCATGTTCGTGTTGCTACACTAGCTTTACTAGTTAAAACATAAACGGGTCCGTGTTGTGGTATAACATATAAGTTCTGGTTGTTTGTTTCATGAACTATTACCCTAGGTCTGGAGACCCAAGTATTTAAGCCTTGCGACAGGTGTACTTGTTAAACCAGATCCTGTGTGTAAGGTGATGGCGTCTGTATTTTGGGATGCGAAAGGAATAATATTCATCGACTATCTCCAAAAATGATAAAAAACCATCAACAGCGACTATTACAGTGCACTTTTGGATCGATTGAAGGCTGAAATCGCCAAGAAACGGCCACATTTGCGAAAGAAAAAAAGTGTTGTTTCACCAAGAAAATGCACCGTGTCACAAACGATGGCAAAATTGAATGAATTGGGCTTCGAATTGCTTACCCATCAACCGTATTCTCCAAATTTAGCTCCAACGACTTTTCCCTGTTTTCAGATCTCAAAAGAATGCTTGCTGGAAAGAAATTCAAGTCCAATGATAAAGTAATTGCTAAAACTGAGGCCTATTTTGACTAGAAAGAGAAATCGTACTATAAATGTGGTATCGGAAAGTTGGAAAAATCGCTATACTCGTTGTATCCCTCTCGAAGGCAACTATGTTGAATAATATAATCGAGTTTTATCAAACTTTTGTTTTTTTCTTACTTATCCTACGGACTTATTGAATGACCTGGTATATCAGGCTTAAAGTTCATAATTCGAACTTTGTGCTTTAAACATTTGCTTTAAACATTTTAAACATCGTTTGTAAATCTAATAAAATTTAAATCGCAGACAATTTGGCCCGTAAAATTGATATCTAAGTGATAAAAAAGGTTTGAAAAAATTTGAATGTGATTCAAATGCCTTTTTTATAAAGACTTTAGTCATGAAATTAAAAATTGTATTACTAACATAAACATTTTTGGTTGAGATTGGATCCATTGATCGTTGTGCATTGTTGGTTGTATCACATTTCACACATTTTACACACCCTGAATGCTACACACCCCCTGGCGACGTCGGGTATTCCAGCTAGTAATAATATGAAAATTAATATTAGGTCAGTTTCTATCATCTTTAGTGCAGTGGGCGCAACCGGAAGTAGCCGAAAGTAACCAGAAAAGAAGGGTAAAAACGATGTAATAATATGTTTCTATAAACTATGTTATATGTAACCAGTTTCTATAACCTTGCATAGGCACAAGCATTGATTTGGTCAGTTTCTATCATCTTGCATGGACAGGGCGCAAATGGAAATAGCCGAATGTAACCTAAAATTAAACTAAAAAAAAATGCTGTTTCATTTTCAAGGCATACCAACGTATACACATTTTTTTTTGTGCTTCATATGAAATCAGAGTGCGTAGAACAATCAAAACTCGCTCTCGCTCTTTCGAGTTATCATTTATAAAAACACAAGCAATGAATAATCTTCTCAGAGCAATTCGTTGAACGCTACGCTCTCGCATTAATTTCTCAAACACTTGTATTAGTTATTCGTCCGTGTACAAAGAGCGCTCATCGTTGTGAGAACATCGTCCCTGTTTCATCCCTGGAGTTTTGCAAATTATGTGCTCTTTATATGAGCTGAAAATCATTTGAATTCATCAAAATACAAACTCAAAACAGTACCAAAATACTTATAATTTTGATATTTGCTTATTAAGAAGCAATATAGGTAAAAATTAACCTTTTTTTGTGGGTTTCTAAGGGGAAGGCATTTTTGAGGCACACAAATAGAGGGGTCTATTATCTCCCATTTTCCACATTTTTAGGGGGACGTTGAAACACGTGTTTAACTGTCCACTGTAAGTCAAATTGTAAGCCAAACACGTGTTTCTGCCCCTCCCTAAAAATATATTGAATGGGGGCAGATATAGCCCCCCTATTTGTGCGTCTCAAAAATGCTTCCTTCTATATAAACCCCCAAAAAATGGTTAGATTTTAACTATTTTGCTTCCCCTTCCAGATATAAAACAACATAAAATCGAAAGATATCGAAAAAGCCTCGAAAAATCTTCGAAAAATGGAAAAAGTGCTATATCTCGAAAGGGAAGCAAAATAGTTAAAAATTACCCACATTTTGGGGGTTTCTTAGGGGGAAAGCATTTCTGAGACGCACAAATAAAGGGTCTATCAGTCCCCCATTTTGCACATTTTTGGGGGAACATCGAAACACGTGTTCAGTAAGTCAAACACATGTTTTTGCTTCCACTTAAAAATATTGCAAGTGGGGGCATATAGATCCCGCTATTTGTGTTCGGATTCGGATTCAGTGACCTATTTTTACTTAGTGTTGGCCCCAGCACCGAATTCGTAAAAAAACAGAAAACAAACTCCAACGAATGATAAAAAAATTATGACATCAAAATCAAACTCACTCAGTTCTTACTGTATATAACTATCATTGAAAAGAGTGCATCATTTTCAAATAATCTGAGTGAGGAGAAAAAAAAGAGCGAGCTCATATGCTGTGAACAGCAACAAAAGAGATATGCAAATAAACGATTCGCTCGCTTATTCGGAGATTAACGAATGATCGCTCGTTTGTTTTTCATTTCCAATAAAAGAAACAAAACGAAAAGCACTGAGTTAAGTTGTATTGAGGTGAGTGAGTTATATTTTACTCCTCAATGATAAGTATTTACGAACTCTGTATTAAATTAATGTTGAACCAGTAAGTTCACACAAAGGTAGAAAAGAGCAAAAGTTTAGACATTAATTAATAGGCTAAAATATAAAGCCAAAAATACACAATAAATTGGTATTTAACATTTTAATGCCAGTTGAGCTTAAAGAAAATGTCCATAATTATTGAATTCAGCAACGAAAGATGTCGATGATGAATTCTAAAGTCATTGAAACATTAAGCAAATAAAACGCGGTACAAAGAAATATATTTTTAATTAATGCTAAGTTTGGCTAAATCAACTCAAGGGTAGCAATATTTTGACCAATAAAAGTGACTTTTTTATTATATTGATTTAATTTTTTATTGTTTTGAATGCAGCAATGAGAAACAAAATTGTTTCCATAGTAATTTAACAAACAAGCCAATCACTATGGTTAGTAGTCAAATTCAGACAATAGAAGTTGTTATATAAATAATAATTTTTTTTACCTAAACATATTACTATTTATTTGTTTATTTGACATATAAAGCAACTGTGCAACCAATCAATGTCAGAGTTGATGTAGTTAAAAATTTATCTTCAGCTAAATAGCTTTAAAAAAAAATACATTTCTTAACTGTTACGTTAGAATAAATGTTAAAATTATGAAATTATTACTGCCTTAGTTCAAGGCTCATATCTTACTTTAAGCGTTTAAGTTATAGCTAAAAAAAAAAAACATTTTATTACTAAGTTAATTTGAACCAATATATAAAAAAATTTGTTTTGCTGTAATACAATTATACTTAAAAAGTATCTATTTTAATAACTTATTCTAGCGAATAAACTTGATTTTTGAAAAATCAGCATTGAAATGTTGGCATTAATTTGGTGGGACACAATTATGAAGTAGGCAAGCGTGTTTTTAAACCCATTATTAAACATTTTTTTAGCTTATCAAATTGTAGTTGTTGTTTTTTTTTGATTGTTTGCTTCGTTTTTTTATTTATTCACTTAAGCGAATAAACAAAAAAAAAACCATTCACCTCGTCGTTCACCTTGATATTGAACCGTCCATGAAGACGGTCAAGCAAATATTTGTGTCTCTTGCTTAATGCATTTAAATTCTATTTCAGTTAATTAACAATAATTTTTTTATAAAAACCAAAATATATTTGTTTATATTTGAATGACAATTATAGTTATAACTCCTACAATCTAGGCAATCAAAATGTTGATTGCTTCATAATTAACACTCGTTTGGCTTTTGAGTTTTTTCAAAGCAACAACAACAATAGGCAAATCCACTTAATTGACTGACAATTTTTTTGACACTCACAAATGTTGTGACATTCATTAATGTCATTCTGAATGTTAAATGTCGACGTTTAAACTGTGCAACAATCGAAATTTATGTGGGCAACCATTAATATTTGATAGATGAACACACACACATACACAAAAGACAAAAAAATAAAAAATAAATGAAAGTGAACTTTTAACAAAGAATTGTTTGTACATGTTCGGCTTAATCTTATTGTTGCTTTTTATTGGCTTCAGTATTGCATATATGCGTGGGTGCTTATTAAATACTTTCTTGTTTTGATATTGCATAAAAGGAAAGACTTAAGAAGCAAACTTGTTAATGTTAATAAAAATAATTTTCATTAAAAGTTTTGAAGTGCAAACTTCTTTAGACACCTTGAGTATTTTTTGGTAGGGATAAAAGTTATGAATTTGCAGCAGCACTGTTAACATCAGCAATGTTAACGTCATCAATGTTATAGTCAGCAATGTTATTGTCAGCATTATTATATCGTCACCACTGTTAATGTTAGCACTGTGCATTTCTGATTGAGCTACCAAGCAAGCAGAAAATATAGCAACGTTTTGTATGGGAACTGCCAGAAGGATGGCAGCTAGGTTGTAGGTGTGTTCAAATGCAATGTTGAAGGGCAGAAAATAATAGCACCAGCTCATATATTTAAACCCTCTAGGGGTTAATTCCGAAGAGGTAAAAACTATAATCGACGGTTTTTGTGTTTTTTTGTATGGGAACTTCCAGAAGGGTGGCATAGAGGGGGTAGGTGTGCTCAGAAGTTATGTTGAAGGGCAAAAAATAATAGGACCAGCTCATATATTTCATCCCTCTAGGGGTCAATTCGAGAAAGATGTAAACTATAATCGACTGTTTTTGTATGGTATGGGAAACCCCAGAAGGGCGGCAGATTGGGTGTAGGTGTGTTGAGAAGAAATATTGAAGGGCAAAAAATAATAGGACCAGCTCATATATTTGGCCCCTCTAGATGGATCTGTCGGCCAACAAGGTCATGGCGACAATTCACATCGATTACCTTGAAAAGGGTAAAACGAACACTGGGAAATATTATTTAAGGCTGTTGGATAGACTAGATATGGACTTAGAACAAATCGACCACATTTGGTGAAGAAAAAGTGCTCTCCCACCATGACAAAGTATCGGTGCACACGTCTGTAGTTGCCATGGCAAAAATCCATAAATTGTGACGAAGTTTAAAGACTTTTAGACAAAGTGTGACATAAGGGGGGTGGTCTAAAATTGGACAAAAACATGTTACATGTTTGGACTACTTGGGCCATTGGGACTTTGTTGGGTTAAATTGACTACTTGGACAAAAATCTTGGATTTGTTGATAAATATGTCCCACTTGGACAAACATGTTCTACTTATATATTTTTGAATTAGTTGGGTCATTGCAAATTTTTTGAGTTTAGTGGACTTCTTGGACAAACATTTTTTTAACAAATAGGTTCCATATGTTCCACTTTAAATAATTTTGGGAGAGATATGAACTATAATCGACCGTTTTTGTGTTTTTTGCACGGGAACTTCCAGAAGGGTGGCTCAGATTTTTGGATTTTGTGAACTCTGAACGAAAATTATTATAATTTTGCCAATAGCTTTCCATTTTTTTTATTTTAGAAACTATTTCAGTGAATGGAACTAGTTTGGTTTAGTAAAATCTTTGGACAAAAATATTGATTTTTTTCTACAAATCGGTAACACTTGTATAATTTTTGGAAATAATCGGGACATTCTAACATTTTTGGGATAAATGAACTTCTTGGACAAAATCTTTAAAATCTTCAAGAAGCCTTCTAAACCCAAAAACTTATAATAATTCAACTAGTACCATAAATAATCCAAGTGGAACCATATTTTTCTTTTATTCTATTATCCATAGAACCATATTTTTGTACAAGGAATCCACAAAACCTAAAAAAAATCCGATTTGTCCATGTAGATCCTATTTTTCAAAAATGTTTGTCCTAGAAATCCGCTAGGCCCAAAAAGTTCAAATTAGCCAACTAGTTTCAAAAATATTGAAAGTTGGACCTAAGGAGTCTATTAAACTTAAAAAAGTTTCAATAACGCAAATTGTTCAAAATTTTATCCAGTTCTCGATCATTTGTGTTCAATCATTTCACAACACACACAGCACAATTGCTCATTAGAAGCTCGGTCAAAGTCCTTTCAAGATCTGAAATGGCCATTTCGTTTTTTTTTTCCTTGGCTTTTCATTAATTTTTTTTTTTGTAATATAAAAATATCTTGTTCTTAAAAAAAAAATTCAATTAAAATTTTAATCACTATGTATTTTTTCCTACATGAGAGTGTTGTGTATTCAAAAGAATTCGATTTTATACACATTTTATGCAAAATAGATTTGGTTTTATCTAATAATTTTGTTTGAATTCTAAGTTCCTTTTCGGCAGCAAACATCTCCAACGGAATTTTTAAATAGCCTTTTCATTTAAATTTAAGTAAAGATTGGTGATTCATTCCACATTCCAAATCTACTGCATTCATTGCATTTTAAAATTGTATGTTTTCGCCTAAATTTGAGCGAACTGAACTAAAGAATAATTCTGTATGGTGTATATATAATGCCAATAAAAAAACAATAAACAAACAAAACGTATTAATTAATTTACTCCAGTGATAACAAAGGCGTCCTGAAAATATTTGACACAATGAAAAATGAATGCGACACTGAAGGCATGCTTATGCTTTGGCAGATTCGATAGCTTACCCCCAACTCACACGATGATTGCCAATCAAGCAATCTACACATTTTGTTGTTGCTTTCAATAGAAATCTGTCAAAAGCACTGAGAGCGAGAGCGGATGAACACAGATTGCAGCAATCAAATTTGTTCATTTTTGGATTGATGTACATATATGCAATTCAGCAATCTGAACAGTGTTGCTGGGTGGCGAAATAAAATTTTTGCTGAGTTGCTGAAGAAATGTTGTACTTTTTACAATAACACAATGAAAAAATTGTTGCATGAAACCCTTGTTCTTAACAAGTGAATTAATGAAGTAAACAAAGAAAAAAGCGGGCACGAAAGTATGTTTTTGAAACAAGAAATAGGTAAGCATTAATATGAAGTTGTAATACTTAAAATTTTAAATTTAAATGTATTTATATCTCCAATACATTTTCTTTCAGATAACTACGGCAGCTTACTCAAGAGTTAAAGTGAAGTTGCTAATTTCTTTGATGGAAGCAAAGCGCGATCGCAGCTACCAGAATATAAGCAGCAAGAAGGAGAGTGCGCCAAATTCAATTTCAACACTTATATGCATGTTTACATAGTACCTGCGTTTTTCGAATATCCAAGTCAGATTTAGATAACAGTTAGATTTAGATGCAGTGACGAAATCAATTCCACAACTAGATGGCGTTGTGAACATAAGAAAATCATAATAAAAATTCGATTTGCATTACGATGTTAAATTTATTTTGTCACTGTAAATCTATGTCTAAATGGCATTTGGATGTTGGAATAAACGTAGGTACTATAAAAATAAGCGTAAATATTATTTTAATGTTAATTTTGAAGTGAATTGAAAGAAGTCATTTAAGACTCAAAAATGTTACACAGCATTGAAGAATAATTTTTGTTTTACTTTTGTTGTTTACTGTATATATTTGAAATACTTTAAAATTATTATTAAGTTTGTTTTTTAGTCATTGAAGGCTGCTTGTTATTAAAATTTTATTTAATTTAACATAATAAATGCGTTAATAACAAAATAACAATTTACATAACAAGGGAAAATTCAAGCACTTTCAGGTAAGCAATCATGCTAAATTAATACCAAATGTTTTTATAATACGAAATAAAGTGGAGGAGAAAAAGAACTGTAATTTAAAGAAATGTCAGACTCAGATTGGCGAGTCGTGTGAGCTACCAAATCTACCAACAATCAAAATATAAAAGAGCGTAAGAAAAGTTCATTGATTGCCAATCAAACAATCCCGTGTGAGTTGGCCATTAGAATTTTTGTTTTTTGTTTTGCTATTCTAGCGCAAATGTCAAAAATTTCGATCACTGACATCTGAAAAAATGCCGTAGTACATGTATTACGTGCACGAACAGTGTATGCACTTCCTTATTTTATTTATTTATTTATTTATTTATTTATTTATTTATTTATTTCAATTCAGTCAATGAACAATGTTCTTACAGACTATGCAATTAATATAATAGGTAAAAAGAGAGAAAAACACAATATGATATATAAAAAATAAATGAAAGCTAACAATTTTGTATATAGTAATACATTAAAAATTACAATTCAATAATTGCTTCATTACACATTTTGATACGGAGAAATCAACATTGCACTTAGATGCTAAAAGATTAAAATTTAATAACGCTCTGTGTACAGGAGAGTTCATAGCATAATTTGTTCTGCATGTATCTAAATAGAATATATACGATTTTCTTAAAATTCTTGATGGGACATTAAAATTAATTAATTCAAGCAACGAAGGACAATCAATAGCCCCCGATATAAGATCAGAAATGAATGAAAGTGACGCAATTGTTCGTCTATTTTGGAGAGATTTTAAATTAATCAATAAACCTCGTGCATTATAAGAGGGTAAAGGATCCTCAAAATGAAGAGTTCTAAGAGCAAAGCGAATGAATTGCTTTTGAACGCGTTCAAGACGTAAAATATGGGTATCATAAAAAGGACTCCAAATGAAAGAAGCGTACTCCAACTTTGACCGCACTGTCGAAGTATAAATTGCTTTTAAAGTGTTGGCATCTAAAAAGTTTGTGCTGTTTCACCGAAGAAAAGCTAATAAAGCAATATAGTCCAGGTGGTCTACAAATTATAATTTAGCATCGAATATTACACCAAGATCCTTTACTCCCTTAACACAAATTAACAGAAGGTTAGACAGTGCGTAAGAAGCAGGTCGAGGGAAAATTGACTTCGAGAAAGTCGCGTAAGCACATTTATCTATATTAAGACAAAGTCGATTTTTTACACTCCAATTATGAACAGCATTTATGTCAGACTGCAGTAATAAAGAATCCAACACATTGCTAATTTTAAGAAAATTTTTTAGATCGTCTGCAAAAAGTAGGCATTTAGAATGTAAGACAACATTTGTTATATCATTTATAAATAATATAAATAACAGTGGACCCAGAATACTTCCTTGCGGGACTCCTGAAGTCGCTATAAATGCAGGAGAGCTGAAGTTTTCAATTTTCGCAAAACAATTTCTATTAACCAGATAGGAGCTTAACCATTTGAGGAATTTGGAATGGAGACTGAGTTTAGCTAATTTATTAATCAATAAAGAATGGGAAACTTTGTCAAACGCTTTAGAAAAATCGGTGTAAGCTGTATCGACTTGACCACCCGTAACAAACGCTGAACTACAATATTCCGAAAAGATAGCAAGGTTAGTTACCGTCGAGCGACCTGGAACAAAGCCGTGTTGGAACGGTGAAATTAAACATTTTACTGTAAAAAACAACTTTTGTTTGACAATATATTCAAAGAGCTTGGAAAATGTAGATAGTTTTGAAATTGGCCTATAGTTAGCAATGTTATTTTTGTTGCCAGATTTGAAAATAGGTGTAATTGATGAAATCTTCCAATCAGATAAAAATATACCCGCATCAAGGGATTTATTGAAAATTAATTTAAGCGGTTTAGCAAGGGAAAGACAACATTTTTTAAAAAGCATTGCGGAAAAACCATCAATATCGGCCTTCACGGAGTATTTAAGATAACTAATACCATCTATAACGTCGGAATCAGTTAAATACAAAGATCCCAAATCAATAGAATGAAAAATTCACAATCATATTCCCCAGCGTAGTCAGTGATTGGTTCAAAGTT